>JANFOG010000004.1:2400000-3600000 GCA_024336345.1 Mariannaea sp. PMI_226
TGTTTCGTCATGGGGAGAACTCAGACCGCGACACTCCCCCTGATACCTCTCGCCCGAGGTAGCATTCTCCTGCCCGGCCTCGTCCAGCGCATTCCAGTCACCTCAAGCCGCCCCGATATCCCCGCCCTGCTCGCTCATGTCTACGAGCGTGCCGCCACCCAGGGCCCCGACGGCCGTATCGACGAAATTCCGATCGCTTGCGTGCCCGTATCATCACCCCTAGTCGGCCCTAATGGTCAGCTCATCGGTGATGCTGAAGAGATTGACGACTCTCAGATTGAAGATGTAAATCCCGGTAGTGCGAAAAAAAAGGATCTGTACAACTTCGGTGTCGCTGCTAAGATCATCGGTATCGATGGCAGAGGCACCGGCGAGTTCGCTTTGCGAGTTGAAGGCACCACACGCATCCGAGTCGACAAAATTACGCGAGAGCGCCCATTCTTTGAGGGCAAGGTCACATATTTTAAAGATGATAGTATGTTAATGATATAGTCAAGCCTGCTCTCTCTCTCATGCCGGCTCCTGCTAACAACCATGAAGACACATCTGCTCCGGATAAGCAGATTCAGGATCTCTTCACCCTACTGAAACTTCGATCCAGAGAACTCGTTACCATTTTGAGAATTTCCTCCCTCCTACCCAGAACCAAAGGCGGTCCTGTCCTTTCGCCCATTATCACCAAGCGTTTGGATTCCCTCATCATGAGGAGGGACATCTCCGAAGCCGGGTTGTTGGCAGACTTCATGGCTAACCTTGTTGAAACCACACACGAGGAAAAGCTTGAAGTCCTTGCTGCTCTAGACGTTAAGGTCCGGATGACCAAAGTCATTGAACTTCTTGAGCGCCAAGTCGGAGGCATTAAGAATAACTTCAAAATCACGACCTTTGCTTCCATGCCGATTCAGATCCTGGATCGACTGAACGAAAACCAAAATCGAAGAGGCTCACTACCCCAAATGCCAGGCATGGCATTTGTGCCACCATCTGGCCAATTTCCTCCAAACAACGATCAGGGCGATGACCAAGAGGCGAATGAACTGGATGACCTCAAGCGCAAGCTCCAGAGTGCCAACCTCCCTCAAGACACTGCCAAGATGGTTGACCGAGAAATGCGTCGACTGCAAAAGATGATGCCGATGAATCAAGAATACCAGGTTACCCGGAACTGGCTCGAAACCTTGGCTGAACTTCCCTGGTCCACTCTCACCGATGATCGACTCGGACCAGAAACTCTGCACAAGGCTAAGAAGCAGCTTGATGATGACCACTATGGTCTTGACAGTGTCAAGAAGAGGCTTATCGAATATTTGGCCGTATTACGCCTCAAGCAGTCCATTAATGACGACGTTGAGGCGAAGATCAAGCAGGCAGAGCAAGAAGTAATGAAGCCCGAGGAAAACAGTGAGGAAGAACAAGCCGGAACGAACCCACCTCCCCAAGATCCCGCCAGACCAGATATTGCCAAGCTCCAGATTCTTAAGTCCCAACGAATGGTGGATAAGTCACCAATCATGCTTCTGGCAGGACCCCCTGGTGTTGGAAAAACAAGTCTTGCAAGATCCGTGGCAACCGCCTTGGGTCGCAAATTTCATCGAATCTCACTTGGAGGTGTCAGAGACGAGGCGGAAATCCGTGGGCACCGGAGAACATATGTGGCAGCTATGCCCGGCCTCATAGTGCAGGGTTTGAGGAAGGTCGGAGTAGCCAATCCCGTCATCTTGCTAGACGAGATCGATAAAATTGGACAGGCAAGCATTCACGGTGACCCTTCAGCTGCCATGCTTGAGGTTCTTGATCCTGAGCAGAATCACAACTTCCAGGATCATTATGTGGGTGTTCCTATTGATCTTTCTAAGATTCTCTTTATTGCTACAGCCAACAGTTTGGACACAATCCCAGCTCCTCTTCTGGATCGAATGGAAACCATCTACATTCCTGGCTACACTAGCCTTGAGAAGCGCCACATTGCCATGCAGCACTTAGTCCCTAAGCAAATCCGGGTCAACGGACTGTCAGAAGAGCAGGTCTCTTTCAATCAAGACGTCGTATCCAAAATTATTGATTCTTACACTCGTGAGTCGGGCGTTCGCAACCTCGAGCGTGAGATTGGCTCTGTGTGCCGTGCAAAGGCGGTCGAGTTTGCTGAAGCAAAGGATGGCGGCCACCTAAGTGAATATCAACCTCGCCTCACCGTTGAGGATATTGAGAATATTCTGGGTATTGAAAAGTACGAGGAGGAGATTGCCGAGAAGACAAGCCGTCCCGGTATTGTTACAGGTCTTGTCGCCTATAGCTCTGGGGGGAATGGCAGCATTCTGTTTATCGAAGTCGCCGATATGCCTGGCAATGGGCGAGTGCAGCTTACTGGTAAGCTGGGCGATGTCCTCAAGGAAAGCGTTGAAGTTGCCCTCACTTGGGTCAAAGCTCATGCCTTCGAGTTGGGTCTGACGCCAGAGCCAACAACCGACATCATGAAGGAACGTAGCATCCATGTGCACTGCCCTTCTGGTGCCATTCCGAAGGACGGTCCCAGCAGTGGCATCGGCCAGGCCATTGCACTGATTTCCCTCTTTTCTGGAAAGCCAGTACCTCCCACCATGGCTATGACGGTAAGTTTTCACACGCCCGCAAGGGGATACATCCAAGATTTGATCTGATATGCTAACAATACTTGTCTTACAGGGTGAGATTTCTCTGCGGGGCCGAGTTACAGCCGTCGGAGGCATCAAGGAGAAACTGATCGGCGCCCTCCGAGCTGGAGTCAAGACTGTACTACTTCCCGCACAAAACCGCAAGGACGTGAAGGATCTACCGCAGGAAGTCAGGGATGGACTCGAGATCCTCCATGTCAGGTGAGCACACTTCCCTCTCTGGGTCACCTTCACCGGTAATCGTTGGTGACGATGATTCAAATCGTCGTGTCCCGACCTTTTTGTCACTACTTGCTATGCCCCAACTTTCCAAGCTCGTGTTACTAATGCATATTTTGAAATAGCCATATCTGGGATGCGATCCGACTGGTTTGGCCCGATTCACATTGGGCAGATGAGAACAACTTCAGCAGCATCGAACCCCGACTCTAGGCCAAGCCCAGAGCTACTGATCCCTCTGTTTTGATTCTCTCTGCACAATGCATATTCCCTGCTATGCTCCATCTCTTAATCGTTACCATGTTTCGCTATGGTCAATAGTGTACTGCGATATTGGATCGAGACCGCTCGTAGCAACGGCGCAACAAACCCCCAATCCGGGGAAGGGAGCAAGGCCAATGGCATCCAACATATCCTAATTCAGCCGGTTTTGCGACGCGTCTAGCCGTAGATGCAGGTTTCCGTCTTCTAATTGGGGGGGTGTTCTGTTGGTAATGCCATGTTGTCCTCCATCGGCAGCAGGGAACACTCCCTGTCTCTCTTTTTCTTTAGAGCTACATTCACGTGTACACACACCCCCTTTTTTAATATTTGCAGCAAACGGTATGAAGAACAGAGGGAAGCAAAAAAAACAAAACGCCTTTTGTGTGTATGAAATGAAGTGGCATTGAGAGAAAGAGAGAAGAAAACACCGACTCGTCTATCTCATACATGGCGACTGTAAGTCCTACAAGACAAGGTAACGCCGTCTGCTGCAAGCGAGCAGGGTGTCACACCGAACACACACCCGTTTCAGTTCTACAATTGGGGGTTTTGCGAAAGAGAGCAGCTTGTGGGAATTTTTGACGTGTCTTGTGTCTTGTCTGTATTAACTTGAAGATCGGCGACGGGGGGGAGGGGAAAGCTCTGTTTCCTTTATTGCACGTGCGGACGCAACTTTCTCGAGTCTCTCAGACAAGCGCGCTCATGGTAGAGGCCATCATGTCTGCCGCGAGACGAGAGATCATGGACTTGAGTCTCATGCGAGGGCACCAGCAACTCGGCTAGAAGGTAGCATGTCCGATGGCAAGGTGTTTTGGGTTTTTAACAGGAAGCTGTCAGGGTTTTATTGCTCTACTGCAGGGCGTTGTTCTGTGATATGCTTTGATTTTCTTGTTTGTCCTGGTCTGGTTTTGTTCCCTCTATCATCCCGCGAGCTGGCCTATTACCAATTCACATAGCATTTATTTTATTTTTTTAGTTATATATCTTCATCTCAATTAGCGCTTTTTTGAGGGATTCAACCAACAAAATAGTTAGCACATGCTTGCGCGCGCATACCATCTCATTTCTAGTGTGTTGTAAAGGACACTGTCCACACAAGGCCCAAAAGCTATTATATGCATAACAATCCTTTACCATATGTTCCACTGATCCGTGTTTGACTATGAAAATGGCCTTCTGCAATATTTTTCTTCAAGCGTCATTAAAAAGACCCATCTCTCTATCCGCTCTCCGTAGATCAAGATTTGTTGGAGGGATTTTGTACTTTATTATCTCAGATCTTCTTTCTAACCCTGCCTCCCTTGAAGCGGTCAAATTTTGCAGCAAGCTAGGCCATCATGATCGGCACCGAAGATCAAAAAACTACCGTTTGTTCAGTCCCTCACCCCCAGGACTGACTGTCGCCACCCAGCACCCAGTCCGTACCAGCAGCTCAATAGTCGATCCTCTGTCCTGTGCCTAAACCTCTTGTCCGTGACGCGGCAATGATCAGTAGTAAGGCGGGGAGATAATATACGAGGAACAACAAGGGGTAGAGATGAGGGGGCTTTAGTCGCTTGGTTAGAGAGAGGAGGGTGAGCAAAGAAGCGCCAGATCCAGTTTATTTGCTTTTTTCTCACTTATGTCTGTCGTGTTGGCCATGCTGATTTTGAATGGGGCAGACAAAGGCTAGGTTAGGTCTTGCATACGTGCTTTTCATATTGCTCAGCTCTCGAGTAATCGTCCGCCGCACCCTAGGACTCTCCCACGGGTTTTCGGGTTCGGAATGAGATGGAGTCTCTGGCTGAAGCTTCAGTTTTGCAAAATATTCATTGTCATGAGCTCAGATTCCAGACAGTCTCTTCTTGATCTATTATTGAGGAGGGGCCAACATCTGCAGAAGTAAGGGGCAGGCAGGCTAGTGTTTAGTGGCTGCAATGTGGCAAGAGACTATGTCAAGACAACGGAGGACATTTGCTTTTGTTTTTAAGAGTGGACATTAGGTAGGCAAAGCTGTAATGCAACTACTCCTAACTGCAGTCGCATCGACGGAGATCGGCGGATGAGTGAGGCATGTGTGAGATGTCCCGTCCATCGATGAGACCTAGTAATTAGCGACAGCATGGCATGTAGAGCAATTCAAGGGACTAAGTGTTCAGATTCAGAGTGCATGGCCAATGGGATACCACAGGGTTGGTGTTCGGAAACTAGGAACATGGGAGCGGCCTTATTGAGACATTGTTTGAGAAGCCTGCCGCTCAGAACCTGTGAGCATCGACCCTAAATCCATGTCATGCCGTCTGACGACAGAAAGGAGCTCCGCTCCCTTATCAATCATTATTTCTGCTAGCAGAATGAGAGAATAGCCAGACTTGTTGGAGAGGGAGTGCTGAAATTCCCTTTTTCTTCGTTGAAGGAAAAAAAAGATATCAGGGGATATGGAAATTCGAGCAACGCAACTATCAAGAAGTCAGAACTTCCTCCACTTTAACGAGAGGCTGGATGTCGTATTTTGCTGTCTCGTATTGTACTACTATCTAATTGAAGCGAGACTTGAAAGAATAAAACCCCCCGCCGATGTCTTAATTTCCTGACACAACTCTGTTGGTCCGTTGCAAGCGTGCCCAGGCGAAGTGGCCCAGGCACGGGGGTTTGGGGATGTGACAATACCTACTCTGTACTTAGTGGCTGAGGTCTTGTTGTAGCTGACATGAGCATCTTCTTGATTATTTCCAATGACAGGTGTATTGATTAGCCTTCGGTCCACAAGAGCACCTCAACAGATTTAGGTCAATCATAAAAGTTCAGTGTCTTTTTCTTGGCTCAGACGTCCGACCACGGTGATTATGACTTCAACGCCGACGGAATAAGCAGGAAGCCGTCAATCTTGGTACTAGGTCGCATCTGCAAGTACGAAAAGGGCCGTCCCAAAACTCCGGGCCAGTATAGCCTCTCGAGGCTTCTCGCGAGGCCGTGTGAACCGCATGTCTCGGGAGGTGCATCTGCCGTTGTTGGATATGCATCACGGCACTAGGGGTGATAAACTGAGTCACCCAGCCCACCAAAATTATAAATAATTACTCCATACTTGCAGGAAAGTCGCAAACCGGACCATTTCTGATAGATTTGTGGTAGTATCCAATGGAAATCCCTGTCGGAGAATAGTCGAGACTTTGGCCATGAATGAAAGCGATCATCCCTCAGGACCGGACGGGGAGAAAATCTCCGTCTGGCTAATTAGCGAGCGACTGGGGAAGGATGCATGGCTTACATGCGGTTGAGGGGGATTGAGGAGGTACAAAATATCTCCACGGAGACTTGGCAGCTGAGTATGATCGTGTGTAGCAAAATGGAAGTGCATTGAAATAGGCTGTGACAGGGAGTTTCACACTACCGAGTCAAAGCAGGATGGGCTTTCCCAGTGAATTTACTATGGTAGCAGCGAGTGTTGTGTGTCTCGTGTTGATGAGCTGGCCCGCGGATGTTCCAGGGGACGAGGCACGTCCACAATACGTACCAATAATCGGAAAAGGCCTTTGTCTTGTTGTCAATATATTGACACAAGTGATAAGAAGGACATCAGCAGACCCGTTCTTAGTTGAGTGGCGGGCTCAAGTTCGGCACGAGGTGACGTATCGGGTTGGCTAGTGACTGGGGCTGCAGAAGTGGAACGTGGCTAAAAAAACGTTGATCCTCAAAGGCCATCGTCGGAAGCATCGTCATATCATATCATGTTGTCCATGGGGGGCCCCATGCCACGGAAATTTACCTAGTCTCCCGACGATACTCCCCTCTCGGAACAGCAAATACGGCCTCTACCGTCAATTTGAAGGTGGTTATGCGGGCCGAAAGTATGGAGTGCATATCTTGGTGTTGGTCAACGCAAAGGTACCACTAGACTGGTGATGCGAAGTCTAGACCCTCCTACTTCCAAATCAAGGCGGAGGAAGTGCAATGCTGCGTCTCAACTCGCGAGTTGTCGAGCTTGGCGTGATACTTGACCCAGACCAGCCCCAAAAGGACGGCAGGTTTGATTAGATGAAGTGATGTTGTTGATGAATGAGGGGTGCTCCCACACATAACTAGCAAGGTACTTTCACTCAAGTATGAGCTTGGCCCTTCCAGGGGGTGAAATGGCCATGTTCCAAACAGATAAGCTGTCCTGTCTGGCGGACATACTATGCATGTACTGAAAACAATAAGTTATGCAGACTGATCACATAGTTTGGACCGTTGCTTATCTGGATGATCCATATCGGTTCTCTCTGCCCCATTGGGCAGTGAACTGTTGTAGCTCACGATCCATAATAAGTTGAGCAAGGGAGCTTGGGGTTGCGGAATTCATCCAGAACCAAACGGGGTGCCTGAACAAATCGTAGATACGCGTCGGTACAATTGTCGTACGATAGTGACAGCAATCGCTCGTTGCAATATGGTCGGAAATATTAGGAGATACAAGGAGCCATCTGGGAAAAAAAGGCTTTTCATTTTCGGTATGTAAATTACGGCACTCTCCACGCCGCAGCTGAATGCTTCATTTCGCTCCCCTTCTGAGGGAGTGTCAGCTCCCCAGTCCCCTATAGGCTGTGCTCAGCCATTGACGGGGCGGTAGGCCGAGATGCATGACAAAGTCCAGCAACCCAAATAAGGAAGGGAAGAAAAGACTGGAGCACCGGGCTGGTTTTGACTAACTCAATAAGATACCGTTGACGACGATGTCAGGCTGCATGTGGGGAGACAGGCGAGGGTCCCACTGCCATGTGCCATGTGTCCGTGTGTCGCGTCCATCGCACTCCCGGACAGTGCCCTTGAGAAAGGAGACAAGGAGCAACCCTGTAGAGGTCACGCTGAGGATCATAAAAAGTCGGGGTCAGTAATTGGCTCGTCTTTGAACCGGTCTGTGCAATATTGATGGCACCTGGTACCGTCACGTTGAGCTGGGACTGTAAGCACCATTCTCAGTTGGGTGCAGATGGACCGTTTTTCGTAATTGGTGATTTCCATTCTTAACATTGCAAAGGGAGCTGTCATTAATTATTATTCCGGATTCTGGTTCTCAGGTCAGACCCCTGGAACTCATGTTCAACTACATAGTACTTTCGTGGCGTCGCAGGCCGCCTGCAAGTAAGGGATGACGCCTTGATTAGGAGCTAAATATCCCCCGCGGAGGACAACTTCTGGAGCTAACGAGCCATTGAACGGAGAATTCCGTCCTTGGATCTTTATGCAGCAGTCAGCATCATAATGGATTGTCCTCAAAAAGTACCAATTTACTCGAGGACGCACCAATGTATAACAGTTAGTATATATTAGCTCAGCGTCGGGGGGCATGTATGAAGCGAGGCGAAGCAAGATGCCGCGGCTCGATTCGACACAACGGAATCCAAGCCCAGCTGAGCAAAGCGGTGTGTGAATGTGTGTCCCCTCCAGAGAACTACTAAGAATCTCGAACAGTGACTGGTGGGCTCGCTTGGAACGGTGCTGGGCAGAAATTCTCCGCTGGCCTTTGCGCCGCCGCCCCTTTTCCTTCCGAGAGTAGACGAGAGAGGCCAGTCGTGAAAGGCCGAGGGGCAGGACGTGCTGTTCAGCAAGTCGCTTGTTAAATTGTTTGGCGTGTCAGGTTTTCCTTGGATTGGACATGCTGTTTGTAGTGTTATTTTGTTGGCGTCGTTGCTGAGCTCTCGTACGAAGTAGGACCCGGGCAACCAGCGGGTCAGTTGAGATGACACTCTAGCGCAGGAGCACATCCCTCAATCAGAAATCCACTCTTGTGAATTGGAAGAATTGCTATCAAAAGGTATTAATGGTGATAACACTGGTGCGTACGAGGAATAGTAGCGACTCTTCGACTACAAGCTGGAGCCTTAGGATTTTTGACACAATGTGCTGAAGATCATCCATCCCTTCGCACCTGCCTGCCATTCATTTATAATACATTATGTACCTACTTTGCACCTGCCCTACCACGGTTGAGCTTTTCCAACTGAGAAAGCGCATTTATTTATCCTTGCCTGGACCGGAAGCACCTTGCGAGATTCGCGGAAAGACCAACACTGAAAACTGAACAGGCTTGTTAATGTGTGGGGGGAGGCGCGACGGAGCCTCGGATCCGAAATGGGCGGCCTGTATTCATTCCCAAGGTAACTATGTACCAAAGTATTTCTTCCCACATGACAAGGCGATGAATGGTGTAGAAAATGTCATCTATCTCTAGGTATGGAGAAGTAGTAGTAGAAGTAGGTAAGGCGCCCGAAGCATACTTGTACACTGATCAGACCGCCACTTAGAAGCTTCCAACATCCCGTAATGTGTGTCCATACCACCGACTTTCTTTTCTTTTCCTCTTTGCTTTGCCAGCGGGTTAATCGAAGGTCCTGTGGACCACACAAGAAGCCTGTTGGCCTCGACATTTCCTTCTTCCTGGTCTATGTCCTTGTTCCATTCAAATAATTGTACTTGTGCCCATGTGTTTGTACCAGTTCCTGGATCTGTATATATACATGTAAACCCTCTTACAACCATGGCCGCCATTCCGCTCAGGATTCAGATTCGGGTACATGAATCCTAACTGCTGAGGCCATTGCGATCATAGGCCTCTTCAGGGTTTTGGGTCGGCTATCGAAAGAAGCCCTACACCTGTGCCCCCTCGAATCGCTGCAAACTACCCAAGACGAGGCCAAATTGGCTTAGCACGACCTCCTGGAGCCTCGCGCCGTTGTGCAACTATCGATTTGTGTAATTCGCATCTGCCACCCATTGAAGCTCGTCCCAGGTTACACTCGATCCCAGTGTTACTCACCTGATCACTTGGATGTTATCGCTCAGTGCTAAGTTGAGGAATCCCTGGCTTTTGGAAACTCAGGTCCATGAACGTGGTTTCCCTGTCCTACAAATATCACTTGAGCCCACATCCTGCAAGTATGTCCACGAACAATCATGTGGATATTGAGACAGCGTCTGTTCTACTGGACTAATCATCATACTCTATGCCCTAGCCTACGTCACCTAGCCATCCACCTTAACTCTTTTCAAACTACTTCATCCAACTGTTGTAATCTGCTGCCAGTAGATAATCGGATTTCATTTGGGGGAGAAGGGGGGACATTTCTACTCCATTACCGTGCATGGCTAATCATCTCGCAAATCACTCAACGATAGTGGTTTGGTTAAAGGTGGCGGTAACCAAGAAGGTTCCCAGTCTTCTAGTCGTTTTGGACAATCACCCCCTGAGCTGGTCCAGTTAGTTAACCTTTCTATCGTGGCCAGTCACCGTGGACTCAGGCTTCCTCAAGTTTTCATAATTATTTGGAACAAGCTAGTAATGTTCGTAAAATAACATGTTGCAAGTTTACGTGGAGTCCCAGCTCTTTCCCGTAGAAAAATATTGGCTGCGTAAGCAATTTGGTAACCACCAAGCATGCATTGTAAAAGTAGACTCGTCAATACGAAGCTCTCGAGGCGAGAATGCCTTAACAATCTTGAACCAATAGTGTGGAGATGTGGTCGTTGTCACTAGGTTGCAGCAGTCCAAAACTCAGCCCATATGGATGTCCCATTGGCGTGAGATGTGTTACGTGAAAGAAAAATCGAACTGCCGCCTCATGTCGTGGCAATCCAAGAAATTCCTATCAATAAATGAACTTTGCTAATGGAATCTTTTTATGCATATCAATCCTCGTTCTCATTGCATGCAGGAATCAAGTAGTAAATGTGCCGTCGATGTACGTTATTGATTAGAGGATGATTCTGACTGCCCCCCTTCCCTTCTTTGACTGGTATACATTGGCATCGTCTACTTCATTGTCAGGCGGCATTGGATGCCCTGATACGACAAACATGAGTTTGACAGCACAACGCGATGAAGAGGACCAAGTTCTCAAATCAGGGTACATAGATCACAGGTATCAAAAGGTCATCTTCCTTATGTTGCTCATGGATATGTATCTAAAACATAGCATGTGAAACATGCGTCCTCTGCGATATTGGCGCCTAAGACCACCAACTTCGGAGATGAAGAAGTCACTCTCAAATAGCCCTGCATTGATTAGTAGCAGCTTGAAATGGCTTCAAGTGGCCATTGGCTAGACTGGCTTGACAAATCACCAACAACGTCTTCTTGTGCCACTGTGGGACATTGTCAATTAAAGACGTTGGCTGATATCGCACAGACCCTGACAAGGACAGGGCTTTATCATTTTCCATCACTGTAGGACATAGAAAACAGCAAGGTCACTCGAGGTTGTTGACTCGGGAGATGATCAAGAACGGCAGGTACAGGAGGTTCCGAACGAAGATGGGAAGGGAAGAATAAAGACAGGAGCGCTTGTCTTCCACATGGCTCGGACAGAGAAGTGTGTCTCAGGTGAAGACATAAAAAGTTGATGGACAGGTGGGGCCGATGAGGACTGATCTACCGAATGCCGCGGCGTTCTTTGGCTATGTGTGGTTCCAACGGTTCTTTGGGCTAACGGCATTTTCCTGAGCTAACTATTGGACCCAAAGAACGAAAGAAGTAAAAGACGAACGTTAAAGCGCATCTAGACCTGCCCACCAGCAGGAGCTCGGACTCAAGCTAAGAACTGTGTGCGATCAGGGGCTCCAAAATGCGCTCGGTATTCAATGTTAGTCGGCTTCAATTGCACACAGTACCGACACACGTTGGTGACTGACGTGTGTACGTGGTGTGGTGTGTAACACAATTCGATATGTAGGGCAATTGGTCTTTGAAATAAGGCCCGGGGGGGTGAGGGGGGGCCAGCACCGGAGGGGCCCAGAACACATGGCATCAAGCCGGCTAGGCCTTAGCACACAGACATGTCAGGTCAGTTCTGATGCCCAGACCACACGAGACCAGATAATCCATCCAGTTCATGCACGGCATGCATTACTCCAATCATGGGGAGAACTCATCCGCAACTTCTAGTACAATATTATTCTATCAGGCGTGTATCGAAATGTAGCTGCGATGCAAGAGTGGAAGCTGCTGAGAGAGACAGTCTCAACATGCACTTAGGGTGAATGACGAGCTTGTGGTACATCAAGGTAGCCGAGGACTGGCGGCCGCACCCGTGACCTCCGTCAACATGGTAAAGTTTCCATGGCGTTAGAGCATGTACCTAATAAAGAGGAGCAGAAGCATGGGACGTTTTACGAACCGCCGCGCCGGCTCGGAGGATTTAGCCATCGAGCTAAAGCAGGGGCTGGGCAACGGCTTTGGCAAGGTTTGACGGGATACCATTCACGCAGTACTGTGTAGAAAGGAGTGCTGGAGGATATGGGAAAGCCGTTTTGACAACCATTGTGGTATTGTGGGTTGAATCATCAATAAAACCGGGAGATCATGCTAAGAAAGGGGGATGCTTGAAGCTATACGAGTAGCCCAGCAATCTGGACTAAGCTTCTCAATGACGGACCAGAGCGCACTGAACGCACATGGGGTGCTGTCTGCGCGTGGTATGTACACCGTACACTGTACTGCGAACTAAGTACGTACATTAAATTGCATAGTACGAGTAAGCCAGCCTCCACCGAAATCATTCTAATATTATGTTCCACGCGCGCCTAGATTAGCGTCAATTCGGAGATGTTACCAGAACCTCATACACTGGAACCAGTCCAGGGCCTTTAAGATTAGGAAGGAAGTAGGCATGTCATGGCCCCGGGAAAAGGGACGATCACAATTGGAGCAAGGATAATAACGCGTGCAGAGCCGGGCTGATTACTTGCGTTGATAATGGATAACTTGGTCGTTTCATCGTTTTGAGCTTGCAAGGCTCTGTCTGGGGGCGCTTGGCTTGGTGGGGGATAGATCAACATCTGCTGTGAACTCACGCAAGGTTGTCTGTTGGCGATCAAGAAAGGCTTGGAATCTATCACAATCAAGGTGCTCCGATAAGGGGGCGAAGTAGAAAAAAGAAAATGAGAGGGAACGTTGGGGCCGAATGTGCGGAGGTTTCCGCTCGCTCCTTGAAAGGTCCGTTAGGAGCGTCGCTGAAACGATAGGTTACCTGATTGATCATCATGACATGAAGTAAAGAGGTGGGTTGTCTGCTACAAGCTTGGACCGCACAGGGAAATGCATGTACAGGGCCAGTGACCTAAGGCCTAAATTATCAATGATTGACTGATGACGTCCACGCCAGCAAGGAAAGAGAGAAAAAGAAAAGAAAAAAATCGAGCAAAGGGAAAAGGGGAAAATTGAAAATAAAAATAAAAAAGCAAGGGCAAAGACGCTTCGAGGTTGATCCCAGCTCGCACCCGACAAGCAACCCTTGCAGCTCGACGGACGGGCGGTTTTTGGAGGGGCGTTGGTCCTCATCTAGAAATAAGATTGAGGAGAGAAATGGAGAATTATCGAGAAGACCCATGTGCTGAGGTTCCTTCCCGGGATGGCACAGTCGTACCAGGCGTGCGATCTATTTCGGCTTTCCTGTCCTTGTCTTGATCATGCAAGCCGATCTGGATGAGCAGATGGAAGTACTGCAGCTTCTTCATGCTGCATGTGGAGGAACGGTACATAGTACACAATATGGTGGGTTGAAGTTTGAAACGCCACCTGTGTTCCTATGTCGTCTTAGGAAGGCTTGAGTGTTATGACAACCATGAAGGAAAAGACGGCGTCGAGGTCTTGTTCGGAGGCTTCTTCCCGGAGCCCATACTGTTGAGTGACGAGTGTCCTCCACGGTTCGATTCGAGAGTTTGTGCGTTCAAAGGATATCGATCAACCGGAAACTGGGTTGACGCGGGAGAGAATATGCCGTTTGACAGTTTGGTGAGCAGTTATCATTATCTGTGCTACCCACCCAATATGAGATACTATGTAGGTACCTAAGGAAGGTGGTTGTAGTAATAGATGGGCGGTCCTGCGTGGGTACCTACATACGAGATAACCTAGCTACCTAGGGTACCTTAGGTAGCGGAAGTACCTTGGGCAAGGAGTCTGTCATGGTACATAATTAAGTCATTTGGGGTTTCGAGTTGTTGCGAAATCGGGCGACCAATGTACCATAATAAACTGATATGACAAGCACAAGATTTCAGCACTTTCCCCGTGGCTTCTCTCGTCAAGAAGGTGTCTCGACTTAGCGGTCGGAGCGGACGTGCTTTGTGCAAACCCGGTAGGCACGTAGAGGCATTACAGCAAAGCAAAGTGAATACTCACCGGAGATTTTTTGTTTTTGTTTTTTTTATCTTGGGCATCCTTCACTCCCCGCCATTTCTAAAGTCGCATCATTGTGACAATAGCCTACCAACAGCGTGCAACTAATAAGAATTCAGGCGAACCACAAGCAAGTCAGCACACCACAGTGACAGCTTTTCGGTGGGGAAAACTGCCACAGGTTGATGACCCACTGCACCCTAGAACTGGTCCTCGTATGTAGAGTGACCAGTCGGGATAATTTACCCAACCTCATTGTCCAGCCCACAGCGCCGGGCGCTATCTGCAGCGCCATCATTGCGTACGGTTAGATTTTTCGCAACGAGAACGAGGTTCAGTCTAGGGTCAAGTACTCTACTAACTTGCCGAATCTGCCTAGGTTTGACGCCGCGCATGCGTCGCTGTGCCAAACTTCCAACCGAACCCAGATGGGAAGCCACTGGGTTTATCTCAACGCCCCAGCTTATGGCCAGCAAGTGGATGGGGGCCCAAAGGTCCGCTCAAGTCATCCATTCTGTGCTCTCTCCTGCCCGCGCGGGTTCCTGCGTCCTGGGACTCGCAGTCCGTGCAACCAGTTTCGGGCACTCGCAGACCGGACTCTCGTCCAGGCGTGCGTAGTACACTTTGACTACTATCTTGTCCAAGGGGCCTTTCAAAGGTGGTGGAAATCGACGCTGTATGTTGTGCCATCTATTGTGTACTACGAAAAAGACGACTTTAGATGGGACCTTGATCTAGGTTAGCCTCTCTGCCAAGCTAGGAGAAGAGATATGGGCCAGACAATCCGTGTGAAAGAGACTGGATGGGAAGGACCGGGTAGCTGTGTGGTATCACATTGCTTACCTTACTCCTTTGGACCCTGGTACCAGATCTTGCGGCATCGTACATTAGTCTACCAGGTTGTATTACCTTTCTGCAAGGTATGAAGGCTTCAAATTGCTCGCCAACCGCGACTGGGCCACTTCAGACTCTGCAACAGGGAAATCTTAGGATGGGATATATCACAACGTCTCTTTCATGTGGCTCCAGACAGTGACTTTCCCAGAGAGCCTTTCTGGTCCGATCCCCCATTCCCTGTTACCATGGAATGCAGGGCCCAAAGCTTCTGGAGCCACGGGGTTTACCAATTGAGATCACTAGACCACATGGCATGGTGCCTCGATTGACGAGCCACATGGCTAACCTAGAGAGGTATCATGATTAGAGGAGCCCAAGGATTTGAAATAGCCTGCTGGGAGGAGCTACCAAGGCGTTGCGCCCAACAGCAACAACAACAACAATAACAGCATCACTCTTTCTCTGTAACTCATCATTATCGTCATCGGCTACCATCCACTTCATATTCGTGTTCCAGCCCTCCAATGCGAAATCATGCACGCAGCCCACCAACATTCTCATTGCGCCTACAGCCAAGCTCTGGGGATATTAATCTGTGCAGAGGTGTGGCATCCAGGCGTTGGACGGTGCCAACCGGGGCTGACCCCTGGAAGACCAACTAGGGGACCATGACTAGCACTCAAGAATCCACCATCCAGCAGGTAGCCCGTAAGCCTAAACCCTAGTACGGATACCCAAGGAAACTGCTCTCTTGCTTGTGCTCGCTACCTAGGCGCCGAAGGAAGGAAAGGGAGAGGTGAAGTTGGAAGCCTTTCTTCCCTTCTTTCCCGTCGTCTCTCTCGGCTCATTCCCTCAATCAGAGCGTTTGCCCATTCCGGATGAATCCTGGTCCCCTACGGCCTATTCCGCACAGTCGTCACTTGCATCATCCACACTCAAATATCGCAGACCCCGGCCCTGGATCAGACGCACCCCAGGCACCACAGGTAACGGGCGCACCCCGTCCCCGCTTCCTTCATTCCATGATTTCTCCTTCTTCGGCTTCGTGCTATGTATGTACTATGTACCAAAGGGCCTTTCTTAGCTGATTGAAGTCTCCTGTGTCCCCTCAGGATCCAGCTCTCGAACAATGGTATTCTAAATGTTGAACTGCGCGTCCAACACAGAAAGAGGACAAGGCAGTACACATCACCAAAAAAAGAGAAAAGTGCCTCGTATATCAAGCAATTTGGTACCATCGGGGAAAGCCAGAAGGAAACATTGACTCCACCACAGCCCGCTCACTCATACCAAAAAACACACCAACGCAGCTTACCTTTACCAGCTCAGGACCACGCTCACTCTGGCTTCGCCGCCCTTGTTGGCCTCTAATTACTTGGTACCTACTCAACTCCTGTACTTCCTACACAAGCGCAGGGCACCAGACATGAGTGCTTTCCACCCCCCTTCCCCCTCCCCCCCCGTGTGAGCTCAACGGCCAAACATATTCTGCTCTTCCACCAATGTAGGGTCAGTAGCTACATGTCGGGGTATGGACTGTGCAGTTGAATTTCCCTGAAAGGAGCCGAACCCAGTCCCAGCGAATCAGCACCACTCACCAAAGTCACATTCAAGCCTCTTGGTCCCCAACCCGTTGGCTACCAAAACCATAAGCGTGCTTCTAGCTGCAAGCTCTTTTTTCCGGATTGTGACGGCCACCGACACGCGAGACAGCCCTACCACTTGATTGTCCCTGGGACAAAGTCCAGACAAGACACCCCACCGCTTCTCTGAACCGACATCTGGATTTCTGGGAGCAAGAGCCAAAGGAACAAGCGCTCTTATGCCACGGGTTTTGGGCAATATCCATGAAAGACCTACTAACACACGGCTATTTTCATTCATAAACTCAATCAGTCACCCTCCTGGATTGGCACACTTGGCCCACGTTCCGAGCTTTTAGTTCGTGCGTTGTCTCTGTCTATGTCGCTATTTCTCCTTTTTAACGTCGTCTTTGACGAACTCTTCTTGTCTGGGTTTTGCTGATTGATCCCACCCTCCCCTGTGCATCCCCCACTCCCTCTCATTCTCCGTCATGTGCCTTGATTCGCATCATACATACCTAATCCTCATTATCACAGCGTCCTTGAGACTACAGGGTTGCGAGTGAGTTGAGACTTACTATTCGACTAGCTGCTTTGTGTGAATTAACTTCGTTTCGATTTGTCCCACCCCCCCTCCAAGCCACCAGACGCGCAGCAACCGCGACGTCCATCATCCTCCACTTCAACTCCACCTACACCAGTCATTACCTCCGCTACCTCGATGCCTACCTTACCCAGGCTGGGGTACAAAGTACTCTGCTTCTTACGTAGCACCTCTGACGAAGTACCGACCAAGTGCGTCCTCCACTTCTTTGGGCTTCGTCTTAGACAGGGCATGCCTTGTCTAGTTCAGCTACTGGCTAGTCCTCCATTTACATTTACTACCAACTACGCAGTAGTTTCCAGCTTCGCCGTTGGCTGGCTCCCTGTCATCCCATCTTTTGCCCAAGCATACGGTGTTCAGCCAGTCGGCGCTCGCCCGATCTCATCCTCCCCTGCCTACGGAGTACTTAGCCCTCCTTCTTGTCTCTCCCCTCAGTCTAATTATTAGATCGGCAGCATCTCATCACTGGTTCTGGTTTCTTCAATCGCAGCCAGTAAGGCGAGGGATAGTCTCGCTTGAGACGTTTCCAGCTGGTACTCACCGTAGACAACTCTCACACAAGACGAGACACGAGCCCTCTCCAGCTCTCTCTTCTTCCCTTCTTGTCCGATCCGTTCATCCCTCACCACTACTGCCAATCGTGTCTTATTGCACCTGCAAGACTGGCCTAGGGAAGACGCCTTTTTTTCTCACTAAGACAAGCGCGGAGAATTCTTGTTCAGTGATGGACGGCTGGTTGATCGTCATGGCATAGCTCTCTCCCGGCACCCTTGATTAGCAGCCACTCTAAAATCCGAGCCAGGGTCCTCCATCCGATGCCCTGTCGCCAACCCTGAACCACCCCCGGCTGCATCTCAATTGCGCCGCCCCCTCCAGTAGCCCGATAGTCACACAAAAACCGACCGCGAGCCACCATCCAGCTCCTGTCCGCCATCCACCTCTTGTGCTCGCAACTTGCTGGCCAGGAAAGGCCCGACGAATCATCCCCTCCCCCAACCAGTTCAGAGTCTTTCGGCTCCGCTTCTCAGGCTCTGGTCCAAGGCATCTCTGGAGTCGTTCAACTAACCCTCGACATCCCACTAGCACTGCTTCATGCCGTATCACCGGGACAGCCCAGCATCCATCTTCCTAGTATCACAGTGCAGCATATAGCCAGTCCTACAGAGACTTACCCTCGTTCTATTGCCGTCGTCGAGGCCCAGCTTACCCCTTCGCCATCACGGTCTTGACTCGTTCGCAACGTCTCAGCTACCCCGGACACCTGGCAGCATTCTTCCACTTCAGCAACTCTGCTGTACGGATAATTTGTAGCGGGGCCAAAACTTCAACGAGCTGGTGTCGCAAAAGTTCTCGTTCATATCGCTCGTTCTTGAACCAGAGGCGTTCCTCCCCATATGTCAAACTGATTGATAATTACCGATGGTCCCAAAAGAGGCTTCTCGTTAGTTGCGCTTGTGGTCGAAATCAAATCCCAGACAAGAGGGTGAGACCAGCAGGCCAACCGGGTCATTACAGCATATTCCAGTATTTAGTCGAAAACCACATTCTGGCACGGACACTGGGATAGGGAATTTGGCCATTGTTTGGGCTGAATCCACGGGCGTCTCTTCGTCCGAGCGACTGGCTTGGCTGATTTCCTCCGCCTCATGCCCCCAGGAAGTCTTACCGTCGACGCATTACCTGTTTCGCTCGGCCAGCGCCGAGGCATCTCAGATCTGGCTCGAATCGCCTTGGATCTGACTTGGGCACCCAAGAGAGCAGAGTTTGACGACTCTGCTCGTTCGAGGGCATATCCTTCTCCGCCCATGTCTGGATCCCCACCCCTCCCCCCGAACCCATTCCAAGAAGCTGGCGGACGAGGGCAGGCGCCTGGCAGTTACCCACCGGTCAACTCGCAAGATGCATATAACAGAACACCGAGTCATCAGTCTCCAATCAATCCCCGAGGCCCTACCAACATGCCGCCCCCAGCCAGTAGGCTGTATCAACAGGAGCAACCACCAAATATGCCATATTCCTACCACCGGCACGAAGAGGCCATAGCCGGGCCCAGCTCCTACCACCAACTAGGACTTCCAAGCATGACTCAACAGCAGGGTTACTTACCTGCTTCAACTGGATCGAGTACTCAAGCGCATTATCCTGCACCGGGACGCCAAGCTCTTTCTGAGCCTCATCAAATGACATCTCCTAAATCACAGAGGAAAACAAAAGGCCATGTGGCATCAGCCTGTGTGCCATGCAAGCGAGCCCATCTTCGGTAAGAATCTCTCAACTAGAGAAGGGAATAAATAGGAACTTTACTAACCGAATAATGTAGATGTGACGGTATGTACTCAGACTGATTTCCATGTCGATGCTATCATCCATCCCCTTCTACGGCGTATCCAAGCCCAGCGTTTCCAATGCACTGTATAGTGTTGAATGCTGCACATGTTGCCTTGTTCTACTTGGCATCTGTTTCCTAGGTACCCATTGACGAACGTGGCGATGATGATGAAGTGCAACTGTTTGGCTGGCTTCCTGAAACGAAGACGATGCTCGTTTGATTTAATCGCAGCTGCTAATTGGATAATAGCCCAGCGACCGTGTTCCAGATGCGTGACGAACGGAAAGGAAGAAGCATGCATCGATGTGCAACATAAGAAGCGAGGACGCCCACGACTAAGAGAAGACCCCCGACAAGGCGAGGCTCGATACGACCAACAACGGTATTCACAACCCCAGGATGCTTCTGGACAACGACCCTTGAGCATATACCCATCCAGCAGTGGCATGGGTCAAGGGTATATTGACCTGAACTTGAGTGAAGGGTGAATAACATGCTGACTGATCAGAAGTGAACAGATGCAACCAAGATATCTTGAACGAGCCCCAACCACAGACCCAAATATGTATTCGTCTCATTCCCCGGTTTCTGGGAGGACGCCGGAACCAGTGGCCTTTTTGAATATGCAGTTAGAGTTTGCGAAGGTATCGCCGGTATTCGCGGAAGCGCTTGGCGGCGCAAGCATGGAAGGCCGGAATCTGATTGACACCTTGGTTTCGACGGAGCGAGACAAGGTACTGGCCATACGAAGCCAGCTTCTCGAAGAGCAAACCAGAAAAGAACCCAACTACTTGCCCCCGATACTTGGCGGAATTGACCGCGTTATGCAGAGCCTTGGATTCAGTGTGGAGGACATTACGCGATTTCTTCTTGACCGCCAGGAATACCTTACCTTTAGAACTTATGACGGTCAGGTGAGGTCATTCCCTGTGCGCTTCGGTCTTGCAAAGGAAGCGTCCATCTATTTCGTGGTTCTTGTGCTGAACCTTCCAACACGACACCCGGGCTATCCACCGGCTCCTTCACCCCTTTCTCGTGATGTAGTATCAGGGTATAGCGCACCTCCGCCACCGCCACATGCTCATCACCCTAGCTACGATCCACGGACAGCAGTGTCTGGGCCATTTGATCCAGCCCGTCAGAGGTACAACGAGGGCCATATGGCATCCCGGCCCCCAGCTCCGGGAATTGGGCCTGGGGGAGCCTCGTACGCTGCATCGCCGAGCCGCCAAGAATATCCGGGACCTCAGTCGTATCACATCCCCCGGAGCGAATTGACAGCCCCTATCCAACCCCGCCCACAGTCAGCATTTCAGTTGCCACCAATTCGATCCCAGCCTGAGCGGGGCGAGCATTCTGGCGAACAGAACTGGTCTCGAGAGGAACGTCCGGGAAGGGTTGATATTGGAGGGTTAATTGAGAGGCCAGACGCTCCGGGACGGCCACGATAGTACCGGTGTCGTCTGATTTCTAGGCTCTCCATGCCATGATGGGTCACCCGTTGAAACACCCCACACACTGGATACCAGAAAGTTTCCGCCATGAGGAAAATCACCTGATTCGCCATTATTTTTTTTGTCCATTTTCCTTCGGCCCTCTTTTTCTGCCACTGATTTGCATGTCATATCATAAACATAATAATTTGTATAATAACCCTTATTAGGGTGATTGTGGCTCGCTATACGACCAAGCCTCTGTGGAGCAGGAGGGATTTAGTAGCGAAGAGATTGGCGTTTGGGTATCTGGCGAAAGGCATTGAGGAGATGGCCAAGTTTGTACTTTGAAGTACGGAATTGAAACGTGGCGGCGTCAGAAATAGAAGGGTGTGTATGGTACTTATTGCATGCCGAGATGGTGATCGGATCCTCCCGTCGGAAGGAATTACTGGAGGAAAAGCCCAGGGACGGTCGACATTTTCAAGCCCTGGCTCGACTATATGTTGATATATTTTGGACAAGAGCATGAGGCACAATCTAACAAATGGCGCCGTGCCAATCGGGGCACTCGAGGAGATACGAACGCAAGATGGAAATGAGAATACAGTCGACGATGATATGGCAGAGATGAAGGGCAAGGGCGGGGCAAGGTTTAGGCGCGATCTGCTGGCCAGGGGACATGATCGGGTAGATGTAAGATGGGGAATAGACGGCGGGGAGAAGCGATATGGGGCTGAGGATCTAGGGGATAGACGGGTATCCGAGTGTATAATGCGAAGCCATGCGGGACAACCCAATCTTTCACTTCTGTTTACCTTTTGGAAGCGATCCGCGCCACTGTGGTTGATAATGACAAAGGAAGAGGAAGCTAAGGGGTGCCTCATTTCTGACAAGGGAAGGAGATGTCTGTATTCCCAGAAGTGAGACGGCATGGAAGAGGAGAGGAAAGAAGAGTCAGAGAAGTAAGTAGATCCAAGTTCATTTCTGTCTGCCCTGATATTGTGTTGTAATGCAAATATGAACGCTTGCGGAAGTGGTCCCACGTGGTTGTCCCACCAGCGGCAACGGCAGCGGCAACGGCAGCGGGCCGTGGAACGTAATGGGAACTATCAAGGGACTTTTTTTTTTTTTTTTTTTTTTTCTAATTCTGCATAGGAAAATATTGCCGCAATGCGAGACGATAAAAACGGAAATACCACGAGAGTGATGACCAGAAGCAAGTAAGGCGGGGAGGGAAAAGAGTCCGAACAACTTCGTGTTATGCATTGCTATGCTGTGCTGGGCCGTACCCCTTTGTGATACGGACGAACCCACCGTCCATGATGGCACAGCAGTTGGAGGGATTCCTTCCTGGAGAGGAGAGCATTGGCTGGAGAGGGGGGAGGGGGCGGAATGTGGAGGGGGTGCAATATCGCCATGCATGTCATGCCCGGCTCATGCGTTCCGGGATGGTTCGGCCGTGTGAACGTATGTGTTTGTGTGTGCGTGTGTAATAAGTACACCGTATATGTATGATGATTATTTGGCATTAGTCTCCGAACCCGTGAGATACACAGATTCGCGAGGTCGTGCCAGGGGACGGGGCATTATCCGCTTTGCCTCAGGCTGGTCTGGGCGATGCGAGGGCGCCAGGCAACGGACATTCGGTATCCCGGGCGGTTACAGCTAGGTGCTGACTGCAATTAATTTATTCCAGTGTATTTCTTACAAGCGTGAAAACAGATATTGACCAAAAAAAAAAAAGCTCTAAAAAACGATGTGGAGGGTGCATTTCTTTTCCTTTGTTAGTTTCTTTTACTTTTCTTCCTTAGTTTTTCATACTTTTGACCCCTCTGAAATATGAACCATCTAACCAATGAACAATATTGGTGCAACGCCAATGTGTAAGTCATTGAGTACAGCACAGCTTAGCGGAAAGAGCACAATTTGTTACTTTGTTGCCTAATCGTATGTCGTATTTCGTATAGTATCTAATAAATCATTGATTTCCTGAGAGCGTAGGTTCTAGTATTCTTCTTCTTCTAATCCTTTTCTTTCATCTTTTTTTCTTTCCTCCTTTGACAATAAAAAAATGAGAATAACTAAATCAAATTATCAAACTAATGTGCACAATTTTCTATTCCTTAATTCATAGCCAATTTTAGTGTTTGCCAATTCTATATTTTTCTTCTTTTGTTTGTCTTTTTCTTTATCCCTTTTGGGACTTTCCGTACAGTCACTGGATATTGTTGCGAGTGATGTCCGCCTCCTGTCTCGGCCTCCCGTTGTGCAAAGGGATAGTATCCTGGCCGTGCTCTAGCTGTTGATAAGAGGCTGACTGGGCCCTGGGCATCCGAGATCGTGGTGGTCGATTAGCAATTTGCTGACGATCTCGTCTTCTTCTCTCTCTCATCTCCCTAACCATATTTCCCAACTCTTCTTCTAAAGTCCTAAAATCCTCTGGCGTCCTTTCTTGGCGTATGTTCTGCATGGCGGGAGCTGAATCGGCAGAGGTGCGGCGGGGCTGTGTTGGGTCAAAGGAGCCGACGCCGACCAAGTAATCCTGGACTCGCTGATTCGGCATGTAGCTTTGGTTGTCGCGAAGAACATGGCCCCGTCCTACTGAATAGTCTCGTCGAGAATCTGATTCCCTAGCTCTTCGCCGGCCGCTGCGGTGATGGGGCGAAGTCTGGCTGGCAACGAAACGCTCCTCCATTGAGGATCCCCCTCGTGCAGCTGATTCCATCATTCTTCGATGGCGGCTCCGGGTCACAGGACCAAAGGCCTCCCGGTTCTGACCACGAATGTTTGGTGGATGCCGTGGACTTTGAGGCGGCTCAGGGCGACGAGACGAAATGGTGCCGTTGGTTTCAGTCATAGGCGAGGCCGGTGGTGAATGAGGCGGTGATTGAATTGATGAAAGCGATCTAGTTCCGTTGTAAGACGGGTTTGTTAACAAGGCCCAGTCCCCAATACAGAAATGCGTGAAAGCCACCCCCGATATGAGTTGTACAAAGCGTGGTATAGGATACTCACCGAGTGGACAGCTCAGGGACCATGGACGTAGTAGCTCTGCGGCCCATCTTCAGACCCGTTGTTGGAATAGGGCAGTAGTCAAATAGTCGGAGGGGGCGAGGCTGGATATGGGAATGGGGATAGCGGTCGTGTTCTGCTTTGTTTGGCTGTGCATCATGGCCTAAGGTGGTGATGAGACAGCCCTCTTATACTCATGGCTGCAGGCTGGGGCCTCAATCTGAACGGCTAACTGCAGGAACTCGAGTTATTGGTGCTTCAAGGCAATGTTTACTTGTGTTGATCCCTTGGTTAGGCTCACTTGGGAGCATAGGAGTGTGCAGGGTAAAGTGCCCCAGTGGCATTTGGTTATCCCTGTTCACGCCAGACGAGCATTAGGCCAACCGAGAAGGCGGTACAGTGTTGAGGAATATTTTCCCCATTGGTTAAGGGAAACTGAGGCTGACAAGTGCAGGGCCGTGTTAGGTTATGCTGTGTGTCGTGCGTGTGGGTGTGATATGTATGTGTGTGAGTGGGCACAATAGGTAGCGTTACTGATGAATGTACGCCCTGGGAGGCACAGTTGCAGTGATCATGAGCCAAGGTCACTTATCTGAATGGGAATGGGGGAAGCCGGCCAAGTACTCCCTAGTGCGCACAGCCAAGAGGCGCAGTGTCCAAGAACCAAATAACCCAATGAAATAGCCCGAGGGTGGCCTAGAACGCTTGTAGATCAGATGAAGGGGAATGCGATTGCGGTTGCGGTTGAAAGTCGGTCGGAAGTTGCCGTGGTTATTGCAAGATAATATGCCCAACTCTTTGGTTTTTGTTTCTTACTTCTTTTGAACATATTGGGCACCTCTCAGTCTCGTAATGGCTGATACTTTCAAGGGTGCACTTTTGCCTCAAATACAAACGGGATAGAGGCAGCCCATCATTTTAACACAACATGATCGGTCGGCTGTAGCTTCTTCCAAATCACGCAGGCCCCAAGGCCTTTGAATTTCAATTCATCTAGGGATGATGGAGGCAATTGAAAGATGTCCAGTATAAATGGAATTACACAGGGAACAGACCGGAGAAGGAGGCCCTGGTCTGTGTGTGCCTACACGTTCCGGCATTCATCCCCGAGCTCATTTACTTCAATTTTCTGTAAGGCAGCTTCTAGGCGCTGGGTGAAGAAATTGCCGCCTGTCTTAGATTTTTTTTCATCTACAGATGGAATTGATTCTCTCTGTCATCATTCCAGCTGTACAGAGGTATCATGGCCGGTTTGAAAGCCGCAAGAGGCAACCAACATTGGTGGGGTTGGTTGGTTGGGGGCCACGAGCCTAACTAATTGCGACGAGATGAGAAACAACGCATCCGTGAGATGCGAAGTTGAGCATTATTCAAGCTGATTTTCGGAAATGCATGGCAAGAGACTTTCCTTTCTCCGGGATTGAAGGAGAAAGAAAAAAGGAGCCGTTGAATCGGCATTACAGAAATGAACATCCTGGTGCCCTGGACCTTGGGCTACCTCTGACGGCGGCGTTTGGAGATTTCAAACAACTTTTACCAGCCTTGCAGAGCCATTGGTCTAGGTTCGACTAGATTGGGTACATAATGGGATTTATTCGGCAGGCTGCATTGAAAAGTAGAAAAAAGGGGTCTGGCAAGCATGATGAACTCGCCTCGATGAAGTTCAGGCTCAGACAGAGATGGTTGCAAGCATGCAGCCCACGCGCCCGGTGCCAGGCCAAGCGTTTTTGATAATCGCTCAACAGGCCTGGGGCCTACGGCTAGTGATCCCCGGGGGTATTTTTAGCGTTTGAAAAGAGTGGCGTGTTCTCCGAGATGTGGGAGATTTATTACATCCCAGGTTGAAAAAAAAAAGGGTAATGCAGCATAAAGAACCAGCATGCCGAGATGGGGGTCCTGATTGTGTGTGGAGGTTGACGTACCTCTGATTTGAGATGAGAAACGTGGGGGGAAAATAAGAAAGAGCTTTCAAAATCTTTGACTGTATCTATTAATATACTCATTGAAAGCCAATAGAGCAGTTGACCATGCTTGAGATTTGAGCAAGGCTATTGATTGTGTAAAGGTAGTGTCTCTAGCAGGTTCTCCCTTACATAGCTGTCCTGCACTGTGCTTGGGCACCCAAGCACTAATCTGGAGTCATTGCGCAGTGGAAACCCCTTGTCTAACGCATTCTGCCAGTTGTCTTTACCCTTCCCCTCCACCACTTCTCAGCCAAACAATTCAGCGAGGCGGAAGACTAGTTTGGAAGAGTCCGTGAAGAAATTTTCAATCCCGGATGCTCACCTTCATGTGATGCAGAGGTTGCTTTAAGCAAGCTTGAGTGACGGCATAGCAGTCACGTGCGCGAATCGGCCGTGGACCTGCCAACGCAACGTAGATCGAGGCCGCTCACCTCCGCCTGCCTAACGCCAGGAACCTCAGGCTTGTCATCCAATCCACGCAGGACCGATTCATCTCATTGTCGTTTTGCCCCACGAAATGAAGTTGCTGTATATCTGATTGGTGAACATCCTTGTCTTGATCCTCCACAAATCAGGCCTGGTGAGGGGGCAGGTCGATTAGCCAGTTGGGAGACCACCCGTTTGCTGCGCGTCAATCCTCGTTGGCATTGCTGCAGCTTGCATCAGCCATTCAGATTTATCTAGACCGCTTATTCATGTTTATTTCATCCTGAACCTGCTGCTGCAAGGTTCGCAGCAGAGAGTGAGGCTTAAGGGCTGTCGGACGATTGTCACGCCCATATATCCAGCGCTATGGACGACGATATGGATGTCGACGCGGGCGTCGAAGTGCATCATAATACACGCTCAACAACCTCCGGTGTCAAACGAAAAGCAGAGGGCGACCCAGAGGACGCTCGCCCTACTCGAAGAATCAAGGCAAGCAGGACTCCCTCCGTTGCACATCCACTACACCACCACAGCGTTGTCATTCCGCATGGTTTTTCTTGTTCTTGTCAACATTGGGGTTCTATGTCCACTAACATGTTGGATATGTACAGGCTCTTGATCCGACAGTGGTCAATAAAATCGCTGCCGGAGAGATCATTGTGGCTCCAGTTCATGCCCTCAAGGAACTGATAGAAAACGCTGTTGATGCGGGATCCACTTCATTGGAGATCCTCACCAAGGACGGGGGCCTCAAACTTCTTCAGATCACTGACAACGGGTGTGGCATCGAGGTATAGTAAAAAAAAAACCCTTGCATCCTTGTGCTGCACCTTCCTGTTCATAAGGCTGACCGGCGAGTAGAAAGAGGACTTGGCCATCCTTTGCGAGCGCCACACTACCTCCAAAATCACAAGCTTCGAGGATCTTTCATCTATCGCCACCTATGGATTCCGGGGCGAAGCACTAGCCAGTATCAGCCATATTGCACATTTGACTGTAACCACCAAGACCAAAGACTCTGATCTCGCTTGGCGTGCCACTTACCTCGATGGGCGCCTGGCGCCTCACAAACCTGGCCAGTCTGCCGAGCCCAAGGGTGTGGCTGGACGTCCAGGTACACAGATTACGGTTGAGGATTTGTTTTACAACACCCACGCTCGTCGAAGGGCGTTCCGTTCAGGAGCTGATGAGTTCAATAAAATCATTGATATGGTCGGAAGATATGCAATCCACTGCGCCGGCGTCGGCTTCTCCTGCAAGAAAGCTGGCGAGTCATCTACCAGCCTGTCCGTCCAAGCTCAGGCCACTGTCATTGATCGTATCCGCCAGATCTATGGAAGCAGCGTAGCCAATGAACTTCTCAAGTTCGAAACCTCAGAGGATCGTTGGCGCTTCAAGGCGCAAGGCTACGCGACTAACGCCAACTATTCTGTCAAGAAGACCACTCTTCTTCTTTTCATTAACCATCGTTGTGTCGAATCGACTCATATCAAAAAGGCCCTCGAGCAAATGTACGTCAACTTTCTGCCGAAGCAAGGTCACCCCTTTATCTACCTGAATCTGGAGATTGATCCTGCTCGGGTGGATGTGAACGTCCATCCAACCAAGAGAGAGGTCCATTTCTTGAACGAGGATGAGATCATCCAGGCAATATGCGAGCATATCGAGTCGAAGCTCGCTGCAGTGGACACTAGTCGCACATTCATGACCCAAACCCTCCTGCCTGGCGTGAAGCCTCCAGTGGAGTCGCCTCTGCCGGATTCCGATGCTACTCCCAGTCGAGGCACTCCCTTGACCAAGAGGCCGCGGCGGAATTCAAACGACCTTGTCCGCACCGATACTGCTGAGCGAAAAATTACGTCCATGTTTTCTCGATCTACAGCCGCTCAGTCACCGGCATCAGTAGATCGTGCGGAGCAACCGGTGGCTGTACCAGAGAAGATTGACTATGAGCTAGTCGATAAAGAGTCTGTTACTTGTCGTCTCAGTAGCATCAAGGAATTACGAGCGGAGGTTCGTGAAGAGATGCATAACGAACTGACTGAAATATTTGCTTCTCATACTTTTGTTGGTATAGTCGATGACCAACGTCGACTGGCAGCCATCCAAGGAGGCGTGAAGCTGTATTTGGTCGATTACGGGCATGTCTGTTACGAATACTTCTACCAGCTAGGGCTCACTGACTTTGGAAACTTTGGTACAATATGCTTGAAACCTTCTCTTGACCTACGGCAGTTGCTCCGTATGGCTGCTGAAGCGGAGAAGAGCGCGGTGTCGTCTCCTGATGAGGATTTTGACGTTGAGAAGCTTGTTGAGCGGGTAGCAAATCAGTTGATCGAACGTCGAGAAATGCTTCAAGAGTACTTTTCGCTCGAAATCTCTCCCCTTGGAGAACTGGTTTCTATCCCACTCCTCATCAAGGGGTACACACCACCCCTTATCAAGCTTCCGCAATTTCTCCTCCGTCTTGGGCCCAATGTCAACTGGGGTGAGGAGAAAGGCTGCTTTGAAACGTTCCTCCGCGAACTCTCCACCATGTACGTTCCAGAGTCGCTCCCCGTCCTTCCAGGTGATGAGGAGAGTCTCCGAGCAGAAGATATTCCTGAAGAACTTCGACAGCGCAGACAAAATGTACGATATGCGGTGCAAAATTTGTTCTTCCCAGCATTCAAATCGAGGTTGGTGGCGACTAATTCGTTGATGGAGAGTGGTGTATTGGAAGTTGCAAGCTTGAAGGGCTTGTATCGGGTGTTTGAGCGATGTTGATTGGGTTCCATGTTGCCATTTGGCGCGTGACTGCTTGGCTACGGGTGGTGTGGTGTGGTGTTCATGGTAATAGATATAGATCCGACTGCGTCATGATTGGGTCTATTTGGGGAAACAATTGGGTCAGAATGAAAAGAATAACAGTTATGAAAATGAGTCAAGGTGACCATGGAATCACAACATGTGAATAAGGGAATGGGCCATTTTGAGACGAAAGCGTATTTATCATTTAAATAAGAAAAAGAAGTAATATTTCATATAATCATCTGTTGATCATCAATCTATTTAAACTTTTACCAATGTTTTCCCTATTTCCCTTCCCTTGAAAACTATTTTTACGCCTTTGGCTTGTTCTTTCGCTTGTATGCTAGGAATCGACTAAAGTTCAACAAGGCCTCGTCAGCTCGCAGACGCAACTCTGCCTGCTTCTGCTTGTTGATCGTCTTGACCAAGGCACGCGTCTTGGGGAGCGCCTCCTCCATCTGCTTGAGGAAGTTGTCCTTCCAGAAAACCTCGCGGTCGTACTCGTAGTCCTCGTTGCCATAGATGTCGAAGAGCTGGTTGAGCGCCTCGACGGCGTCGGCGGCAGGCGTATCGTCGGGGAGACCGGCGAGCAGGGCAATGAGGAATGTGCCGATGTCACGGTTCCGTTCGACTGGGGCGGGGTCTAGCGCGAGCTGGCCGAGAACGCCGACGCACTTCACGCCCAAGGCCTGGAAGGGGTCCTCTGCATCATGAATCGCTGGGGCGCCCTTGGTGGCCTGGTAGAGCGAGATAAAGCGGCGGTGCTCCTCGCCGGCAAGGGCTACCTCGTGCCCACGGAGGGAGCGGGCTACGGCCCAGGCGAGGCTGGTGACGTGAGTTGCGAGAGAGAGATCTGCCGTGTCGCTCGCAAGAATGGGTGCGACGACGTTTGACCACAGGCTTTGGCCGGCAGGCTGCCAGGCAGACTGGATAGAAGAGTTGTGTGGGTCAGCGAAGTCGATGAGAGATACGGACCAGGCGATGTTGTTGAGGGCGGAAAGGGCATGGCTTTGGAGGCGAGTACTGGCATCGTCACTTGGGGAGAGGGAGGCAATCCTGATGAGTGCTGGGAGGGCGATTTGGATGAGAGCTTTCAGGACAGGGAGGTCATCGATATTACCCTCCTCTTCGTCGTCATTGCCTGTAACCATTTCCATGTCGGCTTCCATTTCATCCTGGTCCATCTCATCATCTTCTTCCTCTTCCTCTTCATCGTCGTCACCGTCGTTCTCGGGGCCCTCGCCATCGGATCCAGCACCATCAGCACCATCAGCATCATCCATCTCCTCGTCATCCTTGGCAGCGCCATTCTCGAGCTTGGGAGCTTCGGCAGCATCCCCTGAGTGGTTGAGGTTGGATCCAATGGAGGCTAGGATCTCCAGGGCCAGTTGCTGACACTCTATGGGATTTGCCCAGCCGGTAGCGTCGGTGATGGCTTGTCCAGGCTGGAAAAAGCTGATGGCCTTGGAGAGAGTAGGAATGAGAACAGAGTCGTCGGCGGGGAGGGCGACTTCGGCACCCTCGAGTGAAACGAAGAGATTGTGGAGGACGCCGCACGCTAGAATACCATCACTGGAGGTATCTTCGCGAAGCGACATTAACGTGTCGTACAAGGGAGGTTCCTTGGTGGTGATGACCTTGTCAGCCAGCTCTTGGTTGTCTTCGCACAGAATCATGGAGCAGGCCAAGGCATCGCTCCGAAGCGAGACGACGCCGGGAATGTGTGAGAGGCTGTTGGAACCAATGAGGAAAATCAGCCGTAAGATGATGGCATTGTGGGCAATAGCTTCGAGGATTTCATCCTGAGCCTCGGCCAGGGCAGTCAGGAGGGAAATGAGCGACTGGGAGATGCTCAAGACGAAGGTCTGTTCTGCTTTGGACTTCTTGTTGAATTCAAACTCCTTGGACAAGAGAAGCTCCGTAACCTAGGGCTGATTTAGCGGTTTGTTCAATAAGACTAACAAGCATGAGAATTTGCACATACCGACTTAGCTGCAAACTCAATGGCAGTTAGAATGTCCACTCGGTACAGGTGAACACAGAAATCAGGCTCCTCCTCCTGGGCAAGGACCTGCAGGATCCCCCATCCGGCGGCGCGGCTCTCAAGGGCAGCATCGGTGAGGGTCTGAGTGAGGATTGTGTTGACGATTTGCTCTCGCAGGAGGAGCTTGCGGCACTTTGTGTCCTGGATGATGTTTGAGACAGCCGTTGCCGCAGCAGAGCGAGCTTTTGTGTCGGCGCTCTTGAGATCCTGGATGACGGGGAGAATCTTTTGTTCGCGGAGGGCAGCGAGCTCAGGATCAGACGGCGGTTTGACGGTCTTTGCGATGGGGTTTTTCCGGTGGCCTGCGTTGGCCCTGTTTCTGCGAGACTTGCCCATGGCTTTTTTTTTTTTATCCGTGTTGAATTCTAATATGATGATGATTTACTCTAGTTTTGATATTAAAAAAAGAAATAAATTATCAATATGGCTGTGTGAATGATTGGTAACTTGGGGGTTGAGCTTGGAGGGGTGATGAGACGTGAAATTTTGTTTGAATTTTTTCCGGGGGAAACCATTTACAGTCGTGCCCCACCACGCAACCACAACAACGGACTGAACTAACAAGAAGTTGTTAGCGGCCCAAAGTCATTTATTTTAGATGCAACCGAACTAGATGGAATTGCTACGTCGAGAAGAGCTACCCGGGATTTTCACAGTGGGCAGTTGACATCAGTGTATGAACGGGGCCATTTATTATCAAAGAAGGTAGTTTGATGCTGCTCAACTGTCCATTCTCATTCAAGTACAGGGTAGGCTCAGCTACCTGTCTGTGTGTTGATGGGAAAGGCTTGTTGGTGCATGGGACACCACAACGTCAGCAAATTATGCACGATCCATATAAGCTTCATGTGCAGATGGAGCTACTACATCTTCCGCTCTTTGAAAGCAAAAACCTCCGAACTTACAGAGTTTACACAGATTAGGTCTATGGTTTGGGGAAAACTCCGTCCCTCTATTAGCCTATTACATGTCTTGGTTGATTCCATACGGGGAGAAATACGCGTACGGGTCGACAAAGTCTATCTCATATTCCTGGCGCTCAGCAATCAACTTGCTAGATGTTGGAACATATTATAGATGGCCACTTGGTTCTTGACTCCCTGGGATAAGCTGAGAGATAACAGACAAGCAGAATTCTAGCAGTGAGGCTCTTGCAAAGCCTTATTATTTTTGGTTGTCCGGAGAATTGTTCCACACTGGGCTCGAGACATCCAAGATAGCCGAGACATTGGTTCTCCCAGACCCTCTTCAGGACATTGATTATGCTAACGTACGATGTACACGGTAGATTCCAGCGGACATGATATGTGAAGAAGGATAATCTGTAGTCTATCAGGAGTACATCGCTCCTAGGTTTCTAGAATACACTACACCTGCGCATTTACGAACAAATTATCGCCATGAAACGACGAGTCTTCCCCCAAGTTTGGCATCACGGGAGATCTCCCAATCTCCATGCCGACACCACGCCACGGGACCCACAGAAGCTTTGCTAACTGCTTTCGGGGCCAGTGCAGGTCACTACCTAGAGCTAAGGTAACCATGCTACAGCACTTGCAGTACCTAATGGAGGTGTTTTAGTAGGTAAGGGTAGGTAAGGTACCCTCTACAAGCTACCGCACTTGCAGCTATACGCTCTGGCACAAGCCACGTTGTTCCCGATGATGACTAGGGTACCTACTCTGTGCAAATGCTAATACAGGTCTTTTCTCAACTGCTCTGCCATCCCACCACCAATCTCACCTCCCACGATATCTCACGGCTCACACATTGGTCGCATCGTGTCCGCTCCCCTCGCTGTCCTTGTCCGCTCTTCGAGCAAGCCCGAAATGTGATCGCCTGTCCACAGCATCGAATTCTCCCGGTCGCGCTCCCCCTCCTCCATACTCCAAATAAGTTCCAGCTTGGTCTTGGTGAAACCCAAGAGCTGGGACCCCCGCGAGTAAGACTCCACGAGGAATTGGACCTCACGATATACCATACTGCTTCGCCAACCTTGCTATGGCGCACCAGCGAGGGAGGTTCAGCCACTTTTGGTCGGGCGACGAAGAGTTGGCAAAGAAGGACGATGATCTCGGTCTCCCCGGCCACCACAGACCTGCCTCGCAATGGCAAGGCGCGCGCGCTCCTCGCCGTAGTGTGCTCAGCCGATTGCTTGTCTACGCCGTATTCTGCGGCCTTGTGGTTTTCTTCCTCGTTCGTGTAATCGCCTCCTCCTCCTTCTCCTCCACCGAGCCGACCGAGCCTTCATCGCCAGAGGGCTCTTCTTCGACAGGGTTTAATAGTTTGCTCAACCAGCATCGTTCTCAGCCACAGGATAGAACCTATAACGGACCTGTCAGGTTCCCGCAACTTGCAAAAACTCTTACAATTAGTGTCAGCGCTGGAGGTCGTTCTGAAGACAACAGGAATGTCTTCTTTGCCACCGGAAGTCTTAAGAGCGCTTCCACATTGCTCCCCATGGCCTGTGAGATGGCCGCTGAGGGGCACAGCGATGTCCACTTCCTGTTGATGAGCAGAAACGAGATTTCAACAGAGGATCTCCTACTAGCAAACGGGATTGATGAATCCTGCAAGATAACTTTGCATGGTATGGGAACCCGAAACAGATATAAACGGATTACTAGCTAATCAGCTGTAGATGCCCGACCTGACCGGGTTGCAATTTCTAGCGAGACAAGAATGGAGGTTGCGGCCATCATGTCTCTCCGTAAGTCTGCTGACATTATTTACGTGAGAGCTTGAGAGATCTAACGTGATGGCGACAGGTCACATCTCAACCTTTATGCACCCTCAAGCCATTATTGTTGACTCTAGCGGGCTCGAGGAGGGCTATTTCCTGCGTGGCTTTCGAGACCAAGTCCGTGGCACCGCAGCAACACTAATTGAGCTGCCGCAGAATCCAACCCCACGGCTATCATGGATCACGAAACTTGATGCTTCGGCCTTGGCTGGTAAGTCGTCGTCATCGTCTATGCTTTGCTTTAACCGTTACATACTAGTCACCCTACTGACAACTCTCAGCTTGGAACAGGGTCAACTTTGATATTTTGATTCAGGCACCCTTGATTGGCTCTGGGAATCTGAAGAGACTACTTTCATCTTTGAGGCGGGCCGACATGAGTGCTGTCACCCCTCCGCACCTCACCATTGAATTACCATATGTAATTGAGAGAGAGTTGGAAAGGACACTGGCCGAATTTAAATGGCCTGCACAGAGAAGTCGCCAGCTGCATTACCCAAGCTTGCTCTCCATCCGCCACCGCATCCCCCGCAAGCAAATGACCGAGGATGAGAGCTCAGCTCGCTTCCTGGAATCGTTCTGGCCATCAGAGCCTAGCACAACACATGTCCTGACCCTGGCACCTCACACTGAGGTATCGCCCCAGTTCTTCCACTGTAAGTATTAAATGGTGATGTCGTAACATCTCTGGTGCATCTTGCTGATTGGTGAAGACGTTAAATATACATTGCTACAAACGCTGTATTCAAATGAATCTCTCCTGGGAGATTGGGGTGAAAGTATTATGGGGATTAGTTTCCAGTCACCAACCACTCATCTTGACGACGTCACCCCTTTGACTATGCCAAAGGGCTCGGACAGCAAGGCGCCAGAAAAGTCGTCAGGATCCTTCCTCTGGCAATCACCGAGTAGTGACGCTGTCCTATTCCTCGGAGACAGATGGGTAGAGTTGCATGGCTACGTGTCGCAGATTTTGGGGTCACAAAGCTCGAAGAAGGATACGCCTGCTATGCTGGCCAAGAGGAATGTCAGTAAGAAGCATCCCGCCTGGCTTGAGCATGTGTTGCAACTCTGTCGCCTCCGGGGCTACGTGACATTGTATCCAAGCCCGGAAACGGCGAACGCCATTCTAGGATCTCACAGCGATCTTGGTAACACCCCCGAGGAGTATCTAGGCGATGAAGAACTCGCCAAGGACCTAGAGAAGGGCAAGGAAGACCGAGCCACGTCAAACTTTGACCCGACTTTCCAGGTGGATATGCTCGCAACTCTCCCCGAGGATGGAAGTTTTGTGAACCTGGGTGATTTGCCTCTGCTCTCGTTGGAAGGGATGAGCTCTTCGCTTGACGAGATAAAAGATGCTGCGCAAAAGTATGCAAAGCAGTTCCGACGAGAGGTAGGGCAGTGCAAGGAAGCAGAAGACTCACAAGAGGATGACTACACACTATTGGAAGCCGATAGACTAGCTCGGGATCTGTTTTGCACGAATAAAGAGAAGGCATAAATAGGCTTACTCTTTCTTGGATTGGGACTGTTAGCGTTGATTTATTTCGTATTTTCCATCCCTCTCTCTCCTCGATCATCTCTTGCGTGTGTGTGTGTGATGATAATAAGTGCACAGTTATTTCAAGCTTCTTTTCCTCATCTGGATTCCTTCATTGCCTTGGACTTAGGGGGGGGGAAGAAAGCTTCACTCTAGAGTAAAGTGCGAAGAAAACCGGTCATTTTTATTTCTGAATTGATCATGATGAACTCGAAGAATCGCCAAGTTTTGCAATGATAAGAAGCACAAGACATGTCCCCACGATGCATATTGCCGAGAAACTCAAGATCTGCCCGAAGCTGTCAGCGGTTTACTATTCCCAGCAGGCCAGATTTGGACTTTGAGAGAGGAATAACTCACTGTATGTGTTTTCCACCCGGTCTGCACAATTGCTGCTCGTCTGCTGTATTGGTTGACAGTTGCTGTTCCCAGCCAAGGAGAATCCTTCAAGTCAGAAAAAAAAAGGTACTATTATGTTCCTAGCAGAACCAATGGAGGGAGAAAAAAAAACGTCTACGGCACACTTACTTATGTAGTTGCACAGGCCAGCGAGAAGCGTCAAGAGTGACAGAGCCCAGAAGATGCCTCCGAGAGGCCTGGCGATGCGGAGCTCGATGGGGCTTGGTTCTGATTTAAGGTGAAAGGAGAGGCTGATGGCTATTGAGACAACGGCCATGTAGATGGAGAGGCGGAGGTAGGAGAGGAAGGCTGCGGAGGGGAGGTGGTTAATATCGGGAATCCAAGTCTAGACGGACGGTACGAGATAAGAAAGGATAAGAGAGGAACGGGCAAAGAAATCAGAGACTAAAGGAGAAGTGAAGATAGGAAGACAATTCAAAAGGAACAACATACTTCTCTCGTTGGCGCAGTGATCTCGAGCATCGCTGCTCTCATTCTGGACGAGCAGAGGGCCTAGGAACGGCCATAGGAAGAAGGCAGGCTTGCCACCAGAGAGAGCATCGTCACTGAAAGACGAGAGACAAAAAAAGGTGTCCGTATTAGTATCATTTTGTCTCCATTCAAGCCTCCCATTCATACGGGGGCAATTCGAGAAGAAATAGGGGAATTACACATACTACTCTTCTTCAGCGAGGTCGACAGGGTGAGTCAGGGTTGTGACGGGTGCGCAGCAGGAGCGGAAGGTGAGGTCTTCGTCGTCAATGACGGGAGGTCTGGATGTGGCCATGGCAGCTTTTTGTGAGAAATAAAGGGAGAGGTGAGTGAGTGAGCGTGTGTATGTGTGTATGTATGTATGTACGCCCGCACGAAGCAGCTGTGAAGCAGCTATGAAGCAGCAACAAGAAGGGCGGCAGCTTTGGCTCTATTGCCCTGCAGACGGTGAAAATGATGCAAGTTTAGTGGCAAGCAGCAAGCCTGACAAGCATGACTTCCGATTCCATAGGCACGTTTGCATGGACCGCACGGATCTGGCCCAATTGAGAGATGGAAGGGTAGCCGGCCGGCCGATGATGTCAACTGATGTCTCGGTTGCGCGGGCTCCGGTTGTCGGCTTGAAAAATCTCGGCCGGGTGGAGTCGCCGATACCCACCACAAAGCGACAGGCCACACATAACAAACCTTTTGACACCGAACACCGACCGGCACTGGCAATGATATTTGTAAGTGAGATTTACTATGTACAGAAGATAGTTTATGTAATTCGTTCCTAGGCCCTGGCGAATTGGCTATTAATACCACCGATTGTGATTGGACTGGGTTCTGTTCCAGATCGCTGCGAGAGGCACAGTAATATTATGGCTGTTCACCTGCCTGCAGCTTCCCCCCCCTTGCTCAGTCTAAAAGTAAGGCAGGTCGTTTGTTTATCCGTCTTGTTGCACGTTTGTTGGTCCATTATGCAGAATAGACTAATAAGTAAGGTATGTACTGTGTAGATTACTATGCAGGGTGCATTGCTTTGAGGTAGTAGACTACCTTAGTTTGGGCTTGTCCTCTAGCGGGATAGCCGCTGCAGCTCGCATTCAATCCGAGCCCTTTTTTTGATTCAGCTACCTAGTTAATTACGACTGTAACTGAATTGCGTAGACTACCTACTATCCAATGTGGTAGTATCCTGAAACCTGTGACCGACTTGAAAGAATTCATTCTTTCAGCCTGGAGATTGGGCACAGCCATCATTTTCTCAGCATGTACATATAAAAAGTCTCTCACCTCTTCCTCCCCAAGGATGAGTTGGAGGCCTTGTCAATACTTTCTTCTCTTTCCATGGTCGAAACCTCAAGACTGTCTCTCAATAAGAGCTTTCAATTCAATAACACGTACTTTTATTTCTTACTATATAAAAATTCATACCATAAACAGTCCATCCTAAGAGAGACACAACAATAATGCATATCCTCATCATTGGCGGCGGCCCAGCTGGCCTAGCCGCTGCTCTCGCTCTCTCCCAGTCAACAACACTGAACGCCTCCATCACCCTCCTTGAGCTGCGTCCCCAGATAGAGACCCTGGGCGGCACCATCAACCTCACCCCTCTAGCCCTGCGGTACCTCGACGCTCTCGGTGTCGGGGCCCGCCTGCGCCCACACGGCATCAAAGTCCGTGGCATCGACGTCGTGGCTCTTCGGACGGGCCGCGCGCTGGGCAGCGTGTTCGCTAACACGGACACCCTGAGGGTCCGGAGGCACCAGCTCGTGCGGTCGATGCTCGATGTTGTTGAGGATTTGCCCAAGGGGAAAGTCGCCGTGCGGTATGGCGCCAAGGTGACTGGGATCCAGCAGCTGGAAGGCGATGATGAGGGCGTCCGCGTCGACGTGCGGCTCCAGGAGGACGGCCCGCAGGAGACGATCGAGTGCGACGTCCTCCTTGGCTGCGACGGGATTCACTCGTTTGTCCGGAGCACAGTGGTAGACCCGGACCGTAAAAAGGAGTACTCCGGCCGCGCTGTTGCCTACGGGTACGTCAGTCCCGACACGCCAGGAAACCTGGCCGTGACCAAGGCCGACGGCGAGCCCCTCCTCCTGGACACGGCCATGGTGTCTGCCCAGCACGGCTCGCTGCTCATGTCGTTCTTCGAGCCGTCAAGGCAGGAGGCGTACCTGGCAGCCGTCATGCCTATGGCCGAGAATGAGGACGCGAGGGAAGGCTGGAAGGCGATGGGGGAGGACAAGGTCACACTGAAGCACGATATTATGACTCGCTTCGATGGGGGCAAGCTCAGGGGCCTGCAGCCCGTTATTGCCTCTTGCGAGTGGTTCTTCTACCCGGTGTATATGCTTCCTCCTGGGGGAGTATGGAGCAAGGGGAGGGTACTTCTCCTAGGAGATGCAGCTCATGCAGTACGTGTCTCTGCTTTACTCGCTTTCTTTTCGTTTTTTTTTTTGCTGGCGTCCCTTTACAGTCTCTTTTTCGTCCCCTTACTCCCATCTCTCTTGATTCTCAGGTCTCAGCTAACCAAATAATAAACAGATGCCACCACAGGGCGAAAGCACCGGCGTTGCCATCGAGGACGGTGTCCTATTCGCCCACGTCCTTGAGATGGGCGCTTCCAGAGGCATACCCCAAGTGATCGCCGCGTACGAGACCCTACGGAGACAAGACATCGACAAGCTGTACCGCGAGTCCCTGTTCCGCTGGAACGGCGCTGGCTCGTCCTCGTGGCTCTGGAGCATCATCATGGAGTTCCTTACATGGGTTTACCTAATAGTCGCCAATCGCAGACAGGCGGACTACTTTGCAAGGGACGTGAGAAAGTTCAAGCTGCCGTAAAGGAGATAACAGCCTTTTATTTGTTTACACTTCGAGCAAGGAGTTATACTACATCATGGCTTGGTTTACATTGTATTTGTCTTGAGACCCTACATCACGTTAATGAGATTATCACGAAACCTCTTCTAATTGATCTTATTCTGAAAATATCGCGGCACGGATGGTGTATCAATATTTCATAATCGCGATAGAATGAAACTTTAGATATAGCTATATATTTTATATAATTCAGGGATATGCAACCTCGCTTTACTTTATAGCTTCTCTGAACATATTCTTCTGAAACACCGTAACCTATATTTTGATTCCTTTCACATGTGTATTAGAAACAGTGCATTCGCGCTGCTTATACGCATCCCCTTCTACTCTAAAATCCCCAAACCTGCTCCCACCTCTTCTCATCCAAGCCCAAAGGCCCATCCAGTCGCCCAAATCTGGCCGGCTGCTTGGTATTCGCTTCCGGCAAACACAACCATTCTCGCACGCAATCAGGAACTTCTTCCTTGATATGGGCGATGCAGATGAGCGCCTGTTGGTCTGAAAGGCCGGGGACCTTGATATTCCCCGATCGAGATACATCGCTCTCAACGATCTCTTCGCCTTGATAGGTCTTGGCCTCACCTTCGTTGAGGAATAGGGTACACTTGTCCCGCACTGCATCGTCCATACCGCTGAACGCCTCATCCAGCACAACAACGTCGGGGCTCTTAATCATTGATCGGATGAAGAGTGCAACTCGCTGGGAACTAAATGAGACGCCACCAAATAGGTACTCATCGGCCCAGGCAAGGCTTTCGTGAGACGATGCGGGGGTGGCCAAGTACTCAGGGTTGAGCTCTGGCGCGAACCATCGTAGAGCAGCTTCAACTCGTTCCTTCGCCGCATCGTCCAGCTTGGGCTTCCCCCCAAAAGTCTCAGACCATGCATTCTCAATCACTTGTCGTACCGTCAGCCGACGGGGAATGTGCTGATGAACCTCGGGACTTGAGTGCCCAATACGACTCTGGATATCCCAGAAGGTAAGTGGCCGCTGCCCAGACCCAGGTTCTGGAAGGCGGGATCTTCCGAATAGCTTGATAGGGAGAGAATACGTCTGAGGGTGATCAGAGCAGAGAAGAGACACAATAGTAGTCTTTCCAGAGCCATTAGGGCCAAAAACACCCCAGCGCTCCCCACGTCGGACTGTCCATATCAGGCCATCCTTGGAGCCTTCAGGTGTCTCCTGTGTCCAGTTTCCGAGGGCGATTCGGTCCCGATACTGAACTTTGCATCCATCCATTTCAACCAGCGGCTCAGCGTTAGGGTTAACAGGCTTCAAGCCATTGTATGTATTGCCGTCATTTTGGCCAGAGGCGCTGGATGATAGGCTAGATGGCAGGATGCGGCCGATATCAACGAGCGAGTGAACAGGCAGTTTATCATCTTCCGTAAGCTTTCCAGTTCTCACGCCATGCACGTACTTTTTCAAACCGTCTAGAACTTGTTCCTTTGGTCCCATTGAGCTGATCTGGCAATCGGTTCTGAGATACATAAGATGAGTGACCCATTCTGGCACCGGATCCTGCGGTCGTGCGCTCAAGATGAGGCGCGGACTAGCCTTCTCAGCTAGTGACTGTAGAAGCGGGCTCAAACCAGTGACGGTAGGAGGATCAAGTCCCATGAAGGGCTCATCGAGCAGCAGCACTTCGGGTCTAGTCAGCAGGGCTCGGGCAATACGTGATCTTCGACCTTGCCCATTGCTGAGGAACGAAACTGGAAGGCCAAGTAGGTGCTCGAGTCTGAGATCCTTTACAACACGGTCGAAGAGTTCCGGGGATATGCGGCCGTCATCCTCCGCCGACGTCTCGAGCGGGTTCAGCTCCGTGTTGCCCAAGAGAAAGTCTCGCAGCGAAAAGTCAGTAATCTCACGTCTCGACTCGTACCGAGCGGACAAGTAAGCAGATGTGGCAACATTTCCGCCCAAGCCTCCACCGCCTTGCTCAGCGTCAAATCCGACATACTGAATGGCCTTGGACGGCGTCTTCAAACGAGCAGGCACAGCATCTGTGGACAAATACGGATAAGATCTGGCGGTTGGCGGTTCGCAAAGGAGCCGACCTCTAAGAGCATGAAGCAGTGTCGTCTTCCCTGAGAGCGAAGGCCCAACAATGCACCAATTGCGCGGTGTATTGGAGGTTGACGCTAGCTCGAAGCTCAGGTTGCTGAAGAGCGGCGGGTTGGGATGAGACGAAGTGGCACTGGGATGGCGACGATAAAAGGTGCCATTGGCAATGCGAATCACGGGTGGGCGGGACGTAGGGAATCTCATGATGCCAATTGAGTGCCCGGGAAGTTTCAATAGGACATGTTGGGACTTGAAGATTGAATTCCTCGGGATGAGTCGAAAGACAAGAGGCCCGACGTCGGACAGCGTTGATGACGACTTGGGGGTTGTAAATCGGTGATAGTCGGCTTTAACATCTTTTCCTGGGGAAGTTGGAGTGCCTACCCTCCCACCGTTGATAGGTACGTACCTTTAAACGTTTCTTGGTGATCAGAGAGGAGGTCAGGTACGTACCTCTCATCGAGCTTTGGTTGACGCGAGGCTGTTCGACTGCCTAAGGTCAGCCAGCAGCCAAACTGGAGCTGTTCTGTAGCAAACCAACTCCATCACCACCAACCTCAACGACAACCGCCTTTTCCGACAGCTTCTCAATACCCCCCTCCGTGCGGCCTTTCATACTCCATAGAGCTCTTATACTTTCTCAGTAACCTCAACAAATCACCCATCTCTTTACCACAACCCCCACAATCGCCAAGATGGTAAGCTACCTCAAAACCACCCTCTTCATTCATCATCAACGTATCAAAACCACTAACCACCATCCCCCTCTCCCCCATTACAGTCGATGCGCATCGTCCCCGCCGATTCCAAACCCCAGACCTTCTCCCACACCAACCACACATCCTCCGCGCCTTCTGCCCCGGGAATCCACGACACCCTCCGCCACGGCGTCGGCGCTTCTCCCTACGACGCCAAGTCGTCTACACCCGTCTCCGCCCACCCCCTCGAGTCTCGCCTCAAGAACTGGGAGGCTACCCAGGAGTCGATGCGTATGGAGACCCTCCGTCGCACCTTTGGCATGGCCGAGCCCATCCGCCGCGGCATGGAGCTCAAGATCGTCCGCGATAGCGAGTGGCGGCCGCTTGCCCTCGGCCAGGGCCTCCCCAGCGTCCATGAGGACATTCTCAAGGGCCGTGACGACATGATTACCTGGGAGGATGTGTTCACTGGCGATGAGATCAGGGGTGTCGCTGGTTTCCACGACGAGATGGAGAAGAAGCTTAAGATCCAGTAGAATTTGGCAACCTGGATACAAAGTTAATGGGAAACGAGGCGTCAGGTATAACAAACTTCCAATACAATCTTAGAACATGATTTAAAAAAAAAACAACCACTATTTATCGTAAAACGGCACTTGCGGTACATGGCAAGGAGGGCGTGAGGTGTATGCAGTGTACAGTCATGTGCATGCCATCTATCCTACTATGGACGTGGGGATGGGGCTCCCCGAAAGACAAAAACAGAGAATTACATTTATACATGTTACGCCAATGTAGACGCCAATATCCCCGTCTTCCACTATTCGTTCCCATCATTCGCTTCTCCCAATGTAAAGCACAGTAGACCAGAAAGAAAAAGAAGAAACAACGCATACAAAAAGAAGAAAAAAAGAATGAATGAAGGAGACGTAGAATCTCCGAGAGGGCCAGGGCCGGCCATGGGGGTATCTCCAGTCCATACTTGTGTGTGTTTTGGCTACCCCAATGGCGTTAAGCATGCTTGTTCATGCAAATCCATGTAGCCCAATGCATGGCACTATATACCTCTTCAGAATTCATGGTTCGGGCCTGGAGTACTCCTCCAAGGAACCAAATTGTTTATATCCCCAATGCAACCATAATCACATTTTTTTTTCGGTGATCATAATACCACACAGCAGCCACCTCCTCGTTGGCGCTGACCGTCACCACTTCCTGATGTGAGATTCTTGCTCCCGGACTTGGGTTCCTCTTCGTCAAGATCCTGAGGTCGAATGCTCATATGGACGACATTGGGGCTCTCTGTACTGAGCTGGTACTCTGATAAAGGGGTTAGCACGAACCAAAAAAAAAAAAGGGATGAATCAACGGCGACGGGCGATGCATACTCTTGAGTGGCTCCTTGTCGTCCAACAACTTTCCAAAATGAATCAGTCTGATACTACTTGGGCTCGCAGGCTTCGCTTCCCAGTCACTTCGCCATTCCCGTAGAATCAATTCCTTGAGGGTGTAGATACTAATGCTGAAAGGGTCTGGCTGGCCATTCTCGGTTTTGTCCGGAATTTCCACATTCCTTCTGCTCAAGTACTTGGCATCGAGTTTGTATGGGTGTCGGCTGCCCGAGGTCAGGAGTAAGGTGATGTTACAAACGGGACCGTCGGAACTGTTTGAAGTGGTGCTCTTGATATCGTCGACGGCTGGGCCGATCGCAATCATGTCTGAGGGTTCCTTGGCCGGCGGTGGTGGAGCCGTTTCTTTTTCCTTGCCCTTTGGAGATGTAGACACTGGGACGCTGGATTGTCCAGTTGAATCCGACTTGGACGGAACGGCGGTGGAAGTTTCGGGTTGTGTGTTGTCTTGCTTGAGGACGATCTCATCGGTATCGGCGGCTGTGGGAGTGATGTCGGACGACGGCTGGGAAATGCTTTTCATGGGCACAGCATCCTTCGGCTGTTGAAGTGGTGAAGCCTCGTCGGGGGCCGCTTTCCCTCCAACGGTTGTGGTATCCGTAGGTGCCGACATTCTGCAAGGCGCCTCAGTGTGAAGGGCTGAGTGGTGGACTGGTGGTGGTTGCACCACGCGCGAACGAAGGAAGGACGAGAGAGCAAGGAGAAGCCGACTAGTTCATTCGTCAACGATGGGGGTGGTAGTGCCAGGTGGTTGATTCGGAGGTAGTTTGAGGATGGGAGATAGATGATGTGAATGATTGTGGTACTGGGGTGGTCAAGGTCTCGGATGTGAAAGACGTCAAGTTGTAGCAGGATCGCCTCTACTAGCAGGCCGGGGGGCCGGGAAACTGGGGGTGGGGGGGGAGAGAAGGCCAGGCCGGAGGATTGTTCGCCAGCGAAGACTCAGAGAAGACGCAGACTCACTCCAAATGGTGGATGCAACGATGTGGAAGTGGAACCGTAGCGTGCTCTACGAGGTAATAGTTAGTTTTAGAGTCGTTGGGAACTTTGCAGTTCCAGCTGAGTGAGCGGCCGTGCAGGTGCAGACGGAGGCAAAGGTCAAGCAGGGTAACGCAACGCAACGCAGCATAAACTACAATACGACTGCAGCGCACCCGCAACGACGACGCACGCAAGACCGCCCGGGGGTGGTGGTGGTGGGCTCCACTGGTGCTGGGCGCTGGGCGCTGTGCGATGGGTGTTGGGTGATGGCGCTGGACTCTGGAGTGTTGCTACTGGCGGTTGTTGGCCGGCTGAGGGACCGTGGAGACCGAAAGGTGGAGTCTTGGTGAGAACCGAAAGAGGAGCAGCCTAGAAGAAGACGAGACGGAATTGGGAGACGAGGCGAGTCGAGTTGAGGGTGCGCGACCAGAACAAACTCAAGCGAGGTCCAAGGGGTTAGGTGTGGGCCCAATAGCAATGAGCTGATAGTCTAACAACCTAAGTTATATGATGAATTATGAACGAAGGACAACAAGGCAATGAATGATGGCCAAAACCGGCGGCGACGATGACAACGACGACCAAAAACAAGCTGCGAAGTCCCAAGATGAATTGCCACAAGCAAAAACTCACTGTCCTTGGCTTGGTCCAGATTGAAAAGCCTGGCGCCGTGATTGGCCAAAAGGGTCGGGGAGTGGGAACTCTTTGCAGGTTACGCAGCGACTGCCGCTGTTCCTACTCGCCCGTGACCGAGGTGGATGATTGTGCCCCCAATTGTTGTACGACACACTTGACACAAGCAGCATTTAAAAGTGATAATTTACATCTGTACAGATCACAGGGCGGAAAGATGAGGAGGGGGGAAAAAAGAAAAAAAAAAGGAGATGAGAAAATGAAGTAAAATGAATAAATAAATAAATAAATAATACAAACGAACAAACAAAACAAAACAAACATCAAAAAAAAGAAAGACTGGAGACGACGGCGATTGCACTTGGGGCAAGCTGTGGCTGACAGGGTGAAGATGCGAGGGCTTTGGGTGATGTCTCTCAAAACCAAACATCATCCGTCCAACAATAGAAGATGCATCTTTACACTGGATACCTATGATGCAAGTTTAGAAAGGCAACACTTGACTAGGTAGTCAATTGCACGGAACCGTCCTAATTCTTAGCTACTAGCACATCAATGCAAGTAGATTCCATTACTACACCTATTCACTCGCTCGTGGCCTTGCTCCTTGATTGACAGACAGCAGAGCAATGAAAGCGAACAATTTCAAGGAGGAACGACAACCCCAGATTTAGTGTCCAGAGGCAGTGGCTGCTTATTAGTGCCAGCAGTGTATTGTACCTACTGTAGGTACTGTTTTCCTTGGGGAGGATTGGTGGCTGATGCCGCCCCCTCCTGTCATGTCACCAAGATGGTCACTCGTTCTTCCCATTGCCGCTCTGTACCTTTCCGAGGTTTCCATCTCATAATAATTACGGAGTGCATTCTATACGGATCACAATGTTCCAGCCAGTTGCAACAGCGGAATTGAATTTTCCTGCGCAAGCCGCCCAAAGTCGTTTTTGAACCTAGCACAACGCCACCATTCGTCTTGGCCTGCACAAACACGGCGCCCGCTACGAACCTCCCTCCCCCGTCGATTCGCCTGGCCTTCCGGTTGGCTGCCCCAGTATCGGGCCACCCTGCCGGTTCCCTTCCACTTTGAGTCTGGCTCCCTTCTTGGTGTTGCTCAAAGGGGGAATCTCGCCTCTCTCTCTGTGAGTGAGTGTGTGTGTGTGCGTTCTGCTCACTGAAGTGAGCAATCGACGCATACGATTTCTGAGTTTCGTGTCCTTGGCCTGTGGCTGTATACTATCTTCTTGGCTTTACCAGAAGAAGCAGAAGCAGAAGAGAGAGAAGGAGTGGGAAAAAAGAAAAAAAAAAAAAAAAGGAAAGGAAAGGAACGGAAAGAAGAGAAAAGAAAGGAACCGAAGATTGTGAAGAATAAACGAAAAATAAATCGGATTGACAGAGTGACATGATCCTCCAGGATTGAACTCGGACGCTACGACACTTCTCTCCATTTATCCCCCCCTTTTGTTGCAAGTGTCAATTAATTAGAATGGAGAAATATTGGATAGACTACATCACCCCAACTCCAAGAAAAATAAACCCGTTACTAGGTACGGTGGTTTTATCCCCTGTAGATATTGGTCTCCTGAAATGATTCGACTTTAATCCCCGTGAACCATCACCGTCAAAGAGGTCCGTTCCCTCACTCTGATTGCAACACACCAACACCATCCCCAACACCAGATCCAACAAGAGGTTAGACTATGTTCTCTGGGGGAGACAACAAAGGACACAAAAAAGAGCTCCTCATCTTTCCTGCCTTCGGTATTCTTCGACTGCACCAAGTACAAAATACCCATCTTTTACACATTATGTGCCCGAGATCCTCTTCTGACGCCCCTTAGATACCCATCTGCCTACCTATACTTACCTAGTCTGCTGAGACCTTCCTCTTTCGAAGTAACTTTTGATCCATTCCAGCCTGCGAACGAACATAGGCCACCAAACCTGACGCCACCGAACCATGCGCAAGTCCAGAACATTGTCGCAGAAATCGGTCAGTCTAGAAGCGGCCCGTGTCCTCACTCGGGTTAATGGTTCATCTTGATCTGTTATCAACTGCCTGATGCAATAGTTTTGCCGGCTACTTCTCCGTAGACCTCTCTCTCAATTGCCTGCATTTGCCCAATGAACTGATAATCTGATCCAATTTTTGCCAATCAGGCTCGGTTTATCGAGATCACTGACCAAGAAAAAATTAAAATAAAAAAGGAGTCAAGAGTAGCGCCATGTTTGCAAATAATCAACTCATGTACTCTCTGTAACTAACTTGCGTGTTGTTTAAACCAAATCGCAAGAAAGAAAGTACGAAAACCACTAGCGATATCCGAGATGGAACTTGACAAGAAACCCCGTCTCGCATCTCCCCTATTCAGTTCCGGGGAAATCTGTGTATATTTTTCCCGGTTTCCCATCAGGCGCCAAAATTAAACAAGCGGCAGAACCGATATGCCCAAACAATACCGAGGTACTGGAACTATCTGTATGGAAAATAGATTACCATGATATGAATAAACACGATTACTGATAATCCTGACACGGCAAGAGAGCAGAGAAGGTTTTTTTTCTTTCTGAAAAGTACAGCTAGAGACTTCCATATCATCAATAACGCCTGAAATGGCTCCTCAATTGGACAGCCAACTCTCTACTGACTTGACCGTGTCTTACATAATAGAGGCGTAATAAATTGAGTAATCTATTCACGAATATGAAGCACAGTTCCATAAGTGACAAAAATGTTCCTGGGATGAGAGATGAACAAGAATTCTTCATAGCTACTTAGTCGCCTTGATGCGGCGTGAGTATTGGAAGACTTATTAGTCATGATACCGAGGTAAATTCTCAGTAGAGGCAGAAGATCCGGATGCAATCTGTGCCAACGTCTTCTGAGATCAAAATTATAGGATTGCAGCTCCGTATCGTCAAGGTATACGCAGCACTGACTCATCCAGCCCAGCGTCGTTAGGTAAAGTGTTAGCTGAACTCTGCGAAGAGCACTTTATCAAACATAATGTCTCAATATTAGGGCATATGAAAGGCGGCGATAATGGCTGTCAGAGATGACAAAAGAAAAGACAACAAATAAAGACTATTATATCAGATCTAGGTATTTGCAGGGACTATGCTCAGTCAGTGGTGCTGTCGCTTAGGTACATCTCTGTTGTCCTGAGTTACTCCTAACGTTAGATAAGCCAGAAATGCTACTCTTTGGGACCTGATACGGGCATTTAGTCCTTGCTGCATCCAGATTTACTGAAAAAAAAAGCCCCGATATACCATTTTGCAGTTCTACAAGGTACAGCTAACAACAGGCTTTCCATATCTCATAAAGACTTCAGAGTTCTTGTTCAGAGTGGTCATGTAGATAATAGAGTGGCACAGCAACATGAACTCAAGGTGAAACACAAACATATGGTAAAATTCTGCAAATTTTTTATCGCTAAATTCGTGATTACTTACAATACTAGTAGATCGCCGTTGTTTCCTTGTCCTGGAGAAGGCTGAAGCACCGTCTGGGGAGCGTGGGCGCTCACAACGTAGCCCGTACCGGCACTATTACCTCCACCGAATATATCGTCCCCTTGATCGATATGCATTGCCGCCATCTGCTGGGTACCGATGCTCGAAAAGTATGCGTCAGCATCGCTAACGGCTTGCTGAAGGTTGGCGCCACCATTGCCCGCAGCCTGTCTGCTTCGTGGATCAATATCTGTTGGCATCGAAGCATTGCCAAACATGCTGATGCTCTTCTGATTGTCTCCGGAGCCGATATTGCGCTTCTGTAGAGCGGGCGAATCCTGAAGCTTTCGTGGTCTTGCGGATCTAAAAACTGTTTGCACCGGCTTCAGGTACACAGTTGCCAGCGTGCCAACATTGAGACACATCTCCTCCAACGTAGCGTTGTCCAGTCGTTCTGATTCAGCAGTGATGGCCGGCTTCTCACCCATCACAATTTGCTTGGCCGCATTCATATCCGTTGAAAGCAATCTCCAGTACATATACGCTCTATCTCGCAGATCGGGGTTATCCGTCTCTTCAGTAGCCCACTTGAGAACTCGTGGCACCAATTCTTGTCCTTTGGTCGGTCGTTGAATAAATAGCTTCACAGTTGCCGTGAGAAGGGCGAGCTGCACCTCAACAGGCTCTTCAGCAAATGAGTACAAGAAATCTTCCAACAGGGCATCGCTGTTTTCGATGCGATCAGCGTACTGGCCAATAACCCAAATCATGGCGGCCTTGGCTTCTGGCTCATCCAATGAGTCAAGATGCTCGCATAGTGTGCTGATGATCGATTCGTATTGGTTGGGGTACTTTCGGAAAATATTTCGGATAACAACGGTGGCTTCCTGCACGATATACGTGACCTTTGTCGCAACAAGCTCCAGAAGTAGGTTGATACAACGGCGGGCGGCGGGCTCGATCTTGATGGCGAGTTTACCAATAGCGCGAACAGCCTTTCGTACGAAATGAACATCAATCTCCGTAGCATATTCACGCAATTCCGTCAAGACTTCATCAATGTTATCTTCGTTGGCGAGCATGAAGATGAGTTCAAGTTTGGTGACCTTGACGTATATGGGATCGTTGTATTTGCAGAAAAAGACGCGGATATCATTCTTCAATACGTCCGGCCGTCGCTGTAGAATCAAAAGTGCATTGCGCAGGGCCAGGTACTGTACCTCAGGGCCTTTAGCGAGTAAGGTTACCAGCGGCGGTGACAGCTTCTTGCATAGCGCTGTGATTTGCTTTTGATCTGCAACATAATTCATCAGGTAGAGTATGACTCGGATGCATGTCAACACAACGGATGAGTTGGAGTGTGACAGGCGAGGCGATATTCGCTCAGCCAATAGAACTGCTTCCCCTGATTCCTGAGGGACGTAGGACATTAGCGCTTCCAAGATATATGTTTGGCCCCATCTGTTGCGTTACTGTGTTAGCGCAAATTGAACTATCGCAATTGACTACATGACTTACTCTGAGCAATCGGGGAGAATGGCCACCATCTTTGAAGCATTGCTGTAGTCAATCGTAAGTTTGATAGCATCGCTCCGCTCCCAGATATCCATCAGACTAGCAAGCGCACTTGCAACAACAGTTGGGTTATCATCTCGGAGTAGGGAGTTTAGGCGATCGATCAAGTCGGAGTTCTCCACCATATGTCTGTCATGGTCATAAAGCTTGGCAACGCAGAAGGCCGCCGTCTTTCGCACATAAGGGTCTCCATCTCTAAGCATATGCTTGACAATAGGCACAGTAGCCTCAACGAATTCTCGGACGTGGATATAAGACATGGTCCGTAAGGCTAGCGCTCTAACAAGCGGGTTGTGGTCTTCCATGTCCTGGCATTCGTTAACACTGGCAGGTTGGCAAAGCGCTGGGCGAACTTACATGCTCCAACACCGGGATAGCCTTGACGGCAATTTCAGGTCTCATCCTTGCGTAGTTGACTAGGAAAAGGAAGCACCTGGCTTTTGTGTTAGTGTGCAAAAACTTGATAAAGTGTGCCGGAATGACATTTGACATACATCTTTTTGATTTCCAAACTCTGAATGTGCATACATCCGATAATGTCAGGGAAGAGGGCAACCATATCATTGTTGCTCATAGTCATATTGGCGACAATCTTCTTCAGCGCAATCTTCTTCCCTGAATAGTTCTTGTCCTTCTTCCCCCCGCTGTTTAGCTCGAGGCGTAGCTCGGCTACTTTGCCCTGTGGAGTTCTTAGCCATGAGTTGTATGCTGGGGGTGGTAAATATGCGAGAAACATGGTCGTCTCTTGGACTATATCGTTATGCCAAGAGGCGCTCGCCGAGACATATGTAAAAGTGCGCCGAAAGATATGAAAAAGGATAAACTGGCGTAGGTCGGATGGGATGAGGGAGGATGGTATAAGAGAGTTGGTAGAGAGTTGGAAGTTGATGGAGCAAAAGAAAATAAGGTCACGTCACAAAACGCCAAAAATGAAAGCACAAGAAACCAACAAAACAGCTAACTTACTCGAGCAAACAGCTTAGAGTCCCCTGCGCTTTGTGAGCTCGACATGGTGTCGTACTTGTACCCCCGCGAAAAGACCTGACAATGGGGATGTTCTTCTCAAGCAAAGCGACAGGCTGATCAAAGCGGAATAGGCACTTTGGACAGAAAAAGCAAGACCCCTCACGTCGTTGGTCTTGGGACGTCGCGACCGCTCTCCCAATTGGACGAGATGCGTTGTCTGGCACCAGGTTTCCTTATGGAGGGTGGAGGAGGGGAACGTCACATGTGCGTCTCTAAAGGTGCCAGCTGTTTGGGGAAGGGAATGTCTTATCGGTCGTGGAGGGGGGCGGATGGGCGGGTTCGAGTCTGCGATATGGCCGTCGCCTGTCTGTTGAAGTTCTCGTCGCGGGTATCTTATTTAGGTGGATGTCGTCGGAAGAGTTGCTCGCTCGTCACCCGTCAGGCGTCCGGAGTCGTCGGGGTGGTGGAAAGGGGAGCTCTCTAATTTATTAGACAGACGGAGGTGAGGTAAGCCAAATTGCGACCAGGGGCTACTTCACCCCAGAGGGCGCTATCGATAACGCTCAAACCGCTTGCGTTGCGATGAGCGAAGCGCGGAAAAACCGCCGGGTCCGAGTGCTGTGGGCGGCGCCACGGCCGGGAGTGGGCCTAGGAGCAACGACGGGGTTGCTGGAGCTGGAGCCTTCCATTTCTTGATGGTTCAATCATCAAGCTGTCAGACAACCACTATCGTCATCAGAACAGCCACCATTGTTGCAAACCCGCCCGCTTCTACTCCCAAGACTGCCTCTTTCGAATAATTTACGACTCGAGGATAGACGCAATGGCTGCCGCAACCAGCAGCGTTCCCAGCTGGGTCGCTCAGCTTGAAACCCCCCCTGCGCCCAAAACCAAGGTTCCTGGCGTCGCAGACCCTCCAGGCTTCATCTCCAGCGCCGCTCCTTCTAAGGTATCTTCTTGGCCTATGAGAGCTTCGTGCAAGCCTACCGAGTGCTAACCTCCCCCTCGCAGAAGCAGAACAAAGACCCCAAGGTCCAGCCCCGGAAACCACCGACTGCCGAAGAAATGGACACGTTGAAGCTCAAGAAGGCGTGGGAAGTTGCGTTGGCTCCTGTCAAGGCTCTCCCCATGACAGCTATCATGATGTACATGTCAGGAAACTCGCTTCAGATTTTCAGCATCATGATGGTTTTCATGGCCTTCAAGAACCCGCTGATGGGCTTAATGAGCACCAACCAAGCTTTTGAGCGATTCCATACCGAGAACAACTCCGCGCAGATGCTCCAAGTCAAGTTTGTATACGTGGCTATGCAGCTTGTGGCGTTGGGTGTAGGAGTCTGGAAAGTCAACGGTATGGGTTTATTGCCGTAAGTCCTGACCTAGATCCCTAGAACATTTGGCTATGCATGTGTATGCTCACGATTTTTATAGAACGACACGATCAGATTGGCTTATGTGGGAGGCTCAGAGAGAACCGCTGGAGCATGCCGTGGCAGCTCTGTAAACTAATTAAAAATTTCCATATTTTATGAACAATAAATCAGTCTGTTTGGTCTAGAACCATGATGCTTTGAGGTGGTCTGTTCTCTGTTCTGGACATTATAAATGAGGTCGTTTCGTATCCTACACCGTTCCAGGTTCATCCTGCCTTGAGGCTCTCCATTTAAGTCCACGTACTTCTACCAGTCTCAACAGAGGAATGATAGCAATGTTCAAGAATGCTAGAAACGTAAAAGACCAGCCACAGCCCATTGTGTGGATGATCTTGTCGATAGCAGCAGTGGCTGCAGCACACATCACACAACGCACAAGGTTATTAGCTGATGTCGCAGTTGCCGGTGCTTTGGGATTGAGGTCAACTATCAGAGTGCTAAGCACGCTGAAAGTCGTTGGCAGAAAAAGACCTGTGAAGAACATAATAGTCAAGGGCACCGCGATTGGGGTCTTCACCTGAAGAGCCCATCCGTATCCAATCAGGGTGGCGATCCCCAGTACAAGCATGGGATAAACTAGCTGGATTCGAGCTGTTTCGATAGGAAATTTCGCTAGGTCATCGCCTCTCTTCTCATCAATAGGCATTCCTCTGGCTGTTGCGATTCGCCGATAATTCCAATCCAGAACATACCCCTGGACGACAACGGCCACGCAGCAACCAGCGCCATATGGGAGGTAACAAAGACCAACATCGATGTCGGTATATCCGTAGATCTCCTTGATCAGTGTTCCTGACGTAGCTGAAACAAGTATGAAGCTGCTGTAGATGATGGAGTTGATGAAAAGAATGAGTGCCATCTCCTTCTCAAAGATAATAACCAGTGTTCTCAATGGATTGGGGAATTTTAGTTTGCGATTTGATGTACTTCTGTCTCCCGCGTCGTCATATCGACGAAGAAGAATGTCAAGCAATGGTCGATTCCATCGCGGTGGCGGAACAGAGCCATTTCCAACGACATTTCGGCAAGTCTCAGGAGCGGCAATCGCCCACGGGATCAACCACAGAAAAGAGAAGATTGCACAAAACCAGAAGATCGCGGGCCAGCCAAGATACTGACTCAGAACGCCTCCGAGAACTGGCCCAATGGTTGGGCCAACATTGATACCAGCACCTACTAAACCCATATACTTTCCTCTTTCAGCTGTTGATGCAATGTCCGCGATGACAGCATAACCAAGGACATGCGTGCCGCTGCTTCCAACACTCTGCAAGCATCGTAATACTAAAAGGGCACCGTAGTGGCGCTGGACAGCCAGGGCCACATTCGCGGAAATATAAATCAACATGGCTAAGATATAAGCTGGTCGTCGTCCGGCTTGGTCGCTAAAGTCTCCAAAGAAGGCTGGCGATATCCCCAGAAAGATCATGTAACTGGTCAATGTGAGGTTTATTAGGGAAGCAGACACCCCCAATCTCTGTGATATTGTGTCCAGAGCCGGGAAATAGATGTTGGCAGTCATTGGCGAGACAAAGCTCGCAGCGACAATCAGGGCTGTTATCCATCTCTTTGCTGAAGTCGAAAACACACTGTAAATTTGCTCGCTAGAATCCCTTGAATTGCGCTCTAAATCAGGTGGTGATTGTTCAGGTGATATCATCAATCGCTCTCCCGTGGTGGACGCTCCACTAAGCCGATTCGATTCCCATGTTTCAGTCTGTACAGCTGATATAGTCGTATCTTGGCAATCGGAGACGTTTCTTATTGCAGGTGTGTTACTGCTGTTTGACTTCATGATTGGATTCATATGTTTGTACTCCTACTGGCAACCATTCTGCTCCCATTAGGAGGGCACCGAAGGCGACCCCTTTTTAATATTGTGAGAGATCAAGTGATCTCAGGAGAACAAGGTTGGACATGAATGGAGGCAACGTTGCGGGATCTATCTGGTGGTTGTTTCCGAATCATTGTTCCTAGCACTGCCTACTTGTTACTGTCTATATGAAGAGGATAAAGAGTAGTTGCAAAGCATTCTGATGTTAGCGGCATCGCGGGGTACGGGAACTCCCTAGCTTGCGGAGAGCTTTATTCAATCAGCAAGACAACAGCATTCAATACTTTATGGCAACGTTGCTGTCTCTAATCGGTGTCTATTTGCCAATGATCCTTGGCACTGCCTACCCAATGAACAATGATCGTCGCAAGATTTCCGTTTTCTGTCGGACCTATGCCTGATTAACAACGGGTAAGTTCTTAGAGCTGCAAAGCCTCAAGCCCCCGAGTCATCTTGAGGCGACTGGGGCAATGATACCGAGAAGATTGCCGAGTGCGATGAAGTTAATAGAGTCCAATTAGGCTATGTGGCTATGCAATGCTCTGTGGAGAGCTGACCATCAGAGTGACGTATACTTTGTACAGAAGTTAACTTCACAGCTTAACGGTTACTGGAGTGAGACACCAGAAGACTGTTTCTTTTCGTAGAACTCTTTTAAAGTGAAATATTTGCTAGATTGAGCGAAAGATGTTGAATATGATGTAAAATCTCAATTCAAGGTGCCGATCTGATGATGATGAAGGAGTAATTATTTGAGAGGTTGTTCGAGTCTGGGGAAGCTCGTGGGTTGGGGTTGTGTATGACTAAGCGAAATGTGGGGGCATAAGCCATAACAGCTCCATCATGCAATGCTCTATCATGGAAAGGTGGCCAGAGTATCGGAGGTCGCCTTGGATGCATGCGCCCGAGCCGAATACAAGCAGATAAAGCCGCGACGTGCCCGGCATTATCAGGTCGATCTCTAAACTATAATCCTTCCGGCACTTCGCGTTTCGCACTGCCACCCACCAATGACCGGCCCGGCATCGACAATTATTGGACGCCGCCATGGACATTACCCTCGGTTTTGACGAGCTGCTCCGGCAGCACCAGGTGCCAACGACGAAGAAGCCTGTCACCCTCAACGCCATCGATGGCTTTCTCAAGGAAGCACACCGGATTGTCGGTTTTCCCCTCCCTCCCCCCTCCATCCCCCTCCATCCCATCCTCGCCACCCCTGAGCTAACCCTGTCGCTGCAGAACTCCCACATCACCACCCTGCATCGAGAACTCCAAGACGTTAGGCAGGCCTACCTTTCAACTGCACAGCCGCGGAAATCACATAGCCGGTCCACCCATGGGCAATCACGCGTCCTATCAGAGAGGGAACGAGAGGAGATTGACGCAAATGCAAAACAAATGATCCGAGAGCTGAACTCCAGTATCCGGGCCCTCGAAGAGGCCGAACAACTACGAGAGGAGACAGAATCGGCCATCATCCGAAAACAGTTTGGAAGAGGATTTGGAGCGTTAGGTTCATGGGCATCTGGCGGTGTAGTCAGTAGCAAGACGGAGGAACAAATCACAGCGGAGGGGAAAGCACAAGTCAAAGGTTTCTACCGGCAAGGCATCCTGATTTTCCTACGGCATTGGCTTGAAGCATGCTGCCGAACCCAGCAGCACATGATCGAGACTCGACTTGCGCGAGAGCTGAGCAAAAACCAAAGCAGCCTCGCCAAGGCAGAGGCATCAATACTGGCCGATCTGACAGACTTCAACCCATCTGGCCCGTCGACCTCTCATGAGTCCTCAAAGCACAGCCCTGTGTCAAATGAGGCTCACAACATAGGTGATGGATTAACGGAAGACCAGATACAGATGTTTGAGGAGGGCAATCAAGATATGATCAAGCACTTTGAAGGTGATATCGTCAAAGTCAGGTACGTATCAAAGTTCCCACTCGGGAATCTGGGAGAGGCTCAAGGCCGAGGAAGCCCCGCCTTTCGTTGATGTTGCGCAGTTCTAAACTAACGACGGATAACCCCAGGACTGCCCAGAAGTCGCTATTAGAGATCTCGGAACTGCAATCGCTACTAGTAAACAATCTGGCTACGCAATCTGCACATATCGAACAGCTAGTGACAGACTCTCTATCAACAGCAGAGAATGTTGGTGGGGGTAACAAGGAGCTAAAGAAGGCATCTCAACGGCCCAGCACGGCCCGGTACACTTTCTTCGCAGCAAGCGGGCTCTGCGCGTTCCTGGTTATCTGGGACTTGGTAATATGAGATTGAAACTAGTGGTTGGACAAGGCAACGTGGTCAGCTTAGGGCGGAGCACCAAGAGGTCAAGTGAGACGAAGGCATTGTATGACTACGATGTACATCTTCCCCACGATGTAGGCTCAAGAGCAACCCGCGAAAGGGGGTGAAAGAAAAAAAAATTCTCTGGGGTTCTCGGTGGGCTGGATGCTTATCCCGGCCATTGCACATGCGGGGACATCGTCCCGGGCCCCCGCCAATACTCGGAATCGTGCAACTGACAGGGCAGTCGAGGGGAAGAGGGGGGATGTAGTCATACATATGGCAAGCAAGATGGGCTCTGAATGAAGTGCCGAAAACCCCTCGACATGCGACGACAACGCGATGCCGTACGTATTGGGGTGGTGAATCCATGACCCTTGAAGCTAAGATCTTGCCATTGGACACAAAAACCGCTCGGGGCGTGCAAAGAATGGAACGCATTTGGATGCTAGATAACTCACAAAGTACAGAGAGGTAGTCTGCATGGTACACGGCACGGAGGATTCCTAGGTAGTTGAGTGATTTGGTGGGACTTCGTACTACCTCTCTGTACGCACACCACCGGCCCCACGCCGGGACCTACCCATGGCCCTGTCCGAGAAGTGACTTTGTTTTGAGCAAAATCGTCTCGGGTCGCTGAGGGGCGCGTCTGACGTTGAGACTCATAGACGGCTTCGTCAATGCTCAATGCTTGGCTATCATGCCACAAAGGTAAACCGTCATGCTACGTTTTAAACGAGCGGATTCAGATGGGGAGAGCAGCGATGGCAACTCCCTTTGCTGACGTTAAGAGGAGGAGCATAGACTAGACACTCAATGCTGTGTTTGAGAATCCCTCCATATGCCTCTACATATATCATGCTCGTTGCAGAATCTCGATGGGGCTCAACGGATATCAGCACCGGGAGGCACATGGGACGCAATGGAGCCGCCACGAATGATTTGGCAGAAGAAAAGGGTAGCGGACGTTGTGCTGGGGGGGGTGGGTTAAATGGAGAAGTGATGCAGAAGGAGCCTGGAAGTGTGGTTCTCGTGGGGTTGCAATATTTTGCGGAGAGACGTCGATTATAGCCTATGGAGAACTACGTAGATTTTGCGGCTGTTGCGAGAAAGGAAAAAAAAAAAGAAGAAAAAAAGTACCTACCTATATGCCTCTCAATTGGACTGTAGCCAGTCGAGTCTGGGGGTGGCGAACGAGATATGAGGGAATAGTGCAATGTCACCTGTCTTGCCAACCGAGATCACCAAGTGGAGGGCCATTACTGCAGAGGTGCAGTACGATGCAGTATGGTATCACTCAGTTTCCTGCTAGATCAGATGAGATCAGATGAAACAGGCGAGGGCCGCAGAAGCTAACAGATGAAAAATAGGTTAGTCGAGGCAGCATTTCCTAAATTATGAATCCTCAATCTGAGTGATGGGTATTCTGGGAACGGTTCGTATGTAGGACAACATGGACTTTGGGGTGCCACATATTGAATCAGATGCTCCCCCCAAAAAAGGTCCATCCTTTCTTAAGAGTGCAACCTGGAAACGACGTCACAAGCTACCTATACCGTATGGTACTCAATCAGTTCAGTGCACAGTACCTCACTGAATCAAATGACTTGACTTGGTCAGATCCATCCTTTTGAACGCGTGACAATTCCATGACATGCTGTCCGAAATGACCTAGGAACGAGGTTGGTAGCCTCGCAAGAAGCCTCGGTCTGACGCCATCACCCACTCGTTATCACAGGCTTTTCCTGCTATTTGGCCTCAATTTTGTACGAGTACTTTGTATTCAGCCGTCGGTTCTGAGAACTACCGAATGTGCCGAACAGGACATAAAACCGCTGGGTACGCTTTCTTTTTGCAAAGGTGACGTACCGAATGAAAAGAAATCGAACAAGAAAAGAGCAAAGAACAGACATAAAGCGCTGAGCAATTTGGATCCTTGACAACGAGAGGGAACCGCCTCATTGCATCAAAGCGTCCAAAAAAAAAAACCTCCCTCCTATCCACTACCATCACGCATTTATCTCGTCCAACGAACACCGCACGCCCTCTTTCTACCGCCGGCGCGTGCGTTCACGCCCACTTCTTTGAGCGTAAGTTCATGTCCACAAATTTCATCTCTTTTTTTTTTGTCCTTTGGTGTCTGTTGGTTTTTTTTTCGTGGCCATAACCCGCCGTTCCACTGCTGAGTCAAGCTTGAGGTGGTTACCAATTGACTTGGACATTCAGTGACTACTGAGCACCCAAGTCCCACCCCCGGTCTCTCCTGTGTTACAGCTGGGGAAAGGACTCAGAAAATAGAGACGGAAACAAGAACAGGGCTAAAGTACTATACAGGACAACCTAGATCTGTTCGCTGATTCCAAGTTCTTTGCTGGACAGTTGCCTTTGGTCCGTTGACAGGCGTATCCCCTCCCCCTCCAGATTGCCTGCATTCCCCCGGTGGATTTGTGCGTTCTTTGTTGATGCAAGTACATGATTCTGGACACCCGATCCCAGTTCTCGTCCAACATCCAGGTCGATTTTCGCAACCCTAGGTCGGAGAGGCCCTAGTTTCACACTCCCCCCCATAGTCTTCGTTTTGTTCCTATTCTGGTTTGCTGCCGGACGCTTACATACACCGGCCTTCCGGACGCAACGATTAACACCACTGATAGAGGCACCTTTCGAGTACTGAAAGTGCCCTCTTGTCTCTTTTCCATACTCTGCTGCGCCTTGACTGGTTGTTAGGAAGATAACTACCTACGTTGGCACTTCCCCGGCAACCCGCAGCTTGAAAGTCTGAACCCCCCCGGCATCAACCGGTACCTTGGCCCTCTTGGTGCGCTACATTCTTCCATTTCTATCCCTTTTGAATAGGCTGGGTTAGGCTAGGTAGTCAAACCGTTAAAGCACGTCAGCCAGTCACGCCGTTTTGCGGGCCCATATAACGACGAGAAACATCGCGCGGAACGACGTTTTTGTTGCCCGGTGAGGTCAGCCCACCTTGAGCCCACCTTGAGTCCACCGAGGCGCAGTATCCTTTGCCCATCTACACTATATTTCGCACAACGAAAATCACGGTGAATCGAGGTCACGACGAGAGCCCGTTTGGCATTTCTAAATATCTGATCACTGGGATTACGCTCCGTTGCTCGCTGTTGAGAGTCATCGATTACTGGGGACACCTCTAAATCGAAGACTTGAGTACTGAATCCGGACAGGAATTTCAGCAATCTGTACGCACATTACATAGCATAGGTGCCCCTTGCCCCGAGCGCTCCACTGGTCCGGAACAGCGGTGCACAAATCGCCTGCGTGCGTACGACATTGGAGAATATCCTAGTTCCAATCCCTGGCCAATTGCATCAGGCCAGAATCCAAGTTACGCAACAAATCAGCTCCGACTGCAGTATACTCGGTGCTGTTGAGTGTGTAGCTAGCTACCTGGGCTTAACTACTAGGACTCAAATTGCCTGCTACAGCTCAGTGCCTTATCCCTCTGTTACCAGTAGCCTTTTTATCCGGCAGGTTACGGTTTCGTATCTCAGGTACTCTGTAACTGCAAAGTTGCTACCACTCGCTACGTTTTACAGCCGCCTTTTGTATCTCACCTGCCCTACTGTGCTTCAAATCAACCGCGCCGCGCCCCTCTTCGTCTTCGTAGGTACTCCAGGTACCTTGCTGTGGGCCTCCCTTGAAAACCTAAGACACACGCCCCTCCTCTCCCCCTCCCCCTCCCCGGGCCTGCCATCGCGCTCCACCCAGACCACCGGACACGGCGCTCAAGGCCCTTACACCCCCCCAAACCGTCACCCCGGCACACCTCTGCCCACAGGGCCGCAGCCCACTCTAGCACAGTCACCCAGCAAGCCCCGCCAAAGTCGCAGAGCTGTCAGCTCAAGGTCGACTGATATTAAAATGCCGTCCATCTCGTCGTCTTCTTCCTCTCCTTCTTCTCGACTCAACCAAGTCACTCGACACCTCAATCCCATCACCATGTCTGCTCCAGTTATCTCAAGCTTCCCCGTGGACGTTGTTCCCAAGGCTCCCGAGGATCCCATCTTCGGTCTTGCCCGAGCTTACAAGGCTTGTGAGAGCCCTGACAAGATCGATCTCGTACGTCTCCCATCATCTACTCAGTGCTGCTTTCCGTCACAAAGATGAAAGCTAACTCCGATATTTCTAGGGAATCGGTGCCTACCGAGGCGAGGATGCTAAGCCCTGGGTGCTTCCTGTAGTACACAAGGTATGATTCCTCGTCCCTTTCCTCGTCCATCATCCGGCTGTCGCATGTCACATACTGCATGACGCCATCTTCCCCTTCGTTCCCCATACCTTAAACTCGCCGCGTTGTGTTCCGACTCCAATTACATTAAACCAACTCTTGAAGCTATCTTCAGAATGCGCAATGTCCTGGACATGCTGTATCTGAGCTTCTCTGAGCTTTTTGTCAAAAAACAACACTTTTCCAGTCATGTGGCGATATACAAGGGAGCGACCCATTTACCTTGCTGGCCCCTCTCGTTCCAATTGACCCAAACCCCAGTGCCCCGCCACCATGTCAAGACACCTACCTCATGAATTGGAAAAAAAAAACATAACTGACCCCGCATGTGTCATAGGCTGATGAGATCCTCCGCAATAACCCGGACCTCAACCACGAGTACGGCCCCATTGCCGGAATCGACAGCTTTACATCCAAAGCCGCTCAGCTCATCCTCGGTGCGAACTCACCCGCCATCGCAGAGAAGCGCTCTGTCTCCCTGCAATCAATCTCCGGTACTGGTGCTTGCCACTTGGGTGGTTTGTTCCTTGCCAAGTTCTATCGTGGAAACCGCACCGTTTATGTGTCGAACCCTACCTGGGGTAACCACCACCAGATCTTCAAGAACGTCGGCCTTGACGTCGCCACATACCCCTACTTCCACAAGGGCACCAAGGGCCTCGACTTCGAAGGCTTCAAGGAGACTCTTCAAAATGCCCCCGACCAGTCCGTCTTCGTCCTGCACGCCTGTGCTCACAACCCCACTGGTGTCGACCCTACCCATGACGAGTGGGCTGAGATTGCCAGCATCATGAAGGAGAAGCGCCATTTCCCCTTCTTTGACTGCGCCTACCAGGGTTTCGCATCTGGCAACCTTGCTAAGGACGCCTGGGCTGTTAACTACTTCATTGAGCAGGGCTTTGAGCTTGTCGTTGCCCAGAGTTTCGCCAAGAACTTTGGACTCTACGGTGAGCGTGCTGGTTGCTTCCACGCCGTCACCTCACCAGCCCCCGATGCCTCCGAGACCATCGCCCGAATCGGCTCTCAACTGGCTATTCTCCAGCGATCAGAAATCTCCAACCCCCCTCTGTATGGCGCACGCATTGTGAGCACCGTGCTTAACTCTCCCGAACTCTTCAGCGAGTGGGAGGAGAACCTGAAGACCATGGCCGGCCGCATCATTGATATGCGCAGTGCCCTGCGCTCAAAACTAGAGGAGCTTGGAACTCCTGGCACCTGGAACCACATCACTGACCAGATTGGCATGTTCAGTTTCACGGGCTTGTCGGAGCCTCAGGTCCTGAAGCTCCGCTCGGAGTTCCACGTCTATATGACCAACAACGGTCGCATCAGCATGGCTGGTCTCAACAAGAGCAATGTCGAGTACTTTGCCAAGGCTGTTGACCAGGTTGTTCGTGAAGCTTAAGAAAATGAAATACGTGTTTGGATCGTTAGCATGAAGTCATGGAGGAGGTCACTTACAAGACCCCGGTTTGGCGTTTGGGAAGCAATTATTTTCACCTACCTTTAGCGGGGTCTCTACGAAAAGTCTTGGACGATCCTCTAATAAAAATATATACACTGATACGTCATGTTTAACTACTTTGTGTGTTATCGAAATGAGGTTTTTCGACATTTGCCTTTTGTTCCTTGTTACTATGATAACGTAATGACCCACCTGCGTACGTAGTATCAGTATTTCAGCCTTTGAGGAGTATATTCACAGTTGATCATAAATTGATCAAGTCACCCCCCAGCTTTGCCTTACCCCGTTCCTGACTTAAAACTATCCAGCCTCCCGTCATGCCTTTTTCAGGGTCAAGCATAAAGAAAGAGTGGATTGAGAGCCGCCCCGATTGGGTCGCATCCGAGCTCGCTTGAAAGTGCTCCAAATTGTCATCAACCAAGTTTGGCAGCTGCATCTTTCCATAGCAATAATTGAAAACCGCCATAGATTATCATCTGCCTACGGAGTGGTTCGGAATACCTTTTGCGGTCCATGTTCCGTGCACTCTTCCTGAATGTGTGTATGCTATGTGTAGTATTTTGACACCCCAAGTCGGTGAATTCTCGCAGTTTCGGGGACTCTGAATTTCCCTCGCCCGTTCTGGGTTGGGCTGTTAGACGGACTTAGATATCCAAGGAAAGGAACAATTCTTTTTGTGTGGGTTCCCCTGTTTTAGAGCGCTTGGGGACCTTTTTTTTTTCTTTCCATTGTTCTTCTGGATTCTAAAATGAGGGCCAGAAATAGGTACGGTACCTTACCGTGCGGAACAAAGTCGGGGTTCACCAAGGTCAGCATGGGAAAGCCGTCTGGGGAATCCCCCACATTTGAGAGGCCACAAGGGCGCCATTCACGGCTCATTATTCGTACAAACCAGGTCAGATCCAACCCCGCATGACCAGTTCCTTTTTTTTTATGGGCGTCTTTAGCCCTTCATTCCAACTTACAGGACCTTACGTACCTATCACGTACCTATAATTCCACTTATGTCGTGACCGTTGGTGGGCTGTGGCAAGTTCCCCCGCACCAGGGTGCCTACAACTTGATGTCCATATTTGTCTTCTCTCTTCACTTACTCACCTTTAGACTTGCAAGCGGTCCGTCAAGAATCACTCCATGGGGAAAATTGAGCGAGGGACACAGGGGATGAAGGATCCGCGGGTAACGGACATGAAAGCCCACTTCTCTCCCGCACCTCCGACTGATGTCCGGGGAACGCGATAGTAGAAAGAGGTGTGGCTATTAGCTGCATGTAACTGCATTACCTGCTGCGGATAATGACAATTGATGAATGATAAGTCCTGATCCCTTGTAGGCACGATCAGTGGAAGACAGGAAAGCTTGACCATGACTTTTCCCGGTTGAAGGGAGATTATCCAAGGTGTGGGGTGTTGGATGAACTGGGCGTGATGGAAGGAGTGGTGAGGGAGGCAACGCGGAGCCGAAGTTTTGGATGTTTCAGTGCAAAACTTGGGTCAAAGATACTGCACGAAGGAGAGGAGGTTTTTATATCGTGACCATGATACGACTTCGATCATCAAGTCTTTGGTATAGGTGTTTGAGGTACCGTAATCTGCCGGATGGAGTATGTACGCAAAAGTACGCGATAACTACTGAGTGGTGGGTGTGTAGAACCTTTAACGAACAATGATAAGAAGAACAAAAACACCCCCCCAAGCGCCGATCCGCCGATTCTCCCCCTGGATAGAAACTCTCTCCCTCTCTCTCTCCCCTCCCAATCCCCAAAAAATGGACGGGTTGTGTGTGCCCAACTAACCGGGATACCTATCAGGGCACTCTGTATTGATGTCCCGAAAGAACCAGCACCCCTCAACGACAGGGGGAGGGGAGCGGGAACTCGGTGAAAGGTGCGCGCAGAAGCCATTATCAAAACGCACACCTTGCTGGCTCCGCCAATATCCACTTGCGACGGGTCAAAACGGTGAACGAGCCGATCACAAGGTCGACACTCCGTTCTCCGTACCTCCCGTCTGGCCTGGAGGAGGAGTAATGCGGTTCCGAATACCGGAGCGCGCTAACGGTCTGCCTAGCATTACCTGTAGCTGCTTTTTTACAACTTACACTCCCCTTCTCCGCTAAATCAAGGTACATGATGTACTTGTCCAGAATCCTGGATGGTCAATGGAATTGTCTGGTTGGCGGTTTCGTGGGGAGTTTTAGTGTCGAATCATCGCTCCGTGAGAGAGAGAGCCCTGTCGGCTTTAGCCAGTAGAAGAGCATCCATTACAAGGAGATCGGGCTGCAGGAGAACTGCCCTGTATGTACTACGGAGGTTGGTGTTTCGATCAGGCAATGGTGCCTTGCATGGAGGAGGGCAGGACACGAACTTGCCGACCTGCTTTGAGACGTGTGATTATCATAGTAGGTACATGTGTGTGGCGCATCTGTGACAGGCAGATGCGTAAGATCGCGTGTGTAAGATCTCACTTGGATGGGAAGAGTTGATTCTAGGAGCTTTCTTTTTGAATAGTTCCCTATAGATACTACCATACCAAGCTACAGCATCGTGATGATGATGCAAATTGGTTGCGTCATCTGTTGGTGGACAAAGACTCCAAGTTGGGTTCACGATATGGAGCAAAAAAGACAAACCCCTCGTGCTAAGAAAACTCATCGGGTCATTCCCTTTCCCCGCAAGGACTCCAGTTATTAAACAATAACGATTGGGACGCTTGCAGAGAGAGGAACCAAATCAATTCCCAGAAAACCTCAAAAAAAAAAAACCCAATGTCCTAACTCAGCTTTCAATGCTGTGCAGATGAGCCTGCATACGTAGGCCCTCGTCATGTAATGTTCAAATCTGTAGGTGGCTGCAATTAGGATTAAAGATGGATGTAATCAACAGGGCCAGAGCCAGGAACGAGACAGTTCATTGACGCGATTCTTCACATTAACCCGACTTGACCAAAATGAAGCCCATTACCCCAAAGCGGTCTAGCTGCACAGATTCCAACCCTAGCAGTTGTGAAGATGTGTATCCATATCTAGATGCAAGTATCGGAAAAGAGTTTACATGTGTTGAAGGTGGGCATGTGATGTTTGGTTAATCGCTTCAAGAGAATACGATTCCTTTTATTTCCCATTGGAGGATAGAGAACATATCCAGAACTCGTTCACGAATGGATCTGATCCAAGTAGAATCGTTGCTGAGAGGATGGTCCAGTAAAATCTAGAGCTTCCGAAAGAAAATACCAGACTCGAACTTTGCTCGATAATCAATTACTTCGTGAATGCCACTCACTCCTTAAAGATGATTGATCTAAATTTATTTTCTTTGTGGTCATACATGCGGAAAACCCATATAGTAGTATGAATGATACGAACATGAACAAGTTCCTCCGACTCACCATTAGGGCGCTCATAGACCAGGCAACAATCTCTTGCCGTATAGGAAATACATCTACGGCAGGAGCTATTGTCACAATAACCCTTGAGCTTTTGAAGCATAGACCATATTTCATGTTGGGTTTGACGACTCTTCGTTGAATTACATGCACTGTCCATTGCTTCTCAGAAGGCCCACCAAATAAATGGTAACTGTTCAAGTATCTAATCGACTCTTATCAAACTCTACAATAATTCATAGCCCGTTTTGATGTCTTCTTAGATGTCCCTCTTGGTCTTATCATGTTTTAGCCGCCGCCTCATAGTATAGCTTACTGGCATCCCTGCCTTACCTATCTGGTTCCTGCGCACCCTTCTTAGGATCTAGGCTGACATCCTCGACTAGGTAGGTAGGTAGTGGGTGGGGGGTCACAGCTTCTTAGGCTACCCGCTCACACTCACAACTCTGCTCTAGCACCTCACACCGAAGATGGTACAACCATTTATGTTGACGAGATGCCACGCCGCCTCCCGTGGAAAACTTCAGGTGATAGCCCTGCTCCTATAAAAAGGGAGACCGCAAATGCTCAGGGCCCTCGCTCTCCAGCCGTCAGGTCACCCAATCTACCCGCGGCCCAAGTCCCCGTGTCTCGCAATACATCAAAGGAACCGCGGCGCCAACGCGACGCAGATCAAGATGGTATGTCCCAGAGTCCATCAGCGCCCTAGAATAAATAAAAAGAACATTCACAGTCTAACCTGTTTGCTTAGACGGTATCAAGAGTCCCTGCACGTCACCACCTCCAGAACCTCCACTAGAGAGGTATGTCGAGCATTTATTTGCAGTGGTTACTCGTGCCCCTAAGGCTCACCAATTTGCTCAGATTCATGATACCCGGTCCCCTTCACGATGACCGTTACCGCATGGTTGAGGATGAGTTCCTCAACGTTGCTCATCAGTTCACCGTCCATCTCCACCACGCAGAGTACAGCCGGCTTAAGAACTTGGCCAAGACTCAAAACGCTGCTACCATCCAGGAGATTGAGCGCCCCGTCGTCAGAACTCCCACATTCCTCGCGCGACAGCGGAGAGATAGAGCACGTCGCAACGCGAAGCAGAGTGGAGTCTTGAGAGAATCCAATGAGCCTCCAGAATTGCCGCGCACTGAGACGGGCCTGAGAGGGTTGTTGGAAAGCCCCCGGAAGGAAGCCAAGTGGATTTCCGCAAGCGCGGCTGGGGCTGCAACCACACGGGCGGCTGCTGGATTTGGGTCGAACCTGTCCAGTCCACCTAAGCCTCAAGACTCGTCTCGACGACTCGCCTCATCTAGGAAGCGTCAGTTGCCGGGGAACGAGGATGAAACCACCGAAGGTAGCGATAATGACCCTCAAACGCCTTCTCGACGACTGTCTACTGCAAAACCAATGCGCTCATACCAGGCCCCTTCTTCAGCTACGTCTCGATCGACAGCTTGGCCATTGAGCACTCCTCGGGCAGGAGATTCAAGCTCGACGAACAACAGTCCGCGACCAGCTTCTAGGGCATATCTATCCGAGACTACCCCCGTCAGGCCAACGACCTCGCGTGCAAGCATGTCATCAAGACCTGTTGGTGTGGAGAATGATCATGATGATGACCCATTTGGCATTAAAAAGAGAAGGATACAACGACAACAGTCAAGAGAGCAGTTCCGCAGAACGGAACAGAAAACGCCAAGAAAGGAACCAAGCCCTGACAACATACCATCATTTATGTGAAGAAAGCATTATGTTCGTATGAGTATATGACAAAATCATCACAGATCAGTGGACCATAGTATCACATATGCAAACGTCCTAATTCAAAGCCTGACGCCAGGTGAAAATTATTGAATGGATATAAAAAAATCATTTCTTTTCATTGTAAGTCCTAACCCATAATTTACGCATCTTGCATTGTTAGCTCATCAAAGTCGTCCAGCAACTCATCCATGTCAACCTGAGGCGCCTCGTCATCCCCCTCGGTCTCTGCCATGCTCATCTCGTCCGCCTCCTTCTTTGACTTGTACAGAGCAAGCGTGGCACGGAGCTCCTCATCTTCCTCAACATCCCGCAAGAACTGCTCGTACTCTTGGTCCATACGGTCCTGGTCGGCCTTCTTGGGCAGGAGCTCGCCCTCATCCTTGGCCATGCGCTTGAGCTTCCAGTTTCTCTGACGGTTCTTGCGGCGGCGCGGGTAGTGCTTCTTGACTAGCACCACGTCTGGGATGGTTGATGAGTATGTGTTGGATTGTTCAATCGCCTCGTACTCGTCATTGTTAAAGTTGGTTCCGGAAAGGAGATAACCCATGACTGAGTCACCCGGTTGCAGGAAGTTACCAAGATGCGTTCTGGTAAAGTACGTCTTATCGTTCACTCCAAGGTCTGTAGCCCGGGCAACGGTCGCCTCTGCGAGCAACCACTTGCCCTTCTGGGTCATTGTAGGCTCAATATCCATAACAATAAACTCGATCAGTTCTCTGGCATCTGTTAAAGAGTAGAATGGGGCACGCCAGTAGATTGGCGCGCTGATGTCGGCGGTCTGGAGGGTCTGGGGGTCCATCAGATAGACGGCGGTACCAATCTTCATGGTCAAGAGAAGAGGTGAAATGTTACCACTCTGCTTGGCCAATTTTATGGGCAGGGCAACGAGGTCGTCTTTACATACGGGCACTAGCTCGGCCGAGTATGTGAACTTGTATGATCTTTTGGAAGTGTGCGTATCCATGGAAATCAACTCCTGTGAATTCTTCACCTTGGATGGCACGACAGAGTTGAGGAAATCAACAAACTTCTCCGCCTGGTTCTTCTGAGAGAAGAAGAAATCGATACCATCCTTGGCCTCCTTGATGTTGAGAGTGTCTTTGTGAGCACCATGCTTCATGATGAGCTGCTCCAGGAACAAAAAGGTTCGCTTGTGGAGGACCTTTTGTCGCACCTGCACGCAGGCTCGCCAAACGTTGGCTGTGTAGGACTTGGCGCACTCGGGGCACTGCTGGTAGGCTACGACGTAGACGACCTCGAAACTTTGCTGGAGGAGCATGCCATCCTGGACGGCGTCCTGGATGGTCAACTTGACCTTGATTCTTCGAGAATGAGGTTCGGTCCAGACGAAGCTGGCGTCAACGATGCGGACTTTTCCGAGGCCTCGAAGCTTCTTCAAACAGAGGGCGAGCAGTTCGCGGGATTCAGGAGAGGCCACCACCCAGCTGTTGGGGGGCATGAGCCATCGGTCGCAGTCTCGGCAGAAGTTGAGGGTCGCTTCGCGCTGGACGCCTTGGGAGATGTCGACGGTGAGTTTCACGCAGTCATAGCAGAGGGCACCGGTGGCCTGGGTTCCGTCGATCGGTGCGCCGCAGTTGCAACATAGGATACTTAAGAGAAGCAAGAGTTAGTCTCAAGTCAAAAGAGCACACACAGAGAGGGACGAGCCACAGCCCACCACAAACAGGCTGCGGGGGAAGGAAGTCTGGTCGCCAAAAAAAAAGCAGGAGTCTTTATTTTTATTTTCTGGTTTGATGTAAACTTACGTGGCAACGCTCTGCTGCTGAGAAAGAGGTGCGATATTCACCGGCTGGTCATCAAGATCCATCGACATGTTGAATAATATCTTTGGACCTTCAGGAATGGTGGTGTTTTGTGTGTTGAATCCAAGTGCGTGACTCCCGCTGCACGCAAAGAGTGGGAAAATTGTATTGTTTGCCCCGCTGCTTGATAAGCCACAGGCAGAGCTTATCGGGTCTACATTTTTTTTTTCATCATCCGCGGGGCAAATCGTACCAAGCCAAGAAGGGAATCGAGGCTGAAGGGGTTCCACTGAAATGTTCATGTTGAGAATGAGAGAAAGGAAAGCGACAATTGGCTGTTCCATTATGGCTGTGAATGACGTCCTCAAGAATATTTCAAATGGGAAAAACAATAAATGGGTAATATATGATATGTATATATATATATATGGTTTCATCAATCGCTAAAAGATCTTGCTCAACACTCTCGACACATCCGGACGTTGTTCCTCGACTTCCTTCCTCTTCTTCGCCATTGGTACCTGTTTGAATGACCGCCCAACCTGCGGTTCTTTGGTCTCTTGCTCGTCCTCGGCCTTCCTCTTCTTCGCCTTCGCCTTGGCCTGCATGCCGTCGAGCATCTTGGCCCTTTCCACGTTCTTTACAAAGTCCTTGTTTTCTCTAGTCGTCTTGCTGATCTCAGCCCTCATTCGGCTGGTGCGCTCCGCGTTCTCGGTGGCAATCTGCTCCGTGAGGTTGTGCCACTTGAAGCCCTTGAGGTACAGCAGGTTCCACAGGTCGTCCCGGTAGTAGCTGCCCTTCTTTCCTCCAATCATCCGAGCATTTAGGAGCTCGCAAACAGCCTTGGCATCCTTCTTCTTGGTGAACTCGACCCAACCTTCGGTGTACGTCTTCTTCTTGTTGCCTCCCGCGCGAACGCGGCGAGCATGCGCCGTGGGGTCCTCGGGGGAGAGGAATATTCGGTTTATTGTGCCGTAAGGTTCTAGAAGGGAGCGCAGCTTTTGAGGCTTCATGAAGGGCGGTATCCGTGAGAGGTAGACGACACCGGACTTCTTAATGGCTGCTTCTGAGGCCACGAGGTTCTTCTTGGTCAAGGGGCGGGTGACGTCGGGGAGAGCTGTTGAGTCGTCTTTCAAGTTCTTTTTCGATTTTTTAGAGCCTGATTCTTTTTCTTCTTCATCTTCGTTACCGGTGTCTTTTGCGTCTCCCTCGTCAGGTTTCTCGTTGTCGCTGATGTCCTCGTCGAGATCGCTACCGAGATCGTCCTGGTCGTCGTCCTCGGAGATTCTGCGCCGCTTGGCACTACGGCCACCTTTTCTCATGTCGTCATCTTCTGAGTTATAGCCGACATCATCCTCGTCTTCGCTATCGGCAGCGTCTAGGAATTCGTTTTTCTTTTCGGGAGCCATTGCGAATGATTTCGCCTGTCTTTGCAATAGTGTTGGAGGATTGGGAGTACCTAGCTTCCATGTTCAAGAAAAAAAAAAGGATCTCGATAAGATAAGCTTGAAGTGGCTGTGGGTCCGATTGCTGGAAAGCCGCCAGCCAAGCCAATCACGTGCCACAGGGAACTATTTCAATGACCCAAAAATGCATCCAATGTGCACGAAAGTCTGGCACAAGAAACCAAAAAGGATGGAAAGAACTGTTCCCGAGGAACAGCTCATGTCGATTGCGTGATCTGGGAATCGAACCCAGGGCTCCCCGACGCTGCTCGGATGGCAACGGAGAATTTTACCACTAAACCAATCACGCTTTGCTGATGCAATGAAGCGTGCTAGCGAAGTACAACATGATTCCCAAGATCCACGGCTGCAAAATATTGGGGCAAATCAGCAAAAAGAAAGCGAAGTGCGTGATCTGGGAATCGAACCCAGGGCTCCCCGACGTTACTCGAATGGCAACGGAGAATTTTACCACTAAACCAATCACGCTTCGATGGTAGATGACGACACTAAGGACTCTATGAATCCTGTACTGCATCTTGCTGGCGTATGGTAAGCACCATGCCTTACGTCCCCGATCCTGTAGTATGAGACGTCAAGTAAGAGGGAAGGGCAATTAGGAGAGCTAAATGCAAGTAACTCTGAGTCTCTAGTCTGGTGTTCTTGTCAAGCACTTTCAATCATGGTTGTTTCGTTGCCGCGATCCGACCTAGTCGCCACATCGTCTTCTTCTCAATACTCAAATATCAAAAGGGTGTTTCAAAATTCGATTACCTTACCCTTCTGGCTAATATTCTAGAACCATACTCTACGCATCTCTAATATCAGCCATTGGCGACATACCGCGGCTTTTGCCTCTCGACAGTGAAACCATATTCGTAGTCCAGAATAAGTCAGCATCATCGGAGAGTGGGGATATTCAGATATTGCACTAGGCAGACTAGTACATAGACAATTGGTAACTAGAGCTCAATTCTGTGGGCGGTTATTGAATCCTTTTCCATTCACAAGACATGACAACTACCGCCATCTCATAACCAGAGCCTACTTTGCGGGGGAAGGTAATTGTGAGAGAGGGGTCTCTACATAGTATCCAGGTGCCATAAGTTAGCCAGGCTCCTTCGCCTTCCACTTCCCAATTAGCTCCTCAGTCAGCGGACAGCGATCTGTTTGGTCAATAGCGTAGCCGCGGTGCTCATCTCTCCCATGATCATTGTTTAGCCGCGCTCTGAAGATGTCAAAAGAAAAAGATAGCCGCGCTTGCATAGGCTCGGCACTTGGCCTTTATCTGTGATAGCGGGGGGAGCGGCGTCATGCGGCCGACGTCGGTTTACGTGGGGCGAAGTTGCTACTAAGCATGTACATCACTGTGGAAGCGCACTCCACCATCCGAGACATCCCTCTCTCGAAGGACATATCTTGCAGAACTTCGTTCCATCTTTTGACAGCTTTTCAAAGCTTCCTCCTTCTATTCTGTTCCAACCCCATCTTCTCTTCCCTCGCTTTGTTCTGTGGAAAATTTTGAAGGATTCACACAATGTCTGTCGAAACTATCACCACAATCTCCCCCAACACCAACGAGCCCATCCTCACCAGGAATGGCGCCTCAGCCGCGGATCTGGAGCTCCTCCCCAAGGTCGCCACCGAGGCCTTTGAGAGTTGGCGCAAGACCACGCTCAAGGAGCGCCAGGCTATTGTCAGAAAGTTTCTAGACAACCTTGCGGCGAAGAAGGAGGAGCTTGGAGAGGAACTCACTGCTCAGATGGGACGCCCCATCAACTACACAGCGGGTGAGGTTGCCACTGCTGTGAAGCGTGGCGACTATCTTCTCAAAATCAGTGACGAGGCTCTCAAGGATACTGATGGAGAGGCTGAGAAGGGCTTCAAGCGCTTTATCAGAAAGATTCCAGTTGGCCCTGTTTTGGTCATCTTTGCCTGGAACGTATGTATTTGTCGACTGAATTGCAATCCGACTTGGGCTCGAGTGACAGCAGCTAACTTTATCTTCCCAGTACCCATACCTTATTCTTGTTAACTCTCTTATCCCAGCTCTCCTTTCTGGAAACACAGTTATCCTCAAGGGTTCACCTCAAACACCTACTGTCGTTGAGCAAGCCGCCAAGCTCTTCCATGAGGCGGGCCTTCCTGAAGGTGTTCTTCAGTTCTTCCACTCTGGCTCCCCCAGCATCATGGAGACCATTGTCCGCAATCCCCTGATTTCTCTCGTCTGCTTCACCGGCTCCGTAGCTGGTGGTCTGGCCGTGCAAAAGGCAGCTTCAGACCGCATTGTGGGAGTCGGGCTAGAGCTCGGCGGCAAGGACCCCGCCTACGTCAGATCTGATGTAGATATTTCCTGGGCATCGGAGGAGATTGTGGATGGTGCCATCTTCAACTCCGGCCAGAGCTGCTGCTCTATTGAGCGTGTGTATGTTGACGAGAAGATCCACGACGACTTCGTCGCTGCTGTACAAAAAGTTCTCAAGGGCTACAAGCTAGGCGATCCCTTTGACAAGAGCACACACCTCGGCCCTGTCGTCTCGAAGAGATCCAAGAACGCCATTGAGGAGCACGTCAAGGACGCTCTGTCAAAGGGTGCCAAGGATGTCACACCTGAGAACGAGACCTTCAGTAACCCCCCGCCAAAGGGCAACTTTGTGAAACCGACTCTGCTCGTTGATGTCAACCACAGTATGCGTGTCATGACGGAAGAGACCTTTGGCCCCGTCATCGCAGTACAGAAGGTCAAGAGCGACGCCGAGGCCGTCAAGCTCATGAATGACAGCGAGTTCGGCCTCACCGCTAGCATCTGGACCAAGGACACAGATAGGGGGTACGAGCTTGCCGACGACGTGGAGGCGGGCACAGTCTTTGTCAATCGATGCGACTATCCAAGCCCGGTAAGTGTCACCCGAAACCTGACGAGGTTCTGTAACATCTAAGAGACGTGGTTTTTTTGCTGACAGACTCCTACAGGATTTGGCTTGGACTGGCTGGAAGAACTCTGGCAAAGGCCAGACGCTCAGCCGTTTCGGATACGACCAGTTTGTCAAGCTCAAGAGCTACCATCTCAAGGACTACCCAAAATAGACAAGAGGGTACAGCAATGGAGGGAGAGGATAACAACGGAATAGCGACAATGATAATGACCTGTCTTGGTAACATAAAAGACACAAGTAGATGAATGAAATCAGTATTACAGTACCTTGCTTCAGTTGCCCCCGATTACTACCATTCAGTTCAATCGCTCGGCGGGAGCAGTCCCTTTCTCCCAAGATTAAGCCGCATTCCACCGAGTGCAACGCCTGAGCAACCGGCCGTTAGCTAGGCACCACGCTCGAATGCAACAGGATTGAGTTGGTTCTTATCAAACGCTCACTACTAGCCAATCCTCCAAGATCGTCGCAGTAGCAGAAATGCTCAAACAGGTAGGGGTCTTTTTTTTTTTGGTTGTTGTTGTAGGGGGGATCTTGCACAGAGTCTCGGATCGCAACCATGTCCCTGAGTGTTCTGATACGATCCTAGCGTGTGAAGCCGACAACAAGGGACAGTTCGTGCGTGCGTGCGCGGGACATGAACGGGTATATTACATCCTGGGCCAATAATAATTACGCCTCTGCTCAGTTTTTGTGTAACACAGCAGCTCTGAATCCCACGAAGTGTCATGAAGCTAAAGCTTAGCGAGAAAAGGAAAGGAAGGGCAGGGAGGGAGGATCTGAGCTATAACCGTTCTAATGTGTGTGTGTGTGTGTGTGTGTGTGCGCGCGCTCTGTTCCATCCATTGATGCCGTCTCGCAACTGTTTTCAAGGCGCCATGTGAGCTTTGGCTTGGTTTCTTTGTCCCATGCCTTTTTTTTTTTTTCCCAAGCCGCGTCTCGTTTCCCTTGTACTACGTGATGCCGAACCACGCGAAAAGGGGAACTCATGCTAGCACCTGTCCACTCTTCCCCTCCTCTTCCTCTTCCTCTTTGCTGGTCCCCTTTACTCAGTAGTCGCGATACTACCTGAAGAGGCAGTAGGGGAGACTAAGGCACGTCATCTTGACTGTTTGCTTATTATTTTTCTGACTTGCAGCATGTTCTCCTGCATGACCTGCATGTTCCCTGCACGAGCGGGAGGGTTGACAACCTGTATGATAAACTATCGTGAATTGTCCAAACCTGGTCACTAGAAATAGGTACCACACACGTTATCTGTAATTTTTTTTTTTGGTGTCTTCATCTCGATATTGATATCTCATTCCCGTTTTGTGAGAATGGTTTCCTGGAATCCAATTTCTTGTCGCTCCGAATCAAACAGCCTCTTCTCGTCCCCCGTCTTTTCCTCTTTGGTAAAGAAAAGAAAAAGAAAGAACAGACATCAAAAAAAAGAGGAACCCAATAAGAGAATAGAAAAGAGAACCAGAATGGACCTGTCACACGAACTCCCGATGTCTCAGATTTCTTTTTTCTTCCCCTCCCACTATCCTCAAGTTCCAAGACATTCTCGCTCGCCTCTTTTTGTGTAGTAGTGGTGTGTGGTGTGTGGTGGAGGTGGTGGGTGGTGGTGGTGATGGTTTGTTTCATCGCCAAATGGACACACATGCTCTCTCTGGCTCATGGGTCACTCGCCAACCCCCCCTTTCCCTCTCTCCCCTCGTTTTCTTGCCAATGAGTGAGGGGATACAGGGAAATTCATACTAACTTTTAAGGGCATCCATCTGCGTGTGGTGAGGAGGGAGGGGGGAGGGAGGAGCACAGGAGCAGCAGCATCAACTACGTATTCTTGTCCAAGGGCAGATAATCCGGGGAGGGGAGAGGAGGGGAAGGACAGTGACTTGGAGGGGGTGAAGGGTGTAGTAGGTTGGCAAATTCCAGAGGACAGGAAATTTCCATTCCAGACGCGACTTGTCGTTTCCGTGGCTTCGTGGCTTTTGTGCAGCTTTCTGGTTGCAACCCCAATTCCTCAGGTTGTTACGTTAAGCTGTCCGTACCTTTGGGCTAGGTGCAACAGGTAAGACATTTGGCGGTATTCTGGCGGTGAGGTAGGTAGGTGCCAGGGGATGAGCATTAGAAATGGGTACACAGGGTCAGCTTCTTATTCTTTTATTTTCTTTTTTTTTTTCCCTCTCTGTTGTCCTTTGTGTTGCCTTGCCGCTGTAAGCTAAGTGAAATGAGTGAGGGAGGGAGGGAGGGAGAGGGGGAGGGGAGTGAGTCTGTGTGTAAGTGCGTGAGTGCGTGGTTGTGTGGTTGCGTCCGTAAGTGTTATGGGTGTGTGTGAGAATCAAAGACGTTTTTGATAGCCCTGCCCTGTCAGAGGGAGAAATCCATATCTCTTATACATTCAATATCCAATATAGGACGCGAATTTGATTGTGTAAGGAAGCGTACAGGCCCATTTGACAGACAATGAGGAGGTAGACAGTGTGGAAAATGTACTCCTGGATAATTGTATGTATAATGCATGTGTGTGTCTGTATGTAGAATAATATATATATACAGTATCATCTCGGTTAGCACCTTTCTTTCCTTCTTTTTTCTTTTTCTTATTTTTCCCTTGTTCTTTGCGGGAGATCTTCTTGTTTCCATGTCTTGCTCGCGCGTGGGTTGAATAATTCAGGCTTCTCGTTCTCTTTGGGCCTCTTTTCGTCTTTCGTCCTTCCGTCCTTTGACAGCCAAAGGCACATCCCATTTCTGCCTCCATTCCTTTTATATTCATTTCTTTCTTCTGCTGCCGTCTCTCTGTGTCTCTCTCCCTCTATCTCTCACTCACTCATTGACCGTGTCCTCGTCATTTTGTCACGTCAGAAAGAAGACGAGGAGAAGGATTCAACGCACAGCCGACCAGATCTGGGTTCCACTACTTTTTGTCTCGACCGTTGCCATTCATTCCATCCAAACATCCATCCAGTCCACTAGCTATCTCACACTCTAACACCTGGACACGGCCAACCCGACGACCAGAAGATCACCCCCCCCCCCCCTCTCTCTCTCTCTCTCACACAGGGGAATTCATTCTTTCTTACAACATCATACCTTCCTTTCCTTCCTTTCTCCTCCTCTTTTTCTTCTTCGGGGTCTTTTATTTTATCTTTTGTCTTTTCATACATCTCTTTTTCAATCCTATCTTGCTCCGCTTCTTCTTGTTGTCTTCCTCTCCTCCCAGAGGTGTCGAAGCTTGTCTTTGCTTTTTCTTCCTTTGTTCATCCCTTCTGCTGCTTCAGCTGCTTCAGCTTGCCATCCGTCGTCCGCCTCCTTCTTGGGTCTCTAATCAATCCTGGCTTGCTTATTGCAGCAGCCCGACCTTCACCGCCGCTTTCTACAGCATCCACAGCACACGCGCACTACATACTATTACACGCCGTCCCGTCTCACCAACGCCTCATCGACCGAGTTTGACCGAAATACTGTTTAAGACCTACTTCTTTAGACTAGTCAACTGCTGTGCTATTCAGACATAACCACACACTCTCACTCACTCTCACTCCTCACTCTCACTCTCACTCACACATACACCCGCACCCGCACCCGCACCCGCACACACACACACACCTCCCGCCTCCTTCATTATTGCATCACCCATTTTTATTTTCTTTTTCCTCTTGTGTTAGTTTGTGCTGTTTGATACATTCTACTCTCCCTATACTGTAGTCTGTTGCAAACACAAAGCCATCTTTGTTTTGGGTTTAATTTATTATCCTTCTCCGTATATCTTATTGTTGGCTCTCTGGAGCACACTCCAAATCCCGAATCTCTCTCCTCCTCTACTTTCCAGCCTCAAGACATAACATATACCGAATGAAGCCTTCACCTCCAATTCACGCAAACCGTCCTTCTCCCGCCCCTTTTGCTCAACTTCGGTCGTCCAGTACCCGGGCGAGAATGCAAATTTCAACAAACGTTCGCACTTTATGCTCCCGAGTGCAGACGTTCATCCGCCCACGACGTCGCAAGGACAAGAGACGAGCATCAGTGCACATTGTATGAATTTATTTTTGTCCCCCATTTCTTGTCGAATAAATTTTGAACTAACAAGAATAAAACAAAATCAGTCTGCTCCTTTCAATCTTAAACGTGAGCCAGTTTTACTACCAGGCATATCCGAGGATGAGTGCGTCTCCCACATCTTGCCCCCGTCACTTATATGCATTCACGTATTCTGCAACCAGGCCACTGCCTTGCATCACAACTGTGGGCATGCCAATTCACTAGCATCTCACTTATTCCATTATTCAGTCCAAAAGCTGACATCGTTACCTCCAGAATCGCTATGCTCCGCGACAAGGCTGCCGCCAGCCGCATTGGCATCGCAGACCCTAGCACGCCGCCGCTTCTCCCTACTCCTCACTCCCCATACTCAACATCCAGCCTCTTCTCTCATCCATCCCGTCTGCCAGCCTTGTCCGTCATGACAACTCAGGGGACCACGTCAACCGAAAGCTTGGCGTGAGAATGAGAGCAAGCGGCGGGGCTTGTACAGCTTCTGATAGCTAGGTCATACCATGCAAAATGGGCAATGAGTGTCCATACTATGCTTGTTGTACTGTGCTTTGTGGCCACGAACAGAAGTCAAGTCGATGCACTGTTTTGATTTTCTATTCTATTTCTCACATGTCTTTTTTTCGTGGTTTGGGAGTCCGGGGGGGAGAAAAATTATGACTGGATTGAACCAGATCGTCTTTATCAACAGAAGAGCGAGTGTGAATCGCCGCAGCATATCCAGTGTCAGTTCTCAACACTCCAGAGCTTACAACGTGGCAAACTAGAATAGTATACTTTAATCATAAGCAAGGAATGGGGCGAATGGAGGCTCGGAACTGGGATGGGAAAGGGAATTGGGACGGGAAATGGGACGGGAACTGGGACGGGAACTGGGACGGGGAACTGGGACAGGCACCGGGAGTTAGGTATTTCAAGTCAAAGACTCTCATGAATATATCCAAGGGACACAGAATCTAGTTTGCGTCCTCGACCTGTCTAGCAAACTTTGACATACTTTTTACAGGCCTCTATTGCGTTGCCTGTCCGGTCTGGGTATCTGTTACTCTGTCTGGTATTGCCAAGGGCACAAGCAGGTTGTTTCGTTCAGATCCAGCCAGAATACACATTCAAGCTCTCTTGGCGTGCGCCCTCCATCTCGCCCTTGACCGCCAACAGCTTCACCTTGGTGCCCTTGGTCAGTGCCCACTCCTCCAAGAATTTCTCAACACGCTGCTTCGTCTCGGTATCATCCTTCATCAATAAAGCAAGGGCGTCGAAACCTCCAGCTCCTGGGACAACACCTCCATACACTCCATCGACGCCGCTAACAGCATCGAGAAGTTCCGTCTGGCTGTCGGGCTCAATGGGAACGTCGCTAGCAACGCCCATTTTCTTGATCAATTGTCGGACAGCTGTCAGCTTGGCCGGGAGTTGATCTGTGTCGCCTTGCTTGAGCGTGGCAACCAAATCCTCGTTTCGTTGTTGGAGATGGTCCCAGAGCTGTTTTGAACCGGCAGGGTCCTGAGCTCTCCAAGCCAAAACCTTCTTCACCATGCTCACTGTCTTGCTGCCGCAGTCTACATCACACATCCTCAGTACCACGCCGTCTGGCATCTTAACTTCATCCTTGGCAACTTCGACATCCCACGCCACCTCGCCGTCAATGAGCTGAACCAACGAATCCGCAAAACCTGGGGCACCAGGCTCGGGGACCTTGCTCAGGGTGTCAGGGGAGAATCGTGTGTATCTACAGGACCCATATACGGCTGCAGCCACATCGAAGCCAGAGCCCACCTTGCCCTGGGCCGCACAGTGGGCTGCCTGAGCCAGGTTATGCAGGGTTCGCTTGCCCTTCTCTGAGGTGATGTCAAAGAGCTCTCGTGGAAGGTAGTGAAGAAGAAGAGCAGCACTAAGCGAAGTCACGAGCGCGGCGGAAGAGCCCAAGCCAGTCTTGTTGGCATCACCCAAAGTCACATCAAACTTAGGAAAGCGGCCCCCAAGGTGGTCTGCAGAACCCGAGTTCGAGTAGTAGTCGTTATCAGCCAGGATGATTAGCCGGGAGGAGGTGATGCTGTGGCTGTGGTGGGAAGTGGTGGCGCGGTCAATGTAGGTGAGCGCATAGCTGAGTGTAGTCTCCACGAAAGGATTTGGGCTGATCTTGGATCCTCTGTGCAGATTTAAAATGTGAGCGATAGAGCGAGCGAAAGCAATCCTCCGGCAAATGTGTTGGTGATGAATTGGGAAAGGGGAGAAGAAGCTAGATAGGAGAGGATGTCCATGATATGAACCAAAGCTCTGGGACTGGTTGACAATCAAAGGAACGCAGCGAAGCTTGAAACAAGCGTGAATTGATTGGGCCTCGATAGAAAGGGGGAAAATAAATCCGGAAATAGATACAGAAATCAACTTACATCTGCAACTGGGTGACTTTGATGCCGCCTCCCTCTGGGGCCAAGTGGTAGCCGTACCGCCACTGGGCGTCGACAAATTGGGGGCTGTCAACGACAATCTCTGTCAGCTGGACTCCCTCCGTGGTTCGAATCTCGCCGGCAATCACGTTGATCCTAGCATCGAGGCCAAAGACGAAGCCAGTGTGCTGCCGATCGAGGACCAGGTAGCCGCCTGCGAGGAGCACCTTGCCAGGCGCTGACACGGCGACGGTGGTGGGGTTTCGGGAGGGCATTGAGAAGAAATGGTAAACCAGAACACAAAAAGAAAAGAAAAAAAACAGTCAATTGACCGGCTGGCTGGCTGGCTGGCTGGCTGGCACGAATGAAGCAGGCTACAGCTCAACTGATTCACAACAAGCTAGAGAGGAAGTTCGGGGGTGTGAAGTTGATCAATGAAAGCACTGCAAAAGAATGGTTGGTCGGCGGGGTGGTTTTGAATTGGCCTGATGAGCTCCTTACCTCATCAGCGTCAATATATCGGAGGAGCACCTCAGTCGCATAAAGCGAGCGGGGCACACACCATTCATTCGTCGTTCAGCTCCCCCAACAGACTACGTAAGGTACCTACCTACCTACCATGCCTGCCTTTAGTACTGTTGTTATTACAGTGCATATGCATGTCATGTCCCCAAATAAATACTGTACGGTACTGTACCTCGCCTTGCCTTGCCTTGCCTTGCCCTGCCTTGCCCAAACCTACCAAGAACCAGTCTTCTCACACTTGAAATCAGATAGTCAACGAAAAGCCATGTTGTTGATCAACTTAGAAATTAATCTTTGTTCCATTTCATCGCTTTATATGGTGGTACAGGCAGCAGGTCCAGTCTCTGCTCTCGCCCAAGAATAGCCCCGAATCCCCCCTCCCTTTCCTAGTATAACTCCCTCGCCGAACCCTTATACGCTGCACATATATATTCTTGTTTTCCCTTGATTGGAGTGGTGTGTTGTCTATCAGGTCATGTAAGGCCCCAGATCTTTTTAGCCCGGTTGCCCAAATATCCATGCCGATTAAATAAATAAAAAGACCCATTTTGTGTCCCAAAACGCCGTCCCATCAAGAGGGATCTAGAACTCTTCGCCTCTCCAACCTCCCATGTAACCCCGTAAACATGAATCCGACAAGCAACATGGGGTATCAAACAGATTGCGCCAAATCGAACAAAGAAAAATTTCGAACCCAAACTTCCCAAGACAAAAAAAAATTGCAAATAATGGTCAACGCCCCCGCTCTACTCCGTGGTAGCTTCCTGGCCACCACCGAGGAGCTCCAGGACCTTGTTGGCAACCGCACTAGGATAGCCGCGGGTGAGCATCTCTCTGACGACACCCTTGGCCTGTTCCCGCTGCTCTACAGCCAAGTAGGCACGAGTCATAGCTTCGTAAGTGCTAGGCTCCCGCTTCTCACGACCAACAGTGTCATAAATCTGCTGGGCTTTCTCGATCTTCTTCTCGGAAGCCCAGCCGTGAATAAGGGTGTTGGCAATGTATGGAGTCAGCTCAATTCGCTGGCTTCGCATTTGTGAAATAAGAGGCTCGGTAGCAGCAACCTGGTGGTTGGCAACCATGGCCTCGAAGAGAGACTGGTACAAGCTCGCATTGATGGGCACCACAGAATCCTTGACAACCGAATCGAACATCTCACGGGCACCCTCCATGTCGTGCATAACACAACCTCGAGCATGAATCAGGGATGCGTAGTGGACAGGCTCAACACGCTGACCAGATGTACGGATAGCATTCAAAACCTCCTCAGCTGCGGTCATGTCGACAGGCTCCAGCGTGGCATGAGTATCAACCAAAAGCTTGAAAGTGTGGGCGGTGGGAGCAATGCCCTTAGCCATCATTCGCTCATAGTAGGCCAGGACCTTAGACTTGTCTCGCTTAGTGGTCAGGAAGAACTGCATCATGCTGTTGTAGGGAGCGGGGCGAGCCTTGTAGTTAGGCATGGCCTCCATCTCGTCGAATAGCTCCTCAGCAAACTTCTCATCGCTAACTCGGCAAAGAGCGTTGACGATAGTTCCATAAGTGACAGACGTAGGCTTAATTCCCAAGCCACGCATTTCAGCGAAGTAGAAGAGACAATCGTCGATTCGTCGAGCCTTACCAAGCTTACCGATGAGGGCGTTGTACAGGAAGGAGCTAGGTTCGACGCCCTCGGCCTTGGCACGATGGAAGATGCGAACAGCCTCCGAGGCCTCGTCAAAAGTCTTTGTCGAATCCTTGAGGGTGGTGATGTACAGACCAAAGGTGTTAGCAGAGGGAGTAGCGCCCATCTCGAGAAGTTCCTGGTGAAATTGTTCGGCACGGCCACGGTTGCCCATGGTGAGGCAGGCACCAACCATGGCATCGAGGATACTGGACCAACCATAACGAACAACAGCATACTGAGGCAAAAGAGGCATATCACTGCGAGCCATGGCGAGAATATCTTGGCACAGATCCATCTTGCCATCACGGGCGGCGGCAGAAATCAGCTTCGCGTAGGTAATGTATCGGGGATGTCTGCCGGCACGTCGCATATTTCGGAATCGGTTCAGTGCATCAGAGAGGCGGGGTCCCTTGCGACCATGGCTTCCCTCAAGATCGTCAGCAATTAATGATGAGCCCTTGAAGTCAGTGCTATGAGCGTAAGGGTCGAATGTATCCTCAAAGCTAGAAACACTAGGGGTCGACAAAAACGGAGATGCGGACTGCTGGCGGAAGCTAGAGACTTGAGATGCCATCTCACGCGGGTCAGCAATACCTCGAGTCTCCATGTAGCGGTTGACAACCTCAACGCCCTCATCGACCTCCTCTGCAAGATGAGGGCGAGCATCGGATGCGGTGGCTCGGATTCGCTGGAACATCATCTCTGACTGTGCAAGACCCTCTGCAACCTGACCCGAACCGATCAGGGCAATGGCATACATAGCCGCTGGTTCGATGAAGGATACGGTTGCCCGCGTCTCAGGGTTGGCCAGAACGTTCCAGTACTTTGTGGCAGCTGTGACATCGCCCTCGCGCACACTCATCGCAAGCATGGAGATGGCAGGGCTAGCCAAGTCGTCGAAGTGAGTAGGAATGTTGGAGTAGGCGGCCATAGCGGTAGCCTTATCATCCTTGTCAGCCGCAACGGCTGCAATCTTGCCCATGGCCTTAGCACGGGCTTCGGCCTCAACGGCCTGAGCCCAGTGGAAAGCTTCCTGGTAAATGCCTCGTGAAATAAAACCCTTGACAAATCCAGTTGTGACCAAAGCATCCTTGATATCAGCAGCTCGAACACCATACTCGTTGATGATCTTCTTGAAGAACTTCATAGCACCCTCAATCTTGTCGGTGATCACGTAGGCGTTGATGACAGCAGCGTAGACCTCGGCATCCAGCCGGTCATGGAGGGTCTCCTGACCCTCGTCGTGCGCGATGGCCAGGTTGCGGTACTCATTATAGCACTCAACAGCACTGATCAGGTCACCGGAGCCGGCAAATGTAGTGATCATGGTGGGGAAAACGGCCGCAAAGGGGACGATCTGATTGGCCTCCATGTGTTCGAAAAGTCGGAGCATATCAGCAGTGCGTCCAGCCTGAGCACAGGCGGAAATCAACTGCTGGTAAGTCTCGGCAGAGTACATGGCGATATCAGAGTCCACTGAAGTGTCAAATAGCTTAATGGCAAGATCGAGTCGGTCATCTTCGCAAAGAATGGCATGCTCAAGCTCGTGAGAAGCGAGCATGAACTTGCCTGGTTCATCCATACCACCAAATCGAAGCCGCTTGTCCTCCAGGACTGACTTCAGCTCAGCGACCTCGAGACATCGAGACGCTAGGAGGCCAACTAGAATATTGTAAGTATCGGCGTCAGGAGAGATTCTCCTTCGGAGCATATCCGCATAAACATCGAGAGCCTTGGAGACGATCTCAGTCTTCTGGGTAGGGATGTGGATAGCTGCCATGAGCAGAGCATTGTAGGCACTGGCAATGGGCTGGACGCCAGTGGCCAGCATAGCCTCGAAAACGGCGGGGATCTCGGCATAGCGACCAGTCTCAGAGAGCTTGTGAAGATGGGTAGCGTAAGACTGGGATTGAGGGTCAACTGGTGGTGTGGCACTACGAGCCACACTTGCCGGAGTTCGGGATCGTGAGATCAAAGGTGAGCGGATATGAGAACCTGAGACTGAGCCATCGATTGACGCATTTTCAGCGGCCTCTCTTAGGCTGCGCACCTCAAGCTCTCTTTCGAGAGCGGCATCGATGTGTGCGAGAGCCGCCTGATCCTCCAGAGAGAGGGCAGAATCCACATCATCAGCCTCATCGATGATTGCGCACTCATTATCAAGGGCAGAAATCTGCTCCTTGGTGAGAATGGAAGATGCAGTGGGCTTCCACTCGATGCGCTTGGGGAACTCGAACTGAGTCCATTCCGGCTCGGTCTCGCCAGAGGCCTGCTGCTCTCGCAGAGCCTCGAAGTAGTCGTCTAAACCTCCATGGTTTTGAACATGTCGGTGGTCCGCAAAACCAGCGACAGTGACCCTTTCAGTGTGGAAAGCGGAATGAAGTTGAAGACTTGAGAGGCGGCCAAGTCGAGATTTAGCTGCTCGCCGAGTGAAGACGGGTCGATTCTGAGAGTTGAGGACGTGAGGATGGGTTGCGGCGACTACGGACTGAGCGTAACCGTGGGCGGTGATAGACTTTGCGAATGTTGATCCTTGACGGACGAAATTCGAGTAGAGGGAGGAATAAATAGTAGGCATTTAGAACAAGCCTAGTGGGGGAGAGGCTAAAGTAGGAATTTCGGTCAGTATCAGGGACCCGAGGGTGTGGAAGGGACGGATCACTTCAAGGCCGAACTGGCTGTCGTGCCTCAGGAACAATGATATCCGCTGTTGGAGTCGAAATTGTCGGATGATAAGTGAGATCGTGGTCGGGCCAAGAGATCTCTTGGTGAAGTGTAGTAAAGAGTGGACCAATGGAAAAGAGTCACTTACATGGGAAAAAGGGAAAGAGATCGATTGCAGGTTCATTTGACAGCAGTTGAGCCGTCAAACAAACGCGCAGGCCAAACTAGGAGAAAGAATTGCGATAGGAAGAAAAGAGAAAGAATCAAACGAAAGGGGAATGAACGGGAGAAAAGGCTGGACTCGAGAAGAATCACAGGTCTGGGGTTGTTTGGTGGTGGGGATTATTTTTTTTCTGCCCTTGGATAGAAGAGACGAGGATGAGGCGTGGTCCTAGACGTTGGACCGGGGGGGGAACAGAGCTTCTTTTTCTTTGCCTGAGGTGGATACGGTGAGGGTACATGAGAGGTTCCAGCAGGAGGGAGCTCGAGGATTTGACGGAGCCTAAGGAAGGAATGGTTTGTGGGGGGAGGAGCAGGTGTGCAACGGGCCGGTAACGAGGAGGTACGTACTGGACCGAGTAACTCCGTCCAGACGTTAGGGTACCTTTTTTTTCAAGAGGTTGCGGCTTTCGGACGCGGAGTTTACTATGTACCTAGTGTGTGCGTGTGAGTGTGTGTGTGTGTGTAAATGTGTGCGTCCAGGGGGGGGGCCAAGCTTTGTGTGCTTCCTAGTGGACGTAGTTCTGGAATGACTCAAACCCTCGTCCTTGTTTCTCCCCGGGTCTTTCCCTCCTCCCCTGTCATCTTCATGTTGATTTTCAGTGGTTGGTTGACAATAGGCGTTCTGTGCACTGCCATGGATTTTTATTTGTTTTTCATAATTTTGCGTCTTTTGTTTTAGTTGTGTCTTTTGTTCCTTTTGGAGGTTGGCACGGCTAGCCTCCCGCTCCAGGTGAAGATGCAGGTCTGCGGGGTGTGTGTTCTGTATGTATCTTACTATGTACTGTAGATATGTACAGTGGGTGGTACGAACGTTTCTGTACAAAATTCACGATGATGTTGTTTTTGATTCTCTCTCCAGACGCATCCACTCACACGAGCAAAATATACATCAACTACTTTGACGCCTAGACCACCTAAGAGAAGCTGCTGGAAAGCTGTGGTGATTGATTCCCTGCCATCTGGGGGCTTTCCCTGTCATTATTACTGGACGGGCATACTGTAACCCCAGTGCTCGCAGGGAACCGTCCCGGACTCTAGTCCAGGGCTTTCTTTTCTTTTGTTTTCATGCAGAGGCATTTCACAACACGAGGATCCATATCTTTCTTCCCATCATCATTGTCGATCATAGGAAACGTTGATCAGCACACATACTGTACATAGTAGAGTAGTACATCCCAAGCGCTCTGCATCGCTCACTGACGGCTTTGCGTTCAGCCCGATTACCTTTCAAGCACGCGACCTCCGAGCCCGCAGGCGTGTAAATGACGACGACGATAACAATAGGACAGCCACACTTGCGGCCGGACGGAACAAACAGTGTAAGAACATTGTTCTAGCTTACTATGTGACTATCATGGTACACAGTAGGTCCAGGGGCCTGGAGTTTCTTGGAGCGCTAAATTGCCGGTATAGCACAACACAACGCCTGTGGCGGCGTTGCGGTGCCCCAATGTCCCATCCCCACGAGCCCATGCTATGCATGTATCTTTCTAAGCACCAATTCAGGGCCTCGCCTCCCGCCCCGAGTGGGGCTAAGGAAGAAGCCGGAATCTATGGCGCAGCCCCAAGGCGACCTATCCAAGCCAGCCTGTCGGGTCGCACCCAGTCGGCCCCGAATTTGCATTTTGCGTGCGGTATGCCAGACACAGAGCGGAGATGGCCCAGAGGGGGGGAGGGGATGGAGGGGTGTCGTGGCTTGACCGCCCACGGCTTTGAATCATCGACGCCATTTCCACGAAGTTTTTTCACAGTCGCCGCCTCTCATTTGTCTTCGTCTACTAGCATTCAGCTCTCTCCCTCACTGACCAGGTGGACCAAGCACTGGCCCGTTCAGAAATGCAATCAGTCACCAGTCACAAATGCTGATCAACATAGAAAAACTTCCTCGGTTATCTGTTGTTTTCCTCGGTGGATCAAGTTTCCTCTCGGTCGAAAGCAATTATTTTAGTTATCGATCTTCCCATCTCTAGTACGCACATTTCAATGACCACAAAACGCGTTCGCACCATGTGGCATGTGGTTGATTCTATGTAGCAAGTAGTCCATCACACAATCAGGTAGCCTTATCTAGAACTCCAGTGCTTGTGGTGAACCCCCTTGAATGCCTACTTTCTCCGGTACTCCCAAATCTTCCCGCTGTCTCCACTGTTAAAAGCTGTGTCGCCAAAAGCCACAAAAGCCAAACAGGCAGTGCATTGAAAACGTCAGCGTCAGCCATTTTGGTGATGCTAACGAACTTCGGCACTACTACCTCATGTAATGAACGGAGTACTGCATGTGCCTTGAATTGGTTCCTAAGGCGTTGCACGTCAAGGTGGAAACCACAAGGCTGCAGTTTTCGATCTGTCACAGGACCACAGCCGACGATAAAATCCCGTCTTGTTGCCGGATGCCACGGAGCTGCTGACCCCAGGCCGTCATTTCCTCCACTGTCGTATCTTGCTCCGAGACCGAGCGGACTCAAAAGACCGAGTCGGGCTTCAAGAGCTCTCCGCCCCCGACACTGATCGTAATTCGTAAATGCATCCCCCAAATCAAGATATTCAATGGTGATTAGCACAACACATCTCGGTCTGTTTGATCAGCGGGCTCCAACGGCCTCCAACTGCCTCCAACGAGCTCGGTGATTACTTTTCTGGGGCCAGCCACAAAGCAAATGAATGACTTCGATTTCAATGCATTGCGTGGCAACGACTAATCAATCTGGTGCGGGAACTGAGCCGAACGATATTGTGTCGTCATCCCCGTCCATCTAAAAGAACACCGTCGTCACAACTTTGTATCATCCCGCATTCGATTGTCCCTTCCCTGCCAGTGTTCTTGAATCGGTGGGCTCGAGTTTGCTTAGGTCTAAAAGATGCCTCGTGGGAAGGCTTGGTCCTCCACATTTATCTGATGCCATAATCTGATTTCGGAGATCGAGATCTCTTGCCCGAATGGCCATGTGTTTTTTTTTTGTGTTTTGCTTCTGACGGTGATTTCCGTAGCTAGTCGGTTCCACTGAGCTAGCCTAAGCCTTGGCATATTGACTTATATTTGCATAGTTTTGATGCCTCATTTATATCTATCTTCGCTTCTTTGAAGGCCTCACGTGTCGTTTTGAGCTCAACGTTTTTCTTTGCATAGCTGTGAGGATGCCCGATTGAAATATTGCTCCAGGTAAGGTAGTTATGTTCGGATACTCCGATCAGATACGTGAGCGAGACCAATGGGGCCCCCGTGTGTGCGGGAAGTGAAGTTTAATTATGCATGAACATCCAATATGGGAGCATATAACATCATAACGATTACTTAAAGTACAAAGGGGAGACGGACACATGACTCCGGCAGATCGATGAGCTATAGGGTAGGCACAACACGAAAGGTAGCTAAATAAAGTGACTTGAACGGATCGGGAAGCATGGCTTATCGATAAGCGTTGAGAGAAGAAAAGTTTTGGGAACTTTTTTTCTGTATCGCATCTCATAGTGAAGCCCCACCTAACCTCAACGACAACTTCAAGATTCGGCATCATGGCTGACGATGGCATGCTGCTGAACTTTGAGCTTGGCTCAGGACCTATAAAACAACAGGTCAAGTTCAAAGGTGGCCGGTGGAGGGACAGGAAACAGGCTGAGAATTCCGCGAGGCGTGCTTCTGAAAAGTCTACAGGCACCAAATCTACCAGAGACGATGGAGATGACCAGAGGTCGTTCAAGCGTCAAAGGACAGATAATGATGGATATAACCGAGAGTTCGACTACAATTCATCGCCTAGGTATGGACCACGGGACAGAGGCTTCGGGGGTGACGGCTCAGCAAATCAACACCGAAAACAGCAAGGTGGTTCTGGAAAGGGTGACAGACAAGTCATCTCAAAGCTCTTCTCGTTCAACCCGACCCAGAAGACTGAGCTGGATGAGAAATCCTCGGAATGGACTGCTCCAGAGCCTACAAATGCGCCACTTTCCAATGTTGCAAGCTTCGGTACTTTGACAATTTCTGCTCGACTTGTGGACGAACTGAAGAAGATGGGTCTGGAGCGGCCGACCGCGATTCAGCAAAAGGTCATCCCACATATGCTTTCCAACAGCTCCGATGCTTTCGTGCAAGCTGAGACTGGTTCGGGAAAGACATACTCGTATCTTCTACCAATTCTTCACCGAGTCCTCCTTCTGAGTGAGCGAGGAAAGTCCCAGATACACCGAGACTCTGGCGTATTTGCCATTATTGTTTCTCCCACCCGAGAACTCGCCAAGCAAACACATACAGTACTTGAGCAACTCATCAGACCTTTCCCATGGCTAGTTTCTACAGCAATCACTGGAGGCGAATCCAAGAAAGCCGAGAAAGCACGTATTCGTAAGGGCGTCAACTTCCTTGTTGCAACACCTGGACGACTCGCCGATCACATCGACAACACCAAGGCACTTAGCCTCAGTACTGTTAGGTGGCTTATTCTGGATGAAGGTGACCGTCTAATGGACCTGGGCTTCGAGGATGACCTGAAGAAGACTATTGATGAACTTAAAAAAGTTGATGTCTCAGATAAACTCCCTGATGGAACTCTTCTGAAATCCTTACCTGAACGAAGAGTTACTATTCTTTGTTCGGCAACCATGAAGATGAATGTTCAGAAGCTAGGAGAGATGAGTTTGGCGGATGCGACTTTCCTAGCCTCCGAGAAAGAGGACGTGAAGGTCGATGACGACAAGGCTATGAAAGCTCCCGCACAACTTCATCAATCTTACACCATCACCCCGGCCAAACTTCGTCTTGTCACTCTTGTTTCCTTCCTTAGATCTACCTTCGCCCGTCGAGGTCGAACTATGAAAGCGATCATCTTCATCTCCTGTGCTGATTCTGTCGATTTCCATTACGAACTCTTGAGGGATCCGAATAAGGGCGACGAAACCGTATCATCCTCCAAAGATGCAGAATCAGTGTCCAGAACCGTGTCAAAAGCCGCTTATATCACTTCCCCTGCCAGCCCAGAGGTTGTCCTCCACCGAATGCATGGTTCCTTGTCTCAACCTATTCGAACTGCCACGCTGAAGTCGTTCTCGGCCTGCAAGTCGCCTTCTATTCTCATCACTACTGACGTTTCGTCTCGTGGTCTCGATATCCCTTCAGTCGATCTTGTCATTGAATATGACCCTGCTTTTAGCTTTGCTGATCACATTCATCGGGTTGGTCGAACGGCGCGAGCCGGCAAACCTGGTGACGCACTTCTTTTCCTATTACCAGGTACCGAAGAAGGCTACATTGAACTCCTCAAAGCTTCCACACCCCCTACTCCTATGTCCTACGATTCGATTCTCCAGAAGGGCATGATGACGAAACTCGAATTTCCCGTTGAGACGTCAGCCAGTCCAACTGATGGCGGATCTTTCCACGAAAAAGCTGAGGCGCTGCAACTACATTTCGAACAGCGCCTTCTCATCGACACCAAGCGACTGGAGCTCGCCCGGAATGGCTTCAAATCGCATATCAGGGCCTATGCGACTCACACCAAGGAGGAGCGTGCACATTTTGACATTACAGAACTTCATTTGGGACACACCGCCAAGAGTTTCGGACTGAGAGAAGCACCAAGCGGTATTGGTGCAGGCGTGGAAAGGAAGACAAAGAAACGAGCTCACAACAGCTCAGGCAAGGGTAGGGGCAAGGATGACGAGAGTGAGAAGCCGACAGATGAGATTGCAGCACGCAATATGCTCAGAAAGAAGAGTTATATGCTGATGAATGCGGGGGCGGATGAATTCAATATTGGCTAAAAAGCGACTGTTTATCACGAGGTTTTCACTGCTTATGAGAAAAATGGTGTGTTTCTTCGTGTTTTGTTGCTACTTTGTTTTGGGTTTGGGCGGCTAGATAGCTAGATAATTGACCAAGATACTATGCGTATCATGATAATACGATATTCAATGCTATATAATCCAGAAGAATGACCTCGACTAGTTGTGTGTAGTGTTTGCAGCATTCTACAGAACTACCTTGGCAAGTTCCATCAGGACAGCTATCCTACAAGCTTGAATCGCTTGCAAACGCTAGGCCAATAGTATTGATACCAAATTACATATAGCGCCTACAATTTAAGGCGTTCCCACACCAAAATCGCCACCTGAATCTGGTTGTCGTCTCTTTGCTGATACGTTGGTGCAATGTGTTTTTTGCCTTCTTCGTCATTGCACGAGCTTTTCTTCACGTCAACAAACGACACCACTTTGCCGAGGCCGGTTGCATCATATAGAAGCCACAAGAAGCTATCGGAACCTCATTGAGGGTTGCACAGTGACATTCCCGGGCTGTTTTCTGAGTGCCTTGCCCCCAACGAAACCCCGATCATGGGTTCTTACCTGACGACATTTGCTCAATAGGAGGGTGCCCACCCCTCAGATAGTAGATGTACGCAATTTAGCAAGGAGGTCTCTTCGGACGTCATCTGCAGGGATGTTAGCATGTTACGCCATGCGACTGGGCCAGTCTTGTAATACTCGCTAGTGGTGTAAGTAGCTCATATCTTGAGCTATGATGCGTTGACGTCATGACAGGTGGGATCTTGGACGATCACCATCCTGCTATAAGTGAGAATGAATAGCCTTGAAAGACAAGACAAGTCCCAACAAAATATAAAGTTTTCTGTTTTATTTTATAAATATCAACAAGATTGAACAAGAAATTAATCAACTCGTTGTTCTTCTTTGCCCCAACGGAAAAAAAATACCTACATTGCAAAAGCTTCACTTTATCCTATCCTCTTCCACACCAACCACACAACATGAATAAGAACGACAAGAAGAACAACGTCACCGACACCACTACTGGTGCTGCTACGTTCCTCACCAGCACACTCGGTAACACGGTCGGTGGCGTTGGACGCACGCTCGGCGGCGTGACGGGCGCGGCAACCCGAGGCGTGGGTAACACCGTCACCAGCGTTACTGGCGACTTGGGGAGACCCATCGGCGACGGCTTGGGCAACATCGGAACAGGTGTTGAAAATAGCCTGAACAGTGTCGCCAAGGGAGTTGAGGACGCTGGGCAGTGGAAAAAGCAGTAATTGCAGTCCACCCGAAGAGAATACAGCCAGAATGTGGCGAACACGATGCGTTGGAATGAAAGTCCGCTAAAAATGTCTACCTAAAAGGACTGGTTATTTCTGTGTTATGTCTTGAATACGTCCATGAGTTTAAAGTCTTGTATTTCGCTCTCTTGAATATATGATTAGATGATGTATCCGCTGTCCCCTTCGCCATATAAAGCAATATTATGAAATACCACGGACTTCACAATGTCAAGGGCCAACCGACCCCAACGACAAACGCCTTCATCTCATGGTGTTCCTTTTGGTTTGGTTGTTGGAATAGACAAGGCAGCCTCCACACATAATCTACCATGACAAACAATCACAAACACAATGTATCCTACTCACCGATAAACGACGGGTGTGCCTTTCACACAGTTTACCACCGGAATCCCTGCTGGCTATACTTGCCACAATGGTTCACTATCAATACGATTACCACACAAGAAAGAGGTAAAAGAAAGTCACGTAATCCATATTTGGTTTTTGAAAAAAAAAAAATTGAAAAAAGGAAAAAAAAAAGGATACTTGGCCATATGTCTTTTGGGGTTGCCCTTGAACCTGGTGTGGTTCTTGTGACGTTCCTATGTGTATCACTGTGCTTAGAAGTCATAGCAGCAGAGGAAGCTTTATTGTTCGGATGCAGTTGGAACAACAGCACCCCAAAACTCTTAATAACGAGCCCAATGGCCGATCATTTCCCTCTTGCCTACCCTCGGACTACATCGCTTGAGATTACTCACAGTCCCTGCTGCCAGAGGAATCACTTCTTTCCGGTTTCATACTTGATAGTTGGAAAGCTTCTCATCTCGTCTAATGACGACGGAAGAAAATGTGCAAGCCACGAATGGCGGCTGAAATGTATTACAGTTACACCTCGAGAGCGGATTTACGTTCAATAATGGATTTATTTTTCCCATTCCAATATTCATGTTGTGTTCTTATCCATTTCCCCTGCCCTTTCGTCAGGTGGGCGGGCAAGTGCTTGCAAACCACCCGAGGGCTGAGCCCACGAATTAGATGGAGAGGTGAGTTTTCCAGGAGCATTATGAAAAATAGCACGGGATACTTCATGCACCATGAGATGGACCAACATAAAATAGACCTCGTTCAAGACCGCAAAACTTTTGCTCAATCTTGACGTGTTCACAGGACCAGGTCTCCAGCGCAGTCCCCGATTATTGAGCGTCAGGGAACCAGGCCGTTCATTATAACATGGAACACCAGAAATAAACAGAGCTACGTATTTACACGCCTTCTTCATGTCCTAGCATAAAGCTAGGTTCACAATGAAAACGAGGTGGTAAATCAAAAATTGCGCCCCCCATGGCCCCGAAGGACAATGGAGCCAGGAACGACTCCGCGATGTGCAATGCAGGCCTTCCAGGCTGAAACCCCCAATTCATGATCTGGGGAGTTCGGAACAAGGTAAGTATGAAGAAGAAAAGAAGAAAAAGTTCAAAAGGTGGGAGGCAAAGCGGCATTATATACCTCTGAGAGGGGCCGTGCACGTGATGGAGTGATTGCGCTGATTACGGTGATTGCTCTTTGTATTTATGTGGGGCCTCCTCATTTCCTTTGCGGTGGTTGGTGGTGGGTACTTGTGGGCTCCTTTGGAAATTTGACGACTGCCCTTGAGAGCAGGCAGCAAGCAGGCCATACGCAGTTGCTGCTCCTGCCTGCTGTCAGCCGCAAATTGACAAATGATCTTGCTCGTAACTCCGCTGACTTGAATCGGCTATAAGCACGAGATCAAGAGTCCAGAGTACGAATTAGCAGAGATTTATGGGTGAGGATATTACCGAGCTTCGTGTCTGGCTATTTAAAAAGGTAAGTATTATTTTGGTATTTGCAGACTAAACCATCAGAGGTAAGTGCCAAGATATATGCTCGACACCAAGAACTTATGAAGGCTTTGCATTGTTCATATTGTGATGCTACCTTGATGCATATCCATCCCCAGCGAACATATCTGATCTTTAGGAGACGTTCGGATGTACAGTACTTGTTATCCATAGCCTCTCAGAAGGGGCAACTGCCTGAGCTCTCTCCCATATGTACATGGCAGTATAAAACCCCACCTCCCATTCGTCCTATCAAAAACTCTCTCCACCCACATCGTGGTGCCTGAATGAGCTGTCAGGCAAACTTCAGAACTGTTGCGTCTTTCTCAGCGTTGCTCGGGTTCAGTTCCACTTCCATGCACAGTCATGTCAAATGCGTTGCAGATGGCTTGTCTTTCTCGATCCTGACGGTCTCTTGCTCTTTCAAGGGCTTCAATGCGTTCGGTTGCGTTGCGGAGTTCTCGTCTAAGTTCGTTGTTGACAGACCTGAGCTGCTTATTCTGTCTTCTGCGTAGATCGGAAAGAATAAATTCCAGTTTCATAATCATCATATCATCACTAGTTTCTCTGTCGTGTTTGGAAGGGCCGTTACGCCTTGGGTCACTCTGATCGAGCCTCTCTAAGAGCCTCTCGACCGGAGGGGGTAATTGTATGGCTGGCTCGTGTTGCGAACTGTTGTCATTCAATGGCCAAAGGCCGCTCATCTGTCTTTGCGAATCTAGCACGCCAAATTAGCCACGTCTATTTTCGTTAGCTCATGCCATGGTTACCCTTTCGAATATGTAGAGGATCTGAATTCGATGTCAGGGTCTCCTCATCTTCGCTATCTTCGCTCTCTCCACCATATTCATCATCAGGAATGTGAATTTCTGTTCCATTGTTACCGTCCTCACCCTCCCTCTTTAGGCGAATCATCTCGGGCTCGATCTCCGTGCCGCGTTCAGTTAGAGGATGTTTCACTCGAGCCTCGATGCGCTGCTTGATTGCAGCTTGAAGCCTGGGGAAAAAGGGCGAGTTACGGAACTCAAGGTCTACCGTTGGTCCTTTGTTATTGAATTCCCATATACTGAGGTCAGCATCGGGGAACCTTTTTTGAACCCAGATTGCACATCGAGACTTGATCGTTACGGACGGTGAAAAAAGTATCTTCAAAAAGGTCCATCGACTCCATGAGACATGCTGCCGCCATCGACCTTGGTAAAATCGATGCTCATTTATATACTGTCCATCGGAACTGAGTTTCAAATCAGGAACTCCTTCCAGCCATATCTTCTTTTCTGTTGCGTCGAGTGTGTGGCCCCATGTGCACCACATGCGCTTTGCCTGGACGTACCAGTCGAGTTCTTGTTGGCCTCGTCCAGTGAAAGCCGGGTATTTAGCCATGGTAAGGGGCTCCTTGGCCTTCTGCGATCCTAATGCGGCTCTGGCTTTAGCCAATCTAGCTTGATATCTTGTCCTATACATGATTATTTGTTGTGGTTTTGGAATGTTGTTTGATCTTGCTGGCTTGTGTGCGGAGTGTTGGATGGACGTACGTGTGCATGCGCTGGTGATGTGAGAGGAGGAGGAACAACAGAGGATGATTCACTGACGGCAGAACATATCCCCCAGGTGGAACTGAGTGCTATGTTTTTTTTTTTTTTTTTTTTTTTTTTTGGGAATCGTACAGTTTACAGCTGTTTGGTATTTGGGAACAACACTATTATTAGACCTTGGACATGAGGTTAGGTATTTCGACTTCTGGTTAGCTAGATGTTTTCGTGTTCATATTCCAAGAGCCTGCATTTTTCCTTGTTAATAGGATGCTCACTTGTTATTTTCTTATTGATATTACTTCTGTTGCTACATTGGGTGTTTCTAGCCATGTTTGTTTCTTGGTCGCCGTGTTCAATTGATCGAGAGTAAACTGCTATAGGACGCGTAAAATAAATGTAGTATGGAGTGTCATATAAGCACCCAGAGAAAGGTACTGAGAAATGGCTAAAGTGAAAACCAAGAGGCGAACTATGATTAGAGGATATCATTTGGGTGGAAACTAATACATGACTACATAACAGATACAGCTTCGATGAAAGAAGTTTGGCTTATTAGTTGCTATGTATTAGATTCTGCCTTACCCTGGAGACAATCTCGACTTTGTTGTGTGGCTGGAGCTGTAGGTTAAGTTCTAGGACTTACAGTACAGATTACAGTGTTTAGAGTGGGTGAGAAGTGGAGTCTCATGCCAGCCAGTGGACAGTGGACGGCAAGCTTTAACTAGCGCATCCGCGGGGTGCCAAAGCCAAAGACGGCAGAATGCTGTGGCGGGGCGCCAGACGGACTTTTTTTTTCCTGCGCGCCTGGTAAATTTTCTGTTGCAAGTCATTTCCACTTCAACACAATCGCGACCATGGGCAAGAAGAGTTTCCGGGTACGACCTCACCTAATTTCGTACCAATCGAACACGCAGGAAGCTGATGATTCATTCTAGGGCAAGAACAGACGAGGCGGCGGCGGCGGTCGAGGTGGTGGCCAGTCTGGAGGTGGTTACAGAGACTACCCTGCCATCCCCAAGGAGAACGAGAAGTTCCAGCGTTTCTACGACACACTGCTTCAGCAGGACGACGAAGAGAAGGCGGCCTATTGGGATGCGCTGAGACGCGAACTTCCCAACAGTTTCCGATTCTGCGGCTCCAAGGGGTATGTATTTCCATCACCACGACGCGAAATCGAACATATGCTTACTTCATTGCGCCCAGCCATGCGCTCAATGTCAAGAGACTCCTAAAGGACCGATACATCCCCGAAATCGTCAAGATTGAACACCAAGATGGAACTCCTGTTGCGCCCCCTAATGCCGTTCCCTGGTATCCCGATGAGCTCGCTTGGTGGATGACCACCCCCAAGAACGTCATTCGCAAGTTCCCTCCCTTTGCGGCCTTCCAGAAGTTCCTCGTCTCTGAGACGAGCGTTGGAAATATCAGTCGCCAGGAGGTTGTCAGCATGATTCCTCCCCTGTTGATGGATCTGCGCCCCGGCATGACTGTTTTGGATATGTGTGCTGCCCCTGGAAGCAAAGCCGCCCAGCTTCTCGAGATGATTCACGTTGGAGAAGAGGCTCGAGTTCGCAAGACCCTGCGCGCCTTTGCTCAGGAAGATGGATTGGATCTTGGTGTTGAGACCCAGGATGAAATCGATGCCGACCTCAGCGCCGACCCTACCGATGCAGGACGAGCCACTGGCTTACTCATTGCCAACGACTCTGACTACAAGCGTGGCCACATGTTGGTCCATCAACTTAAGCGACTTTCGTCGCCCAATTTGATTGTCACTAACCACGATGCGACTCAATTCCCTTCCATCAAGCTGCCCTCGGATCCCAACTCAAACAAGGCCAAGTACCTGAAGTTCGACCGCATCCTGGCTGATGTCCCCTGTTCCGGTGACGGCACTCTCCGAAAGAACGCCAATCTCTGGAAGGACTGGCAACCAGGCAGTGCACTCGGTCTCCATGTTACCCAGATTAGAATTTTGGTACGAGCTCTCCAGATGCTCAAGGTTGGCGGCCGCGTCGTCTTCTCTACATGCAGTATGAACCCTGTGGAGAACGAGGCTGTTGTAGTGTCTGCTATCGAAAGATGCGGCGGTCCTGATAATGTTGAAATTGTTGATTGCAGCAACGAGCTAAAGGGATTGAAGCGCAACCCTGGCATGAAGTCATGGAAGATCATGGACAAGACTGCCAAGATTTGGAATTCATGGAAGGAAGTTGAAGAATATGCCAACGAGCACAACGAGGGCGTGACTCCCGGAAGAGTTGTCGAGACCATGTTCCCCAGACTCGAGGGCTCTCAGTGCGCTGACCTGCCTCTGGAACGCTGCATGCGTGTCTATGCTCACATGCAAGACACTGGCGGCTTCTTCATTACTGTGCTCCAGAAGAAGGCCGAGTTCAAGGCCAAGAATGAGAATGAGCCCAAGCAGGCCCCTGCCAAGGCTGAAGGCTCATCGGAGACTCCCAAAACCGAGAAAGTCACCGAGGAGGGTGCCGAGAAGGCTGATGCCGAACCTGTCACGGCCGCCACAGAAGGAGACATCTCCATGCCAGATGAGACCACAAATGGAAACAAGAGACCTCTCGAGACTGAAGAAGCCGAGGAGCAGCCCGTGAAGAAAGCTAAGCTTGAAGAGTCCGAGCCTTCGGCTGCCACAACCCCAGTCTCTCAGCCTAAGCAAGAGAACGGTGGCAAGCCCAGACGCAACGGACCGGTTGAAGAGGCCTTCAAGTATCTTGATTCCACCCACCCTGTCATTCAGAACATTAAGGAGTTTTATCATCTCTCAACTCGCTTCCCCGATGACCGATACATGGTGCGAAACGAGATGGGCGAGCCTGCCAAGGCCATCTACTACACTACTGCTTTGATGCGAGACATTCTCAAGGAGAATGAGGGCCGAGGCATCAAGTTTATCCACGGTGGTGTTCGCATGTTCATGAAGCAGGATGCACCATCTGCAGAGGTATGCCGCTGGCGCATCCAGGCTGAGGGCATGCCCATCCTCCAGGGCTATGTCGGTGAGCCTCGTGTCATCCACCTTCGCAACAAGGAGACATTCCGCAAGCTACTCATCGAGATGTTCCCTCGCATCTCTGACGAGAACTGGAAGAGGTTCGATGAGATTGGCGAGCGCGTCCGAGATATCGGCATGGGCTGCTGTGTACTTCGTATCGAGCCCGACGGCACCGATCCCGATTTCAGCGAGCGTATGGCACTACCTCTGTGGAAGAGCATTCACTCGCTTAACCTCATGCTGCCCAAGGAGGATCGCGCGGCAATGTTGCTGCGTGTCTTCAACGACACTTCCCCTCTCATCAACATTAGCCTGAACAAGCAAACTAACACGGATACTGCGGCTCAGGAGGCTCAAGTGGAGGCTGCTGATGCTCAGGGGAATGCCGATGTCGAGGAGAACGGAGAGGCCAACGGCACAAAGGAAGATGAGTCAAAAGAGGTTGAACAAAACGCTTGATTTTGGGAATGAGAGTTTGAGTAAATGGTTATAAGTTTCTTTGATGTCATATATGGTACAGCTTTTGGTACAAAATTTTGTAAAATCAAGACCTAGGATGATCTCACGGTACAGGTTGATTTATATAATACATGGGACTCTTCAAAACCGTCGCCTATTCGTCTAATAGACCAACAGTCCAGTGAACGATCCTGTCTACCCCCTGGTTGTTGATTGCGCTGACGGGAATTGCGGTGCAATTCTTGACCCAGGCTTGCTCGACTCCAGTTGGATGTGGGGTTTCACCCGCTGTGATGCTGTCAAGATAGTCCTTGAGTTTCTTGAAATTCTCCTGGGTTCCGGCCAGGTCAGCCTTGGTCGCCACAACGAACCAAGGCTTGGCGGCAATCTGGATTCCGGGCATCTCAGTAGGCGCTTGAGGCACACTGAAGTCATCGCTGTAGTTGACAGGGCCCCCATCACCTGATACGTCCCAGTCAATGCGGCTGTCAATTTCGCGGTCCTGCTCCTCCTCATCCCGCATTTTGGCATACAAGCCCACTTCACGCCACAGTGAGTCGAGAGCCTTGACAGCGTCACCAGCAGCTAAATCGATGACAAATGCGAGGACACCGGCACGCTCCACATGGCGCAGGAAAGCAATGCCCAATCCGCGATCTAGATGGGCTCCCTCGATCAGGCCAGGAATGTCGGCGACGCTGAAACGGGTGCGCGGTTCGGTGTCAACCTCCTCAGGCAAGCCCATCTGGGCAGGGTAGCGACGATAACTCTTGATGGTGGGACGACCAGAGTACTTATCAAGCACCACAGTTCCAATATTAGGCTGTAGAGTAGTGAAGGCCCAATTCCCGACTCGAGTTCGGCTATTGGTGAGAGCGCGAAGGAGGGTGCTCTTACCAGCATTGGGGAGACCAACAAGACCAACATCGGCGAGGAGCTTGAGTTCAAGTTCAATCTTCATAGTAACTGCACTCTCGCCTCTCGTAGCGAACATGGGTCTTGGATGCTCTCGGGAAGTAAAGTGAGGGTTTCCCAAACCACCAATGCCACCCGTAGCAAGTAGGATGGGAGTCGGAGTAGGACGAGATAGATCAAGATGTATCGTTGGAGGGGGCTGCTTGAGAATGCGATGGCGCTTTGGGAGGCGAGGGAAAACGGCTTGTTTGACATCTGTTTTGGACAAGCCAGGATAAAGCAACCACTTGCGCCGTTCCGGATTTCCATCCTCTTCCTCTTCGTCTTGTTCTTCCTCTTCTTCCCTCGTATCGTTTTCCTCGTTCTCCTCATATCCACGTTCTTCTGTGAGTCTTTTTCTTTCTAATTCTGCAAAGTGCTGCTCGCGTTTGCGCGCCTTCTCCTGAGCGCGCCAGAGCTTCATATCCAGCTCCTCATCGGCCACAGGATCCTCACGCTCTAGCTCACGCACTACGGTGCCTACAGGCACAGTGATGATAATGTCGTCGCCTCTGGTACCACTCTTTGCACTTCCCTGACCATTTTTGCCACGTCCAGCATGGATGAACCTCTTTCGTGCCAGCTTATGAAGTGACGTCTCGCCGTGTGCAGCCTGGATGTAAACGTTACCGCCATGGCCACCGTCACCGCCATTGGGAGGGCCTTCGGCGAGGTAGGCCTCTCGTAAAAAGGATATACAGCCATTGCCGCCACGGCCGGCATATAGGGTCAACTGCGCCTTATCTGAAAAGGTGGGTGCCGCATAGTCATCTGGCGCTGGGTTTAAACGTGACTCTGGAAGGTCATTGATGGTGGAAGTATTTCGTCGATGTCGAAGAGCTGCGGCGGCGGCGGCGGCGCGAGAGCAACGTTGAGAGAAGAGTGACGGGTAGAGAAATGGGAGGAGTGTAGAGCCGGCATTGGGACAGCGGGGAGCCATGGCCACTGCAACTGCCCACTGATTGAGGCACAGGAAGAGATATCGAAAATTGAGGTTTGAAAAGAGAACCCGGTTTGTTTGACGCGGGCCTGAAACTGGAGACCAAATTTTTGGAGAGAGGTGCAGTCTGATAAGATAAGATGTCAACCAAACCCGGGGTAAGACTACACCACCATAAATAACTACCCTACCTGCCTTGCTACCTCCGAAATAATTTGGAGAATAGGTATGCCCGAGAAAGGAAAGAACCCTTGTGAGCAACAGGCAACCACGCCCCATATGACCCAATTAACGTACCTACGTGCTATGCCTGAGGAACGAGCTGATGCTGTGGAGGGATTTCAAGGGGAAGGAAAGGGAAAGAGAAAGAGGCTGTGTCCTATCCTATTTCCTACATAAAGCAGGCGGTGCCTACATCACAAATCCGTAACAGAGAGAGTCACATCCTCCCTCTTTCATCTCACGACGCCCTCTTCACTAACATCTTTGGCCTGCCACCATCAATCTTATTGGTGATATTTTGATTATCGGCTCCTCTCTTCCTGATTGGATCAGCGAGCAAGTGAGTCGCATGCTCACTGGCAATGTCTCTCTGCCTTATGAACATACTTCAACGATCGACCGCTACAGCAGCCATGGCAACACCATGTTCGTGTCCGTTCTCCATCGTCTTTATGTTTCGCATACGATGCCTACCTTAGCCAATCGATACAATATTCTCTTCGTTGTCGTCCCAATATTTGCCGCGTTGTCGTCGTTCGTCGTTCGCCGTGCCAATCACTGCCAGCATTGTCCTTCCCTGTCCGTTCGTCTTGCTGCCCCATCTTGATCTGCAGCCCGCCCGAATGGCCCATTGATTGTGCAGGCGGCCTGTCTCTGACCAATGCTGGAGAGAGGGTGCTGGAACACGGATAAGGCCAGCTGATCCCAAAAATGCGGTGAATTGACCAGCCGCCGTGTTCCCCTCAACCTCCTAGCCCCTCTATCCCGCCATCCTGGGTTGGCTATTCTGGAGCTTAGCTGTCTGCCACTGTCTCTCCGTCTCCCGCCATTTCCATTTACCTATTTTCGGCAATGTGTCTCCCCTGGCTGTTCACCACTTTTTAGTCGACGCCGAATATCTTTGTTCAGGCTCGTTTTCACTCCCAACCTGACCTTCTTTCTTTACTTTTCTCCAGACTGTTCTTCTCGTCATTGACCCTAGGCACCTATCCTCAACCCTTTTGTTCCCGCCCTCGGTATCCTTCTTCCAGCTCTCGTTCCATCTTGACCGGACCTAACTATCTTTCGTCCCAATTCTTCTTGACCACGTTCCATCCCCCCCTCCCACATCGTTGTGCTACTACTGCTGCTTGTCTACCACCCATTGCGACCAAGAAAAAGCACCTGAGCAGCTGCCTCGCCCAACGACGGTTCGCCGCCAAACGCCCCCTCTCTACGGTCCATTGGGTCAGCTTGCATACGCTCCGTGGTCCCGCATTCGAGCCACGACAGAAGACGTGGACCGGCTCTTCTCATTCGATCCCTCTCCACATAGCTTCCCTCAGTTCCCCACGCGACTTCTTCCATCTCGCTCCTCAGTTTCTCCCTCCCTTCCAGCTCGAGCCCTGAGAGCTGCTGGTGCTTGCAGGATACATCCTGCCCCCAAAAGAAACCAGCGAAACAGCAGCTTTCTGCCTGTCTACTGCTCGTCAACAGGTATACCATACCACTTTCCCCTTTGGTGTCATTATCTCCTTACCGCCACGTCCGAGCCTTCTTGTCTGCCGTAGTGGCTGTTGTCGTCCTGTCCAGGTCAGTTCTTCTTCTCCTCACCTCCCGTCCCCTCCCCCGGTCCCCGGTCATCATTGTCCACACTTTTCGTCTCTGTGCTCTGCCTCGCTGCATTCTTGTCTCATGAAACTTGCCAGTGGGGTCAGAGGGAGAGGCTCAACCTGCATTTACGTCGTTGTCATGACTTGAACACCCTCTTGCTGCATTTTGCATTCTTTTACCTTTTCCCGCCTCTCCCCACCGCCGCGGCTCGCCCTAAGCCTATGCCATCCCGGCCGCCGCCTCTGCTAAAATGTATACTAGACAACAATTTCATTATCCTAAGTTTATCGTTAGGATGGACCCCGACTGTGCGATATGCCATGCTCCGGCAACGATGGCGTGCGATTGTGAGGCCAAGGGACTCGAGGTTGCCATCAAGCAGGCAGAGGATCGCATGATGCGGTCGATCTACCAAGACATACGGTTCGATAGCCTGTTTTCTTTCCCAACATCCTTCCAACCGACGTGACTGATTTCCGTGAATCGTAGTTCCTGGGTTCGAGCTCATGCACAGGACTATATCTTAGAATATTTTCGATTGCTCACAGAACGCCGCAAAGCCGCACATTCTGCCCATATGGATCGTATTACTGCTCATGCATATCACTTCTATCAGGCATCACCGCATCCCAACCAGATTGCTGAGGCTCAAGCTTCTCTGAAGCGTGGAATCGACGAGGACTGGCAATCTAGCGTCCAGCGATACCCCGAGGTTCTTGAATACTTCTTCGGTCTCGTGGAACTTACTCTTCCCGCTGAAGACGAAGCATCAGTAAAGGATCCCCCACTGAGTGCACTCAATGGTTATCGGAAGGCCAATCGACGAAGCGGATCAAACGGGGCATCTGGTTCGGCAGCTGTTGCAACTGTTGGGTATCACGAACAACCAGCTCTTCCATCTCGAACCCCGCCTCCTTCGATGCCTCGCCTAGGTGGCCGTACTCCTGGCCCTAGAGATCCCCGTGATCCTCGAGAACCTCACCCTCGAGAAAGACGATCAAGCTACGCACCTCCTCCACCTCCACCTCCTGCCTCATATTATGCTCCTCCTGGCTTCATGAGATAAAGAGGCCTAAGTTAATGCTTCACTATCACACCCACCCTTATGGACACGATCCGACACGTATTACGAAATCATATGAAAATCACGACCACTGCATAATTGGGGCGTGGAGTACTTGTATACGGATGAACAGACTGGCGTGGCAATTCTTCTCGGGGTATACAGTTTGGGTTTAAATATTCCCCCCTTTTGTTTTTTCTTTTTAAAAAAAATTAGTTATGTTTAGGTTTTGATTCTGGAGTATCTGGTGTTGGTTCTGTCGGGTATTTTGTACTGAAGATTTTAGATACTAAAATACGACTTCTTGGAAAGACAAAGCGATCCGCATGAGTTGTTCAACAAAGTTTCTTAGCAGATAACGCCGAAATTATAAGAGTTGTTGGTTTCTTTTGTTTATTTATTTGCTTTATGGCCACATTTGCAGTGGCGATGATGGGATGGGATTCCTTAAGGTAAAAGGGAAACTATATCGTGAGTTGTCTGTTGCGGCATAATAACAGAACTAGGATTCAATTTCTGGCCCCCAAGTAGAAATTACATAACTCATGCCTGGCAGATGTTATTGTGGAGTTAGTTGGCTGATACGGTCCTCTCGACTCAATCAGTGGCTTCTCCGCCATCTGCACGTAAACACGTATTTGAGCATGGTGATGTACATAGGTACACTGGCGAAATCACACGCATTGGACTCAGCGGAGTATTGACTCATGCATGGACGATGCGAGTATGCCCAACTACACGGAAACTGACGGTAGACTATGGGGGGCTAAGCGTATTTATTGGAGGGGCAGACAATCATCAAAGTCGCGAACGGCGCAGGTCGAGGGCAAAGTCGAATCACAACGTGAGCTTTATCAAAAAGTGAAACATATCCTTCTTTTATTGCATATCTCCTTCCTGTTGGGAGACCGCCTGATTACATAACAGCACCGACAGCGTTTTCAAATCGAGGGGAGGAGAGGTGTAGAGAGGGAAGAAGTAGGAGAGAGGGAGAGGGAGGGTGTTTTGGGTGAGATTGAAGAGAGTGAGAGGAAGGCACCGAATCGTCCAATTAGGCCGCGGGATGAGATTTTCCCCCAAAGGATATAAGGTCGGAATACTTTTTTTTCTAGAGGGAGATGGAGAAAATGGTTTGAAGAGAGAGGTGAGGAGGAGCGAGAAGGAAGAGGGGGGGGACGTTTGCGGATTGGATGGAGCTCGGTGCCGAGCATGTCAAAGATTAGTGCGACTGCAGGTTGACATGTTTGCAACAGGGTTATGAGCCTCAAGACTCCTGCTTCTCGGAGATGGAAGTCTCCTCAAGCTTGGAGGTGGCCTCGTCGACATTCTCGCCGTTGGCCTCAGCGGCCTCAATCTCGGCGATCTTGCGCTTGGCCTCCTCGATGTTCTAATAAGTGTCGTTATTAGCATATTTCGCAATTGATAATTAGGTAGCTCGTAGTTGAAAAGGAGAAACACTTACGCGCTTAGTCTGAGCCTCCTGGTCGTTCTTCCAGAACTCAAGCTTGGCTCGGACCTTCTCGGTGACAGCAGGGACGTCGAGGGCGCTCATGGGGGGGTCAATGCCCATGGCGGCACAGTCCTCAACAACGGAGGGAGGGCAGTTGAAGAACTTGGAAGAAGCAGCGCTGGCGCCGGACTTCTTACCCTTCTTGCCCTTCTTCACGGCAGGGAGGTACTCCTCCTCGCGATCCTCCTTGCGGACGAGCTTGGTACCCTTAAGGCCACCCTCATCGACAGTACGCTGAGCCTGAGCGCCAAGACCGGTATCGGCCATCAGGGGACCCTTCTCAATCTTGTGGTTGGGGTCGAGGAACTGGAGCAGGCTGTTGGCGCGACGGATCTCATCCAAGTAGGCGGCGTCGCTGGCCTCGGCAAGACGACGCTCGGCATCAGCCTTCTTACGCTCCTTGACGAAGCGATCGTGCTCAGCCTTTTGCTTCTCACGGTATCGCTCACGGGCCTCGCGCTCATATGCGGCGAAAGCCTTCTTCTGACCGTAGTAGTCATCCTTGAGCTTGCGGATGGCGCCGTATGTCTCCTGCTGCTCGGCGTGGAGCTTAGTACGCTCATCACGCAGGCTCGAGATGGACTTGTAGGCCTCGTCCTGCTCGGCCTTGATGGTGTCGAGTTCAGCCTGGATCTTGGAGTACTTCTCAGACAGGGCCTTCTGCTCGGGATCCTCCATGCTGTCCTTGATCTCCTTGATCTTGGCGCGCAGATCATCGATCTGCTTCTGAGAGTCCTCAAATTGACCAAAGTTCTTGCGGGTCTTGCGCAAGGCAGAGATGTCAGTGAGGGCCTTCTTCTCGTCGACCAGCTTCATGGTGCCCGAGTTGACCTGCTTCTCGAGGCTGGCGATTTGGCGATCAACATCCTCGAGGCTCTTGAACGGGACCTTGCTCTTGGCAGTCTTCTGCTCAGCGATTCGGCTACGGACCTGCTCGTCGAGGCGCTTGATCTGGTCAAGCTTACCAGTGCGAGCGTTCTTGCCACCGGCCTGCTTCTGTCGGATCTCGTTGGCCTGAGCGATGAGTTCCTGTCGTCGCTGCTGAGTCGGGCTGGGCTGGTCCTTGTTCTTGTTGGGCTGAGCAATATCGATCTTGGCCTTGACAGCGTTCTGTAGGGCGAGAGAAAAGAGAAAAAAGTTAGCTGAGTAGGGGGTGAGGCCACATTGAAAGGGGAATTTTGGGTTGGTGAATCGTGCTACCGTTTGGATGGCATCACAGACACAGTGGGGTTGGGTGAGGCATTGAGGGGCATACCAAACGGTCCATAGCAGCCTTGTGAGCCTTCTCGGCCTTGGCAAGCTCCTCCTTAAAGACATTCTCGTCAGGCTTGGTAGGGCGCGTTGTGGTGGTCTTGTCTGCCGCAGGGGCGGGAGCAGTCGCAGTGTCGGCCATTGCGATATTGGAACGGGGTGAGTCGACGAGAAGGGGAGAAACCGAAGAGGATGACGGGACCGAGGCGGACAACTCGAGCAGAGTGTCGGCGAAGAAGGAGAACTGAATACGAGGAGCAATCGACACGTGGTGGTCGAGACAAGAAGAAGATGTGAGGTGCGTGAGGAGGAGGAGAAGAAGAGTGGGCAAAAAAAATGGAATTCTACCACTTTCTGGCCGCCTGTGCCCGTGTCTAGGTGTGTTGGGGCTGCGATGGTGAGCAGTTTCGGGGGATTTGTGCGCCCCTGAAATGGCTTTTGCTTCTCTATCTTAGGTACCTGATCCACTGGGATAACCGCTGAAAGTTCACCGGAAAGCCAGATGGCAGTCCGCTAAACTCGACCTGGCAGGCGCTGTACTACCAACACAACACGTACCACGTAGCAGCGGTAAGTTTCCTCGTGCTTGTGTCCCCCCCCCCCAGCCCCCCCCAGTTAAGTTAACCTTAGTGGCTGCCAGCATCCCCTTTTGATGGCTCCAGGGGTCCCTTTGAAAGGCCCCCCCCAGATCGCCGAAGTGGGTGTAAACGTTTGAACGCTGTGGACACTTAGACACTTTGACACTTTTGGACACACCGCATTGTGGCGCAAACATGGTTGTGGCTGAAGCTGCCTCTTCCAAATCACATGACTCGTCTCTGCGGCTCAGTTTTTTGACCCACTCTGCGGTTGGGTCGCCTGGCGAAAAGGTATGCAAGGCTGAGAAGAAACATTTTCGAGAGAGGGTCCAGACTTTCTTTCAGCATTCTACGAATTATCACTTATCGAGCAACTTTGCGAACCTCCTATCCTCCGGAACCTCCCCGAACCACAAGTCTTCAAGCAACCATGAATATCGATCACGCGCCTACCGATGCCAATTCCAAGGAGGTCGTCAGACTCTGGCGAGCCTGGAGGACCGTCCACGAGATGATTGCTGATCGGGTATGTTTGCATTGATCGCTTTTATTTCATCACTTCCAACAGCGAATTTCTTTTATTGATACTCTGGGTTAGGAATACGAACTCGCCGAGGAGGAAGTCAAGATCTCGCTCGATCGCTTTCGCGACCAATACTGCATGCCTGACGGCTCTATCAAGTAAGATAGATCGAGCCTCTCCATCCCTTCCGCGTCGACTCTCTTCTCGCGAAGCAGCAATGACCAAAGAAAGAAAAGAATTCTGGCCACTGACATCTGACCTTTCAATCGTCGCAGCCGAGCAAAACTTCAGTTCTCTGCCCGTCCAAGCCCGTCCATGATCAAGAAATCCACTCCTCCCGCGACCGATGCCAATCCCGATCCCGCCCCAGACTGCGGTCCCATCTGGGTCGAGTTTCTCAACGACAAGGCTTTTGGTGTCGGTCAGATTCGCCAGTTCGCAAAGTACACCATCGAGAATCAGTACAAGACGGGCATCATGGTCACGCATGTCCCTCTCTCCCCCGCCGCCCGAAAGACTCTTATCAGTGTCGAGAACCTCGCCAAGATTGAGTGCTTCCTTGAGGATGACCTGCTGGTCAACATTACCCACCACGAGCTCGTACCCAAGCACGTGCTCCTCTCTCGCGAGGAGAAGACGGCTCTCCTCAAACGATACCGTCTCAAGGAGACCCAGCTGCCCCGAATCCTTCAGAAAGATCCTGTGGCTCGCTACCTCGGCCTGAAGCGTGGAAACGTCGTCAAAATTATCCGAAAGAGTGAGACAGCTGGTCGCTATGCCAGTTACAGACTGTGTGTCTAAAGCCATTTTTCTCTGTTTGGTGGTGGAAGGGAAAGATGGATGAACTGTTACGAGTATGTGGCCTGCACCGGGCAAAGTGAAGAGGGGATGAGCGGTTGGATAAGATCAAGAAGTAAGGGACTTTTAGTACGGGGATGGAGGCGTCGATCTGCCATTTCAGGTTCAACAAAAAGCTGGCGTTCCAGGGGGATTATTTATGTACATTGTGCAATGCTGTAGCAAAGCCAACGAAGACTTATTGACAAACGTATTACATTACGAAAAAGAACTACGCGAATTGTCATTCATGGTGAAGATTAATGACTCGGAACCACCAAAAGAAAAAGAAACCTAAGATATGCTCCAAGAACAACATAAGAGATGCAGTATTTCTCTTTTGTTTCTGAAGTATCTCCATGATAGCTACTCCCGATCTCGAAAACGTAGCTTAAAAAAGTTCGGCAAGGAGAAAGGAAATAGCACAAGAATACACCTCTGCACTGCCACCAAGGCCTTTGCGAGTGGTTACCTAGGTCCATCTTCAGTTTTCTATGCAGAGCCTGGCGTAGTCTCCCAAGTTTTTACCAAGGGTTGAAACTCCTGCGGGATTCATACATATAGAAAGAATGACGTGAGAGCTAACCTAACAGCAATCGAGGATTCACCACGAAGTTCTTGTTGACCACTTTGAATGCAGCTGTATGATAATACGACCAGCGGACAATAGCCCGACCTATCTCCCTTCCTCTTTTAAATGGATTATTGGAGGTCGACAGAAGCAGCTAGTAGGTAGGCGATGCAAAGTATTCAGCACGAGGGCAGATGTATCAAGGGTAGGCTTTAACATAATAAATTTGTTGTGTTTGTCCATATATGAATTTCCTTCTTATAATCCACCATGAACATTACCTTTATCCATAAATTCTTGTCCTTCACTGTACATCCATCCCATTCATCTATCGTAAACTTGGCTTTTTCAGCCGGGGTATAAAATTGAGTGTCCAACCAAGGTCCCACGCCTGCTTGACTACAGACGACCCATATGAAAACAAATCTTGGTAAAAGAAAAATTTAACAAAAAAGAAGAAAACCAAGGAGGAAAAAAACCGTGTAACACCTGTCCCGTCAAAGCTGATCCCTGGTAACAGCCTCCACTCCCCCAAACTTCATATCATCGTGATGAACGTCGTTGCCCCTAGTCTTCTCCGTGCGGACCATCCACACTCTGCAGGAAAACGCCATACAGGCATTTTAACCCTTCTGCAGCTGAACATGACTTGGTCCCAAGTGGGAAAACAATCGGAATCCTAAAACGGCCCGTTGCCATCGTTGTTCGTGTCGTAGGTGTGTACATGTATAGGGTGTAGATGTGTTGTATATGTATATATATATACGTTTCAAAGGTCGATTCTCGACCAGCAATGTGGAGTCATTCGAGAGTGTTTTGTCTCAAGATAACAGCCCACCAGGATCCCGTAGCTCAGGCTCAGGTTTGCCGTGAATATTCACTCTCAGATCAGGCTGCGATTGTATAGTCTGCAGTTCCGTTCCTGAGCTTCGATTTCTGGCTCTGGAAGCTCTCGTGTTTAGAGGACCAAGAAAACCTCCAAGGTCCTGAAGCAAGGCCGTAGAGCCGCGGCGGAAACCGTTACTCCCAGCTGTGATAGAGGGGGGCGGAGGTTGGTGGGTGGGCCCAATGTCGCCATTTGAGGAGGTATAACTGCCTGGTCGAATGCTCGCGTTGCTCTCCTGTGGAGTGTCTAATAGCCCGCCAACGTCAAAGAATGAGACACGTCTCGGGTTGGGTACAGAGTCAGTCTTAGTTAGAGCCAAAGGATCATGTGCAAGCAACGAGTCATCACTTCGCTCGGCGTTGCTGCGTTGGCGTTGCGGAAATTGCCAGCGTTCTAGGTCCTGGTCCAGAGGTCTGATAATTGGCGCAGGCGTAAACTGCCTGGAGCCTTCTTCCGGAGGATCAGGCTGGCTTCTTAGTTCGGGGTCGACTGTAATTCCCATATCCCGGACAAGATCCTCATCACTGCCCCAGTGGCGGTGCAAGGTCGGCCTTCGGGGGTTGAGGGATGGGTTGACAGACTCTGCAATCGAGGGGCGGCGGAATTTTTGCTTCTTTAGACCTCGATCCCGCACAAACGAACCCAACACCAAGGAATTGGCTGCAGCGGTTGCGAACAATATCTCGACGGAAGCTAGGAGTGAACGATACTGCTGTCTGCCGTGTTCATTAATGACGTTGGGAACCCGATAGAGGGTTATTCCAACCACTGATAAACTCAAAGAGAAAAGCAGAACCAGCTGAAACTTCCTTTTCATGGTCATTGTGCTGGTGACAATAATGGGAATTGGGAATACGACAAGCAGCAAATCTGTGATGACATTGCAGACGGCCATCGTAATGAGCTGGACATAGCCCTGGCGACATTGACCGCCTGGGTCAGGCAAAACTTGCCAATAATGGTTGAAAGGGTGACATTCGGTGAGGGTACTGATGAAAACGGCGATAAAGGTGACGACCAAGATAATTCGAATGACGTAAAGTGTGGTTTGCCAAGCGTGCTCCCACGTTGTTCTAGTCAGTCGACAGAGGAATTCAAGAATGGCTCCTTTGAGAACCCATAAGCTGCACAGAAAAAATGTTAGTGAGGGCCATTCATGTACGGCTGAGACAGACAACCGAAAAAAAAAAGGAAAAAAAAAAAGCAAGGGATCAGCATGCCACATACGTCGCGGCGTAGAAAATCCGGCTAGCGAGCACGAGCCCGCTGGCGATTTCTTTTTTTCGTATATCCTCGTCACTCAGATTGACGCCATCGAAATCGGCGTTGTTGGTTCCATAGAGGAGGATATAATGAACACAACCCATACGTAGATATAACGGAATTAGCGCGAGGGCAGCTACCCGATCTTCGGTAAAGAGCCGCTCCGTTCGAATAAAGCGACCAGCGAGCCGGAGGAGGATTATTAGTGTGCAGAATGAGGTAGCCCACCAGCAAACCAATAGCGTCGGCTTGTCGTACTTGAATTCGCGGAGGGTGGGAGGATCTGAATAGAGCGTCATGATGATGGTGGTCCACGCTCGTCGTCCTCCGCGGAGGGCCCGACGAGCGAGGTTCGCGGAACGATTTCGACTTTCGAGGTCGGATCGGGAGGGGCGATCACGACGTATATGGCACTGGCGGCCAGCGGAGACAATGTGTTGATGCGTCTAATATGGTTCGAGAATACAAAGAGGCATCAGACGGCCGGCGGTGGCCTTGGAGAAGCAGTAGCGGCGGTGGTAACGGCAGACCAGATGTCGGATGCATTAAAGTAGCGGCCAAGGGCGATAGGAAAACACCATCAGAGTAGAGGTTTGAGAAGTTGGTCGTGCCGGATGAACGACAGGGTGGGAGGCAGGAGTCTTGGCTTCAGCAAGGACGGAGTCGGATTCGGAAATTGAGACCGGGGGGTAGCTGAGCCGAGGACTATGAACGCATTCGCAATGCGACGCAATTTTGGTGTGGCAAGCAAAGATGAGTCTGATATTGAGATGTGAGTGAACAAGATCGAGGTTGCAAGTGGCGGGGTGACTTACATGCACGGGATTAAAGGGAACCGATGGGGATATGTGGAGGAGAGCGAGAGAGAATCAAATACAAGTGTGAATATGGGAAAGATAGTTCTGAGGTGTACGATGTTGAGGAGCAGTAGCCGAGTGGATTCAGACAAGGTGCGGTTGGTCGCAAGATATTGCGGAGGCGAGGTCGTGGACATGGTGGGAGTGGGCGAATCGAGCAGCGCATTCGGGCTAGGTACGTACGACGTCCGTCTGCACGGATAGCGTAGGGTCGAGTCGCTCGAGTCGCACACAGCCAGTGTCCGTCGTCAGTCGCCCCCAAAAAACCGCAGCCCCATGGATGGGATGGAGGGGAGGGGGGGTGGCCCCAAGAGAGATGCGGCATGGTGCTGGATTAGTATTGGGTCAAGCCAGGGGCGAGGGCTGGAGGATGCATGTCTCCACCTTCAAGGACGCCAGGCTTAGTGCGAGCTCAGGCCCTGAGCCATGAGCCTTTGCCAGTCCTTGGGAGTTTTTTTAGAGCCTTGAGGATTGAGGATTGAGGCTAGAGGGCAGAGGGAACCAAGATTGCCGGGGGGCAGTGTCAACTTCTGGTATGGCCAAGAGGACCAAGGGGACCAAGAGGGGCTACCACACCGCATAGGCACTATCTGTGTTGCTCCCTTCTTCCCACTTCTGTGGTTGTAGAACTATCCTCCCTGTGGATGGACGAAAAAACGGCTTCGTTGATTCAGTTCTATCGCGTCCCTCTATGCTCTCCGATGTAATTACTTGGGAGTCTGTCACTGTATCTCTTGGCTTCTACTTTCCCCTGCAAAAGGAAGGGATCAGATCATCCCTGCACCAAACCAGTATACAGCCCATTCCGTGAAGAATTAAATGAAAGTACCATTTTCTGCGACTATTTGACAAGATGGGCATTTCGGCGAGCTCACGGAGTACTGGCAGATTTGACGCTTCAAGTCATGTCTCAAGTACTGGCACCCAGAGCCGCGTAACGGACCGGACACCGGCCCAGAGCAAGAGCCTCATTGCGCTCTGATGGGGAATAAAGAAAAGCAAGGAAAAGAAAAGCAGACAGGGACATACGCACTCAAAGGAGCCCAAGACTTAACTTAAATTAGTTGGTTGACACCATGTCAAAGACGCCGTTGCCGCCACCTTGGCTCTCCGACAATCGCGGGGCATTCAGCATGCAGTGGACAGCATGCAACCTACAGGGCAAGGCAACCCAGGTGGCGGAATTCCATGATGTTTCGCGGCTTGGGCGGGAAACAATGGGACTGGAGATCCAGCGGAACGGGAAGCGCTGATGTGCATGTACTCCGAGCTACTGATTAATTTGAATCATGTCTAACGAGCAATGGTAATTGCTGAGAAAAAGGCAGAAAAAGAAAAAAAAATAGAAATTCAGTGCCGATCACATTCCACAGGCTTGGACCACTAACTTGTGTCATTTGTGTTCAGCATGTGGGTAGGCTGTGGTAACAAGAGACAGTCTAGATGCACAAAACTGCTCCATATGCAGGAGTCAGGCTGTGCCGGTAAAGAGGCCCAGCGGAGCATGCTTCATAACGGGGCAAGGGGCAAGGCGGTAGACCATATTGACCATGCAGTCGCTATTCGACTCGTACAGTAGGTCCTTGATTATTAGGGCACAGTACTCGAGCACAGGCATCTAATATTTGTGCTAGGATAGTTATCGCTTCGCGTACGGTAGCACTCATGCAATCGGGGTACCTCTGCAATGCTTCGAGCAGTAAATACGAAGGCTCTTGGCGTTCCGTGTGAACTGCGCCTCAGACTTTTTTTCCTATGAGACACCGTATTCAAAGCTAGAACGCTTGCCGCGATTCCTGTCGAAAACCAACCTGTCAAATTGACAAGGACTACCTGCAAGAAAGAAGTTGGGCCTCTAGTTGACTGCTAGCGAAAAGAGCATCAAAGTGCACCGGGCTGTCAGGCGAATTTCGGTGGCGTGCTGACGTGCATCAGTCTACCTTGCAAAAATCATCTATCATAGCAGTAGCCAAGCGTTATTGGGTGTCAGGCCAGCGGAAGAACTTTACCTCAGTTAGCTGCAATTTGTAGCCTGTAGTCTGGTGCATTTGGGTGTGGTTTCGCCTAGGCCTAACTCGGCGTCTCGAAGTTGATAAGCGGTATCATCCATGAATTGACAGGAATCCTCGGCCGAGGCATGACCATGCACGCTGCTTGAATTTGGAGCGTATTGCACATAGTAGCAGACCTAATAGAGGTAAGAAGGGAAATTACAACGAGATTCTTGTTGCTTCGGCTTGACTTGTTGTTGGCGCATGTGGATTTCAAACACATGCAACATCATTGAATGCCTTGGCCTAGTCACATGTGTCCTGTTGTCAAGTGCAGAGCCTCCGCTCCGGGCGATGTCTATTAGTGACTGCGCCAAGTTGGGACAGGCAGTGAGCGTTTTTCGAACCATCACTGCAACTGTTTACGAAGCAGTTACTCTGTTGTCCGTACCCAGATAGTGGCTGGCTGATCTGCAAATCAGGGCCATCGCTCTCCCTCGGTGTTCCAAGACCGAAAATCAGGATCTAGGTGTCAGCACCAAGGGCAGGTTTCGGCCATCCTAGAGCGTGCGATTGTGAGTGGAGAGACGTGCACGTTCTTCTCGTTCGACAGGCTGAATGGCTGGGCGCACTAGATGCAGGGTTCAAACAGGAAGATGTAAAGGGCCTGTTGCATGCCGAAATCTTTTTAGTTCCAATTGGTCTCGCAGGCTTGACAATGGGATCCCGGTCAGACCCAATGTGCCAGAATGTCCCATTTTGGCGTGCTGTCAGGGATCTTTCCGACGCCCACCGTTTATCACGCGACAATGTCGTATGTGTTACCCAGCTGGGCTTGGTGATGCTGGCAGGCAGCCTTATTCTCTTGACGCAGACTGGTCGCCAAATAATAAAGGCCTGAACTTCTCTGGCTGTCGCATTGGTTTTTCCCCCTCTCTCCCAAGCAGCGGATCCCTCCCCCCCTGGGCCAAAGATACAGTACCCCTTGCTCCTCGATCCAGAAACTCGTCTGTCTAGACGTCGCAATCTTTTCTCTCAGCATGGGGCGCGTCTGGTTCCGAGTGGCTGCATGAGGCGTCAAGTCCCTGGTTCCGACACCCTCGTCTGCCCGTTCTGCTGGGACGGGATCAAACGGGTTGGTTGGTGGTATTGAATTTGGCATGTGGTATCAGCCTTTTTTAATTAAGGTGATGATCAATCCATCAATCAAGCAAGCAAACAAGCAAACAAGCAAACAAGCAAACAAAAGTAGCTAACAGAAGGACAAAGTCGCTTATGTGACTAACCTGGTTTGAAGTTGAAGGTTGGGATACCGGAATAATTGACTGCCTACCTCCAGTGCATCAAACAGCAAGGGGCCGATTGCCAAGGCGGTCTCTGCTTACCAATATCGTACCCAGCGCAGTTGCTCCTCCTTTCATCTCATCGCGCTCCAGCTATGGGTTACATGGTACGACAGAAATTTCTCTCTGGTAGCAGTTGCTTCGTATCTTCCTGCACCTGTCGAGAAGCAAGTCGTCTATAGTCACAGTTGCGGGACAGTGGCTCTTTACTACCTATATAATCAATCAACTAGTTACTCCATTCAGTAACCAACTCATTATGTGCCTGCCGTAAGAGTACCTATCTGCAGCTCAGGGTTCTTGGAACAGGCCTGGCCCACCTTCCATTCCAGTCCAATCTGTACGAAGTAGGAAAGAATCATGATGGAGGCAATTAACTAACCGATACTTTAGCTTTTTTTTTTTCATTCATTACTATGTATTTACACCGCTCTGCATCTCCATTCTTCGCATAAGGAGGCACAATAACAATCCAATATCAATCACTCAATACTCTTACTAGGTTGAATTCTGCCAATAGACTACCTACCTTGTACTATGTACTACGGACTATGTATGTGGGTAATTATTGCTTTCTCCAGCCGAGTTGAGTTCCACTACCCCGAATGCAATGGCCAGTTTCGCTATCAACCCCGTGTGACAAATTCATCCTTGTTGCTCCTGATTGAACTCGCTACGTAGATATCGTACCGTCGCTCCACGCTCCGTCTCCTCTCCCCACCAAATTACCGCCCCGTGCTTGGCCTTGGCTGTCTTATCTCTCTGCTCCACTCGCGGGGATGCCCCTCACCCACGCTGCTCACGCTGCTCACGCTGCTCACGCTGCTCACGTTGCAGAAGTGCCAATGACTATGACTACACAGTAACACAGTACGTACTCGTGCTCTGTCTGCACCGATGAATTACCATCAAAAAAGAGCTGTGCTTACTCCAGCCTCCACACGCGACCAGGAAAAATGCCACGAGTAGCATCACGACGGTACCCCCCTTTCTCTTCTTTATGTACTACAGGTCACGGGTGCTTGAAAACCAGAGAAGTGCAAGGCATACTCAGGGGGTTCGACTGACCAGCGTTGACACAACTCTCCCAATATTGGCGATAAGAGCGTTCTGCTGGGGGTGGCGTCTTCAGCTGAGAGGGTCTTTGTGCTGAAAGGATAGGTCACTGCCCGGTTTCTACGCCAGCAGCGCCCGTGATAAGAACGCTCGCCCCGTCACAGCTGATGTTATGGGTGCTTGTCACATCTCCCACTATCGGTTGGCAGAACCAAGATCGGCCACTGGTGGCACAACCACGAAGTCCCCACCACCCTTGTCTCCATAACAGTTCGACAAGGAGCCATCCTTGAGGTGCTGTGTGGATGTACTTTCTCGCTCCACCCTCCGTCCGTAGCTGGAATTCGAGCGCTCTGAGACCTTTCTCTTGAAAGGCTGGATTGCTGATGCACCTAATGCAACTTAACTACGTCAAAGACGGTTTTGCATAGTCACCAATCAAATACTATGCAGATGAGGAAACTGAGTAATGACGCTATTGCACGGGACCCGGACTGATCTGAGCATCCACCGCCAAAGCTCTTTCGGTCAACTAAAAAGACTAGCTCTCAACACAACATGCATGTTGTGCACACTGAAGGCAGCATCGTTTTCTCATAGTTTTCTCTTAGTGTTAATATCTAGGGAAGCTGCTCTCTCTGAAGACAAGGCAGCTTCGTGGTTTGAAGCTCGAGAGAAACAACAAGCAGATTGGCTGGCTATAAAGTGGAAGGGTGGGATACGTGCACACCACCGTTTTTACCATAATTACCAGTCGGGGATGAGAGAACATTGGCATATTGATGCCAGCTTCAGAGTAATACGCCGCAACAGCACTGATTATTACCGATGACTCTGCAACTGGTAACGTTATACCATAGTCATTAGCATCCTACGGATAGCCAGTTTTCATATACCGCTAATCTGTCTAGTGTAAAGTAGCATCATTCATTGCCACCTTGGTGTGTCGATATTTCGGGCTGCACGAATTGCATTGTCAAACCTAGTTTAGGTAATATCGTTCCCCAATTTGGATGCGTGTTGTAACATCAGCCTGAGCAAACCCAGAGATCATTTTACACCTTGTACAGTGTGTTTTGTAACGTAGGAAACATAGGACGATAGGCTAAACTACCTACTCTAGAGTACATTTATTATCGTGATAATTATTACCTGGCATTACCCGGACTAGGATATCCGCACTCGAAGGCATGTGGCGTGATTAAAAAATGCCTCGAGTGGAGGAGCTCCTCGTGCAAGACGCAATTTTCCTTACCATAAGGCCGTACAGATCCTTTATTAATATGATACTATGTATGGTACTATAATCACTTGGCAGCATGTACGTGTATACCAATCACAGTGCCATCTAATATATGGCAAATAACCGTAACCCAATTGAATACGTCGTATTGTGACTTCGCTCTATATATTTCATGCACGGGTTTTTATTTCGACTACGAAGAACAACTGCGCAGCTCTCCTGTGGTATTGGATGGGACGATCCTGGATTCCGTTTCCCCCCCCTCAATATGATGCGAAATCTTACATACAACCTGGAACCCACAATGAGCCTTTTTTCTTTTCTTCTTCCTAAGATGTCAATTGTCGGATGAATCTCAAAAGGTCACAACTCATCCTCCCTCTTGGTATCATGCCATTTTTCTCAATGAATGCTAACCACTGTCTACGGGATACCAAAGTCATGCTGCTAAAGTTGTTGGAATGTGTACCCCGCTTTTACGTGCTAGTCGGGTAGAATCCAATTGCCACGAGGAAGCCCGGAGAGACGGTCTGTCTAGCTCTATTGACTTTCAGCTGAGAATTGTAGCTACTGTTTCCCTCAGGTTCTCATGAATTATGGGCGGCGGCGCCATAGCATTGATCAAGTTCTGTTTTTGTAGCGACATAGGACATAGCAATGACCTAGCTGTGCCAGTTATTGTCTGTTTGGCAACGACAAGTGAGACATGGTAACCAAAGCCACCTCACTGCTCGCTGCTGCTTTGGAGGCATGCTCAAGTCAACCATCCCCCGAGATCAAATGCCCTCTCCTTGCGCTACAGGTGGGAGGAGGGGGTTTCTGATCCTCCTCTTCGTTTCTATAGCACTAACTACCACATACAATTAGTCTGCATCAAGACTGGCACACAGGTACAATAAATCTTCTTGGACCTAAAACGTCAATCATAGACCGTCTGTAGGAGATGTAGATTTATTACTTTACTAACCCCCCATAGCAGGCTCGTGGCGGGCAAATAGGGTGGCTAACTTGGCGGGTGACAGTGACAGCGACAGCTCCATCGCAATATCTTGCCCAAGGCAGTTTTTGCTTCATTGGATAGGTACACGGCGAATAGGGTAGCCACAGAACTGTCATCTCACTCCCCCATCCAAGTTGTTACCGAGTGGCTGAAATATATGTTTGTTCGTTTATTTATCTGGATCCTTCAAAGATAAAACACTCCGTACCACGAGATAATTAAAATAAGGTAATCTGTACAATCAAAGTGGTATTACCCCGGATTTCGGCCCACTCATACTGCACGCACGCCCCAACTGATCTTCACTTGTTGGCTCCATTTGTGACTAATGAGTAAAAGAGATGTACTCACCGCTGAAGGTTATATTTCCATTTCGGTTGGCATACTAACGTTATGTACAACGATGATGGGCGCGCCATAGACTAGATTGACACACCAAGTCGCCAGTCAAAGCGGGAGGAGAGAGTACGGAGACGCATTTGCCGATCCCACAAACTCTGTGCTGGGGCGAAAAGCGGCATTGGACACCAGGCTCAAGCCCAACCCAACCCAAAGCTTTACGTCACAATGGATGCTTGCTATCCTGTGTACTGTACATTTCCTATCTGGTTTGGCCTGCAACTCGGGAACTCGTTGTCTGCTTTTTTCTTCATCTTCTCATCTTCTCTACCAACACTACCTACCTAGGCAACTTACTAGTTACTAGTTACCACTGGTACTCTAGACAGACACAATCCAGCAGGGGCGACAAGTGACAATTAGTTGATGTATCACCCTTTCAATTGTCACCTGGCTTCTGAGTGAGACACGACATTTTCTTTTGGCACTGGGGGATGATGCAATTAGGTTCCGCCTCCCTTGACCCGTCCGACCATTTTCTGTGCCACAAGTTCCCTTCTGAGCCTTAGCCGAGGCGGAATTGGGAGCGTATTTTACAAGACGCCCTACCTCTTTTCAGGTTCTTTTCTTTCTGGCAACTTATTGCCTGCAAATCCCGTGTACACTACAGATTAGATGGGTTCATTTTCAGTTTGAATGTAGTGGCGCCGTCAGCCCATTTGCTTAGCCCTCTCCTGTATCGCCGAAAGTACGTAGTCGGGTCTTGTGTTTTTTTTAACCTGGCCTCCGCCAATGCATGGGCATTGCGTCCTACTCATGGGATGGACTGTCGACGGGCTTGAACAAGCAATGCTGAAGGAAGGAAGGATTTCCTAGGATTTTTGATGATATAGGACCTTTAATCTTAGATGTCGCCATGGACTTCACTATCCATTAGCATCAGGGTGATCAACACGGGAGACCGGGGTTGGGCTCCTGTAAGATGAACGACAGAAGACCAAACGAACATCACCCACCACCACCACCACCCTTTTTCACTTTGAGTTTGAGCTTCCCTTGTTATTTTTTTTCTTCGGTTGTCGCGACAGGATAGTTAATACGAAAGAAACAAAACTGAACCCAAAAAAAAAACAAGCCTTTCCTTTGGCGGCGATAACCAAAACGTTCGATTATCCCGACGGCGCAACTTTCTTAGTCGTCCACCAACATCTAGAAGCCTTCTAGACCCAAACCTTCACTTCACGCCGTTGGGACGGGTTGCCCGGCTCTACAAGTAGGTTGCGAGTACCTACAGTACAGTACAGTTCAGTAGTTGTTGGTCAGAGCAATCAAAGTACTGGGCAACACGGTCAAATGGTGGGTGGGTGTCACAAAACCTGTTCATTGGGCTCTAGTCACCCACCCGGCGCACAGTAAGCGTAGAAACATCGAACGATGAAGCATGTTTCCTTCTCTGTTGTGTTTCCAGATTCCTTATCTAGCCAAGTTGAACTGTCTTGGTTGCAACCTGCATTTCCTCGATTCCCTTGTGAAACTCATCCGTCGAAAACCTTTCGGGGGCCCTTTGGATTTGGTCGGCCTAACTACAAACCCAAGCACTGTTCTCTCTTTTTTTTATTTTTTTTTTATTTTTTTTAACCTGTAAAACCATGCGCAACTCGGGTAGGTCACGCTGTTGATACTGTACACACCACAAGTGACAAACTGGATCAGCACTACTGCTTGCGCATCATACTTATGACATCAACAAACGTGGCCGGCCAAAACGACTAGTCTCACCTGGACCGTGGGGAGATCTGCACTGTCTCATCCGTCAATCTCCTCTCGATCTCGGCCAGACAATCCATCGGGGCCCCAGCAAAGACATCCTAAACCCCAGATGTTGTTCCCGCCCACTGTATGTGCTTGAGGCATCTAACACAGGAAGTAAAAAAAAAAAAATTGATATCTAATCAAATCAAATCCTCTCCCAGTGTTCCAATTCACGAATACGGGCGCGGGCTAATAGTTCTACCTTCCCTTCGGGGGAACATGCATTTCCTCCTTGCTTCTATTACGTGTTCTATCGTATTGTCGTTTCCGTAGTGGTTGCAGTTCTAGCGACCGGTGCATCCTCTCGGCTTCAATCGGCGCCATCGCTAACTACCTGGTGCCTACACCGGTGAGTGACGACGCAGTGTGTTGCTGGATCGCCTTTTTTTCTTTGGTACTGTAACTGCAACCCTACCGGTCTTGTCTCTCGTGCATAAGGCGACTCAGCCCGAGATGTTCATCCTAGTCGCAGATCTTCTACGACAGCTTTGATCTGCGGCTTCTTCGCCAGCCCCCAATCTACTCCCTTGAGCCGCTGTGCAGCTGCCTCCTCGTCTCCCAAAAGTCCCCAAAGCGCATCAATCACCATGCTTCTGACGCGGGGCCACGGGTGATACAGCAGAGCGCCAAGTCGCTTCCGAGCTTCTTGCATGGCCTCTCGGGCCTCCTCCACCTCTCCCATAGAGGCGACCCCGGCGTAGACTTTGATACATGCCTCGAGCTTTCGCATGCTACCCGTCTTGTAAGCCGCCTTCTGCGTCCGCAGGCACAAAGTGCGCAAGTTCACTGCAGCCTTCTGGAAGTACCCCATGTGAAATAGGAAGGCTACAATCTCCAGCGTCGAAATAACCACCCTGTCCTGGCCTTCCTTCGCTTTGAGGTTGTGTAGAAGCGCTTGACAAACCAGGTTGAGATTCTCGGGTCCTTCCGCGCAGTAACCTGAGAGAGCGGCCCGGCTGGCAATGACCAAATCCTCATTGCCCGTGTCGGCGGATGTAACGAAGCCAGCCATGAGTTCCGCCGTCCAGGCCTCCGGATCGGATACAGCTAGGTCTTGGAGGAGAGGTTGTAGATAGTCACCCACGTGAAGGCCTAGAAGGGTATCAAAGTATGTTTTCGATGAGAAGGTAAGTTCGCGGAATTGCGATGCGTGACTATCATCTCGTTAGCGAGCGCTGTGATGGGTAAACGTGGGTGCATATATGCTATAGTATTGGAATCTCTACACACCTTTCTTTCAAAATGAGTGCAACTGCGGCTTGGGCCTCTGGACGAACTCGATCAAGCTTCTCGGCAGAGAGGCGAAGTGTGCTGAGGAACAATGTCCGAACAGATGATACAAGCCATTCGCTCTTCGTATCCGCTTCATTCAGATCATTCCACAAGGCTCGGACAGCCCTGAGGGCTTGAACACGGACGTGCGAGCCAACATCACCTCTTGCGTTGGTTGTGTAATCATTCAAGCCATCTGTAATCAAACTTAGAAACTGCATAGAGTTTTTGCGAAGAATAGGACTCTGAGTAAGACTCTGAAGAATCACAACTCTTGTATCGACTTCCTTGTCCCAATCCCAGCGTGCCAAGATGGCGGTGCTGGCCACATCTTCGGACAAGGCGGCCAGAGGTTGGGCAATAGTCAAGGCGGAAAAGTAACCGTTGCCATGAGAGTTAGTACGACTAGTCGGTTGTTGCCGGACTCTATCAGCCCATTCTTTCAGAATATTTGTTCGATCACCCGGTCTTGAGAAGATCAGGAGAGTCAATGCCGCTTGCGCAACAGGCTCGATGACTTCCGGTTCACTCCGGTTCAGCCACGTTGGAATGATGGTGAGCAAGGATGAAATGAACTGCGACACTGCTGCGTTAATCCCTTCGGATGCGTCTAGAGCTGATACTAAAGCTAAGTAGCCCGACTCGTTCTGGGGAGACAGAAGCTCGTTGCCAACGGAAAGACTTCCAGACGGGGCGCCAAGGACGGCAATCTGAAGAATTGGAAGTAAAGAGACGACGAGTCGACTTGCCGCTTCGGTAAGGAGCTCTATTCGCCTATAGGCCGTAACTTGGAGATCATCTAGGATGGCGGTAGCCGATTTGAGGATGCTCTGAATCAGGGAAGCGTCGACTGTGGCACCAGAATTCACAAAAGAGGGAAGCTTGTCTAAAGTTGCCGAGAAACAAAGTAGCAATCCGTGTCGTTCCTCAACCTGACGAACTTGAAGAGTTTTTCCATGGGCTTCAATACGCTCAATCGAGTCTCTGAACCGGGCTAGAGGATCCTCCGAGTTAGGGGTAGAGAGTTCGAATGTTAGGACACCAAAAGTCGAGCCGCACACTCGCCTGGACGGGGCATCAAGTTCGCCGATGCCTCTCCAGCCAAGGATGGTGTCCATAACAGCTTCTCCATACTGAGCAGCCAGCCTGGTTGCGCTCACGGCCACTTCCTCAATGGCCCTTGATCGTCGGGCTACGGTATGGTAATCGACGGCTTGAACTACCCAAATTCCCTGCTCGATTGTGTCTGGGTGTCGTCCGATGAGTTCTTGCAAAGCAGCAGAGGCACCACGCCTGATATTGCCTGCCGGATCTAACGAGGCCGTGACAACGAGCTCCGTGGCAAGGACCTGCAAGATAGAGCTCGAGTCAGGGTGAGCCTTGGCTGCGAAAACGGAACGCGTTGGGATGGCAAGGAGTTCCTGAGTAGAGTAGCGCCGGGCTAATGCCCAAATGCCAAAGCACGCCGCGTCGCGCACATTCGAACCGATGCTACCTCCCGAGATGCTTCGTTGCTCAAATGACAGTCCTAGTAGAAGTGCATGGACAATATCTGACAATTGCTCCGCGGGAGGTGAGCGGCGGTACAGCAGGTGCGACAAGGTCAGCATAAGGCCGTGCCACTCAAGATTATCAACGGCAGAGAGATCTCTGACGGGCTTTTTGCCAGTAGATTTGGACCAGAGCACATTTCTGTTCAGTGACTCCAGAACGGCTTCAACTACTTGCGATGCCATGTCGGGGTCAAGCTTCAAAGTGATAATGCTCAGGGCTTTGCTAGCTGCGAATCGAACCGGGGTGTCATTATCAGCGAGAGACTCAAGAAGGTATCCAATGGCTGTCTCCGTGATCTCGGTGCTGCTCATATCTTGCGGAGTCTTTCGTAAAAGTAGAACGACTACGGCTCGGATAACCTTGAGAATCGTTTTTCTTGCCAATGCAAATGACACGATGGCCTTTGAGAACTCCTCATTATTGGTCGAGATTGCGTGGGCGGCATAGAAAATCGAGGATAGGTATTGGTTCATGTCTGAGGTATCCAACGAGGCCCGCAGCAATCCAGCAAGAAAGGAGAGAACCCCTAGATAAAAGTACGTCGTCTCTTGAGGTGCATCCTTTTGTGGTTTGAGAGAGGCGAGTGACCAGTGCACAAGACTTTCAAGGACTCCAAGCTGTTGCATGTCTCGTCTGGTAGCCATCCTCACCAGCAAGGCCTTTGCAGCATCTCTTTCCTTTCCAGGCGTACCGAGATACTTAATAGCGAGAGGAATCAACCTAACGGTGATGGCGGGCAAGTTTTCAGGCCACTTGAATCCCAGAATTTCCGGAGCTGTGACATCTTGCAAGTCCACTGATGAGATGGTCGCGAGATCAAATGGTGCGAGCAGCAAATGTGAAAGCCAGAGCAAAACGACATAGCGCTCTTCCCAAGACCATTTATTCAAGGCGTCTCCCTCAGATACCACCTGTTCCGACTCTTCGATGGCTGAGAGAAGCAGCTCAAGGTACTTCGCTTCCACATTGAGGAATCGGACAATGACCTTTTCTCCTCTGATCTTGCAGAGTGTGTACAGGATCTTGCAGATTGCAAACTCTACAGACACTAGCAGCTTTGACCGTGAGGAGAGGTTCTTGCCGCGGTGGCGGGTCTGCAGATGCTTGAGAAACGCCTCGGCCAATATCGGTATCCAAGTTGGTAGATAGGGATCAAGCAACTGTGGCAGCTCCTGGAACGGATCAAGCAGCTACGAAAACTGTCAGCTGACAAGGCAGGGTAATTGGATGTGAGAAATTGGCCTACCGTCGACGTTAGCCGGAAAACCTCCTTGGATCGGACGCGGGAACGAACTCGCGATCCGCCATGACCGTCCAGCTTCCACAGGAAACCGTGGAGAGAGCGGTCAAAGTCGCTCAAGAGATCTGCCGAGATCTTTTGGAGTTTAACGTCGAAGTCAGCCTCCGGTGCGTCCATATCGAATGAATAAACCTGCAGAAGGAGAACGTGATTTCGAATAAGATTTCAGGAGGCTTGCGATGTTAGGAGCACAGAGTGGTGGCTTGTCAGTGAGATGGATATATCAACCAGACTCCTATAAGGTAAATATTCAGGCAGCACCTCAAAAAATGATTCAACAGACAAGCTCTTGACGCCAGATTGACCGGAGTGGTGAGCCAGTTTGGAAGCTTCGAACCTGAATTACGACAGAGTCATCACAGCATCGGGGAAAAAAGACTTCAATGCACGCTTCCCAGCTGTGAAAGAAGGCTCTCGACTTCTTCGTGGTTGTTGCATCTCCTTGTGTCCACCATCGCCCAGATGCACGATAGTGGGCTGACAGTAAAAGCAGTCCTGTCTAACACTGTATTGCACTGTACCACTTCACCATCTGCAGGTGGTGAAGTGAATGGATGATCTCGGACCTCTAATGAATTCGTTGACCAAAATAAGCTCTCTAAAAATAATTCAAGCAGGGATATTAAAAGACACGCGGGTCCCTGCATTGAGTCTTTGCACCAGTGTTCAGATTAGAGGGCACGGCATTACGTTACATTGTCATGCTGAAGATGTTTCGCCTTGCACTTAGACCAAATCACACACCGTTTTCTCACCTGCGTCACCGTATTCAGCGTTCTGTTATCAGGGAAAATGGATTACTACATACATGTTTGATGGCTCAGATAAAAATAACTTGATCTTCAATATCCTCTTTGAAAAAGAGAATACAAAAGGAAACACAGAGAGAGAAAGTCACATTAAAAAAACATGTGGGAGAGGTTTTTGATTTTTTCACCTTGTCAATTGCTATCCTTGGATAGGAGGGTATCCAACAGTATATCCCGTACTCTAAAAGGGTATCAAAAATTATGAATACACATCTGCAGAGGCCTTCCAAAGCAGAATCAAAGCCAATAGTATTGACTGAGGGACGATAAACAGTTGCTCCTTGTCGCACCAAAACTCCAGAATTCGCCGTGCTCCTGATGCCCTGAAATACATGCATGGTCTACTAAGGGCATGTGCCCCTTCCATAACCTCTATAGTCCAAATACAACAAAAAAGAAAAAAAGAAGAAGCCAGGTGTGATGAGAAAGAAAGGATAACAAAAAAGAAAAGAGTATCCGTCATGGTAGTTGAGATCAGGCAGTGACAGCAATCGCGGCCACCAGAGCATCCATAGCGCTACTATGAGATGGACCACTGGCCGGCTCGTAAGGGCCAGTCCAAGCAACGCCCAGCCGGTTGATCGAGTTGCGGTCGTTTTTCCAGATAGAGTCAGCGTTCCTGATGATGAACGCTTTGAAGTCGGCATCAGGCGCAACGATGTTCAGGTACCGGAGGTTTCGAATGAAGACACCCTTGAACTGCTGGCCGTCCGCTCCACAGTGGCCGTCCTTGAGTTCGCAGTCGTCGGCTTCGACCAGGATGCCATCGTCATTGGACAGGTGCTTGATGGCAGCCTTGGCGATTTTGGTGGCACTGTCTAGGTACTTGGCATCATTGGTCGCCAGGGAGAGCTCGACCAGGGCCCCGAGAATGACGCCTTGATTGTAGGACCAGGTCTGAAGACCATTGTTCTTGCATTCAGATGTGAGACCGTCGTTGATGAGATTGTCATCGTTAATCATGCCGCTGCTTCTGAACCATTGCCATTGATCCTTGGCAATGGTCAGATACGAGTCCTTGCCGGTTCGGCGGGCAAGGGATGCAGCCACGGCGAGGTAGAGCTCATTGGCGATGGCATTGACATAGCCGCGATCCTTACTCCAGTATATTCCGCCATTGCAATTGGTGCCAGTCCCTGTTTGCATGTCCGCGAAGATGTTCTCGGCCATGGTGAGATAATCCTCAGTACCGCTGGCATCGAAAGACCGAATCCAAGCAAGGGCCCACCAGCCCTCATCGTCATAATAATCGTTCACAAAGTCATCGAAGCCTCGCTTTCCGATGAAGTCGCGCTTCGCCATGCATCCCATATCACGGTCAATGCAGTAGGCGGAGCTGACAAGGCCCTCGTTCATCGTCTTGATGGTCTGGACTTGGGTCTTTTGAGCATTGGTGTAAGTGTTTAGTATGAAACCTCCAACATTAAGTTTGTTCGCCTCATCGAGACACAGCGTAGCAAAATCGGCCAAAGTAGTTATAGCATTGGCACTGTTCCACCAGGCATTGTCCCATATGCCAGTGGCGGCATTATACCAATCTGCGTTCAGTCGCTCAACAGCGGTATAAGTGTGGTCGATGTAGTCCTGGTGAGAGGTAGCTCGATGCTGGTGTGAAGCGATCAAGCTTGCGCGGGCGGCGAGGCCTCCCCAAGAGAAGTTATGCAGCATAATTAATTAAGTATTAGAACTGTAGGAAGATTTTCTTTCTTGACTGGGAGTTCACGAGAATAGTAAGAGAAAAGAATGATGGCAAGCTACTTATAAGCTTTGGCAGAAGTGAGTGAATGAGAGTCGTTATTGAAAGTGAAGAGGCCGTATGAGAAGGAGAAAGGGGAGAATATATATATACATATGCATACACAACAAAGACACAGGAAAACATTTGATCTAGGGTCAGAATCTAAGTAGCAGCTCACAGAATCGTGGAGCATGATGGAGCACGTTGGGCTTCTACGCTTGGAGCATGACGACAAGGGTTCATCATCCGACGTTTTGCTGTTCCTGTTCTACCCCCAAACGGGGAAACGAAAAACAAGATAGTATGGAAAGTGGGAAAGGGGATACTCGATGTACCATAGTAGGTAGCCATGGACGGGCTACTGGGGGGAGGGAAGAATACCTGATACTGATGGTGTTGCCTCAACATCTCGGGGGTTCTCTGGCGGCGACGGCGGCGGTGGAGCTGAAAGTCCAGGGCGCCTCGGGCATTGATTGGTGACCGGGAACAGCAGGGGCAAGATGCGACGCGCCGAGAGTACAAGAGGCTGTGGGCGGCATGCCGTGCTGGACGGCGGCATGTTGGCTGTCGAGGAGTCGTGATGTGGCGACGGTGTTTCAGAAGGGTTGAGTTGTCATGCTCCAGAAGATACAGAGTGATGGTCTACCTCGCCAGGTTACCGGGGCCATCAGCCATGGGGTCGTGGCCTGGCTTCCATTCCCTTGGCGCCCGTGATCTGCCCCGAGCTTTTTCTTCCTTTAGTGGATGCATTTGCGCCTGTCAAGCCCTGCGGCTCTCCTGTGGCTCCCTGTGGCTCCCCGTCCTGCCGATTTTATCGGCGCTAATCCAGGGGTACATCGCAACTGGGCATTGCGGCAAGTATCTGCGGATGCGAATAGGAAACGCGCCTATGGGACTGGTGAACACGAAACATGAGACTTTCATCTTTTATTCTCATGCCTCTAGGATAATAGCACGTAGGAGATTATCGTCACAATACAAATGGGGGAAGCTCTCCCGTTCATTTTCTTTTTAAAATAAGATGTGTTACTATCAACTTGTCCCCTTTCTTCTCCTTGCTTGCCTTTGTTTTGCCTCTCACTACTAAAGAGAGAAGAAGTGCATGCTTGATTCAGGAACGAGAGCGGCAATGTAACCAAACGAACGGAGTGGTCCAATCTATTGCTCTTGTCGAACGTGGGAGAAACCTATGAATTGGAGATACCATGTTGGGCCAAGGAGATGCCGCATCTCATTTCTAGCTTGTTAGTCTCGTCATACAGTCCATTGCTCCCCCCTTTGACCAACAGCTCGGCGCTGTTGACTTCTTTTGTGTGTACCAACAATGTGGTGCGGTGCATCTCTGCTCCGCCCCTGGTCACGATGGCATGGCATGCACACGGAGATTTCATCGTCATGCGCTCCCAGGAACATGCATACGGAGTAGTTCCATTTCATGCTGTCTACCCTGATTTTGTGCGCTGGCTTTTTTTTCTCCTCCCCCTTTGGATAAGCCAGGGTTCTGCATTCATTGACTAACAGATCTGCGGATCTTAGAGTTACAGCTCCATCCGCCCAACCTTGGGATGGCAGAAGAGGTTAAGCCTGCAACCATTCCCATGTCATTCTTTACCATCCACTGCTCTCCCTTTTCACATATTTCCCGTGCCATTGGACAAGAGAGTTCTCAGTCAAGAGATGGTGCGACATTTCAAACATGAAACCCGTCCTTAGCTGTCCCCTTCACATCTTCAGCTCAAAGTTATATTCAACTGCCGGCTCTTGTGCTTGAGTCCAGGGCGATATCACTACCATCAGTCCCAACCGTAGCCCTAGTATCAATCCATTCTCCCCAAATAGGAATGGGCTTTGCACAATCACCCTGTCAATGATGCGACTTCTCAGAGGGCCTTCCACAACGGACCCATCTTTGTAGAGTAGCTCAGTGTTTCTATATTCAGTTCACACATCGCTTGCACGGTTAGTCAATACGGATCCAATAAGGATCCTGTCTATGCCAGGATGCAAAAATGGAAAGAGAGAGATGACTGAATGTTTGGAGGGACGGTGATATGCATGCGCCATGCCAAGGCGTTTTGCTAGCCACTGTGCTTCGTACCGCAAACCCTCTCTGCACAACAGGTTCCTGTGGCTCCCACGCCACGGCCCATGCAGGTGGGATCTTCATGGCCCAATCCATGACCTTGGTCGTAGCAGTAGTACATACTTCCTTCAGCCAGCGCATCAATGCTTCCATGCCTCCATGTGATCAATGGCCAGTTTTCGTGAGGGAACATCGCTCTGCGCCATCACAGTCAACGTTCGACCAACTTGCATGTGCTCCTCCTACATAAATTGGAACCCTAAGTTATTTCCACAGTTCTCTTTCTGCCTCGCTACATTGCCACCCCCCCTTGTTTCTGTAACCATCGCGTTGTTGTCAACTAATACTAGCGGGTCAATATGAGTATCATGTTGATTAGGAGGTTTCGGCAACTCATCCACCAGAAATATACGCAACCTGACTGGCTGAGTTCTTCTAAATCCCATCATCCTTGTGTAAGAGCCCGTACAAAAAAAGGAAAATGAAAAAAAAAAGCAAAAGCTTTAGGTTGTTTTTGGGTTATTCTCCGAATCTCAACAAAGGCCACCTGTGGGACAAAGAACGGAAAGTAGCTCGAAACATTGGGTGAAACATGCTACAATTAGCTTCCGGTGGCGGCCGAGACGGACAACATTCTCCTAATCACCTCGGCGGTGATATGCACAGGATTTGTCAACGCCTTATCGGATCGCTCTCCAGTTTCCTTTCACACTCCATCAGTTTTCTTCTCACCCTCATCTCATGCTCCTCCTCCTCCGATGTACCTCCGTATAGAGACATTCCTTACCCAGAGATGAGTTAGGCATATCTTGCTAGCTGTTACCTTGAACTACCTCCCAGATTCACATTGTGTACCCTGCCGCGTCGTCCCATACAGCTCTTTGATAGGCGCACACAAGACACGTTCATCAAAGCTCCCAAATGAGCTGCTGGACCACTGGCGTTCTTAGATTGGATGCATGGCGCTTAGCTTTTCCAATTATCCGCTCCACCAATTAGCAATAAAGAGCCGCCTAGACAAAATTCGCCCAAAGTGTTGGTATCACCATTGGTTTACAGATCATCGCAACATTGGACGATTTGAGGCCCCAGAGCGCGTCGCAGAATGAGAAAGTTCCAGACTCCGCTCAGCGGACCATCTTTTTCGTCCCCTCGCTGATTCGCGAACTCTTCCATACCCAGGTAAGAATATGATAGGTAACGTATGTTACTGATGCCACTTATCATTTCTCAGTACACAGAGAGCCTACTTCTCCATAATGACGACAGTTGGGGAGCATTGAATCCTGTTGTGCCAACACATTCAAGCCATTATAGCCATTATAGCAGGATTTGGTAATACCGACATAACTCAGCCCATTCCGCTTGAGTCACATATTTTCTAAACATCCATGTGAGTATGTGTTCACACGGCATACTCTGAAACAGGTTTACAAAGTCTTCCACATCAATTACCTGACCTTACGGTGGATACTATGTTGTCTGTCCTCCGACAACCAAAAAAAAAGCCTCTTCCTTCGGAGTCTTGCGCCCAACATAACACAATACATACTTATCCTATTGTTCAGTCGTCGTTGGCCCTTGGAATTGGTGAGACGACATCTCATATGCGTGGCCTGGCACGCTCCTCCGCCAGGCACATTTGTCAAGCACATCGGACGACTTTGGCACCAAGAGAATAAAGACAAAAATCCCGGGGACCATCAGATTTATAATAGCACCTAAAAATGCTGTACAATGCCATATATGAAGGTATATATATACATATATATCGTACGTATGTACGCCTGTCTGTGTGTATTGATATTTAGATGAAAATGGACAAAAGAAATGCTGTCTCGGTGGACAAGAAACATGGTACGCGCTAAAAGCACGCTGATAGATGGATGGGATATCGATCAGGACTCCTGACTCCTCTTTACCCTTGGCTACTGCCGAATTCCAGATACCTTTCCAAACTCAAACTCATCCGTTATTTTCCCGATTTCCTTCAAGATTGTTGCCGTTGTCGTTCCTTCATCTTATGTTGTCTTTTTGTTTCAGTACAATTTTGGTGTTGGAGGCATCGGAGGAATCATCTCATTACTGCCTATCGATCCAGCCACGCTCCCGGGTCGTCCGCTCGATCCAGACCTATTGGACCTGCGAGTGGCAAGTCTACTCAACATGCCTCCTTTCCTCTCTTGACTCAAGAGACTGACTCTATCAGAGGACAGGAGGTTGCTTGGATCTCGCAATGTGCTCACGTCAACAAAGGCCTTGGGGAATATGCCCCAGGTGCCCTTGGAATTCATACCGGACCAACACCAATGATCTCGATAGGTCCCTAGAGAAAACAGTCAGTCATACGTTCGTGTTGTTCGAAAGACGATTTCGTTCCGGATGCTCGAAACTTACAGCCAATGTTGCTCAAAACCTCATTCCTCTCGAACTTGAGCCATTTGGTGCCCTTTTTGTCTTTGGGATTGAATTTCCACTTTGTTGTCACCTGGATTTGGCTCGATCCTAGCATCTGGATCTCTGCCTCCGGGGGTTGATCCAGCTTCAGGATTTCCGTAGGCACGGATGCATAGACTCCATCATGCCAACCCATGGCCCACTCGCCGGAGTACTTCTCAGGCCAACTAAGGCCCACGACTCTGGCACCTTGGATCATCTCCAATGCAGGGGTTTTGTCGGGGAGTAATCGTTGACCAAACGCTCTTCGAGCAGATTCCCTGGCGGTGCCCGTAGGCAGAAGGGCTATGTCCTTCGCTACTTCGATCACTGCATGCTTGGTTTGAGGATTCTTGAAGTGGATATCGTAGTTGTTCTTGTACTTGGGAGGTATAGTTTCTGTTTCGATAACAGTGACTCCATGCACTTGTGGTAGAGGCCGGGGATGGCTGGCCAAGTGTAAGAAAAGGGCATTTTGGCTGGTGAAGACTGTCGCGTCACTGGCGTGTAAAGTCCGGCCTTGGCTAGTACAGAAAAGACATCCGTACAGGACGTCATCCGTACGTCGTGTCGAGATATGACTTTTCTGGATGAAACGCAGCCGGAAATCGATGCCACTCTTGCTGAAGTTACCATGGTCTAGTTTCAAGTTAGTACACATGAGCCTTGAAGACCAGTAAAAATAATACGCACCAGTTTCATTCACATCCAACTCGATTTCTTTAAAGTTGAGTTCAAAGAAACAGCTGATGCATTTTCCAACAGTAGCAGTAGTGGAAAAGCCCTGCGCAAGTTAGGCATGATGTCACTAGTTGTTAGAATGGGGATGGACGAACCGCTTTCTTTTGTTTCTTCACACCGATTCCACCCTGCAAGACGTCCCTAGCGCCGTCGCAGAATCCTTTATGGATTAAGAAGGAGCTTTCAGAATGAATCTTGCAGTCGACGGCAAATGGGTTGGGAGGATGATCCGGCTCAGCCATTTCCGTCTCGACTGGGATCGGACCGTAGTCAACCTCCGGCGCCGGGTGAGTCCTGGTTTGGACATTGTTGCGCTCCTCATACACTGGTGGCGGGGCTGGTGACGGGGGAGTCAAAGCTTTCGTACCCTCTCTAGATGAATGCCTAGCTGGCGGCAACGGTAATGGTTTAGCGAATACGGGAGTTGATGAGCCGAGCGTAGGGCTGTTTCCAAGAGGAGATGTGAGAGATCCAGGGCGGTCGTAATTAGTGAGAGGAGTACTGGCTCCATCTGTTCGCCGGCTGTTGTTATTGTCAAAAACAGAACTCATGCTAGATTCTAAGGATTCTGGACGAGATCGAGGTCGAGATTGTTCGTAGGAAGCTGGTAATCGAGTTGCGAGAAGAGCATACCTTCCATTCTGGTTCTCCTGATCCGAGACTGCATCCTCGGGGATAGGCGAGGACATGATGGACGCAGAACTGGCATACCGTCCTCGTGGTGATGGGATTGGGTATGGGTTATAGCTCCGCTCATACATGGCCGGCTCAAGCCCTGCTGGGCTGAATCTGGGATCATGGTTGTATTCTGATGACCGATCTGAAAGGGCCGCGCTCAAAGTTCGAGGGCGATACTTCGTGGCAGAACGAATCTCGGGACTAATTGGGGGGGAGATGGGCTCCGTCGAGTACTCAGCAGGTGCGACAGAAGGCCTCCTCTCAAAAGAAAAATCATCCTTCATTCGGCTTTCGGGAATAGGAGGACGGGTTTTGACATCCCAAGGATCAGCAGATGGCAGCCTTGGAGGCGGCTCAACAGGAGTGCGATGTCGGCTTGGAATTCGCGGCGGAGGTGGGAATTCGTCATAAAGCCCCGCGTCAGGACCTGACTGACTTTGCATCAGTTGCTTCAACTCAGCAGTGGCTGCCTCCACGGTCGAGTGTTCACTTTGCCCATTCGCGGTGAGGTCTGGTAGGTCTGGTAGGTTTGGTGGAGTTTCAATTGGAGTTGTACCCAAAGAATACGATTTAGGAAATAGAGGAGGAACCGGAGGTACAGTTGGCGACAGGGGAGGAGACCTAGGAGCCGATGCGCGGGTGACAACTGATCGAGTATCGAAGTCGGCAGGCACCTCGAGCTTCATACGCACAAGGATACCATAAATCACCGGAGCTGCTTTCCGGGAAAGAGCTTGCAACTCAGCAAACTTTTCCGCATCGAAGTCGTCGAGCTCAATGTAATCATCAAACTCCCAGAGCAAGTCGGTCAAGCCTGAGCGGAAAGTAGCAATTTCGTCTGTTGTGGTAAAAGTCAGTCATGATGGATGCCACGGGCGGAGGCGGAGTACACTTGATCGCTGTGCGGTGTAGAGGCCTGCCTTACCGTTTTCCCTGAGTGCATCCAAAAAGTTGGAGCTGTACTCTTCGAGATGCTTGCGACATAGCGGCTCGATCTTCTTGAGTGCGCGTTCGCCTTCCTTGACGAGCGCCCGGGCAGCCTTAAGCATGGGCTGAGAATCACCAGCATTCTGAACGGCGAGTTGGCCCTTTTCGACGATGTCTCGGAAGGGAGCCACAACGAGTTCTTCGACGTCGTCCATGGTGAGCAGGCTCGACGGAAGCGAGTCGAATAGAGCTCCTGGCGACAATCGGGACTATTAAATTGTGGTGGTAATGCTTGATCTAGCTTCCAATGAAAAGGAAACAAATTTGTGAAAGGAAGGTGAGGGACGAGTGGGAGAGAGGGACCGAGGAAGTGGGCGTGTAAGTCAATAATATGTTGTGGCACAAGTAAGCAGAGGCCGCAGCGGCAGCAGGGATTAGAGGGATTAGATGCGTAGGCGCAGCGAGCGACACCAATAACAGCTGCGTCGAAAAGAATCGAGGAATTTGGGGTGGAGAGGGACAGACATCACACGACAGTAGGAGGGATGATGAACCGCCCGGGCTGGCTGGTGGAGCTTGATGGATGTGAAGATATTATAGCTACGCAAACAAGAAAGAAAAGAAGGGGCCAGAGGTGCGCTTAAAGGGACGCCAAGGAAGAACCATACATTCTATGTACTGTAGCAACTTGGACCCATGACAGCACGAAGAAGCATGGGCCGTCCTAGGAACGAATCATGGGTGGAATAGAGGGGGCGGAACGAGTGGACATCTGAGCGAGCGGTTGGGTGGACTGGTGGAGTGAACCCCCCTCCCACATGGGGATCACTGCCATGGTGTGCCTGTTTGCTGTGGTTGAAATTCGTATGCACCTCTTCCTCCCACGTTACTGATCCCTGGACTCAGCTTCGTCTCCCCGGTGGTGAACTAGGCACGAAGTAGGCGAGCAACGACTGTGGGGTCATTGCCAAAGAAAAACAGAATGCTCTGTGCCGCGTAATAGTACATAGTAGGTCTCTTTGTATCTCGGACCTGGAGCGTGTGATGTACCGTAGTATTAGTGTCAATGTGCCTAGAGTCAGCCTGGAGGAGAGCCCCAGCGCTGGCGAGAAGTGCATTGCCCCAGCCTAGCAAACAATCAGGTTAGGTAGGTTGGTTGACGTTCAGCCTGCAGGAGTTCTGGACAGCTTCCTCCAGCCCTCTCAGTAACTGGGCGTTTCATCGGCGCTGAGGGACAGGTCGAATGCTGCATTAGGCAGCGAACCAGAAGAGGCGCCCGACTCGAGGTTGCATACAGTACAGTTTGATGGTGGCATGGTCAGGATAGGAGCATTAGTGCTGTGGTACCGACGACAACCGGAATGGCCCATGACAAGGCAAGCAGAGAGAAAGAAGGCGAAAGCACAGGACTGATGTGGCAACTAGCGCGGGGTTTGCTCGCAGGGCCTCGCAGGGCCTCGCATTGTTTCTGCAGGGGGTTTGGTGGATGGTGCCGATAACGATTGGTTGCAGGGGTCAGTATCCTTCACTTAACCTTTCAGGGTATAGGTTTGGGGATCAGACACGGGAAAAGCAACGAGAGTTGAAGAGTTACATGGTGACCACTCGTACTACTCGAGTCGGGCAGTTAGTGGACAAGAAACAACACAACCAGGGTTGAAGGAACAGGAAGGAACAAGGAAAATGTTGTGCCCTTTAGCTGACTCGATGCTGCTACATATACAGCAGTATGCAGTGTGTTTTGTAGGGCACATTTGGGAAGGATCAGATCGACGACGGGAAGGACAACTGCTATCTACCTAGTACCGTAGCTTGGTACCGTGAGGCAACAAGGCGCCCGTGCTCTTCTCAGGCACTTCTTTGAGATATTCATCAATGTTGCTCAACGTGATCTCTACAGTACTGTACCTTGGTTGTTTGGTTGCTTAGTTGGGGGAAGCTCCACCTTACCTAGGTACTCCGTACATTGTATGTTGACTGATCGGAAGTACGTACCCACCCAGTGCCAGATACCGCGAAGTAAAGTCGGGGCATGGTTTTAGGAAAGCGGAGTCCAACATCTTCCATCTTTGTAGTCCCACATCCCGTGGCCACGTTTTTGCATCAGCGCAACGGGATTGGGGGACGTTGCTTTTGTCGTGACTTTCTTTTCCATTTTTTTTTTACTTTTCCATCAACTACTCCATACGGATTACATACTCGAACCCAGAACCCCATCGGGAACGCTCCACAGTCAGACCCCTGATGAAGCACCGGAAGCTTCTCCGTTCCAGGTTAACGGCAGAGCGTGAACACAGTACTCACGATAGATGACTGGCAGGACAAGTCTCGGCCCTCGTGCTCCATCATCCACCGATAGCCTAGTTTTCAGGGGTTGCTCTCGGTGACTTGGGCTTCAGGCCCCGTGATAGGTGCCCTGAAAGTAACTGTCTTCGAAGCAATCATTTCTCTTGCTCAAGTCTCGAGCTCAATCCATATGTTCTATCTAGTTCTGTCTCTGTGTATGCAGGTCTTCATCGCAAACCAAGTTTGGGCATGTGTATTTCGTTGGCTACCAATAGATATCAGACACTTATCTCGACCTCTGGTCCTTGGGGTGGGGGGACATCTCCATATTCTTCATCAATTCGGTCACCAATCTGGTCAACTAGCATTTCTAACTGAGACTACGCGATCTTGACCGAGGTCCCTTCTGGGAATGCCCCGACAAAACCTTATGAGATGATCTCCGTCTGTAGTAGCCTCCACCAGGATATGTACCGCCTAGATCAACTCTTATTACGAAATCGGAATACTGTGCAGTGCTTCCGTGCATTAGTTGCATGCTTTGCTTTTGTCTGCCGGTTCAACCATGTCTTCATCGAACAGCCCTATCCCGGTAGACCACCAACGTTGCAATTCTATGTTAGAAAGTACCCACACAAAACCTATTCATCCAGTGGCGTTTCATGACCACCCATCCTCTGAACGCGGTCATATATGAGCTATGTCAATATTGGGTTTTAAAATGACCATGGTGTGAGCACGGAATGCCGCACAAACCGATAGGTAGCGTTGTTGTTGTTGGAATAGCATGATATTGTGGGCTTAGTCTTGAAATCAGGGGTTTTCTTTTTTTTCTCATCATAGCGCAGGCTCAATGAGAGATACCATAGTACTTACAGAAAAATACATACAGCATCTAGGTCGAGAGCAACTCAGATCGTCTTTCATTGTATCCACCTCCCACTAGGATGTAGACTTCTTGACAGATGTCAGAATCCTGTAAAATCGATCAGTCCCACAGATCAACTCTTCTATGTTAATGATCCCGTCCGCCAGAGCACAATTTTACTCTAGGATGCAGATCCTCTTCGGTTGGCACCATGTCTGTTTATTCTCCGTTGTCAACAGAATCGAACAGGACAAAATCAGTGCGTTGGGGTGCTTAGCAGCAGGGTTCGCTGATGGCTCGAGCCATCAAGCGGAAATGGGAAATTTGAAGCTCATCCATGCCGTGCCGCTTATACTAGATCCCTGTATTCTTCAGAGCCAATGCCATGTGCAGACCATCCGTCCTCCGTCGTAGTTAGCTATGACCTTACCGTACTCCGTACTATATTGCGAAGTAATTAAATTACCGATTAGTTTGTGAACCGTCGGATCCATCCCGAGAAGTGGACTGGTACATAGTAGGATCCGGTTGTTCAGGAACCTGTTGATGTGGTCCACCTCCATGGCATGCCATAACATGGGTCTGTTTATTACGGTGGACATAGTGCAGGGTAATCGTATGTATGCAGAATGCGCGTTGATTCCAGACGAAGTGATTCTTGGGACTCGGACCTGCATGAGAATTATGCTTCTGTTCCTAGACGGTTTGCGTAACCCAGACCTTACTGTGCCTGGCAGGTCAGAAACAAGTGCCAGGGGAAAGGGGTGGATGATTCGTTCATGCTGGGGTGCATATGTCAGCTTCAGCAATCTCACACTCACACATGCATCAGATCGTTCTGTCTCCTCTCGCATCGGCTGATACCTATGTATCACCTCTACATAGTACCTCGTCTTTATTGGTGTTGCCATAGGACGTCCTGGTACATAGTAACCGCATCGCTGCCCAGTCTTTGTGACCGGCCCACTAGAGGCCAGAATCGATCGCAGTCTTGGCTGCTTGTGCCAAGATTTGATTATACAGTAAGAATTAACTCAAGTTTATCGCGGCTTGGACGAGCTACTGGATGCGCACGTGAATCATTTCTTTGTACAGATTCCCATACAATGTGATGGGGCCTGTCGAATAAATTACTGGGACTCCCCATCCCCCCATCTCCTGCTTCTACACAGTATACAGGGTAGCACGGAAGTACTTAGCCACCCACGTCTTGTTATCTCTTGTTATCTCCACCTCAAGTCAGCTCAACAAATTGTGTCTGCCTGTTTCTGTTATTATATCCACGAGCCAATGGGGATGATTAACGTCAATACGGAGTGCTAATTAATATGACATGCCACCCGAAGCTCGGTTTGTAGTTAGGCTGGCGGGAGATCGATCATTCAGGGGTGAGCCGACCAAGTAGTGTACTCTATGTACTCTGTAATAAGGTGTTGTAGTAGCGAATCCTGCCGATCAAGGAGCCGAAGTAGGCAATTACGGACCATATTATAGCTCGGGAACGGGACAATGCTTCAAAGTCACCGAGAGACTATGTAATAGTTCAGGTCAGTCATGACTAGGGTGCGCCGCCGGCTGGGTTCATCAAAACAGTAGCGCTGCTACGCAAAGCGGGATGCTAAACTGGTCGCAGGCTGCGATCAAAGTGGGAGGCGGCCATCGCTATCGTACATGCCTTGTAACAACGGCAACAGGGTAGCTCATCAACTCCATTCACAAGGTAAAAGAGGACGCCTCCACCTCGGACCGAACAAGGCCTGATTACAACTCCAGTGTCGTTTCTCACTAGCCCTCCTCTCTTGGTGTCGCTACATATTCTGCTACACTAAGTGTATTGCAATTACGGAGTTGATGCCAAGTCTGTTTCCTTTCCCGGCCATCCTCTTCAACCATTTCTATCTGTTGATGATGGGCCAACAACTGCTGCTCTCTCCCTCTCCCCTTCCACCTCTCTCCTTGTCTGTTTCTTATCTCCACCCTCCGCACTCCACTAGAGAAACCGGGTGCAGTGCGCAAGCAAATCTGGCGCCACTCCCAACATAGCAGCTACAGAGAACTGGCTGATCGAGCTAATGAAACCTGCCAGTTTCCTCAGGCTTTCAGTATCGAAGTTTCGACTTTTCCTACAGTTTCCCATTTCAGATATGGATTAGCGTCTCTCGGGCTGAGTAGCGAGAACCGTAGTTGGGGAGAAGAAGAGAAAGGGGGGGGAGGGGGGGGAGGAAGCCTCCTATGAGGCAAAGTCCACTCAGCCCTCCTACACGAAGCGTGAGCGACGGCTCCACGTGAATCGTGTGGTGAGGGCTGCCCTGAGTCGTACTTTGGTATGCACAGAGCATAGCGTACGAATGCGTGGGCGTAGTGGGCGCGCCTTGTCTGGCATTCTAGAAGGGTGTCTTGTGTCTGCCCAAATCTTCCAAATGACGCCACCTAACGGGGCGGGATTGGTGGCGTCTAGATCAGTGGGCAGCTCAAGCTTGAAGTCGGTAGTCTAGTCTAGTAGACACCTTAGTGGATTCGTAGGCTTAATTACCTGTTCTGCCACTTCGCCCCCTGTCCCGCGACCTCGACCTGAGAGCAATAGTATTTTGCCTCAAGCCACTACAGGCATGGTCGGTTCTTATCTTGGTGACCGACAATGTCATTGCACCGGCTAGCCAGAATACGGTGCCTCTCTCTGGTCATTTGGTACGAGAAGAAAAGCCGAAGTCAAGGCATTCAAGGCGGTGCACGCCATCAAGCAGCAGGTCCAACAACGAGCAATATCATCAAATTATTTATCCTCGTGCTCACTGCCAACAATATCTTTTGGTGGATACGTTGTATAGTATTGAAAGTCAGAACGCGGAAAAATATACCAAAATCAATTTTGAACCCCGTCGTAACCTCAATACTCCATGCCACGTACCTGTTGCGATATCTCCGTCGCCCGCTTTACGCGCTCAAAATCCATTCTCTCCAAATCACCCTCACCCGATTGCTATCCCACCCAATGTAGTCATAGATCTTTCCAGGGATATCAATTTCATTCTTTCAAGAAGCCTTTGTGCTTGGAATAGGCTGATTTCCCGTTTGTTCCCGAGAACTAGACTGTTTTGATGTCCGGTCAACCTCATTTACGCCCCCATCGTATGAAAGTCCGGATACATTCCGACTTACCTGCTGCTCAATCATCTTTCGGCCGACGTCGATGGTCTCCTGAAGACCTCTCTGTCGTTGCCAGAATCTGTATCTTGATTAGCTGGGCATATAGAAAGTCGAATTTCTAAGCAAGGCATACGTTTCTTCAGGGGTTCCATGCCCGCGGATCGATGCCCGTCTTGCTTCCTCTTCAAGGGCATCTCGAGTAATCTTTTCACTAGCGATAATACCAGGCTTCGCTACCACATCCTGACTAAGATTCTCTTCCAATAGCTTCTTTTTCGTCATGTACCTCTCCCTGCGCTCCTTTTGAAGCCCGGGGCTATCAACCTTGGTGAGAACAAATCGAGCGGCCATCTGGGCCGCCAGATAGAAGTGTTCGGCAAAGAGAATGCCTAGTAGTAATCCACCGCTAGTTATCTTTGATGACTTGGTGCCGTCATGGGAATGGGTGCACAGATACACAATCGCTGCACTGGTTATGCTGCCCAGCCAGGACAGGAAGCCAAGGGCCGTTAGCCAAGGTCCAATCGAATCCGCTCGCCAAGGAACCGGTCGGCGAGTGCTGGTAGCGATCTTGAACGCATCAGAACGCAACTCAACCCAGTTGTTGACGAGGAAGAAGCATGCGGCAAGAGGCCAAGCTACGGAGAATAGAGAAATGTACCCTTGATCATGTCAGACAAAAACGCTTCTGCATACTCAGCTCTTCGACTTACCAAATTGCATTACCATCTCACGGTAGTCGGCCGTTACATCGTAGGCCTCCATTTCGCACTCCTTCCGTACACGATCAAGGAATTCCTCCTCCTCTTGATGATCAAAGTTTTGTTTCCCCTTGGCCTTGAACTCCTTGGCCTTGTCCATGGCCTTTTGCTTCAGAAGGGGCACAATAACCTCCGTAGCAAAGTTGACAATTTGAGCGGTTACGGTAAAGTAGAACATCTGATTAGTGATTCGAGCAGGGTTGCTCACAAAATCCTTAGTAGGCAAACCCTTCTCGCTATAGGTTACTGTCTGAGCAGCCTTTCTCCAGAAGTTGAGGAAGGGAATGAGGACATGTCCAAATGGTATGTAGACAAAGGCTGTGAACAATGGAGCCATGTACGAGGTCATGAAGTTGAGAACGAATTGTTTCTGGACCAGGGCGGCGTCGTGAGCTGGGACTTGTTAGCAATGAGTGCGGAGATCCTCGATTGAAAATACGTGCCGTCAACAGTAGCATAGTTCTCCATATTGGTTAGCATTTCAGCAAAGTTCATTAGAAGAGCTGAGATTGTCGGTGTGCCGACCACGAGAAGAATTGTCGGCAGGAAACCCTGCATAGAATTTGAGTTAGAAAGTTGAAATTTATAGAGCATGCTTCTGTGTTATGCAATTCGCTCACCAGATATTGTTTGCCTGGGCCATTATAGACCTCGTTGATAAATACTTCAAGCGAATTACATGCCACAATCTCAGTACCAAGAGCAATAATACAGGCAGCGGCGAATGGGATCTGGAGCAACTGGGTTTTGACTCGTCTGAGAGGAGGATAAACCTTAACCAGTTCACCAGTGACAGGATCTTCGTCCTCGTGTTCCCACTCGAACTCGGGACGGGACTGCTGAATACTAGAGACACCGCGTACACTCCATTGGACAGCTAAGTCGAGCTCTGCCTTTTTCCAGTACTCGAAGAAAACCACGGACCATAGTCCACAGCCTAGGGCATAGAAGGTAGAGAACTGGCCCAGAAACAACCAAGAGAAAAAGCCGAGACCAGAGGGTACGACGAGGAAGCAAAAGTAGGAGCGGAGAAAGGCGAAATAGAAGGCGACACTCTCACCAAATTTGTCACGGATATTGTCGATGTCCGCATCATCAAGCAAATATTTGCCGCTCCACTTCTTGATCCAGGTCTTGTTGAAAGAGCGGTCATGCAAAGGGAAGATGGCAGCAACGTGCTTCCACTTGGGAGTAGAGGGTGTAATTCCGGCACCACCTTCGGTTTGGGGCTTGGTGATCATGAGATATATCAATCGCAGACGCTCAGCCTCGATTACGGGATCATCCTTCAGAGCCTGGGCGATATCTTTATTGGGAGCGGAGGCACGGACACCATGGAGCCAGTCCTGGAGGCGGGCGCGATATACGTGCTGGGCAAATAGGTCGCAGGATGCGATTTTGACAAATATGAGCAGCGAGCCCTCGTTGCCATGACGGACTTCGGTCGCGAGGCCAACGGCGGTGAGGGCCTCGACGAGCTGGATGAAGCCAGCCTCAGCTTGGGCGCGTTCTGTGGGTAGGATATGATGGTTATTTGAGAAGCTCGAAAATCAATAAGATGGTAGGTAGGGCTACTGACCGGCAGGTGGGACTTTGTAGTGAATAACAAAGTCAACCCTATGAATAATTGATCGTCAGTGAAACCGTTTACCCTTTTTCGTCTTTATTACCCCACGGTAGCCTTTATACAATTGGGCTGGGATGGTGAGTACACGAACCCGAAATTGCCCTCCTGGGAGCTGTCGTCCTTGAAACTGGACATAGCTATCGTGAAGGGGAAGTGGATTGGGCGATGAGATGATGATGATGATGGACTGGGGAAGAGGATAAAAAGCTGGAGGAGGTGGAAAATACGTGGGAGACAGCGGCCTCCAGGGCTTTACCGTAGACCGACAACCACCAAAGAATGAATGACGACAGAGACGAAGCCAAACCAAGCCTGACAGTTGAAGAAACCAGGCTCACCAAGCTCCAAGATGGTTGGATCCCAGGGCATAGAGTACCTTTAGGTCCTTGGGAGGGTGCGGGGAGTCGACGTCACCCGCTATTGTGGTGTCGATCCCTTTAGGGTATCGTTGTTTTTGCTCTTCTCTCGGTAGGCCTCTTTCTGCCCCGCAACTTCAGCTGCGCAAGGGTCCCAGAACAACCTCCACCATGAAGTGATATTCTGAGGCTGAAACGTTCTGTCATACGAGACTATTATATGAAATTAGTTGCAAATTCAAATGACAGAGTAACGTGTTAGGCTCGGGAAACTCTGGCTCCCTCCGAAAAGAAGGGGAAAAAAAAGGGCCATCCAAGTTCCTCCTACCCTGATGATGCACACCTAGGTACTTGTTGTCTGTCCTTGCTTGTGGCGCTCATGCAGGGCAATTTAGTGTCAGGGTGACGATCAAAATGGCCAACCTTGGTCTGCTGCAAACAAAAAGGCCATTTTTGTCGATTTCAACCATGAATATATCTTTCTCTCAAAATATGTTTCAAAGATACAATATAGGGCCCTTGATTGAGCAATACCTAGGGATAGATATCCATAAGGCTCTCAGGCATTCAGTCTAGTACAGTATGTACAGGGCCTTACATATGTACGTACATAGTTGCCGGCACCTTAGATAAGATAACGGTAGTAAACTAAACTATTTTCGGCCACAACATTGGGAAATTTCTCCAAGCCTCCCCTCCTCAGTCATATATCCTCAAGAAGATGTCATAATCGAAGCTGGAGGGGTAGCATAATTTTCATCCGATTGCTAGTATTGCTCTACCAGCTAGCATTCTGTACGAGCCATTGTGCCGAAAGACGGTAATCTGGACCGAGATCCAAGCTCGAGCTTCAGACAGGTAAAGAGAACTATTACATAGCCAATCCAGGGCAAGCTCAACTGCCATGGACACTCTTGATGGACCACCCCCCGCGGCGCCAATGGACCTCGACATGGACCTCGACATCGATCCCGCCCTCACATCTGCTGTCGATGAGGACGATGACCCTGTCATCGCATCCTACCAAGTCTTTCTAAACCCGTCTCTTCCACTCGGCCGCCGTCTCCTAGTCCTCCAGCACCCCAACCGTACCGACGATGCCCCGCGCCCTCCTCCCACCGAGCTGCGTATCAAGGCCAACTCTGGCATGGTCGAGGTCGACGTGCCCCTTGATAATAGCGTCGCCTATGACCGCGAGAAAGGACTGAAGTGGGGTCGCACCTTGCACGCTTCCATGGCAGCCAAGAGTGGTGGTAGTCACGGCCTTGCTGGTGGATTTGGATTTGGTACCGTTCAGAGGGGTGCTGGAAGAAAGAAGGCCGATGATGAAGATGAGAATCTAGACTGGACAGAGGCTGTCAGACAGGACAAGGTTCTTAGGACACAGACTCTCGGCGGCCAGTACCCGGAGTATAGGGAAGTCCAACATATGGTCGGCGTCTTCCAAGGCAGTATGTCTTTCTCGTTTGATCTAACATGCCATATGAGGGCGCTTAACTAACCTACTTGCTCCAGAGGATCTTCACCTCACACCCGTCTCTTCTCTAGTCCATCTCCGCCCCCAGCTGCACCACATCGATGCAACAGTTCAGCTGGAGCGCCAAGCTGCGGCATCTGCCAATAAAGAAGCTGGCCAGGCGGCCGGCGCCGGCCCAGCCCGTGCCATCCACATGACTGTCAAGGCAACCGGCGATGGCGACGGCGTTACGACGGAAACTATGGCTGACCGTCTACGTGCGGTCCAGTCTGAACATTGGCGTACTATGCGCTACACCGACGAGAACGAAGAGGCTGCATGGGAGGTCTACAATGAAAGTCTTTTCCTTCGACCCACCCAGGACCAGACCGACACTGGAAAGGCCACCGAAGATGAGCGTCCGCTAGAGGACGCAGTCCCACATTTTGGAACTCGCTGGACAGACAAGCAACTCCTCGAGGCAGTCAGCGGAATCGAGAAGCCCGACCCAGAGCCTGAAATCAAGGAAGAGCCGAAGCCCGCCCAACCTGCACCCGCACAGCCAAAGCAGCCTGAGCCGGCAGCTGAGGAGGCACACAGACCAAAACTTCGACCACGCGGTGGAGCCGCAGCTGGCGCTGCGAGAAGGGGCGGGCGAGCTCGTGGGCAAAGTTCATAGACGGCGCTTTTGACCTACTTAGGTAGATGCGTAATATGCTTGAAATAGGACTTGCAGGCATATAAAGCTCAAGTATGCGTAATAACGGATACAAAAACAATTGGGATTGCATTGTTCGGCGCTCTAAGGATAAGAAGGCAAAAATAAAAGAATAGGTAGTTCACGCACGTTTACGATTGGAATATAGAATTCGTCTAAAAGAAGAAACAAGAAGAGTCGCATAAAAAAAAACTTGAACTGTAATTTTAATATAGGTACTCATATATGCCAGCCACCTTCAGCATTGACACATCCCTCACCTCAGCGACTACGCCCACCAATATTTCCTCGACAAGTATGATGTCGGTACAGAGAGTGCATGGCCAGCACTTCGACAAAAATGTCGCCCTTGGAATATAACACACCCCAGCACTCAATAAAATAGTATGATGCCGTATGTTAGGTATCATCGATCCCATAAAGGCCATCTTTCTCCTTAATGCAATAAAAAACGCAGTCGATGTCGACTTCTCCTGTAGTGCCCAGACATGCCAACCCAAATAGCCCAGGAAACCCCCAATTTCCCACCCAAGGTAGCATGATAAGTTGCAACAAAAAAAGAAATCCTTGTTTACTGAAGCAGTTCAACATCCAAGCCGATGGAGCGCATGAAGAGATTAACGCTACCCAGGCGTTCTGCTGCCATAGTCGGAGGCAGTGTCTTAGAGAGAGAAACTGTCTCAAGAACACGGTCCTTCACAGCAAGGACGAGTCGAGTCTGCTGATCATGGGAGGCGCTGACACCCATAGCAGCGAGAAGCTGCCAAACGTAGATGTCTTCTCCAGTGTTGACACTGCCTGGGAAGATGTAAGGCAGTGATGGCTCCAGTCGAGCAAATAAAGTCTCGAAAGTGAGATCCCTAAAGACTTGTTAGCATATGGATGGAAAGTAAGCTGCGGAAGTACATACCACTTATCCCATTGCTCAGGATTGCCAGCACCAGTCTGCTTCAGGAGAACAGCACGGCTAAGAATAAGAGTCAATAGGGAAACGCCAATCCTTGTTCTAGCAATAAGGTCGACGTTGAGCTTCGTTGCAATGAGGTTGAGGACACCATCGACAATATCTAATCCGGTATCGTTGAAGTACTGCATCAAGGATGGCATAACAGTGGAGATGAAGAGCTCAATCTTCTCTCGCATGCGAGCATTGAGTGTTGTGGTCTCACCAGGAATGATGGCCGCTCCTGCTACCACATCGAGTTGATCAAGATGGTAGACGATCATGGTCAAAATGGTGGTTCGCTGCTCGAACGACAGATGGGGAAAGATACGGGGGATGGCCTTTTCGCCCTTGGCGCAGGAGAGGAAGGCAATGAAAGGGTGCGGGATGGTGGCTCCAATGGGCTCGTGGACTCTCAGTTCTTGCCAGAGCTTGGCATTGTATGCCTCAAGAATAGTCGCCCACTCCTTGTGCCTGTTCTGAAGCTCCTCGTCACCTGGATTGGTGATAGGAGGTGGAATCAGTCGGACATGGTCTTCGATTCGCATCAGCATTTGGTAAACCTTCTCAACATTTCGAAGAATAGTCTTGCGATCCAATCCGCCCTTCTTGCCACTGCTAGGACGCTGAGTTTCGTGCTCAGGACGCTTGATATTGAGGAGAGGTTTGGGTGTCTTGGCGTTGCTAAACGAAATTTTACCCAAGCTACCTGCAATGACCAGCTGGGGGTTCTTCGGTTTGTTCTTTGCCGCCTCGACAGCCCGCTGGACTTGCTGTTCCATTCGCTGGAAGTGGTTTTCGGCAGGGCGTCCATGACGGCGCATCCCACCTTGCCTACTTCCGGTTTGGTAGAGATAAGTTTGAGCAAAGTTGCTGAGCGGTTGGCTAGGGTTCTGGCGCTGTCCTGCTCGGATATGGCTGTAAACTTGGTAATAGAAGTCCTCAGCAATGGACGCATCAGATCCATCAACAGGATTGCTGGTGGCGGCAACAAGCTGCTGAAGCTGGATGCGGGTGATGAAGTTCTTATCCTGGGGTGTCATCAAGCCATTATCCTTGGACAAAAGCCAGATCTTATGGTTGCGCTTGGCCCTCTTCGTCTCTTGGTCCAGGAAAGCAGCCTTCTCTTCCTCAGACATCTGCATCATTTGGGGATATTGCTGGAGCTGGGCCAAGTTCGGCATCCCGCTCTGAGAACGCTTGGCCTGATGGGTGTGAGTTCCTAGGCGGGCAGCATCGCCAGATAACCGATTGGGATTCTGGAGGATCTGGGTCGGCTGGAGGTGAAGCTGCTGCTGTTGCTGTTGCTGAGGTGGAGGAGCATGCATTTCTTGAACAGGCGGTGTGGACTTGGACTGGAGACTCTGAGGTCGTTGGAGAATCGAAACCGGGTGACCATGGCTAGGAGGCTGAGCGTAGTGCTGCTGAGGGGTAGGGTATCCTCCAGGTTGAGCATGAGCGAGTTCGGCCATAGGCGGTTGAGGGGTTGGCTTCTTCGGCTGCGCGCGCATTGCGGCCTCGACCTCTTCCAAACTCATCATTTTGCGACTGGCAGGTTGGGAGACCGGAAGAGCAGGGGATGCTTGCACAGGTTGCTTAGGAGCAATACCCCAAATGCTCTTATCAATATTGAGATCGGGTAAAGGCTCGGCATCGCGATACTTCTCATAACCTGTCCGCACCGGCTGCTGAGGTTGATAGTCGGAGTAATAAGGTTGTGTGGCTAAGGCGGTTGGTTGGGGAGCAGCGGGCTTCGCAACGGGACGCTGGCGATGATAGCGGAGATGCTCTTCTTCGATAGCGTTGGCAACCTTGGCCGTCTGACCAAAAAAGTCAAAATCTTTGCCGGGGTTTCCTGAAGCACCAGAGAAGCCGCCACCGAAAGTATCGTCGTTGAAGGCATCATTAGTTTCGTCAAGTTGATCGCCGAGACCATCGTACGTATCCTCAAACTCGAGAGCATCATCACCTCCATCCCTGCCAGAGAGACCAGCGAAGGGATCGTGGGCCTGGGAAAACCCAGGGGCTGCCGTGTTGTGGCGACCGGAAGTATCGAAACCAAAGAACGACATTTTGTTGATTTTTTGATCCAGAAAGAAAAGGGTTCAATGTACTAGGATGAGAATTAGCTGATCACGTTTCTTGTGGTAACATGGTGAAAATGCAAGCAAATCAAGCCTCGGACCCCGCTTCAAGACGGATACAACCATGTCCAGTTCGAAGCTCCGTGATAAAAGACTGGTTTTGTCACATATGAACCTCATCATCATCTGAGGCCACGCTTCAGAATTGGCATAGGCAGCTCTTCAAGCCAGGTCTTGGGATGCGTCTTATAGAACAGATTTTGTCGCGCAGGGGTGTCCACGTGGAGGCCAGGGAGTGCCGCATTCTGGTCGTATCGATCATCTAAATCTCTCTATGCCGCGGATATTTGAATCGCCCATGGCATTCTGGGAAGCTTTCGGCATTATGAAGAGTGATATCTTGTTGTTTCTTCCTCGCCACAATCCTAGCTCAACCTCATTGCTGCATCGATTCCCATCTCGAGTGTATTGTTGAAATCGCGGGAGCGAGAAGGCCAGGAAAATAAAGACTAGGAATCCAATTCTAATGAAAAAAAAACTCACCACTAGAAGAAGGTGATGTTTGCGGGGTCGACCAAAGCGCACAAACTGATCATGATGTCTTCCAAATTGAAGTCTTGATGACGAGGGGTAGAGCGAACCTTGCGGGGAGCAGGGAAGCTGGCCAGGAAGTGATAGAGCGGTCCGCTGCACTAAATCAAGTAGCCTGGAGCCTGAAAATCCAGAAAAGAGCTCGGAGAGAGCGGCGCACTTCGAACAGGGTGCTCCAGGGAAGCTCTGCTCGAAACAATGAGGTGACGAGGGAGACAACGAGGTTCTCCAAAGTTACCCCCACATATGGGACTTTTGAAAATCCGTCTCCGGTCCCGTAGTTCAAAGCTGGGCACAGATCACGTGGATTAACACGTGCTCTATGAAGTGCAAGCCAACTTCCATTCCTAACATCCTTATTTTCTTGTAGGTAGGTATCGTACTATACTCCTATCCCTGGAACTTTCCTAATTGTTTTTGATGGCGGCGATGCAATAACCGCTCGATCGGATAAAAAATATCATTTTGCTGGAACTAAATTGCCGTAGATGCATCAACGGTATCCAAGGTCAGCTCAATAATAATTTGTGGAGAAGAACATAGTTCATAGGGCACAGTTTGTTTCAGGGCCCGAGCTTGGAATGAAGTTGTTCTGATGAACTATGATGCCTTATTTAGGAAACCACACAGGTCTTTTTCACGTATTGGCGATGCACTGATTGATGGCTTCAACAAGATGAGGCATATGCAGCCATTATCATCTTTCCAAGTCCGTCTCGTCTCGCCTAAGATAACTCATAGACTATAATGATGGAGAGTGAAGAATTGACGTTTGGGCTACGAAGCTGAACAACACTAAAACCTGCCCACGTCAGAGAGAAATCCAATGTCATGAAACCAGGGGGCTTGACAAGATTGACAAGGAACATTGCTCCGTGCTTACGACCCAATAGAGACCAGCAAGTGAACGGCGAAGGTGGCAGGTCAAGATAACCGCATCATCTACACCTTTAACTCAGATGAACTTTTCCAGACCTACAGCATATTTACTCTCCCTACAATTTTTTCAATTGATACAGCAGTCCCCTGGTGTCGGCTCATAATATTCACAAGAAAGAAATGTTGGGAAAGCCCTCAGGATTGGGTGTTTACTCGATTAGTGGTATCAATCTAATAAGACCTAAAGAAACCACAAAAAAAAAAAGAAAAAAAAAAAGCCACGAATCCATCAAGGCAAGGTCCCTTGTGAACATATCTTCCATTAGACTACTACTCCGTACGTACTACTGTGATAATCACAGATTACGTGACCTCTCCAAGAAAGGGGACGAGGCATCATAGATTAATACGAAGCCTCCTTGCGCTGGCGAGAGCCGTGCCATCCGTTCCGTCAGAAGCGAGTCCCTTTTGGTGACCCCTCCTCTGGCCCCTAGCATGCATGCAGGAGGTGGGTACATTGTTCCAGCTTCCAGCGATGGCTTTCTGTCGACCATCAATTGCAGCCAGAGAGCCCTGAAATTGCAAACTAAGCCTCATCGAATGACTAGGATCTTCTATGTCAGCGTAACGCCAAGTCTTCCAATAGTGCTGGGCTCCACAGATCCGCACAGCCAAGCCGGACACGTCTGAGAGAGAGCAATAGTACGTACCCCTCGTGGTGTTTACTTCAATGGGACCTTGATATGGAGATGGAAGACCTCCAATCTGGATGGAGAATGATTAATCGTACAGGCGTTTCGGATACAGTGCGAACTTTGATAAGTTTATTTCAGCGGGCAATGCATATTTTGATCCGCGATGCTGAAACCAATTCAGTGACCTTCCCGCGCCTAAAATGTGCGGCGGCTTTAGTTTCGACGGCTTTGGGAATGGGTTACGCCAACAGTGTAATGAGGATTTCTGAGCCTTTGAATCGACCAAGTTACATCGGTACTCAACGTGCGTCCCGTACCAGGGCAAAAAAAAAAAAGTGACGTCTCCTCGTCCTAGCGGCGGCAGTTTCCCCCCCTAACCAAAGTACTGGTTGTTGAATGGTACTCTCTATCACTGTGCCGTTGATCAGCTTTTAGCAAAATAATAGCGCGACTCATCTCGGATGGGCCAGGCACATACACAGTATTTGCAGAGCTGCCCGCGCCCTAAGTAGCTTCTAGCCTCGAGTACCTATCTCGTATCGCCCCAGTCACCTCAGTCGCTTTCGTTCTAAGTACCTACCCCTTGGTCTAGACTACCTAGCATCACAGGCCTCCCCATTGTGCTCCCACCCCCAGAATCCACGTCGCTCGTTCTTGTCCGTCGTCCTTCTTGGTCTGCCAAGTCCTCTCCAACTTTGTTTCATTTTTCCTTTTTCCTCTTCTCCCTCTATTCCATTCCACTTCCTCTTTCCTCAGTATTCCGTCGTGAGCGTCTATATCGACGGCGATTCATATTTGGCAGCGGATCTGTCAGATTTCCTCAGCCGGCCACTCCACGTCATGGTTCTCTGAGGAACGCCCTTCTTTCTCTAATTCGCAGCAGCTTTGTTTCGGCCACTTTTGCCACAAATTCTCTGACGACGCCAGACAACTAAACCGCTTTTGTTGTCTGCGACATTCATCAACCACCAGCCCATCTATTCTTATCACGTTCATTCTTCTCCCAAAGCGCGCTTCGATCTTTTATATTTCGCCATGGCCACAGGCAATGTGCGCTACGTGCGCTACATCGTCTTCTCTCTGTTTGTATGTACCGAAACAGAACGAACCCAAACGGCTTTGGCCCACCCACAATCCATCCATTAACCAGCTCTCTCTCAGGTCCTAACCGTCTTCTACTTTGTCTCCCATTCGAAATATGAGACTGTCACTCTCCCCAACGGCGGGGTAGCCCCTATTAAGGACAACCCGAAGTTCCCAGGTGGCCCTGGTGATGTCAAGGTCCCTGGCGAGTCTGGTAGTGAAAGCAAGCCTCCCCCCTTCCCGCAAGGAGAAACCGTCGATAAACCCGAATCCGAAGAGGAAATTCTCAAGACGGAGCCCCCTTCTCCGTCGCCCGATAGTGACACCGGCAAGTCTACCGACTCCGACCGCCCCATCGACATCAAGGACCATGTTATGGCCATGACCCCCAACGACGCAGGCTGGAATTATAAGGAAGCCTCTGCCCCTGGACCCCGAATGAACGCCACCTTTGTTACTCTTGCTCGAAACAGCGACATTTGGGATATTGCCGAGTCCATCCGTCAAGTTGAGGATCGATTCAACCGCCGCTACAATTACGATTGGGTCTTCCTGAACGATCAGCCCTTTGACGAAGAATTCAAGAAGATCACCACCTCCCTTGTGTCCGGCAAGACCTCGTACGGGTTGATCGCTGAGGAGCACTGGTCTTTCCCTGAGTGGATTGATCAGGAGAAGGCCAAGAGAGTTCGTGAGGATATGAAGGAACGAAAGATCATCTACGGTGACTCCATCAGCTATCGTCACATGTGCCGATTTGAGTCTGGATTCTTCTTCCGTCAACCCCTGATGATGAACTATGAGTACTACTGGCGTGTGGAGCCCTCCATCAAGCTCTTTTGCGATATTCACTATGATCCTTTCCGTGTTATGGCTGAGCAGGGCAAGAAGTACAGTTTCGTCCTCAGTCTTTACGAGTACTTGGACACCATTCCTACACTTTGGGATAGCACCAAGAAGTTCATCGCTAACCACCCGGAGCATATCGCGGAGGGTAACTCAATGCGTTTCCTGAGTGATGATGGTGGTGAGACTTACAACAAATGTCACTTTGTATGTTTCTCTAAGAGATTATAACCTTTCACACTGCAACTCGGCTAACATATTCTAGTGGTCCAACTTCGAAGTTGGTAGCCTCGAGTGGCTCCGTAGCAAGCCTTATATCGACTTCTTCGAGTCTCTTGACAAGGATGGTGGCTTCTTCTACGAGCGATGGGGTGATGCTCCCGTTCATTCCATTGCCGCTGGTCTTCTCCTGAAGAAGGAAGAAATTCACTTCTTCAATGACATTGCTTACTACCATGTTCCTTTTACTCACTGCCCCACGGGAGAGCAGAAGCGCCTTGATCTGCGCTGCCACTGTGATCCCAAGGAGAACTTTGACTGGAAGGGCTACTCTTGTGAGTTTTTTTTCTAACATCTTCAAGCCAATGGACAACAATCTAACTAAAGCCAGGTACCTCTCGATACTTTGAACTTAACGGCCTGGAGAAGCCTCAGGGTTTTGAAGAGAATTCGTAAAAAAAAAAGGAAATTGACCCCAAACTGGGCTTTGGGCACGTATTCTCAGTACGCTTTTTTCCCTCACATACTAGGTTGTAATGCCCATGAAATGATTTCCCTTGGGCTGCATTTTGACGGAGGTTTATCTCGGGGGGCAAGGTATTACGGCAAAAATGCTTTAAAGTGGCGACTAAAGAGAAAAAAAAGGCGTCTGGACTTGAAACAATGTGGACAGATTCGGTCATGTAGATGTATATGAATCAACCGATTTCTTTTTTTGGGGATCTGACAACATGAACAATTTGATGTTAATCCTGTCATCTGTCATGTAATAGTGTACAGCTTGTGTATAGGTACATGGCTCGCGGCCTTTCTAATATATCTTTCTTAGGATAGCAATCCCGGTACAATCAGCTTTGGCTCAAATAGTCATTCAGAGTCATGGTGTGGTTCTCAATCCTCTAGCACGTTCAACCAATAGTGGCCTTCTTGGGCTTCTTGGTGCCATATTTACTCCTGCTCGTCGTTCGGTTGGCAACACCACCCTTGATGAATGTTAGCAAAAGTGATATCATCAAATTTTCCTTCTTATTTATTTTCACGAAGCAATTTCTTCGTGTCCTGCATATGGGTTTGAAGGAAGGAGGAGAAAAGAAGCGGGAAAAAAAATTAAGGAGGCCAGCATACCAAATCAAGAGCTCCACGGACAAGATGATACCGCACACCGGGACAATCCTGCGCACGTCCACCACGCACGAGAACAACACTGTGCTGCTGGATGTTGTGTCCTTCTCCAGGGATGTAGGCGGTCACAACGGAACCGCTCGAGAGCTTGACACGCGCCGTCTTTCGCTCTCCTGAGTTGGGCTTCTTGGGTCGCACGACACCCACTCGCAAGCACACACCCTTGAGCGCGGGACAGCGTGTGTTGGCTAAGGCGGGGGAGACTGCGTGGCGCGCTCGCTTGCCCTTACGACAGCCGCGCAGAACCTGGTTGAGCGTTGCGGAGCGAGCAGGCGTCGTAGTGAATGTGCGGAAGGATGGGATGGCGGCGGAGGTAGCGATTCGGAGGGGGGTGGCCGCGGCCACAAAGGGGCGACGAGTCGCTGGGGAGAAGAATTGGCGGAGGATAGAGCCGACCATGATGGGCAACGTCAGCCAGGACGGAAGGAGGACGAGAATTGGCGAGAATTGGCGGAGTGGTGAGATGCTCCCTGGCTTCGTCTCTCACCAAGTACCTACTGGAGCTCTCATGATCGTCAATATCAAAATCTCAGGCTGACCTTGCAATTGAATCACGTGACACCTTTTCTCCCTAACATATGGTACGTAGGTACATGGTTAAGGTGCCTCAAATAAAGTACCCATGTCAACGGCCCTATGAAATTTCCGTATTCCGAGATGGCCTTCAAGGAACCTCTCCGAAAGAAAAGAAAAAGCGGGACTGACGTCAGTCGGTTAATCCCCGGACTGGCTCCTGTAAGTATCGCGGCGGCACAGCCTGCCCCGCCCCGGTGCCTCCTTCTTCCTTGCCCCCCCACTTCTCACTGCCTTCCCAAGTGCCTTCTCACTGCGCACCCCGCAAATGGCAAGAACTCGATAATATTTTTAACTACGTACCGCGGGACGCGAGGTTATCCTCGGCTGGGACCCATATCTTAGGCCGAGCAAAGCTTCCAAGATGCGAGCTGTAGCCCCGGGTATCTTACACCCCGACGGGTGGCGTCGCTCTCGCTGATGTTTGAATTGATGTTGGTGGGCTCCTATTTGTTGCCGGGGAGTGTCAATGAGGCCGTGTCCTCCCGGCGTCACTTATAAGTGTACCACACAGCTTCTGCAACTTGCCCCTCCTCCCTCGGACCTTTCCTGGTGTATTGGCGGTTGACTGTTTTGGCTTGTGATCAGCGTTGTTACCTGGGTCACTTTCTCTTCCTGGCTTTTCTCCTTTCGACCTGTTCGACCTTGTCCGTCTGTCTTCTTCTTCCACTGTGTTTCATTTCACAAGCTTCAGTAACAACGCGCACATCTTCCAATTATAGCCATGTCGTCGTCCATTGGCCGGGTCATTCGACCTGCTCTGCGAGGAGGCCGAGCTCTCCCCCAGCGCTTAGCTGCCACAACTGCCACTATTCCTCGGACAATCTCGAGGGCTTCCATGTAAGTAAGCTCCCAAAAACAGCCTGCTCCCCGTAATGTAACTCCATGTTTGGAGCTCGGCGCAGGGCACGTTTGGATCTCAATTGGCACTTCGATTGCTCATCACACGCCTCTGTTACAGTTCCAATACCCCCATTCGCGCCCTCTCTACCACCCTTCCACTCCGCAATGACCTCCCCTTCGACATCTCTGAGATCCCCCCAACGCCCATCACTCACCTCTCCGAGGTTGAGGCCGCAATGGCTGAGACCGTCTCCAAGTTCGCCACAGAGGTGATCCTGCCTCGCGCTCGCGACATGGACGAGGCTGAGGCCATGGATCCCGCCATTGTTCAGCAGCTCTTCGAGCAGGGCCTAATGAGCATCGAGATTCCTGAGGAGTACGGTGGTGCCGGTATGAACTTCACCTCCGCCATCATTGGTATCGAGGAGCTTGCTCGCGCGGACCCTAGTGTCTCTGTCATGTGTGATGTGCATAACACCCTCTGCAACACCGCCATTATTAAGTACGGATCCAAGGAGCTGAAGGAGAAGTGGCTTCCCCGCCTAGCCACCGACACTGTCGCCTCGTTCTGTCTCTCCGAGCCTGTCTCTGGCTCCGATGCTTTCGCCATGGCCACCAAGGCCACTGAGACGGCCGATGGCTTCACCATCAATGGAGGAAAGATGTGGATTACAAACTCCATGGAGTCTGGGCTCTTCATCGTCTTCGCCAATCTGGACCACAGCAAGGGCTACAAGGGTATCAGCGCCTTCATCGTCGAGAAGGATACCCCTGGATTCTCAATTGCCAAGAAGGAGAAGAAGCTGGGTATTCGTGCCAGCAGCACCTGCGTCATCAACCTCGATGATGTTAAGATCCCCAAGGAGAACTTGCTAGGTGAGCGCGGTCAAGGTTACAAGTACGCCATCTCCCTCCTCAATGAGGGCCGTGTCGGCATCGCCGCCCAAATGACTGGCCTGGCCCTTGGTGCCTTCGAGAACGCCGTTCGCTACGTTTGGAACGACCGCCGCCAGTTCGGCCGACTCGTTGGTGAATTCCAGGGCATGCAGCACCAGATCGCCCAGTCCTACACCGAGATCGCCGCCGCTCGTGCCCTAGTCTACAATGCCGCCCGCAAGAAGGAGGCCGGCGAGGAATTTGTCAAGGATGCTGCCATGGCCAAGCTCTACGCCTCCCAGGTCGCTGGCCGTGTGAGCGGATTGGCTGTCGAGTGGATGGGCGGTATGGGATTCGTGCGTGAGGGTCTTGCCGAGAAGTTCTGGCGTGACAGCAAGATTGGAGCCATTTATGAGGGTACCAGCAACATTCAGTAAGTCATACATTCATCCCTTGTTGTGGCAGGTATGTTCGTGTGTGTAGAAGCAAGTACTAACACTAATCGCAGGCTGAACACGATTGCCAAGTTGCTTCAGAAGGAATACACCCAGTAGACTATGACGATGGAAAAAAATGGGAGCACTTGTTTTTATTTAATGGAATCAAACAAGAAGATAAAAGAAAGAAAAAAGCACTAAAATTGGAAAAAAGGATTCATAGCCATGCGTGATCCAATTACTTTTACGTAGCTGGCGATTATACCCTGTTCTCACAAAGGACGAGCCGCCATATATTTACGCACTTACACAGTCATTTCAAAATATCAGACCAGACATGATATGATATGACATGTCGTGACAAAAAGAGTAATGGCCGCCTCAAAGCCTCGTTTCAAAAACAACCCCATTATGTTCTTTCTACTTGGGTCTGCCCTTCCGACCATCCATTCCATAGCCAGTACTATGTCAACAAAGCTAGCAGTCATAAACGCTTTTCTTCTACATTGCTTATTCGCACAAAACTGGACACTGCCACAAGAACCAATAAAGCGAACGTTAAAAACGGTGTCTCCATAGAGCCATCTACAAGAAAGTTCGCTGTATAAAAAAAAAACAATAAAAAACACTAAGCCACGGTGTCTGATCGTCTAACCTTCATCGCTCCTGGGTATTCGATAGGCAAGACAGTCCCTTCACCGCAGCGCTACATCATTTAGTAGAAATGTAAACTAGCTCTCCAATCTCGAGAAGTCTCGCGCTCGCTGGTCTGTTCAGATGCTTCCAGCCTTCCGAAGCCCTCCGGCCCGCCGTACATGTGGAGTTTGCCCAATCTCCAAGTTCGGCTCAGAGACTTGAGCCCTTTCTTCTTCTTTCCCTTTTCCAGTCTCTTGGGTCTCTTCAGGCTCTGGAGTCGGTCCGGTGACTCGAATCGGTGGGTTATCTCGAATTTGTTCGTTTTCAAGAAGGTGCCCAGACGCCTGTATCAAACCAGGCCTCCACAGTCGTTCAATTTGTTGAGCATCTCGCTCCTCTCGCTCTAGCCGATTCGCCTAGTCGAAATCGGCAGTGTATGAGAAGCCGCGGAATTCTTCTTGCATAGCTTGTGAGAGAACTATATTCGTGTTAATAAATTAGATTCTCTGCTCCATTAGGGAAAGTAGTTTTTTCAACATACCAGACTGGACCGGGGTGAGAACTGGAGTGACACTGGTGAATTCAGAATCGAAGTTGCTGGTATCGGTCGCGCTCTTAATTGTAGGCATGAAGGGAGGTTGCACACGCTTGTGGTAGATATCATCCCAGTTGATGTTTCTGAAGAAGGGCTGGCTCATCACCTCCTGGGCGTCAGTGGGACCGCTTCCCAGACGTTGATCAGGCTCACGCGTCAAGAGCTTCTGAAGAATCGACACAGAGTCTCTAGGCATGTGGATGGGATAGAGAGGCTCGTCAGCGAGAATTGCGTCGTAGATTTCGTCCTCGTCTTCTCCTCGGAAAGGTGACTGTTGGAGGAGCATCTGGTATATCAAAACGCCAAACGCCCACCAGTCGACGGCTCGCCCATATTTCTTATCAAGTAGAATCTAAAGTTGATCAGCTCATGGTTCATATTGAGACAAAACATTTCAAATTGCATACCTCTGGAGCCATAAATTCGGGAGTACCACAGAAAGTGCTGGTCGTGGATCCATACCACATGTCCTCCTTGCAAAGACCATAATCGGCGACCTTGAGGTGGCCATCTAGAGTCAACATAATATTGTCGAGCTTGAGATCACGGTATACAACACCATTTTCATGGAAGTACTTGAGGGCCAAGCACACTTCGGCGGCGTAGAATCTGCAACCGGGTTAGCGGACTTCTCAACTTAAACACGGTTGTTCATGGAAACATACTGAGCTCGCTTTGTTCCGAACTGTCCTCGCTGAATGTGCAACATTAGATCACCACCGCTAATGTACTCCATGACGAAGTAGACACGGGTCTCCGTCTGGAAACAAGCATGAAGGTTAGTCAAGAAGGGGTGGCGTTCCCTGTTAGCTATCAGGAATACACGCTTCTCTGATCGAATGCTTTCGACTTCATCATTCTCAATGATAAACTCCTTCTTCAAAACCTTGATGGCATACAGCTTCCTTGATCGCTTTGTCTCAGCCAACATAACCTTTCCAAAGTTACCTTTACCCAAGACAGCCAGGAAATTGAAGTGGTCCAGACCAATACGTTGCCCAGTTCCAGGATCAGTTGCCAATGGCAAAGCCTTGCGTTGGCCACTTGCTGGGACACCTTGCTGCTGCGGCTGCTGCTGCAATGTCGGCGACTGCGGTTGTTGCTTAGGTGCGACATCAGGAGTCTGATTGGCGCCAGTGGCGTGTTGGTAAGCAGGCTGCTGCTGTTGCTGGGTTGGCAGCGGAGGCAAGGCTTGCTGTGGAGGAGGCTGCTGCTGAGGTGGCTGAGGCTGCGACTGAACGGGTCTCTGAGCTGCAGGCTGCTGCTGCTGTCCATAGTTGGCATAGTCTGCAGGGTTATACTTGCGTTGCTGAGGAGATCCGCCATACTGCGCACCCTGGGCATAGGGGTCCTCGGGTCTGTCGTATCCTCCAGTTCCCCCGCTATATTGGGAGAAATCCGATGGCTGTCGTTGAGGTTGAGGCATTCCTGACATTGCAGCGGTGGCGGCTGCTGTAGCCGCCGAGCTGGATGAAGTACGGTCGGGATGCACTGGCCGCTGCGCAGGTTGGTTATACATTGCTTTCGCCGCCTCTGTTGCATCTGGAGACATGGGCTGTCCATATGCTGAGACATTTGTACTCGAGTATGAAGCCGCTTGAGAGTGGCCACTGCTAGTGGTTTGACTCTTTCCAGGCCGTAAAGTCTTATCGGTGAGGGAAGAGACCTTGGCCTGCCTCTGTTTCTGGGTCCTGATACCATCCAAGATCTGGTTCGCCACAGCCATGGACATACCGCAAAAATCGGGGACCAAGTGTACACATTGGGCATGTGAGGTAAGCCCACATTCTGTAGGGCGTTAGCAATAGAAATTCGCGAGGAGGGGTTATCGACGAACCTGAGCATTTTCTGCAGTTCTTCTTTCCAAATGGCAGGATATAACCACAATGGCAGCACCAGTTGGCCGTGACGTTGGAGAAGGGCTGGAATCGGTGAGGGATGCGATGGTTGATCTTCTCCTCGTCCGGATCAGTCTCGGCATTACTCTTGCTGATACACTTGGTGACGACACTTGAATAACACTTGGTGTGGCAAGTGTACTTGCAGTCCTCGCATTGCATTCCCGCAGAGTATTTGAGGAAATCTCCGCAAAGAGCACAGCGCATAATGTTGTAGAACTGGTGTTGTACAAACTTGTGGCCGTACATCTCATGAACTTCTTCCTTGCGCTGACGAACGGCACCCTTTCGTCCAAGACCCAAATCAACCTGCCGTCGGTCCTTGTTAGTTTTGATAAAGCTCATTTGGAGCTGAATCTGCCCCGTAGGCTCGAGATTGAACCATCCGTCGATAGGTCCAGTGTTGACTTGGGGAGTAGGGCCAGGTGCTCCATAAGCTCCTTGCCCTGGGCTCTGGGGCCCTGGCGATGTGGGAGAGCCACCAAAGCTGCCAGAACTCTGAGGAAACTGACCAGGAGCACCGCCAGGTGTGCCCATTCTGTCAGCAGAAACCCAACCAGAGCTGTTCATCTCAGCTTCAATCCTCTTGCGTCGCATCTCTTCCACTATATCAGATATTCTCACCCAAAGGAGACCAATGGGCATTGGGTGTTCGCTGGGCTTATCATAAACGGTAAGTTCAATTTCGTTGGCCTTGTCGACTTCAATGTTATGATACTCAGCCTCCCATCGATCGGTGCGGGAAGCTCTTGTACGCGCCATGACGGTGTCCTCAACCTTCACGGCCACAAACGTCTCTGGGCCTCGAGCAAATCTACCAGTCGCGGCGTGGTCGACGTCCTTGACAGCAATAACTCTGATTGATAGCTGTCCACTGAGAGGCTTCCTCAAGTTGGGAGTATTGATTGAGTCATCTGTAGCATGATTAGCATTAGTGAGCCACAGGACTACGTCTCATTCCAAGGTATTTGCTTTTAGGCTCTTCGATTGAACAGAGAGAAATATCACTGGGTGTTCATGGTTCAACTTACCGTCCTGGGCATCAGCCGAGTCGACGTCAATGTGAAGCTCCTCATATCTCTTGAGTGCCTGCTTCAAGAGTATTATCTTCTGCTTGCTCTCGACTTTTCGAGCAGCAGCGTCAGCCTTGCTCTTTCTGTCACCTTCCATGCCGTAGAGCTGAACCATCTTTTCAATGCCTTTCAAATACTGTTCTTCAACATTGAGCTTGAACTGAATCTGGGAGAGCATGAGCTGGATACGGGGGCCGAGATGGGGAGTATCATATTTGATCAAGTCTGTCCAAACATTATTAATTGTCCAAGATAGCGTTGGCGATGGGTACAGGATTTTGCCGACATACCTAGCTTCGTAAAGTTGGGTCGAGGTTTAGAGAGGCCACCGGTACTGGGACCGGGGGAAGCATAAGGGTGACGGGGAGGTTGCAAGTCGCCATACTGGCCAGAGCCAGATCCATAAGATCCTCTATCTGCCGAGTAGGGCGCTGAGCCATCCTTTGGCGGAGGGGGAGGGGCATCAGGCGAATCCCCAACGGACATGCCCTCCACACCTTGGTTGACACGACGCATCTGGATGTCGCGCAACTTCTCCTCAAAGAACTGGAGGTTACGACGACCTTCACGCATTTGAGAGTCGAGGCGGGAGCGGACGGCCTCATTGTTGGTCTGGGCCCGCATCGCATTGGCGGCGTTGATGAGCGCCTTCTCCCGCTCGATCTTCTTGTAAATATTCTGGATTGCCTCCTCGTCATTCATGGCGGCGGAGGGTGCGCGATACGTTCGCGCAAACCGACAGGAGGGTAAAGAATAGGATAAGAGTGATGGCGATAGTCGGGGCTAATAAAACAAAAGAGGAACCGAACAACGATGGGCACGACTGGAGGGTGTCGTCTTGTCGGCTCAAGGTCGGAGCGTCGTCGATCGACACGAGGAGAAAAGAGGGGAGAGGGGGTAGAGACCTGAAGCCTGGGTCGGTGGGAGTGTCGTAACAGGAGGGGCACCAGCAAAGATAAAAAAAAAATGCAGGTGCCAGTGCAAGCTATCGACTTGCCGGATCTTATGCTACTGGGAGAGAAGCGAGGCCGGCAGGAGGCGGAGAGCGGGAGGAATAAGGAAGAGGGTAAACGTGGTGGTGTGGTAGAAAAGAGATGTCGTCAGTGATGGGATAGGACGGGATGGAGGTTGGGTCCCTCCTGTGATGGCTGTTTGGGCGGTGTTTGGGGGGGGGGCGACGGGGTGGAAGGAAGGGAGCCTAGGTGTGCCTGGAAGGGGAGGGGAGGGGCCTTGGAGGGGATTTTGGCGGGGTCTCTGGTTCTGTTGTGCATGTGGTAAAGGTGGCGGTAAGATCAGAGCTACAGCCTACCTACCCATATCCACCCAAGCTACCTACCCACCTACCTGAAAGCTCCCATATACAGTACCTCCCTACCCTAGCAGCAAGATTATTGGGCATGTACTGTACCTTGCCTCAGATGTCTAGGCTCGTGAGCAGGTATATTTTAGGTACCAACCTGAGGTTCGGTACCTGTGCGAGAACATGCACATGAACTGATGATGAAGGACTCATCAAGGGCTCAAGGTACGGGGTACACTACCTAACTTACCTCGTAATCCCTACAGTACCAACGGATGGGAGATGTAACGCGGATGTCTCAGCCCAATGCCCCAGCCCAACGCCATGTAGACCACCAAAAAAAAAACATCAAACAATGTGAAGGTAATCATCCAGGTGAGGCACCTGGGCATCATGACCTTGTGTTGATGCCCGTAAAGTGTAGAATCCGTCCTTCTCCTCTAATGCAAACTTCTAAGCAGTCACTACCTTACCTTTGCTTGACCTCCTCTTCAGGAACTCGTCAAAAGCTGCCTATCAGGCACGGTAGGTGGCTTTTCAAGGTACCTTGGTATGTAGGTATGTGACTTTAGGTGCCAACCTTGTTTATCTCCCAACAGGATGGTTGTCTGGAATGCCTCAGTCGCTGAGTTCACGCAGCTTAGGCTGACTATATAGGTAGGTCTCTACAGCAATGTGCTTTGAGGCCAGCCTCCATATAACCATGGCCTCGAACGCCTCTTCATACAGTGCCAGAAAGCTATGCACGTGCTTTTGCCGTATGTTTAGCATTTTGCTGTTGGATGTTCACCTGATAGAAAAGCAATCGTTGTGTGGTTTCTAGTCTCGAGCTCAAATTCACCTGGCTGTGTAGTTATTTCGCATCATCTGATATTGCCTCCAAGCGTGCTGCAAGAACACAAATTCTACTTCGCCCACCTCCCTGGTTGGACGGCATCTGACCAGGGTCGGCGCAGCGCTGTCTGTCGGATAGGGACTTCCGGATGATCTCCAGTTAATTAGTGGTAAAAGGCTTGTGTAGCCGAATGGAGCTGAATGGAGCTGAGGCAAGGAACTGACTTGACGGCTTGAGGTCTTCACATTCATTGCTGTGGCTGGCTTCATCCTTCCGCTGCCAACAAGAACAACCAGCTCACATAATCACTTGAAGAGCGACCTGAAGGTCACCGCGAGAGCAGAAGATACGACAGGAGGTAGTCATTGAGCAAATTTTGAAATAAATTTATTCCCGGGTCTTGTGCGGTGTTCCAGATGGCCCTCCTCGATGCCATGCACTTGTCACGCATAACAGCTTCAAACACGCGTGATACAAATCAATCGAGTGGCAAGAGAAGGATAAGACTGCATAGGTACGCAGTATTATTATTAAATTGTGCAAATTAATGATTCCATTAAACCAACTAAAATGCCACTGGCCTTTCCAACAATCCATAGTTACCGCTACACAATGCTGGTCTTGATTTCTTACGCTTGGTAATCTCACCTAGGCGGCCCAGGGTTAGGACTTTACCCATTCGTAGTCCTTGACGTAGGACTTTACTCTAGACCTATCTGTGCCACTGAAACGAGAGGGATTTGCACCAGTCCTTAATACAATAAATTACTCGATCAGTAGAGCCTGAGGCTTTTTTTAATGCTTTGCACAAAATGATACAAATTTCATAGTGAGTAATTTTTTTCTGGGTCTTGGTGCGAACCTCACCAAAGACCCAGAGGATCCCTACTTCCTGGTCTGCATCTGACGACTCTCTTGTGGAAAGCGATCCTCAACGCCCTTTTTGCCCTTTACCTAACAATGGAGATTTGTCGTTTCCAAAAGAAGTGACAAGAAAAAAACCATTGTTTTTGGCTATTCACGAGTGAATCTATTTCTCTCGTTACATCTACCATGTTTCCCATTATCACATTATCACGCGGCTAGCCCGGCGATGTCGATCGTCCACTACTGTACTCAGCGAGACGAATCAAGGCCAGACCGCTCCTCTGTTGGCACCATCCGGCCCCAGTCTGAGCTTGGGTATTGTCTGATGAATAAACACAGTAGACAAGGTTGTGTATCTTTTTTGTTCTCCTTCCTTCTCACCTTAGAACGGCCTCGGATTCCTTGCGATTTTCCTCATTGCCAATCTCGGTCGTTGCTATTGTTCAAGTCAACAACCAAAATAGCTCCTCTCGTTGAGATGAACAAAGACCAATCCTCTTGGCTCTGTAATCCATGATCGGTAGTCTCAGTGGTCAGGCATCATGTTCTGTCCCAATTGGTTATTTTCCAAGATGAAATCGTAGGTGAATGAGGCGGTTAAGTTATATAGTACTGCACAACGTACAGGTAGGACTGACGTCCTATAAATTGCCCTAATAAGCATCTAGGGGAAGGCGAACGGTATCTACTATTAAGGAATCCTACGTGGTCTATTTTCTTTATAGAGAAGCGGCAAACTTGGTAGTGTACAGATGGCGTAAAAATGTTACAAGAAGCTGGGCGATATATCACAGAGCCTCTAGGCTCAGGACCTCCGCACAAACAGCAAGGCAATGCTCCCCGTCAATGCTGCTCCAGCTAAAGCACCCTGAAGTGCCAATAGCGACGCGTTCCTCATCGTCATGTCTATCTGTCGCTCACTGAATAAATCTTCTGCCAGGGCTCTCCACTTGTCATGGTCTAGCCCCGCCTCTTTCACTTTCTCTTGCCATGACATCTCTGAGCTTTCCCCAACTTCTAATGATGGCTCCGGAGTAACCTCACTTGGTGTCGCTACTACAGGTTCATTCGATGTGGGAACAACATCAGGCCAGGTAGTGTTGTTTGAGGCGCCCGCCAGGGGTTCCTCCACAGCTTTCACAGCCTCGACCAGGGGCTGCATCGCAGGAATCTGTTCCCACTTCTCAAGAGCTAGTTTCACTTCTTGGAGTTGGCTCCGGACCTCTTCCAGAATCACCGTCTCCTCCGCAACCACGCCTTTTACCAACCTTCTTCGCTTCCAAGGTTCAGCCACAAACTGGAACACGATGAACAGGATGAAGTTCATGCCCATCAAGCCCCATGTACCCCAAGTACTGGCCCTCCTGATTCGGTCGCTCCAGATTTGCTCTTCATGATATCGCTTCAATATTCCCGCATTGAGGCGCTGGTTCAGGCTCTGCTCATCAGCCTCTGCCTCAGTCAGATCCTCCTGTGACGCCGCTACTTCGCTCTCGAGCACGTGGTCCGCTCGGTATAGCTCGGTAAAGCGCTCGAGATCGTGGGCCGACCACGAATCCTTGCGGGCGAGGAGAGTTGTGACTTCACGCTGTGTGGCAGCTCGTTTCGTGTGCGACGTCTTGTATTCTTGGCGGGCATTGCGAACGCGTTCGTGGGCTTTGTCTAGAGCAATCTCAAGCTCAGCGTTTCGGTTCTTAATGTGCTCAATACTGCTATATCCCGTAACATCATTGAGTGTTTGGGTAGCGTTGAGCACTCGGGCCTGGAACTTGTCCATGATCTCGCTGAACTTCTGCGTCAACTTAGTCCGGCGGCTCTCAGCCCACGATGGGAGGTCTCTGGGTGACTGCGTGTCTTCCGGGATTGCGGTTCGAGGTTTTGGATTGGCCGGCTTCGGTTCCTTGATCTTTACACTTTCAGGCTCAGTTGGTTTCGACTTAGAACTCTCTGCCTTCGCATGTTCGGCGCGAAGTTTCTCGATCAAGTCGAATTCCGGTTTGGGACCATTGCTCGAACTCGGCGGCGTGTTAGGAGCCTTTGGTGGTATGTTTGTTGAGTAGAACCGTTCGGAGGCCCCAATGGCCCATACATCGCACCCCAGACATATTACCGAGCTCCGCGAGTGCGAGACCGGTTGTGATTGTCCCGAGACCGTCTTGCCCTGCCACACAGCTCGATTGTGTCCCAACCTAACATGGCCAAAGACGAGCCTGGCTACTGGGCGAGCAAACGGCTGCATCGCTGAACCGAATGGCGGGCGCAAGGGGTGGTGGTGAGTGCCCGGCTCGATCGCGGTTATTTAGTGCTCGAGGTTGATACGTTGAGACATGATCCGAGCCAGGTACCCGACGACCGTTGTCGGCAACGTGCACCCTGGAACTTTTCTGCCGCGGGACAGGACCATACCCCATGCTATGGAGGGGCAGGGCAGGGCACCACCGCCTTTGCAGCGGACGTTGCGGCGGGCATGTGGCGGGATGTTTGGGGCATCCATAGCTGCTCGTTAGGGGCTTCTTTTAGTGGATCCAGGTGACGGCTAATCTGCACTATAGTACCCCGGCGGACGTCAAGGTACGTATTGTGCAGGATTACGACAGCGTGGATACTACAGTACCACAGTACCTCCCTACCTAAGGTATGTTCAGGGAGGGGATTGGGGGGGAGGTTGTGGTTGTTCAAAATTTCCATCCATATTACCAACTCGTCACTCCAATGACGACAAGCGCTACATCCAGCCGCCCAAATCCCCGATCAAATGAATTAGCTATGCGTTGTTTTTTTTGCTAATCTGTTTATCCAATGATTCGTTCAGCACCATAGCCTATCAATTGGGCCTGTGTACGTAGTAATTTATCCAACAAGCTCTTACTGGTAGTTGCTGTAGTCTATATTTCTCTCGGTGTGTCCGTTTCTGCGTAGTCCGGTCGCATCTCTTATCGCCATCAAAAAGTTGCCCCTCCCCCACCTTCACCTTGCTTCTGCTCCCTCACACATAACCTTCAACGATCTCTTTTCTTTTCTTTTCTTTTCCCAAGAGTTTCGCACACTCACTCACTAGACACGGAAATAGACTATAACTAGGCCTCAACCGGAAACGGCAAAAACGCATTCGCTAGAAACCACAATCATACACAACAAAACCGCCATCATGGGTTCCATTCCATCCAACTCAGAGACTCCCGCGCTCAAGACGAACCCTCGTTTCATCTTCTTTACCGACTTCGACGGCACTGTCACCACCGCTGATTCGAATGACTTTATGACAGATACTCTTGGCTTCGGAGCTGAGCGCCGTATCGCGCTCAACAAGGATGTTCTCCACGGCCGCATGCACTTCCGAGACTCCTTTGTCGAGATGCTTGACTCCATCACCACCCCCTTCCCCGAGTGTCTTGATATCCTCCTTAAGAAGATCACTCTTGACCCAGGATTCAAGGAGTTTTACGACTGGGCTCAGGCCAACAACGTTCCTATTGTCATCCTGAGTGGTGGTATGGAACCTGTCATTCGCGCCCTTCTGGACACCCTGTTGGGACCTGGTTGGGATATTCAGATCGTGAGCAACAATGTTGCTGCTCGCGAAGGCAAGGATATTACTGAGAAGGGAGGCTGGAAAATTACTTTCCATGACGACAGGTAAGTCAACTCATGCCACTTCCAGGATGTCAAGACCTCAAGCTAATCGCAAACAGCATCCACGGCCACGATAAGTCCATCGAAATCCGCAAGTACTCTTCACTCCCCAACCGACCCACCATGTTCTATGCTGGCGATGGTGTTTCCGACCTCTCTGCCGCGAAGGAGACCGACCTTCTTTTCGCGAAGGCTGATAAGGGTGAGCCTTGTATTCCATCGGGAATAGTCGCAGGAATATCGCATCACTAACTCTAGAGTTATAGACCTCGTCACTTGGTGTGAGAACGAAAACGTCCCATTCGTTACCTTCCGCGACTGGACCAGCATCCTGCAAACTTGCAAGGAAATTTACGCAGGCAGCCTTTCTGTCAAGGATGCTGCCCGTGGCCGCATCTGATATCGATTACACAACGAAGCAAAAGCATTTGACTTTGGGAGGAGGCTAGTCCTCTCCATGAAACAACAAGAATCTCGGATGGTATCTCTGGATGGCAACTAATAGACTCCAGTATTATTTTAGATGATAAACGACAGAAGTCTAACATTTTTTTTTTATTTACATTATAGACTCGATATAGACTATAGAGAGAAACCTCAAATTATACAAAACCAAATTGCAGCATACATCATGCTTTAGCTTCCTTCCATCCCGAGCTCCTCGCTGACAAATCTCACGAAACTTCAAATTATCATTTTCCATTACTCGACCACATACTCGTTCGTTATTTTTCCTTTGGTCCCTTTTACTCTGTCCTCTTCTGCTCGGCAGGGATGCAGTACCAGCACCCGAGCATAACCACGAACAAGAAAATCACAATCGGATGAAGTACCCAAGTCCCAACCGCCTGTGCGAGCAAACCGGTGACGAAGGGGGCAACGGCACCGCCCATGCTGCCACAGGCACTGATTGTTGCTATTCCGCTGAGAGCCTCCTGACGTGTCATGCACCGCATGAAGACAGCCGCCGCGCAAGGATAAACGGGCCCCAAGAACAAACCAACAATGGACACGGCGACGGCTTCACCAATGATGTTTGGCACACACCACACGAGGATCTGGAACATTAGCGCACCAGCAGTCAGGGCGTAGACGACCTTCTTCTCCCCAATGCGTTGCGCAGGGTGAGTGAGGAGGAACCGGCCGAGCGTGATACCAGCCCAGAAGCCGGAGGAGACGTAACCGACGCGGGCCGGGTCGCCGTCGCGGGTGTTGATGAGAAAGGAGATGACCCAGCCGGAGATGGATACCTCGGCGCCCTGGTAGGCGAAGATGAAAATGGCGCCCAAGGTGACGACTCGAAGTCGCAGAACGCCGACCATGGAGCTCAGAACCGATTGGCCGGGCGCATTCTCTCGAGCATTTGCAGCCGGCGACATTTCTTTCTCATAGTTCCAGAAGGACCACGTACCGAGGAAGACAGTGCAGGCGCCGATGCCAAGAGTAATAAGGTAGTATCTTGTCCAGATGGCTCCAGCGGCAGTGACGACGGCCGTGGCAATCAAGGGCCCAACCGTGCCTCCCAATCCATACGTGCCATGCATCATGCCCAGCATCAGCGTGCCGTTCTGCAGGCCGCCACAGAAGAGGTTGGCGATGGCGACGTTAACACCAATGCTGAAGCCGACGAAGAAGTAAGCGCAGACGATGACAGGGAATGGTGCACCGGTAACATGAGCAATGTAGGCCAGCGTCAACATTCCTTGCGCCAAGCCCAGGAGTTTGGCCCGGCCGAGCTTCGCTCGTAGAGGATCTAGGACAATGGCGGAGGTGAGGAAGCCAATTGCTTGCCCAACGAAGATCAAAGACACAACGGCATAGCCAATATCATAATACCTGATGGCGAGTTAGAGACCCATCTAAGAGTAGGAAGCATGGGGAAAGGAGAGAGAGAGAGAGAAAGTATGCCTACTTTTCCATGTAAGGGATCAAAGCACCAGCTGCACTGTCACTTAGGGCGTTGGCGACGTTGGCAAGACATGCAGACAAGAGCCGGAAGCGATTCATGTAAGGGTTCCAAATTGTCGGCGTCACCTCAATTGATGGGACTGGGCTAGAAGGCCTACTCATTTCAACGTCCGTATCATCTCTTGGAACAGCAACCCCGGGCGCGGGAACCGGTTCAGAGTTGTGATGATGAAGTTCAAACGACTCTGTCTGGGGTGCACCGGGATATGTCCTTGGAACTGCACGTGCTGGCGCTGTTAAGGGACGATAGAGCTCCTCTGAAGGCGACTCAGCCAAAGATGGCTGCTGAATCTGAACAAGACTTCCTAACATGACAGAGTCCATATTGGGAATTTCTTTGGATGTTCTTTTTTTTTTCTCACGACAAACGTTCACGAGGGAAAATAACCCAAAAGAAAAAAAGATAAACTACCTCAAGAGCACTGACGAATCCAATTAACAAACTAGAGTCATCAGTGAACTGCTGAGGAAATTGGAATTATAAACAGAGATGGGTAGTCAAGTATTGTGAGAGCTTGCTCGGAGGGCAGTGTTCCGATATCAGCTGAGCCGCCGAAACTTCACACCCCGCAACGGTATGACTGTAGTTATGGTTTGGACCTCGTGATCTCGTCTGCTAGTAGTAGACATCCATAGGCGGGCCTGATGAAAAAAATTCCTGCATCGTAAAGACCCAGTCCACCAGTACCCGCAGACTACGAAGCAAGCTGAGCTCGTTGGAACGCAGAGAAGCAATAAGCAGAAAAAAAGAGTCCACAAAATCGGGTACTAAGAAGGTGTGGGCGGAAATATGGGTCGAATAGACCACTTGGCTCAAGTTACCGGGTGAAGGTTGGACTTCGTGATAACGATTCCCGTCGAAACTAGGCGGCGTAGTTCCTATCACAGCTTCTCCCCGTGTTAGAGCCGGGTTGGTTGGTTTATCCAGTCCCATCTTGCAGGGAAATGCAAGATGAAAAACCATCTTGGAGCGTGACTTGCTGACAAAAGCAATCCCTTAGCCATACCATAACTAGATAGGTAGTTAAATATTGTCCGAAGGAGGTGCTGCAATGTAACGATGACGACGGCAAGGAGCCGCCAGTGAGCGAGGTCCTTCGATGTTCTAGCACGCGGAAAGGCGGAGAGGGTCTGGTGTTGGAGTTTAGCTTCCGGCTCACCGAGAACGCGTCTAAATGAATGCTTGGATATTATTGGCGAGGATAATTATAAACAATAACTGGCTAATACACCCCCATTTGCACTGGAATAGGGCACTTGGCGGAATGGAGTTACACGTTTCGTAGGTTTGGTAGTTGACATTAGCAACACACACCGATCTGTCGGTCCGAGGTGAACGTCGGTCAGTCCAAACGGGGCAAGTCCGCGACTCGGCAGTTTGACGTTCATATCCACTTGCAAACCTGGGTTTCACCGTAGTATTTCCGGCAAGGCCCTAAGACATGTTGGGTCAACTTTACTTTGTGTGTTAGCGAGTTTGATTGGATTCTATCAATCAATCTTTCAGCACCGACTTTGCTTCGAGTAGTACCAAGGGAATTCGTCAATCGTGACACCGACAGACCGCACAGGTACGATACTTCAAAATGGGTCGAAGCAAGCGCAGCATTCTCGCCGCAGCTGAGGAGTCCATGACCCCTCCATTTCAGCTCGAACCAAACCAATCCCTGGTCCGTGTCGTAAAGAATGAGGGAAACAACCATTTCACCTGCGAGTTGCCAAATACGAAACTTGTCTACCTTGAACTTGCACAGCGGTTCCGGAACACCATTTGGATCAAGCGAGGCGGCTTCGTGTTAGCTGAGATTTATGAAGATGCTAAATCTGATGGCAACTCCATGGGCGAAATTATCAATGTTGTACGCGACGAGAAGCTTTGGCGCAAGCAATCATATTGGTGAGGGCCTTATGTGGAGGGATTGCTATAAATCAATATGCTAACCAGCCGCTGTGCAGGCCTAGCCAATTTACCAGGCAGGTATACCATTCTACTGACACCGATGAGGACTCGAACGCTGGCGAAATGCCTTCTAGCGACTCAGAGGACGAACAGTGATTTTTTTTTTTTTCGGTGGCCTATTTTATCCTTTATTTGTTCTTAGCCTCGGTGCTCTTTGTCGGCTGCCGTAGTGTGGCCGATTCGTTCGTCCCCAGATATACTAGCACGACTGTAATGAGGAGAACATTGACGACTGTGCTTGAGCTGCTATCAGTGCTTGGGAAGACGTTCCAGGCCCACTCCTGGGCGAACCATAGGAAGAACACTACCAGTGGACTTCGAGTGGCTCGCCACAGAAGGTAGGGCGTTGCCCAAGCGAGGTATACATAAAATTGGTAGTGAAGCGATCGAGCGAAGAGCAGGCCGATGACATTGGCGGAAAGTATGGTGGTCATGACATACTGAGGATCGATTGAATTGGAGATGCGTAGTTCTTCTTGTTTCGTAAACGGGGATCTACCTCGCAAGAAAGCAGGGATCATGGCATGCAAGGGCTGGTTTGCGGGTTGAAGCCACCTGGCAACGATGAAGATGACGAGAACCATGAAGTGGAAGGCGAGCAATACAAGAGAAAATGATTTGCTCAAGAAGGCTTCCTCGCCCATCATGCGCCAGTTGACCGTCCACTCAAACTTGAACTGGCGAGATAGCTCAAAGGCCCGCCCAAGATAGCCCCACGGGTTCTTGGCCAGAAACGGGATTGCAATAGCAAATTGGACCTGGGCCATCAGCCATGCCAATCGCAGGCTGCCGTTGAAGCCCCTTCCCAGGAAAAGAATGACACCGACGGCGGGAAGCACTAATAACAACGACATCTTAATTCCCAGGCCCCAGGTGTAGGCGAAGCTCCCGAAGGTCCAGTATCTCTTCTGGAAGAAGTATATTGCGAGCCAGAAGAAGAAGACAGCGAAGCAATCGTTAAAACACCGGAGAACGAACAGGCTATGCAATCGTTTCGAGAGGATGAGAAGAGGGAAGATGTAAGGAGGCACCTGTACAAATAGACAAGGATTAGCGCAACACCCTTCCACCGATCAAACATGACTTACCTTGGCTTTCCAGTAGCACAGCATGACCAATGCCAGTGTCGCCATATATAAGACAGCAAAGAGCTGCTGCGCTAACAAAATATTACTGCCTTCGTCCGTGATGTGGTATAGCCCAGTGTATATGTAGAGGTGCGCAGCCGGGTAGACAAGGGGACCGGTGCCGCCCTCCATCTTGGTGTAGTCTCGCTCGCCGGAGACAAATTGCGAGACTTGTTCCATGTATGCGACCCAGTCTATCTCAGTATCTAAATGAAGTGAGAGTTAGCTCTCGGAAGCTGTGTCCCCCTACCGTGTGGCCGGCCGTTCGCGATTGCTTACAAGGGATCCTCCATATAATCAGACCGCAGAGCACGGCGTCTGCCAGCCATAGAGCCGGTGGGATGAGCTTTGAAAGCGCATGCCGACCGGTGGCGACATCGGAGACGAAATTAATCGCCCGAGTGTGTATCGGCATCGTGGACTGTGACATCGTGGCTTGTTCTCCCGCGATGGGGGAGGAGAGGGAGTGAAGGTGATAGTGGGAAGCTTGGAGCTGGGAAAGATTGTGGTGGAGCCAGCAAGGAGCTTCCTCGAATTAATTACTTGGCCTACCTTAACCTACTGGCCTTACCTAGGTACCTTATGGTACCTAATAATGGACCCCGTGAGTTGCATATCTCCGGTCTGTTACCATTGTTTAAAATGTCAGGAAAAATCAAGATTCTTTGGGCAAGTTACTCCAGTTCTTATATTAAAAATGTGTTTCTATGTATTGCTTCGTTGTTCTTAAAAGTGATTCTAATCATAGCTTGGATTTGGCACCCCTGGTGACCTTGTCAACCAGCTCCACCACGCCTTCGGCGCAGCCATAGGATCCCTGATATCCCCAGCCGGCATGGCCATAATTGTGCACAATCCAAGTCTCGTCATCCAGCTTCTCCTCTTCAAGTCGCAAGCCATCCTTGCGCCATGGGCGGAAGCCGACGGCATGACGAACTACGCTTAGTCCCGTCACGCCCTTGCCTCCGGCAATCTCAGGTCTCGCGTCAACAACTCGCTGCATGATGCGAATGGCAATATTGGGGTCTGGCTGAGATTCCCAGTTCCCAATATCATATGTGCCTCCCAGAATAGTGCCGCCTCCCACGGCGCGCTGCATGATGTACATTTCTTCTCCGCCACCATCGGCGGTGCCAGAGCCGATCATCATGGGGGTGCACTCGTTGCGAACCAGAACGACCTGCCCTCGTGCGGGAGCCATCGTAGTATCCTTGACTCCCCCGAGCTTGAGAGATCCAAGGCCGGTAGCATTGACAATGATATTAGCCGTCTTCCCCGTGTGGCTGAGGTTCTTTGCCTCACGGATGTCGGACAAGATGGCACGCTTGACAACGACACCGTTCTTGACACATTGGCCAAGAAGCCAGGGGAGATAGATGGCGGTGTTGATACAAACCGATGTATACTCACAGCCTGAGTCGTAGCCCCGAACCACCTCATTAGGGTGTTGCTCACGGAAGTCGTCAAAGAGTTCCTTATACCAAGGGTTAGGACGGAAGGTAGCGTCTTGGAAGCCCGTTCCCAGAGCTTGTAGTTCATCACGTTTGCGTCTCTGGATGTGGCATTCTAGACTCAATCGTAAGTTGCTATCCCAATCCTTAACAAGGGACGAACGATGGTTGGGCTAACTTACTCTGGAAGTGAATCCCGGCTTCAGGGACCTCCTCAGTTAGTTGCTTGAAATACGGCCAAGTTCGAGATTCCCATCTCTTGTTTTTCTCTGGGGCCATGCTATAGAAGTGAAATGTTAGGGTTGAAGGATCCCTTCAATGACTAGCAATAGATCAACATACGGCACAATGTTGGCACCGGCAAATGGAGAAGCATATTCGGCGTCGTAGTCGCCAGGCATATGCTTGCCCACGACAGTGATGGTGTTGGCTTTATTCTTGGACAACAGCAAGGCCGATGTCAGTCCAGAGACACCAGCACTATTACACAATCATTGGATCAGTTAATTGACCTTTTAAGGGTTCAGTGAATGGCTCACCCAACAACAACAACTGTGTTTGCCATGATTGGAATGATAGCAGCGAGGGAGGGGCTAGAATCAATAAAGAATCAACAAAGAATCAACAAGGAATCAACATAAGTCGTACAATTCTTTCTCAATGAGAGTGGAAGAAAAACTACAGCAAACCAAGCGAGGGGATATATACCTCTGGCTACATCTATGCTGCAGCCATCCTCGCGGACACTTTCCCCGCGGGAAAGTCTCCCACCCAATATCGGTTTAGCGCGTAACGACTCAAGAGGCGGAATACTATGGTCCATCTACAAGCCGGTGGTGGCCGGGCTGAGTGGGGGCAATGATGCGCCGAGGAAAACGCATTATGCCATGTCTCATGTACAACTCACGCTTTAACCTGAGAAATTGTGCCTCTCAATATTTCAGTGGACATACTAGCAGTTTCTAGTTGTTGAAATTTGTTGCAAAAATTATAACTCTGTAACTGATATTAGCATAAACATTGACGAGTTCGGCCACAGAAGGGATCTCATATCGAGGATCACACTCAGCCATCGGACTGTTGTGACTAATGCTTTGCGAGATTCATTGAAGAATGTCCCATTATATAAATGAATCGATAGTGAATGCCTCTAGGCTACAAAAACCTCTTTCTTGAAAAGTCATTGCGATAACTGATCCACCAAACAGAGAAGACGCTCAAGTTGCTTTCACCACGATGATTGTTGAACCTTGCTGAGAACGCCGGCAATCCAGACCCATCCCAACATTGAGACCAGTGACCAGCTTTTTTTTTCATATTTGTTGTAACTTAGTAAATATTCTATTTGTAGTACACGCCGTGATATCATCCCTGTGTCGGTTACAGGAAGCAATCAGAAATTCTCGACTCACTCCTTGCACGATATCCAGCTTCAGGTGGAGGATCCCATAACAAACAACCAGGTAGTTAATGAACGACATGGCTTCCCATTTTTGTGCCCAAATACAATATCCTATGCATGATACATCCAGAATTTATTTAGCGTAGGTCTGAATCATCTTCAACAGTCCAGCTGGGTTGGCGCCCACGAGCTCGTCGACCTTTTTGCCACCATGGTACAAGATGAAGGTAGGCATTGCGCGGATGCCCAACTCCGCGGCCAAGTCGCGCAGCTCATCAACGTCAAATTTGACAAAGTCAATAGTCTCGCTGAAAGCCGGCTCATTGGACAACCTACATTTCGGGAACCAGGTTAGCCGCCAGTTTCTCAGCAGAAGTGCGCCTTCGGTAATACCTACTTCTCTAGGATGGGTGAGATGGCCTTGCAGGGTCCGCACCACTCGGCAAAGCAGTCGACCAGGACAGCATTGGGCGTGGTAGACACGAGCTTCTTGAACTCTTCGGTTCTGCCCGAGTGAGATGTCAGTTCAATTGACCCCTTTGCATTGCGACTTATGAGGAGGGCTCTGCTGACTTACGTCGTGATGTTCTTGACTGCGAGGTTTCGAGCTGTAGTGTGGAACGAGCGTGCGGCCAGGCGCGAGGAAATGAGTCCCGAACGAGCAATGGTGCTGAACATGCGTGATGATGAAGCCATTTTGACGAGTGATGAATAGACTGTTGGAGCTGAATAATTCTCAAGCAGTTACCTGGGATAAGTTGTCAAATCAAGTTATATCTTTTGCTCAGTGTTGTTGGCCGTGCCGGGGCGACTCTTGAAGTCAGAATTCGGTTAGCTTGATTTGTCAAGCCGGCTGACCAATCATCAAGTCACCCAGCGATATCAAACATGAGTGTGCTTGGGCCTTGCAAGGTCTTCTGAGAGCAATTGGTTTCGACGACAATTATAGTATAATTGCTGAAATAATAATACACTAGTTTATTCTACCGCCTAGTATATGTAAACTTCCATTTTGATCTGCGTAAAGCTGTGGTTACAGAGAAAATTCACATTCGTCCACCGTAGCTTACAAACTCTTCCCTTCCCCTGACATATGTAGCCTTTATTACATCTTTCAAGTTTCGCTATGCTGATTCAATCGAGTTTTATATATTATCAAAAATGAATGGTTTGTGCTTTCTACAGGTAATGATTTATTACAATATAGGGTTTTGTTGTTTTCAAGTCATATAGTCCCCGTCTATTAGAACTGTTGGACGATTTCCTATGTACAGTCAAGCCAGAAACTATATACAACAATGTAACCCCAAAACGGTCCTGTTATGTTGTAAATAAGGAATTCTACAAGGGGCTGGCTACTTGATCCCCACTTGTAGGGGGCTTAGAAGGAAGTGAAGGAAGAGGTTTCGGCGGAACCGGCAAAGAGCCCACTGAATCGACAACTCGAAGATATAAATCACCCAAATAGTATCGTGTAGAACCCGATACTAATTACTGGCTAATTGGAGCCTCGGCAAGCCAACCGTCCGTTGTTGCATCCAGACATCGTATATGTAACACCACCGACTGTAGCCGTTCCATAACCAGAGCATTCTGGTGGCGGATAGTGTTAGTACATTCACTTTTCGTAGTGCAATGCAATCAATCAATCCTAAACATACCATGGATGATATCTGACAGTGCGGCCAAGCAAGTTTGTTGGTCACCGCGACCGGCTTGGCTGATGTGAATATAGTAAGGCGCCTTGTACGTTGAAACTGAAGGCGTATAGCACGTGTTCGACTGCCACTTGTTGCGTCCACAATATTCATCTCGAGCAGCCTGTTGACTCTTGGCAGAAGCTAGGGAGTCCTTGCCGAAACAAATATTGTAAGTGCCGCCGTTGGGAGCATGGCTCAGCGGGTCATCGCAAACTGCTGCGCGGCTGACGCCGACGAGCGCGAGAGTTGCCAAGGTTGTCCTGAGCGACAGTAACATTATTTGGCAGGACAGCTGGAGGTATAGGGAGGTTTAGGGAGGTTTAGGGAGCTGGTGGGGACCTCCCTGTTGGGGCTGCGAGGCGCGCCTGGGCTCTTTATATTTTTTTTTCTCCAACGCAGTCGTAATATAGTCTACTTCGTAAAGAGCCAAGATGGTACGTATCCCGGGGTCAATTAACTGCTTCATCTGGGTAAGGGACCTAGTGAAGCTAGATGCCATGCAGGATAACGCAACCTTAAAATGCGTCCAGCTCAGCTTGGTCGTGTAGTAAATGAGGACTTCTGTAAAGGGTTGGCTGGCTCCCAAAAGGCCCCCGCTACTGGCGACTTGGGCTCTGATGGGTGCGATGGGTGGGCCAGTTGACCTGGACCCAAATAACTTCAGGTTACATCATCATTGTCATTGCACCCTCTGTAGCTTTCGTGTACGTAGTATCTGTTAACTGACGAAGAAGAAACGAGCCGAACATCTTAAATCTTCAATATTCGACCAAAGCCCGGGTTGATGGCCACTTCAAATCCCCATTGAGGATGATGATGGGCATCCCGCTCACAAAATCCACCGTTTAGGTGGTACCCTACTGGTTACCTATCGGTTACCTATCTAGTCGATGCGCACTGGCTGTACGCGGCGCATTATGTAAATGGTTAATAATTATAGTCATGACTGTGGAGGCTCCTTTATAGAAATTCCAATGAATATGACGACGCCTGGTCCCCACGGGGAATGAACGTGCTGACTTCTCGCCAAAGTCCAGTACATTGGTGTCATTCCCAATCTCCACTACCTCAATGTGCCAAGACGAACGAACATCATGGTACCAATCAAACAAAAGTTAGCTCACAGTTTGTTACGACTACCTATACTTAATTATATAATTACCCCGTCTAGAAATCTATATTCTCGATTTAAAATGAGAATTCGTTTTGTTGGGAAAATCTCCATGATCTTCATACAAACCTCCGATCCTCTTAATACATTATGTGGCGTTTGGGGTATTATTGGCGATGATCCTCACCCTTTATGGGTCCTGTCACCACAAGCCACTGAGGCAAGATTGGGAACTCACTCGAACGAAGCACTTTCGAGAGATAGACTAGGCATTGGCATGTTACTGTAAAGATAACAGGTGACAACCCAAAACTTGTTGTTTGTTGAAATTGTGCTCTAGATTCGGCTGGCTATGACGAAACAGGACGGACTCCCCCCCGCCATCAACCATCCACCATTGAGAGCTTTCAAGATCAAGGCTGTCCTTTTGATCATACGTACACTGGGATTGCACTCAATGTTCAAACAGAAACGCACTGAATTCAACAAGATACAAAATATAAAAAATCAACGTTCAGATATGATCCCATCGGTGCGTGCTGATATCCTATAGACAATATGAAGTCGTGAATTGAGGGCGAAATGTGAACGTAGAAGCTGAGGATGGTTTGGTTCGTCTTCCACGCGCGAGGGGTCATGTTTGACTCACCTTCGGCAGCAACGAGTTTCGAGAGAAATGGTAATTCCAATCTTTTCTCATCGTGCACGTCCCTTTACCAACTTGACGCCTGATCAACTACTTCATAAGTGCCGACCTAGGCCATTCATTAAATCCTATGTCTCCATCTGCTCTTGGACCAGGTTGGTCCAAGCAGCCAGCGATCTCCATGGTCCGGCAGCTAATTTAGCTCCCGAGAAGCCGCCAAAACCTCCCAAGCAACACCCTTCACAAGCATAAGACACTTTACCTAGGTAGTCTTACATACAGAGTGTTGCATATTATGTTTCAGGAAGCCATTTATTTTGCTGCTATCTACTTTGTAAGACGATAAGAGTCTCAACAAGATTCTTAAAGTGTTAGTAACAAAGAGACAAGTGATGACGACATTTCACACCCCATCTCATCTCACGCCTCTTCTTTGCAATTCAACGAGTAAATTCAACTGAGCCCTGCCTACATCAATGCTACAGCAAATACAAAGAGGTGACCCTTCGTCCCTTCGGTTGGGAACGAATTCCACCCATGTATCAAAACAAGATCCCATATCCCACTCCGGCTCAGTATGTTGTGCTGATTCCTTTCAAAAACAAAACAAAACCCTTCTATTGATCAAAATTGAATGCACCTAGCCGGTCCGTCCGAAAATGAGGTGGCTGTCCTCCAGAGTATATTTCCGCAACACCGATATGAGAAGGAAATAAAAATAATCAAACCCAAGCCCAAGCTCCAGAAGTCAAAAAAAGGCCTTTTCCTGCCACAAGCTCCGCGGCCGTCTGGACAAAGGGAAAATGTTCATCCTTGTTTACTGGGTGAACCAGAGTATACAAAGCCCTCAAGGAAAGTAATCGTTCTCTGAGAACGGGAGAGGCATTTGGGGGGTTGAGCCTGGGCTTCCCTGTTGATATGTATGAATCGGAGATGCCGGTTCCCCAAGTACTCCATAGCTATCGTCCGACATTGGGTATCAAAGAGGTGTAAATATCTGTAGCCGAAAAGCAAACTGAGATAAAAAAGGTGAAAGCATATTGGTCGTTAGTGTCGTACTTTAAAACGTCAAACGTGAGAGCGCACGTCATCGAGGTAGGAATCCAACGGTTCCAGTTTGAGTGAAGAGTTTCCCAGTTTCAAGTTTTCCAAATGTTTTTATAATGGAAGATCCCTCAGTTTGGGGACCTGTCTTTTTCTTTTCTTTTTTTTTGTTGCGATAAGGGAAGTTGGTAATGAGCGACTTCGGTCAGTGCTGGAAGACAAAAAAAAAATGGTAGCGATCGTTTGTCTCGAAAGTGGTCGAGGGCCAGGTTCAGTAGGGAAACTCTTCATCTCAAATCTAGCACGTTAGCCTCTTAGCTCTTTTAGGTGTCACCAGAGCGTTTCTTTTCGACCTTATTTTCTCTCGAAGTGCTGTCTGCAATCCGCAGATAGCCGTGGAGAAATATCTAGCAGCTTCGCGCTTCCAGCACTGAAGTTGCGAACGTGACCCTTGCCCAGGTGGACGCTTCTAGCGCGCTGAACATCAGCAATATCTGATGACGGAGAGACAGGAGAGGTAGGAGAGTCACTGTCATTTTCGGAATCGATATCAAGAAGACCTTCCTGGCTTCTCATCGTCATTCTGTTGACCATTTGGGGCTGGGTACCAACTGCGCCCCACTTCATGTCCAAATCATCTTCGCTGCTAGGGAAGGTATCACTAGTTTCCCGTTTGCTAGAGGTTCTGGGGGCTGCAAGCTTGGAGAGATATTCGTCCTCCATAAGTTCCTCTCCAGTGCTGGTCGTAGGCGTATCAGAGACGCCCTGCTTGAGGCGGTTCGCACGGCGAAGGCTGTTGCGCATAGCAACTCGGCGTGCCTCTTTGTTGCCGGAAAGCCAAGATCCTTCGGAATCAATAGATGCCAACGAAACTGACATCTGAGCCTCAGGAGATGGCGAGATGCACGCTCTCTCCACAGAAGATGGAGTACGTCGTACACCCTCAGCAGAAGAACGGCCCGGCGCTAAATCCAATTCCTTGGTCTTAAGCTGTGGAAGAGCAGGTACGGGTGGCTCGGGCTCCGGTGACTGTACACGGGACGCTGGTGGCGAAATGGGCAGCTCCGGAAGGTCTTCTCGGAAGCGAGATCGTGTTCGCTTCGGCACGCTATTCTTGCGTGCAAGGTAAATAGGGTAGTCGTCGCCTTCGAGTCGGGCCAAAGCTTGCGCTTGAGCTTGTGCCTTAGCTCGAACAGCGGCAGCAACAGCCTGCATTTCCTCTCGGGAAGTGTTGGAGAAAGACGACTGTTCTTCCTCAACCAGATCACGTTGGCGCTTGCTGCCAAACCTGAAGAGGGAGCGAAGGTTGAAGTGTGTACCCTTAGTGCTAGAACCTGAATCATGAGAATTTTTACGAGTTGGCTCCTCATGGATAGTATCGGGCGGTGGAGAAACCATCTTGTCTCTCTCGGAGTGCAGAGTCGATCTTGATCGTGACCTGACAGATCTGAGAATACCAGCCAAACGGCCACTGTGCTGTGACGGTGGGTGGTCCTCGGACGGCCTGGTTATGAAAGAGTCGTCCCTTGGTGTGTCAATATCCATGGGGGAGGGCGGTTCCTGAACTGGCTTTTGTTCAGTTGATCTCTGTTCCACAGACTTTTGTTCAATCGACTTTCGTTCGGTCGACTTTCGCTCAGTAGACTTTCGATCAGCAGATCTTCGCTCAGCAGATTTCCGCTCACTGGAACTCCGGTCATTGGAACGTCGCTCAAACGACCGTTGTTCGTCTGGGTTCCGTGCTGCAGGTTGCTCCTCAATAGGAGAAGAAGTGGAGGGGCGAAAAACCGTAAGTGGTGTTTTCGGAGACGGTTTAGTTGTATCGGTAACAACTTGCATTCGCTGAGACTCACTTGACTCCCTCCGCTTGGACGATGTAACAACTGTTGACGCGGGCTCAATCCCTAATCCAACGAGCTCTCGCCCCATCACACCTCGTTCAAGGTTTTCAGGAGGTGGAGTGCCTGTGTTCCTTGCCTCAAGCTCCTCAGCCCTCTGCTCCTCTGCTCGTTTTGCTAGCCGACGTTCCATTCGAGCCCGTTCCTTCTGTTTCTTCTTTTCTCGTCGTCGTTGATCTCTCTCCATCAGTTCTCGCAGGTCACTGGCGTCAAGATCATCCGCGAGTGAATCGATGCGCTTATGTGCCCTCATAGTCTCCTCAGGGATTGGTTCCTTGACCACAAGTTTACGCCTCTGGGTGGAAGTCTGGAGAGACGCTGCTGGAGGAGGAGGAGGGGACCACCTAGGGCCGCGTGTGTAGCGGAGAGTTGGTCGAGGTGCCAATGCATCAAGTGGTGATACCGTGAAGGCGCCAAGTTCCGAGTCGGATGAGAGGCTAGAGTGAAGTGAACCAGGGGAGGGAAGCGAAACGTCCGAGTTGCGAGTAGATCGGTGCCTCCCAAAAGGTGTATTCCCTCCCTTCTGGGTATCTTTCTTCATAGGACGTCCAGACGTCCATTGTTCGGCAGCAGGGCGGACTGGTTCAAAGTCAACCATGGCCTTGATTTGGGCCTCTCTCTCTCTTCTTTCCTTTCTATCTTTCCTCTGCTTCGAGGATTTGTTGTTGGGATGAAGTGTGGGAGTGCGATCCCACACACCATCGTTGTCGGTCTCATGTTGAGCACGCGGGTTATTTCCTCGTGCGTTTCGATCACGCTTTCGTAGCAATGCACGTTCTCGATCCAAAGGGAGGGAATCTTGCTGGCCTGGTTCGAAGCTGTAAGTGCGAGTAGGCTGGGCTGGTCGAGGCGGTTCGGTCCGTCGCTTCTTCTTGGAAACATGAGCGACATCGGTGGGAGATATCGGCGGACCACCGTCAGGGTCTGACTGGGCGGTGCCACTGCGAGGGCGCTTTCGAGCGCTTCGACGCCGAAATGGCCAAAGGGCCATGGCTCCGAACGTAGCTTCGCCAGATGGGAAACCTACTTGTGAGCCGCCTATCGGGTCGCCGAAATGTAAATGCTGTTGAAATTACGCAGGGCGTTCGAAAGCATCGTGAGCTTGTTTAAAACGATCAAACCAAGCTGTTCATAGAATCCGGAGTATGGCAAACTAGAATATGAATAGTTTTCAGGGCTGTTCAAACGGTTGCGAACGTTGGGCGGAGTGTAAGTAAATTGGTTGGCCAGATATGGCGGGGCACAACGGCCGCGAGGCAGACAGCGCAGCTAGACAAAGAAAACAAGGCGCTCTGTCGAGGATCGTGATGATGATGATGAATCCGAAAGCAAGAAAATACGGGACAAACGACTGCAGTTTCAAGAGGAGTTGGTTGGTTGTAAAATATGTATGTAAGTGAGAGAGTGGGCGGGTGAGATGTAAGTACGCGGACGTGGGACGTGGGCGTGTGGTGCGTGGCGGGATGTGTGTGGTAAATGGAGAAAGCGCTCCTCAGGTCGGCATGCACAAGGGCAGGACCGCAGGTGTGCAGACAGACTCCAGGGGGGTGGGTTGAGACAAATTTTCAAGGAAACGACATGGGTGAGGGAATGCACCTCTGCCAGAGCAGTGAATGACAATGACAGCACGAGCAGGGGGATGGGGATGTTCTTGGAGGGGGGAAGAGGACAAAGCAGGCATGCCAGACGCCAGACGCCAGGCTCAGTCCAGTATCAGACGGGTAACACGGGAGGGATGTGCTTCTAATGAACAAAAGAAAAGGCCTGGAAAAGTTGGACATGTCAGGCTTCTCAGGGCTTCGGTACAGTCACAGGCCCGAGCGCTAGGCTCGAGTTCAGGTGTGGGCTACAGGACAGGAGGGAGTGTGTGGCTCTGGGATCCTGCCGGCTTGTGGATTCCATGCCAGGTTCCTTCTTTCCTAGGCGTCTTTATTTTTACTTCTCGGCGGTCCCTTTTTTTTTTTAGGCCGTATATAAAGAGCCCGTCCAGGGCCCGGGGAATGCCCCAGAAATCCTCCAAAGTGTCCCAGATCCCCGTTTAGTGGCGGTCGTGGGTGTGATGGGTTGGGTGGCGCTGGCCCAGGGTCCCGCCTCCATGGCTCCTTTCTTAGTGTCCTGCCCCATCCCACTGACTGTTGTCTGCTCTCTGTCGGGTTTGTTAGTCGGTGGAGCAGGGGGAGGGGGGAAGTCCAGTATAAGGCGCAAGGGGGGCGATGTAGCAGTACGGCCCCACCCGGCACAGAGAATGAGGTTCTGACATTGGAGCCGTACCGGTACTTGCCTTCCCTATCTCTGTTTTTCTCTTTTCCTTTTTGTTTTTTTTTTTTGGTTTCTTTTTTCAATGCCCAAGGCAGTGAGGTGAGCTCTAGCGAGGATAGATTTTTATGGGCATGTAGTGGAGATACGGGGCCAGACAGTGCACCCAGAACAGTGCAAAAGGTCCGCTAGATACTGGATGCATTGATGAATGCTTCTGGTTGATGTTTAATGGACTATTAATTACTCCGTCAATTAATTACTGATGCGGGCTGGGCAGAAGACAGCGGACGGGCAGCAAGCGGGCTGGCTGAAGGTGGATCCTGTCCAAGCTCTTGAATGATGGGAGAATGAATGATTAGGCGAGCGAAGCTCAGCACCATACCATGTGTTTCTCCTCGCTCTTCTCCAAAGAACACAGAAGTGTTCTAGGCTGTTCTTGTCCCTAATGGTGAGTCAATGATTCAGTCAATCATACTCCGTACATAGCGTCATGCTGAGGGGAAACAAAGAATGAATGCTCCCCAGTGTCGTTCCGTTGAGCCAACAATGGTAGGTCTTCGTTCCACCTCCCGGCGAGGCAACCAGGACCAAAGTATTCCACTACGTAAGTTCATCGCGTATGGCTCTGGGGCATCCTATCAGCTTTGTTGCTGCCCTCTCCAAGCCCAAAATTTCGTAAGCCATTATTTCTTTAAATTGCAACCTGGCAAACATGCTTGCGCTGACTCCCATGCAGCAGCACTGCAACTCATCAACCTTCGTTTGGTTTTGGTGAGAGTGGGCCGTGTCACCAAAGGCTCCCCCATCCCCCGACGACAACGCTGATATGCAGGAAAAGGCGCCGCCACGACCGAGCGAGGCACCCACGAGAGCTCCATGACCATTTATTAATTTCTTGATTGGTTCATGGAGCTATGATGAGAGAAAATTGGCTGGTTCTAGCCAAGAAATTAGAGCTATGGTCGTCCATTCAGATGACCATGGTGAAAGGGGCGGAAGAATGCACGTGCTTAGCCTCACCCGTAGACATCATCATTGAGTCCAGCTTGCGTACCTATGACAGTCGGTGCAATTTCAAGCATGGCCAGTTTGTAGATCCTGGTTAGGCTACGTCGTGTCTTCGTCAAAATGCAATGGACTGTTGCCAATTTCCTCACCTCCAGTCATTCCACTCTTTTTCTGCAATGTTCATCTCCCTTGCCCAGCAGTACGGGGACGTGCGGAACAGGGCCCCAAAGGGCGGGCTGGAAGAAAGACACCTCTTAGCTAGCAACTGGCGACTATGCGCTTCACTGCAATCTTTTTGTCTTGTGAAAGTGCTGACCTAAATCGATTTTCCTATCTGAGTGCATATCCGGTCGATCTTCTCAAACCACCGACCTATCGTATGTATTATCGGCCCTCCACCAGCTGCTAAGAATATATCACGCTTAGACCCGAATCAACATGTCGAAGTCCCTTGGTCCCAGCTAGTGACTGTACTATTGGTGATGTCCAGCGGGAGACCAGGTTTATTCGCACTCTTTGTCTGTGATGACTTCCCGCCTCCGATTGACAAGTTACGACACAGCCCCGGACAAGCCCATCACTGGCCCTGTCCAGGTTGCACTACTTCTTACTAGGCCTCTAGGGTGACTTATGGTCGTCGTATCAAGCAACGGTGGCGGCCGTGCTTGGCTGGGCTTTTGAATGTTGCGGCAAAATCATCAAGTGGCTGATGAGCTCGTTACGAAGTACGAAGTGCCAAGTAACCAGAGGGAAGCGATAGTATGGAAGGCAACGAGGAGCACACCTGATTAAGCATAAACGCATCCCAACTGGGCATCGTCTAGATCATTCCTACTCGTATTCAGAGCGTTGCGCCGCCTTGTGTTTTTTCCCAAACATACGAACCATGTATGAAGTACTCGGCTAAAACGACCAGGTAGGTACCTTGGGTATGTCTGACGTCAAAATACCATCGATTCCTTGGCTCGCCTATTGTATCCATACAACAGCACCAACCTGTATTCAAAAATCAAGTCAAAAACCCCGTATGTGCGATAGCGTCACAATCGCAATGATCGTTCATCCTGACTTGCCATCCAATTTCCAATGCATTTGGGCGTGCAGACTCTCCATCTCCAAAATCGGCTGGTTACATAGCGTAGACTTGGATAGGCAGCACGTTCATTCGCTGATATTTGATAGTCTATGATGAAACACGATTTGACTGTGACACAAGACCTCCAGGCCTCCCAAGACTGCCACCCGCTCCCACACACCGTCAGCTAGTAGGAGGGCCACGAGGCCATTGCTCTCTGGGGTCCAACTACTACTATGTCCTAATGGATGGTTGTTCACCGATTTCTTGCCACCTACAAGCCACAATTGGAAACTTTCTACCTCAGCGTAAGAGTCGCCCATCGGTCTCGATCGGCTTGTTCCAAAAGTCATGCAGCGTTCCGAACTACGTGACTCGCACTCCATCCCTTCTCGGCGCTTGGGAAAAGGCTTCCGACACTCTTGGTGCTTTTGAAGTTGTGCAGTGCATTTAGCTGGCCACGCCTCCGATCTGCGCTTCTGGCACATTCTTGCTTTTTTTTTTATTCGCCTCGCTAGGGAGTTACATCGCTTTCCCATTATAGGCAGTGCTGATGATGGGGAAACGAACGGGCTGTGAGTTGCTCGTGGCTAGATTCAGATCCTGCCTGTCGGATAAGATTCAAACCCATTGAGCCCGTATACAATAATCTAAGGGCATGAAAACTTTGAGTATGCCTATTTTTCTTTTTATCCTCCGTTGTACATTGTCTTTGAGACTTGATCAATTCCTGACTGGTGAGCTGCGTCTGCACTTCTTTTCTGAAAAAGCAAGCAAACCACCACCAAAGCAGCAACAGCAGCACCCTCAGCGGCAGCATGAAGGCGCAGCAATCAGACGAAACACACCAAAAGCGAGAGTAAAGCGGTGGAGTTGACATGTCAAGCCACCTCCCTCGTTCTTTGAATGCTGACTCGATAGTTATGAGTATCTGTACCTCCAAACCATCAATCTATCTCTCCGAAAAGTACTAGTACTTTGTATCTCGCATAAGGCCCATCGCATCTTGCGCCCGCCCCTGCTAACAGACTTCGTATCGTTGTCCTCAAGCAAGGTACCGGGGGACCCGCATCTCAACTTTTTTTGGGGCCTTTTGGTCGAGTATGGACAGGTTCTTCGTATTCATCCACGTCGTCACCAGAGCGATCGACTCCATGTTCTTTCCGTTTTTTTTGTTATAGTAGTTGCGAGCCGACCGTTTCAATGTCCAAATCCAATACTACCGACCGAGGAAAGGGTTGGTCTCGTGGCAAGAATCTCACCATGTTGCGGGTTGGACTGACAGCCATACGACACCACAATTGCCATCGCAGGACCACTAAGAGACTAGGCAGGTCGGGATGATGGATGTCATCCACTCAGAGCGGTAAGGCCCCTTCGTGGAAGGGGTGGGGGGACCAGGCCGGCCAGCAAGGGCCAGCAAAGCCAGCAAAGCCAAGTATAACGTGACACCAGGGTAAACCGGGCCAGGTCCAGTAATTCCCATTATATCAGCCTTCCATATTCACTCTTTCTTTTCTCGTGATAGTTCGTACCCCATTGGATTCTGTGTCGTCATACGCATGGGCCCCAAAGTACTATAGCAATGCCGAGTTCGTCCTGTCTCAATGGCGATCCCGAGCCAAGTCCAACGGCACAGTGAGCTTGCTCTACCTCCCTATGCAGGGGCACTTCTCCGGGCCCCGTTTGTGTCCTTTCTGGCGTCTCTGGCCGCTCTGAGAATGCGGAAAAGTGGAAACCGGCTCCATGAGTTACTTTATAGGCATGAGTGTGTAAGCAGTCGCACAATCGAGCTGTCATGCATGGCCAATGCCACGGCCCATGGCATGTCGTCGAAGTGGCTCTGCTTGAGACGCCGCGCCAGGCTACTCGGTGGTTGCTGCTCTATAGCCGAGCCGCGAAGTACTCAGTAGAGAGTAGTGACAGCGAATTAGAGGTCAGGGAATACGTTTTGAAGCGCCTCACAGAACAGACTTCATCCAAACCACGGTTGGCTAAATGGAATAAGTTGTGGTTAGTTCCCTGTCCCTTTCGAAAGAAAATTTACGCCTTGTCCTGAGTTGCGGATGATTTATCCAGTTTTTCAGCACGGGATGTGCCTCAAGGGTTGCCCAAAACTTCAGCCCACTAGAATTTCCTGCTCTCTCCCAATCAACGCTTGAGCCAGTGTCTCCAACAGGAGGGATGGCTTGGAGGCTTGTCTCAAACCAAAGTCCGGTACAGGGCCTGATTCAGAATGTCCACGCAATGCTTCACAATCGCTAGTGGACGCCGGCCAACAAAGGGACCCGGTCTTAAAGTGAAGACGCTCTTCCGATACCGTTTGGTGCCTATTGATGCGTACCTCAGATAGCGCTAAATGCCAATGGCTCCATGAAAATGCACTGTAGCATCGAGTACACTTCCGTAATCACAGCAGAATCTTTCGATGCAACTCGCAGCTCTATGCACATGTATGTCACCCACCTCATGCACGAGTCGAGTGCGTGGAGGGAGGGGCCCTCAATTTTCCCCTGAAGCCAGCATCACCTTACAATAGAGCTACTCTGGGCTGCGTCTGTGGTAACTCATGATTGCTCTGTCAAGCTCGGGTATGACCGACAACGGTTTCCCTACTTGGCCCCCAGATACCTCAATGCACCCCTCCCACAGCCAACTGATTTTGTTCTCGGGGTTGGCTGTTGCTGCTGTCACCCGTCCAACAAGCCAACGATTTTGTATTTGTTATGAAAGAAAAAAACATTCCCCTTTTGTTTCTGGTTGGATCTTCCACGTTGATTCTATACTAGGGTTTTGATGAATCAATGCTGACCCTTGGTTTCATCTTGGGTAAACTTTTTTTTGGGGGCTCAGAGCGGGCCAATAGATGGGAATGTTTCAACACCCCTGAGCGTCAGGCTAATGTTTGGAACAGCCTATGGTCTTGAATTTGCCGGGGCATGTGGGATAACTAATTACTTAGTTTTGCTTTTGTTCGAGAATCGAGCGCCCCTCATCGAAAATCTCTGAAGACCGGGGAAAGGGGATGAGTTTACCGTTCTTGGTTGCCGTCGTTGCCGTCGTTTGCCCCCAAAATCAGGACGAATCGAGGGTGGAACGTTTTGAGATTGACCGAGTGGGTTGGTAAGCCTACATCTGCGTTGGTGGAAGTGTAACTTCATCACACTCAAGTAATGAGGCTATGTCAACAGCTCTGGCGGTTGAGGATTCCGTCCTGTAGGATCATCGCACCCACTCCTGTGCATGCTCCAGGGCTGGGATCATGAGAATAGTAATGGATACCAGGAGTTCAGCACTGATCCCAGGGATGATTGAGTTCAGTGACAGACCGTTACATCTCCACAGAAGTAAGCTATCTGTCCCGTAGCTTCATGCAGTACAGATGAAAAGAGAGCCAATGAAGAGAAGTGGACACAAGCTGCGATGCACCAATCTTGACTTCATCTAAGCATCACCAATGGCACTTGATGAAACTCCCCTGTCTTAGGATGACGATATATTGTTGCTACAGCGAGCGGGCACATAAGCATGGCTTGCCTGATCATATTCCACTTTGGATGTGGTAAGGTAGCACGATTGCCGAGCTTTCATATGGCGCCCCCATGTCTCAGCGGTCATATACTACGGTAACAATATAATGTGGCCTACTTGGCCTACCTCGGAAATTAGAAAAGCCTGATACTTTGTCGTGGTTAAGCCATATCAAGGAGAATAGCCCCATTCAATACCAAAAGCCAGGCCTTCAAATATTATCATCTGGAGGCCGCAAGTTCAGGCTCGAAAAACAAAGTCAATCGCTTGTGATGTACCATGGCACGACACTACGCACGTGTGAATGTCATACTACAGACTTTTCAGATATACCACGCCTTGTCAATTGTGCTTGCTGCGAACCAAGAGCGAACAGCCGTTGCACCGCATGTTATAATAACACATGAGTGTTGGCTCTGCGTCGTGGCATCTCTGTTGTGGGTTTACACCAGGAACACATTGGGATGGAAATGGATCCAATAGCCGTGCGCTATCAAAGGAATAAAACTTAGGACCATCCTAGCTATATAAATAAAGAACATTACTGGACCAATTAGCCATATATACGGCGCCATGGACTGGCACAATACCAATCAGTAGATGCTTCTATCCATAAAGCGAGCCCGCTAGGTTGCTGGGATGTGTGTGTTGTCTATCACGTGACTTCCATGTAGTGCTGTCGGGGAGAAGCTACAAGTTTCCACAGCAACGCGACTCTCATGTTGACAGCCCACCTTCTTCGCCAGCAAATCGCGAGTCCAAGCAATTGAGAGTGAGAAGCACAGCGAATTGAGCACAATATTTCGGTAAATTCGATCAAAGGCGCCAAAAAACCATCCAACATGTCGTATAATCCTCGAATGAGCATTATCCCCACCTCCCAGCAGCAGTCTCGCTCGCGGAAAAAAGAGGAGGAGGCCGATGCCTTCATGCGCCTCCCCGATCGTGAGATCGTGGGGTGCATCACTGATATTGGCATCAATTTCACCGTTGCAGACCTTCAGAAACCAAATCCCGCACATGTTCAGCAGATTTTTGAGTGGTTTGCCGAGCTACTCCTCAATGCGACGCGTGACACCGTTGAGCCCCCGATGCAGGCCGCAGCGGATGATATCTGCGGCGAGTACGCAGAAGTTATCCCCGCCGACACGCGCAACCTGATGGGCTTCTATGTTTCGCTGCGTAGACTACTGTTTGAGTGTGGCATCATGGATTTCAGCTTCAATGATCTTTACAAGCCGACATACGAGCGTCTTGTGAAAATCTTCAGCTACCTCATCAACTTTGTGCGCTTTCGCGAGTCTCAGACGAGCGTCATCGACGAACACTACAACAAATCCGAGTCTGCCAAGACCCGAATCGAGACACTTTACAACGAAAATCAAGAGAACGAGGCACGACTAGATGAGATGCGACATAATCGCAAAGCTATGGAGGCTCAGGTCCGAGAAAAGGCGATGCGCAACGAGGAGCTCAAGAGGAGACTATTGGAGCTGCGAAGGAATCAAGAAAAGGTTGCAACGCGTCTCGAGGAAGCGAAACAGCAGAAGGGCGAGCTTACCAGCCTACTCGAGCAAAGGGCACAAGAAAAGATTACTCTCAAGCAAGAGAGTACAAAACTACGACCATATGTGCTTCAGAGCCCCTCGGCTCTTCAAAACAACCTAGCAGAACTTCGAGAAATTCTGAACAACGACAAATCGCATATCGATGCTCTAGATCGACGGACAAGAGCTCTCCAAACCTCGACAGACTCCTTTTCCGTGGTGTCGACAGACGTTGCTTCATGTATCAAAATTCTTGAAGAGGTTGCCACGGAGTTGTCGAAGGAGGAGGAGGAGTTGGCCCGCAATGCAAAGCAACGTGATGCTCTCTCAGAGCGCGGCAACAACGCACGAGAGGTGGAGCGAACGGAGGCGATGCTGAAACGACAGCTCAGCAAATGGACAGGACGAACCGAGAAGCTCCGTGAGACAAGCAAACAGAAAGCTGAAGAATCCAAGGAGAAGATGCGTGAGCTACAAGCGGAGCACAAGCGTCTACAGGCAGAGCACTTGGAGAAGGGCAAGGAGATGGAGATCCGTCGTGTGAGGATTGAGCAGACTGAGAAAAAGGTCGGTTTTCAAATCTCTAGGTTCTGTTGCTGGATGCCCTTTTTTGCTAACTTTAATAGATGCTCGACCTCAAGGAGAACATCGAAAACGAGGTCCATATGGCTCATGATGAGTACCTCAAGATGGAGGCTCACATTAAGCTGTATATCACAGAAATGGAGCAAGCTATTGCATAGACGTTAATCTTTGGCATATTGCAAATATGTACATCCCTTGCATGGTTTTTTTCTTTTTTGCTTCGGGCCTGGGACGGAGTTTGGCGGGCCTTATGGAATATGGAGATACCACATCAATGATTTTGGCGTTGGCGACGGTTCAGACGAGATCCTGTAGCATCTTTGTTTCAACAGGGAGGCTCTACGTAGAATGAATAACGATGATGAGACAACAATTTTTGAATTTGATTTCTTAGTCCGCTCCTCGCTTTGAGAACTGCATGAGCAAGTGTGTCTTTAATTTTTGCAGGCAAATATCTATGGTTATCATTATCGAAGCAAGCTATTTGATCTGCCATTCCCGATCTTCAAACTCGAACCAGCGACATAAAACTTGCCGGATATTTACAGATCGTCCCAGCCACGATCCATCTTCTTTCCTCGAGGTTCCATTGAGAATCGGAATCATTTCACCTCCAAGATGATCTAAGTCTCCATGACCACCTGACCCTCGTGGCTCAACAATAACCGGTTGAAACCCATTTCGTGTAGCACAATCAACTAGCACAGCCGTTGAATTTCCAATCCCTTGTGCAGACCACTCACTTGCGTCTCGATGAAGAGCGAGGAGCCCGTATACGAGCAAGAGTGGCGACTTGCTCACATCGACATGGCTTGGTGGCAGAGGGACGGGGGAGTCCTTTGCAGAAAAGACGGAGAGGTAAGAACGGAGATGAGTGACAGTTGGTGCGAAAATTATGCGAATATGGCGAGACACGGCAATCTGGTATAAATGCGCTTTTAGAAAAGGATGAGATGGAGGGAGAGTATCCGAGCCAGACGCGTGCCGTTGGTCATCTTCAAGGGTAAGTTGACCAACAATGTCCTCAACGACAGCTCCCAAGAACTCGTCCTTTGGGCAACCGATGATAAGGGTTGTAGGATACCGATGCGAAGATATTATATAAGAAAGAAGTTCGGAGGGCGTCGCTGGCGGGAGCACGAGTGGTTTAGATGTCATATCGGGAGGGGGGTAGGAGTGATAAGCGCTGGGAAGCTTGGATGTGCATTTGACCAAACGTGAGAAGGGTATACGACTGCATAGTTGGTGTCTCTCAAGTACCGAACATGAGAAGAGGGACCCTAATCATCCATCTCCATCTGGTCTAATCTCTATTTCGCACGATCGTCCTTGAAGCTGAGTAGCAATTTTAGCATAGCACACAGAGATGTTTGTAGACTCGGCCTATGGACGTTGAAAGCCAGTGGGCACCAACCAACCTCCCCGCTAATCAGTGTCACGTCCTTACGCCCCTCCACTGTAAGGTACAGCCATCGCACTTGGCCACACGTCATTCCAAAGCACCCGCCAGACTCCCGCACTTTCATACTCCTCCAACAATATTGTCCTTGTGCCTGCCTGCGGCACTCGCCTGTCGCCATGGAGTCAATAGCGAAGATCTCCAGCCTCATGGAGACTGGTATGCTACCCCTACTTACCTCGTCTCTCTCTTGTCGCCGTCAAAGTTAACACCCGTGTTCCAGCCAGGGAGCTCACTCTCGATGCCGCCCAGGCGACTCGTGGAGCACGAACAAGTAGCCGGCCGCTGGACCGCTCGCAAATGAGGAAGCTCCTGGATAGTCGGAACGATCGCGATGTGCTCGAGGGCCTGCGACGCGTCATTGCTGTGCGTTGAATTACATCCCATACGGCAGCTTGCTTGCTTGCTAATAAGATTCTGTGCCTACCAGATGATGTATCGAAACCACAAGACCCTACCCTACTTCTCCAACGTGGTTAAGAACGTTGCCTCGCCGAACCTTGAAATCAAGAAACTCGTCTACATTTATCTCATCCACCATGCTGAGCAAGAACCCGACCTTGCCCTTTTGTCCATCAATACAATACAGAAATCCCTATCCGACACGAACCCGCAGGTCAGAGCCCTCGCACTCAAGACCATGTCTGGCATCCGCGTCCCAGTCATTAGCCAGATTGTCTCGCTAGCGATCAAGAAAGGCGTGGCAGACATGAGCCCCTACGTTCGAAAAGCGGCAGCTCTTGCGATCCCCAAATGCTACAGGCTCGACCCCAGCCAAGCCCCTTCATTGATCGAATATATCTCGATACTTCTTGGCGACAAGCAGTACTACGTGGCTGGAGCAGCGGTTGCAGCACTTCTAGAGTTGTGCCCGGACAGGATAGATCTTGTTCACAAACACTACCGGTCCTTGATCAAGCAAATCGTGGATATGGACGAGTGGAGCCAGTTGGCTACTTTACGGTTGTTGGCATACTATGCACGAAAGTGCTTTCCTCGCAGATCACAGAGCACAGGGGAGAAGACCTTTGATGAGCCACAAAATGCTGCAGTCGATGATTTCTATGGCGAATCAAAGAGCACTGGAAGGACTCCGACAACGGGGTTGGATTCTGACTTGACCCTGTTGCTGAACGGCATCAAACCTCTCCTCCAGAGCCGAAACGCTGGTGTCGTAGTTGCTGTGACTCGCTGTTACATTGACATCGGCACGCCCGAGTATGTCAAGCATGCCACTGGGCCCCTAATCGCGCTTCTTCGCGGAGCACAAGATATCCAGCAAATTGCACTCTTCAACATTGTGTCCGTTTGTCTACTGAGACCAGCTGATTTTGTCAAGTATGCAAGCCACTTCCTCGTCCGAGCAACGGATCCCCAGCCTGTTTGGGAGCTCAAGTTGGAGATCTTGACTATCATCTTCCCTCACAGCCCTATCCACATCAAGAGTTTGATTTTGAAAGAACTAGAGCACTTTTCACAAGGTACAAATAAGCTTTTGGTACGCGAGGCAGTTCGTGCTATCGGCCGATGTGCGCAAGCCGATGCTACAACGGCTCCCAGATGCCTGAAGCTCTTGCTCGGCCAGATCACCAGCTTTGACGGGACTCTTGCCGCCGAATCTCTGACGGTGATCCGTCACTTGATCCAGCAGGATGCTCAGGGTCACACTGGAACTGTGGTGCGGTTGGCGAAGAATCTGGATTCCGCTACCGACCCCCAGGCCAGGGCCACCATCATCTGGTTGGTTGGTGAGTTTTCGGGCCTAAACGGAGAGGACAACATCGCCCCGGATGTGCTGCGAATCCTACTCAAAGACTTCCAGAACGAATCTCCAGCAGCAAAACAGCAGATCCTACTTCTTGCTGCCAAGGTATACCTGCACCACATCAATCTCAAGAGCGAGGCGGAGAAGGAGAAGGATGCAGAGGAGGATCCTTCTGTAGAGCCAGATACGCACCCCATTGTAAGATTGTGGGAATATGTCCTTCTGCTGGTGAGATACGACACGTCGTTCGATTTACGGGACAGGGCGAGGATGTACCGCGCGCTTCTAGCAGTGCCTCAGCTGGCGACTCTGATGTTGCTAGCCGAAAAACCTGCACCACAAGCACCCAGTCCATCTGAATCGAGAAAGGGATTCATCCTAGGATCGTCAACTCTAGTGCTCGCAGGCGGCGGGGGTATTCATGGCATTCAAGGGTACGAGCCACTACCGGATTGGGTTGAGGAAGGAATGCAACCAGATCCTCGGCTCCGTGAGCCTGAGGGAAGTGCGGTGTCTCGATATGAAGTTCAGAGGGAGTCACTTCCAGCCAGTCAGAGGCTTGATGATGCTGCAAAGTCTGTTGCGCCAAGCAAAACGAACGGTGCGGGCGAAGGTGTGGGAGCCAAGACTCTAGACGACTGGTTAGCTGAGGAAGAGGAAGAGGAGACTGAAGAGGAAACGGAGGAAGAAGAAACAACTGATGAAGAGGAGGAGGATGATGATGACGGCGACGACGACGACGACGACGACGATGAAGAAGAGGAAGAGGACGAGTCAGAAAGCGATGACGATGGAGAGGCGGATAGACTAGTGAAGGGCTGATGGCAATGGCAATAGACAGCACAATAAACAATGCACAATAATAGAAGAAAGGCGATTGATTGTAGGGATGATTTTATATCATTTCCAAGCATCTACAAACAAAATCTACAAACAAAAAAATGTCTCAGGTTGGAGTGTTCTTGTCCCATGTTGCATGCTGTTTACCCATTTGTTCTAACATTTCGACCCTTTCCCGTGGTATATCTGCTTCTCCCTCTCTTCGTCTTCATCTTTTTTTCTCTCTTTCTCTCCCGTTCTTCTTCCCCTTTTTACATAGCCCCTTCTCCTCCTTTTTTTTTTTTTGTTTTTTGTCACATATTTGAGGAGCATCCGATAGATGTTGTCTCATACTTTACACACTCTCAGACTTAACGCCCTCACTTGATGACTCTCCCGACTTCTCCTTCTCGGAGTCAGTTACTAGGTTGTCGTGTTGCCCACCATTCGCCATCTGGGGGAAGAACAAGCCAGGGTGGACAATGGACAACAGAGAACCAGTGATGAGGACGAGCGAGCTGTCCAGGACGAGGAAGCTGGGCTGGTCTTGCATAATGTGGTTGCCCCAACCACCAGCCATCTCAGCAATTCTGCAAGACAAGGGGTTAGATTTATGCTCTTTCAACTAATTATATGGAACTTGGAGGGGAGGAGGGAGGAGAGAAGAGGGCGACGAACCTGTAGATACAACGCAGGAGGATGCTGCTGTACGCAATCGCCACCGAGGTGCCAAAGATGCGAAACTTGCGATTGTTCCAAACGGCCAGGCGGGCTGGGTCAGCCTCGGGACTGCGCATGTACTTCTTGACGCGGAGGTAGTAGTCGGTGCCCATGACACCAAAGGCGAGCAGAACGACGACCTGCAGCGCCACACCAGCGATGATGGTGCGGTTACCGGTCTGCGCGATCTTGGGCTTGTTGCGGGGAGCGGCAGCGGCCACGCCACCACCGATGGCCTGGACGATGAGACAAGTCAGATCCGCGGGCAAGAAGACGCGAGGGTACAGGTGCGGGGCCATGCGTGAAAGGGACGGGTTAAGTGCGAGAGCGATATGCTTAAGGGTGAGGTAGATGGCGGCGCAGATGAGGGTTGGCGCGATGATGATGCAGCAGATCTGGAGCTGGAAGCCGCTCTTGTCCCAGACGTTGTTATACATAATTCCACGACCGACATAGCCTATATTCGTTTTAAGAGCACATGATATTAGTGTTTGTAAGTCATCACAAATAATGTCATTATTTGTGTTTGTGTAGGAGTGTGTACTCTCTCTCGCGGGTGAGAGACGAAGAAGGGGGGAGTCCAGCTCGTACCTAGACACTCGAGAAGCAGACCCAAGGACAGGGCGACGCAGTAGGTCCATGTACGCTTCCAGATACCCAGGGTCAGGGAGGTCAACAAGAGAAGGCCGAATCCGATGGAGAAGAAGACGCTGGAGCCCAGATTGGGGATGTAACCCAGGACGGTGGCTTCGACGGGACAGTCAGCCGAGACTTCGGTGCAGGCATCGAAGCTCTTGAAACGAGCCAACAGATGAAGTGCAGATGCCATTTTGGCGATACCGTTTTCTTTTATCCTTCTTTGTTCTGCTTTGATACTAGGTAGTTACTTTCGATTGGTGATATTCGATGATGTCGGTTAGGCGAGTTCGATGCGACTCAGGGGTGGCTCCGAGTTTGTCGATCAGTTCTAAAACTGCACAGATCCTGGGGGGTGGGTGGCGATGGATAATCTCATCAACCTCGTCGCCTTTTCTCCCTTTCCTTATGTTTTTCTTGAGGGTCCAAAGGCTTTCCAGTCGACAACCCCGGGCAAACACACGAATATCGCACCACCCAGCAACGAACGCAGAGATGGCTTCTCTCAACTTTAGTTTGACGCCCGAGGAGAAGATGGATGAGAGGTGGTACACCGGCCCTCTTTTTCGGGGGACAAAGATTACAAAAACAAAAAGAAGAAAAAAAATTTGGCCGAGAGAAGGATGACAAAGGAAGGGAAGAAAGAGAAGAGCTGCCTCTGAGTAGTTAGAGAGTCAAGATGCAGTTGACTAGCGAAGAGGAGTTCGTAGCTACGTCAGAAACACACATAATCACAGTTCACAAACCGCATGAATATAACCATGGGCAGTAGCTTGATGATTAGATCGGGATTCGGAGCTTTAATGGCGGCCGGATGAATTGGGAAACGGTGCCGAAGCCCATGCCAACCATATACCATGCCATACCATACCAAACCATACCAACCCATCTAACGTTTATCATCAATTATGGTTACCTTACTTTACCATACCTTACCGTATCGCAAACGGGCCAATAGCGCATAATGCGCCGTCTTGGCAGTCCCCCCCATTTTGGCCCATTTTGGCCCCTTTGGTTCATTTTGAGGGGGGGGGGAGAGGTTATGAAAAAGTGCCAACCTATTCATCCCCCTTCGCTTAGCATTCTGGCCCAATCCAATTCCGATGTGGGTGTGTATTCGTCTGCGAAGGGCCGAGAAAGCACCACCTCTTCTTCCTCCCAAATGCACAGATGCGCCATACACAGTCAGCGGGGAACGAGGAATTTGGAATTTGAAGTTTGGGGGAGGGGGAGAAGGATGAATACAGTCATATTTTCGTTCCCAAGCAAAGACAACGGGTCCCCTCCAAGGTCCCCCAAGATACCCCCCGTCGGGTGGGAGAATTGGCCCGGTCGGGTGCTTCGGAGGAAATGAAATAAGAACCCCAAGCAGAGCTTCTAAACGAGGCGGCCGAACCCTGGCGCATGCAACCCATTTGCTTGGCTTTGGCGTCGCCACTGCGTGGGCACTGCGTGGGGACAGGGATTCGGAGAGATTCATATCCGTTAAATAGCCCAGTTCACTTTACCTTACCTGACCTTGCCTTAGTCAAACGAGACCTGCGCATGGGTTAATTCTATTTTTTTTCTTTTATTTTAGTTTTTTTTTTATTCCTATTTTGAATGGCTGACTGAAACAAATACTATAGTAGTGCACTGGTTCTCGACAATGGCTGAGACGGTTTGCAGGCTTAAAACGCCTCTTTTTTTTTCTCCGATGTCAAGAATATTCTTGGGCTTCTAATAGGATAATTAAAACATACACTAATCGTACCTATCTTGCCTGAGAGAAGTAAAGCGCGGGTTCATAATATCGACACAAAACAGCAACAGCAATCTCCTTCCTGATTCCCTCCCACTGCTATTATTACATACCTACTGTGGTATGTGAGGCTTTTAGTACTTACATTTCGGTGCACAATATTCAAAATATTCAAGCGATTCATTGGGATTAATTACTTGGTCATTTATTTGGAGTGCCTGCTTTTCTTTTTGTCCCTGATTAATATTTCCCTTCACCATCATCCCCATTCGCAGAATAGTTAGTGTCAGCATATCACGAAAGCCCCGTTCTTCTTCTATTTTTCTTTTTTTTTCTTTCGATTTATTCATTTCATTTCTTTTTCTAAATAGTACTATTTCCCCGGTTCTATTGTTTCCCTCGTATCATTACCAAGTAGAAAAAATTTCACCCTCCCGCTTCTCCCAGGTAATAAGTCAGTACTCAATAACACGCTCAGTTACCAAACCACCTCGCCTACCACGGCCTCTATTCTTTCCCACCCAAGTATCGATACACCACCGAGAAATCCCGGCCCTGGCAGTTGTCCTGCTTCTCAGCCTTGTCGTACACCGCAAACGCCGGTTCTGCCAGCTCCATGTTGGCGCCCGCCTCCTTGGCCGCCAGCATGGCGAGCCTCAGGTCCTTCTTCATCAGTGATATCCCGAACCCTCCCCGGTAGTCCCTGTTCGCCGGCGCCGTCTCCACTACGCCGGCCACGGGGTTGTTCACCTCGCTCGGCCAGCACTTGCCCGTGCTCACGTTGATCACTCCCGCGAGCTTCTTGGGGTCCAGGCCCCATTTCATGCCCAAGTTCATGGCCTCGGCCGTCGCGATGTTATTTAGAGCTAGCAGGTAGTTGTTGGCCAGCTTCGCCGAGAGGCCGGCGCCCTGATCGCCGCAGTGCAGCACCTTCTTGCCCATGCGTAGCAGCACGGCCTCCAGGCGGGGCACCAGGTCGGGCGAGGACCCCAGCATGAAGGTCAGTGTTCCGGCCGTGGCGCCGACCACGCCTCCGGACATGGGCGCATCGACAAAGGCGCCCTGGCCAGCCGCCGACACGGTGGATGCGACCTGTCGGGATGTGGAAGGATCAATGGTGGAGCAGTCGATAAAGATACGCTCCTTCACGGGAAGCGAGTCGGTGATGATGGACTTGTAGACGCCCTGGACGTGTTGAGGCTCTGGAAGAACGGTGATAACAGTGTCCTAATACCCCGTTTTTGGTGAGCAAGGCTTGATTTGTTTATTCTTGGTTTTCTTTGGGTATCGTGAAAAGAAACAACGGAGCAAGGTACGTATGTGTGTGTATGAAAAGTGAGAAGAGGGACCTTGTTGAGAGCATGCCCCCAAATCTCTTGCAATGGGCTCTCAGAGTTTGATGAAAGTAGGAGTGAGATTTTTTTCACTTACAGCATCCTTTGAAGCATCAAATGCGCTGGCTGCCAGCTCGACCTTGGCGCCGTTGCTAGCAGCCTTCATTTCTGTCTCCAAAGCCTTCATAGATTCTCCGTTGATGTCGAACAGAGTGACCTTGTCTGTGGGACTCAACTTTGACTGCAAGTTCTTGGCCATTTGATAACCCTAGTTCCCGCCCCGGGCGTTAGCAATCCCAACTGCAATGGCAAAGATGAAACGAAAACGAAGGGCGGAGGCGGAGGATGAGATATTCTCCTTCTCCCTCCCTCCCCCCTTCCCCCTTCTCCAGAAGACATACCATCTGTCCCAGGCCTACGAAGGCGTAATTGTCTAACCGCCTCGCCGTGCTAGCAAACCCGCGACGGAGCACCATGCTCCCCAGACGCGCGTGAGGCCTCATGGTGTGAGAGAGGATGTAGTAAATAGAATCGAGAAGCGACAGAGGAGAGGACGACCCAAGGAAGGGACCGGACAGCCAATGGAGTCGATAATGAACCTGCAAGATGGAATTGAACACGAGACAATATCGATAAAAAGGTGTTTTTGATTTCCCAATTGCATCCCCAGTCTACCTATAAGAGGGAGCTCGATGCCATGAATGAGACATGTGGGGTACGGAAGGTAGAGCAATTGTTGATACCCGAAAGAGCCGGCCATTGCCGCTCATAGCCCGGGCTGCCGATGTCTCTTGACGTCGGTGACTTGGGGGAGGACATCTTTGGCGTAGGTACCTCACTGAGTAGATTGGTAAGGCTGGGTACCTACGGGACGGCCACACGCTTCTGGTTACCTGGTGCGGGGGGGATTCAAAGCAAAGTACAGATCTTGATCGTTCGGTTCCCTTTTTTTTTGGGTGCCCTGAACTCCCAAGTCTGGGTGACCCCAGCGCGGGGAAGATGGACGGGGAAAGGACTGGGGGCGGGGGACCGACCACCTGGAGAATAATGCCCTGACTTTACAGCAGGGTCAGGTACCAGACAGCCAACTTCCACAGGTATCTTACCATCCGCGGATTTGTTATAAATGCGAGTGATGGAAGATTAAAAAAAAATCAATAAAAAAATAAAGACCCAGTGCCTGCAATGTTACCTAGGTCGGTAAGAAAAGCAGGCGAGGTATGCTGTGCACCTAAGGGTCCTCGGGTATCTTGCCCCCCATTTCGGTAGCCCGGCTAATACTTGCTTCCGTACATCTGGGCATCTCTTCCAAATTAGAAAATCATCAAGTCCTTCATCGATTGGCCTGCGGCTTGTGAGTTTTGTTTGACTATTATTGATTTTATTTCTTGATATTTTATGGCTTTAATAGATCATTTCAATACTCTACTGGCTTCACCTCTCTCTCTCTCTCTCCTCTCTCCTCTTCTCATTCAATAATCTGCATTCCGTCATCTCTTTTCACCAGACACTTCACCTCTGCAAAAGCATGCAAACAACATTCGAGAAGAAAAATGAAGAAGAAAAAAATAAGAAAAAGAAGAAGAATCTCAGCCTCACCAACTAACGTGAAAGCCTGGGTGCTCAGGGGTACTGGGGTATGTGCAGGGGACCGAAAATGGGGATATAGTAATAAAGAAAAGTGTAATGTTCTGGGGTCTGACGAAAATAACCTTGTCCTGTCTGTTGAGATACTGTTGCTCTTCCTGGCATCTCATCGACTCGGGAAGGTCAGTACCGGAAGCTTCATCAATACAGTGACAGAAAAAAAGAGAAGAAGAAAGAAATAAAGAGATAATAAAAAGGATAATAAAGGGACCGTTATCAAAGCAAAGACCGCGCCAGATCCAACCGCCTTTCCGCCTCAGCTTATGTCGTGAGAGAATCCACTTCTCCGAAAAAAAATCCTATAATTCCGACGGTGACAATTCATTTCTCAAAGGAAGCTCGTGAGCCAGGGGTAAGCGGCGCTGTTTCAAAGAGAAAAAATCACGTTAGCAACTCCGGTAACGTCAGTATAGAAGCGAGGAAACCTACCCAACAGCGCCAACCATAATGGTGGCCCCTAATCCAAATAGTGCTCGGGTCTTGACTTTTGCTTGGCGGAGCTCGGCCTCTGTCTTGACCTTCTTCGCTCGTGGCTGTGACTCATCGTCATCTTCCTCATCCTCCTTGGTTGGCTCGACATCCTTCTTCTCATCATCCTTCTCAGTTTCGGTCTGCTTATCAGACTCCTTCTGGGCCCCCTTTTGAGCCTCCTTGTTGCTCTTGGAAATATCAGCAGCCTTTCGCTTGCTCTTCTTAGCTGATACAGGAGTCTCTTGCTGCTTTGGTTCGGGTTCGTCGTCCTCCACCTGCTCAGTCTGCTCAGTGTTCTTAATCTCCTCCTTATGCTGTTGGACCATCTGCTTGGCGGTAGCCATCATTTCAGCAATCTCCTCGGCAGTCGGAGGCTGGCCGGCGGTTGGAAGAGGAATCTCGACTTCCGTAACGGTATGCCTAGTCGCAATACCCTCGGAATTCTTGGTAATGTCTTCCTCGATATGGACCGTAACCTTGGGGTCCTCCTCCCGCGGCTCTAGCACGATTTCAGGATCAAACTCAGTTGACTTCATGACAATATCTCCAGCCCGAACTTCGCCCTCCTTCGTCTCTCCATTGATTTGCTCTGCGTTCTCGACAATCGTCTCAACAACCTCAGCTCTTGCCCGGGTGGTTCGCTTACGCGGTGACGCTGTTGATCGCTTCGTAGTCTTGGTAGGGCTAGCAGATCGACGGGATCGTCGGAGAACGGTTGTCGTAGGAGGGGCCAGTTGGGGCTGAGCCAGAGCCTTGTTCAAATCGAACTTGGGAGGAGCGGAAATATTCTTGGGAGGCGAATTGGGTGTGGTCGTGATGGAAACTGTCGTGGGATCCAGTAGAGCACGAATCCAAGGAGTAATTTGATACTCATCGGCCAAGACCAAAGCCTGCTCCGGGGGAATCCAAATATTTCCCGCAGTCTCCTCAGGGCTAGTCGATGAGAACGACTTGAGGTACTTCCGCTCGGCCTCCTCCTCGTAAGTCTCGGCGTAAGGAAATATAGCCTTGAACATGCCCGTGGCGGAGACGTAGCCATCGAAGCTGCGACGCATCAGGAAGTAGTAGTTGGGGCTCGACATCTTGAACATCCCAGACACGATACCCTTGGGGAGAGGAGCGCGGAGGTGCACATAGTCGAGGGAGGCCTGGTCAGTCTCGGCAGTTCCAGGGATTCTCGATGTCAGCGCGGTCTGTCCCAGACGTCGGCGCGCGACTAAATCCTCATCTGAAAAAAAGGCAGGGTGTTAGCAGATGCGACAGTGTAGGGATGGGAAGCGGCAGTTATGTACAATCCGGAATGACATCGCCCACCATGAGGGGGTTGTGCTTTTCAGGCAGCGAGCGGTCCGACTTGGGGGCCATCTTGTCCAATTGCTGGTCAATCAACGGGCGCGGCGCGACCAGTCGAATTACGTTTGAAGAGAAAAATAAGACGCGGAAGTCGGTATCTGGTTCAAAAGCGGCGATGAGAGTCGGCGCGTTTGAAGGGAAACGATCCGGATAAGTCTGTGAAAGGTAGAAGTTGGCGCGTCAGTGTTTGAATGCTGGAAAGGGTTCTGCCGGTGGCATCGACTTCAGGCGCGGCGCAAAAAGAGGAGGCCGAAGCCACACCAATAGGCTTGCGAGCGACGTACCGTGTCCAGACAACTGCTTCAATCCATCCAAGGAGGAAAAAGCGTTGCCAGACGGAAGAATTTGACTTTAGGATAGAAAGGACCGATGGAGTTGGGACGTGCTCCTGGCCAAAGTTACGTACAATTAAGATGGGGGAGGAGAGGACGGAGGAGAAGAAGAAGGAGAAAAATAGGCCAAGATGCCAACGAAAATGAGGGCAAAAAGGATCGCGATGGCTCGAGGGCAGAAAGAAGCTGAGACAAATTGAACGAACGGGGGTCCAGGGTCGGGGGGACCTGTTCTTCGTCCTGGATTTGGACGTGGGCACGGGGGGATCGAGTCGCGCAAATTAGGTGCTCCAGCTTGAAGAGCGTCTAGCGCCAGTTGATGGAGAGGCGGAGATGCTTCTGTTTTGTTCTTGCGACAGGACTGGTCGAGCCTGGTTAGCGCAAAGTGCTGCAAGGTGTACAAAGTGGGGTGCTGCGAGATAGAGAAATACCTCGTATTCCAACTGGAACCGGACCTGACATACAAGTATTCTCCTATCGCTTTTGGCTGAATTTCTCCCCTTGAAGCCTTGCCCAACAGTTTGCAAACGCCTGACTTTGATTAGGTACATCCATACACCTGGACCCTGTTCACACCTACCATTCTAGGTGCCGGTAACTGAGGTTACGCCCCTAGACGGAAAATGGAAAGGCCACTATGGCAGCGTGGCATCTCGAAGTGCTACGTAGTAGCTGTAAGAAAAAAAAAAAGATCTAATTAATTAATCGAATCGCAATTCCAAAGGTACGAACCACACAACAATGATATAGTCATGTCGCCCTTTTCTACCGAGATCCCTTCTCTTATTACGAGGGCACCAGAACTACCTATCTTGAATTAACGTACCTATTATAAATTGCCTCAAGAGACGGTAAGTTACGATCCAGGTGCGAAGGCATGCAGCTCTGGTCCAGCCAGTCCCGTATGACACTGGATCGGACCCATTCTGCAGCAGCATCGCCCAATTCACTGCGTGTGAGGAACCAGGGAACCCCAACAAACACGTAATTTACAGATTAGTTACTACTGTACGTAAACGCACCCTTGGTGCCTCACCGAGAATGCTTGATCAACACTGATCGAAGCCCGCCTACCCACTTCCTCGTCGACCTTCGCACGCGTTCGTCAGGGGTGGGTATGGGAGAACTCCAAAAGCTCCACAGTGTACTTGGACCCTGTGGCTGCCCTTCTCACAAACCTACGGTACCATCCCATACCCACGCGCCCACGCGCTGGCGCACAGGGCGGCGGCCACAGACGCGAAAAGCTGATGGCAGCTCAGACTCTGAGCTGGTCTCGTCGAAGAACCCCCGAATAACGCGGGGAAATAACAACATGGGTGACGTGCCAGCCCGCGGTAGGGTAGCCAGCTCTTGCGAGAAGACAAAACCAGGACCAGTGAAAGATGGTGAGATGAGATAAAACACCAATAGGCAGAAACACCTCCTCCACTGGGTGAGGTCCAGGTTTAGACTCCAATGAGAACGTCCTGACGAATTACATTGCTCCATGTCACTTATCGCCCGGCATACCCGTATCGAAGTGCTACTTTACTAGTGGTACTGACCGCACCCTATGTGCGTCTGCACACAATGATCATTCCTTGTCATCCTCTCCTCTGTCATCCAGCCCGTGCCCAAATTATCGCAATGGTCAGATCAGATTACCCAAAAGAGTTCCCTGCCCGCCCCAGGTGGAACTGTAAGAAGGCTCGTTCTTCACGTAATGGATTACACTATGTGCTATTGTGTGTAGTACATGGTATGGTCGCTATCCTTGCAGCCTTAGTCGCTCAAGCCCGTCACTCCCTATCCCACCGATTTATATTCAACGTCATGGACGATGTGCCATCCGAAACCACCGGGGGTGTTCTCCGGACTGTTACCTCACGTGTCCTGAATATACAGGCACTTCAGTTTAGAGGAGCTATCACTTGCTCATTCCACTGAAGCCTGAAGTATGAGGATCCGTTTATCCAGCCTCTTCACTAATAAGATCTCAGCGCGCAGTGCTGACTGTATCATCAAACCTTCTTCGGGCCCGAGGGCCGAGGGGCAGAATGTGCGCTGGACAAGCCTCTGGTCGAAGCCACAACACAGACTTTACTGGAACTTGTTGCGTCAGTGCCTCCTTTCCTGAGTTTACAGCTGTCTCTTTGCTGTGTCCCTCTGAAACCGACCCTTGCTTACCCAGGCTCAACGTGAGCTCACACCTCCCTTTGCTATTCCATCGTGCATACTTGATGACCGCTTACTCTCCTTCACAAATATCGGGTGTGGCCATTTGCATCTCTGCCTATGACGGACATGATCGAGAACGACGGCCATCTCACTCTTCTCCCCCAAGATGCGATAACGGCGAGAGGATCAAGCTTGGGCGTCGGCACAACACAATCAACATAAGTGCTTCAACCCCAGTTGCTGCCGCCTTCAAGAAGGCCTCAAAACGTAAACAAACCAGGACATGGCCATGCCATCTTCTCACCAAAGAGACCTTGCCCAAGGCGCGTTTTGCACGCATTAGAGCCTCGCCCTTGACCCAATCATGACATGAGGCCAATCCAGGTCCCCCCCACAACCAAGCGTGTCTCCGACCGCCGCCGCCGACCGCCTTTAGGCCTCTAGAGGCTGTGGAGGGGGATCCCCGAGGCTCAAACGCCCCAGCAACTAACTTACCTAGGTACCCAAGCAGCAGCCGCAACAGCAGCAGGAGGAGGAGCATTGTCAGGTCGCCGCCGTAGCCCCTCCATCGTCACCGTCACCGCAACTGAGCAACCGCCTCAGCCCCTCCTCCACCAGAGCTCAAGCTCCCCCTCCACTTCCACTCCTCTCCTCTTCTACTTCCCCTAATCCTCAGCCTCCTTTTCACTCTCACTTACTCTTCCTCTTCCCGTGCTCAGCCACCTGTACCTTCAATTGTTGTGCCGTGCCTCCTCTTTTAACCCTTCTGCCTCCGCATTCTCAGCTTCGCAACCCGCGCTTCTCCCCTTCTCCTGAACTCTCCACCCCACCTCCCCAACTTCCGCAATGGCTTCCCACAACGACGACAACCTCCCTGAGGAGACTCAGGGCTACAAGCTCTCCCAGCCCAAGCAGAGTCTTGCTCAGTACCAGCAGATGGGTATGTGAATCTCTTCTTTCTACAGATGCATTGGTCTTTTTAGACTTTGTCGCCCCTGAGCGGGCCGCTCCTCAAGCTCCTTTTGCTTCCGTCGCCGTCTCCGTCTCCGCCTTCGTGAAGAGGCGGGTCCCGACATTTCAAGACATTGTCCAGTCTCTATCATCACTCCCTCTACACCAGTCAAATCTCTTAAGTGCAAATAACCGCACAATCAGCTTCGGCTTTTTCATCTAGGCTGCCATGAAATCTTGTTTTTTTCCTTTAACACTTGGTGGCATTCCTTGGTGTTACTGTTCCTTCTTATAGCAACCCCACCATTCAGCCTCGTACAAACACCGAATATCTTTCTAAACTGCCGCCTTCACTAACGCACGTTCCTCTTGTATTTTCTAGACGCCGGCGATGAGTCCCTCCAGCGCTACAAGCAGTCTCTCGGCCTCAGTGGTGGCAACGATCTTTCCGATCCCAGCGACCCTCGTGTCTGCATCATCCTCTCCCTGACCATGGAGTCGCCTGGCCGCGAACCCGTGACTATCGACCTCTCTGCTTCCGGAAGCGAGAAGGCTCTCAAGAACAACCCCTTCAGAATCAAGGAGTATGCCAAGTTCACCATGGTTGCCAAGTTCAAGGTCCAGCATGAGATTCTCAGTGGCCTGCACTACGTGCAGGTTGTCAAGCGCAAGGGTATCAGAGTATCCAAGGATTCCGAGATGATTGTGTGTTGAGTCCAAAAAAGCTATTTTCATACCTTGTACTGACACCAATAATAGGGTAGCTATGCTCCCAACACCGCCAAGCAGCCCACATACATCAAGAAGTGTACGTCCTTAATAACACCGTCGCTGGTGCCTTTCATGAAGCACTTTCTAACTCACCGAAAATAGTCCAGGAGGAGGAAGCCCCCGGCGGCATGATGGCTCGAGCCAAGTACGACGCCACTTCCACCTTTGTTGATGACGACAAGAAGGAGCATCTCCGATTCGAATGGTGCTTCGAAATTGCCAAGGATTGGTAAAGCACTGCAAGTGCTCGGACGATAGCGCTGATTCAGATATGAAACTGTCGCCAAACGAACATATCGCATGTCATGAGATAACGAAATACCTGGGGGTCTTGAAGAAGATGAGGAAACATAGGAGACATAGTACAAAATCCAATATACAAAGAATAAGGGGAGCTGTCAGTCAAAGACTGGACATGTGGGAGGAGAGGTACTGACATTTTATCATACCTTGCTTATTTCTACCTCAAAATGAGACGATCACTTCCAATCACATTTAGCCAAACTTCAATTATTACCATACCATCCCTGAGCATACACCGTGTCACTCATATTCCCTTTTCATAAAGACACGGCCATGTAAAATCAGAAAGGCTGCACCATTACACCAAGCTCTGCTTGGTATGCAATAAATATCAATAAGAATCTATTCTGCCAACGCTATCGCAAATGCCTCTTCAAAGGCATGGTATCACGTATTTTCTCTTTTGGATATATATATATATTCAGTTCCAGGGTGAAGTCAAACTAGCTTCCAGAAAAAAAATATGTGCGCTCACAGGAAGTAATCGGGAAGGGCGTTGCCGTCCGCTGACTTCTCGCCGCCAGGTTGTAAATCTTTATGTATGTCGTTCTCCGGCGCCGCGGCGAAGACGTTGAAGAATCGCTCTCCCGTATCGCTAACCTCGAGGACGCTAGCCATGTTGCCGCATCGGTAGCAGTAGTTCGGCGCGCTCCAGACAGTGCTGAGACGGTCGTCGTAGAGGACTTGGAAACCCTCTTGGCAAAGCTGATGAGCGCGGAGGATATGTGACATGTTGTTGACCGCAAGGAACTTCTTGACAACCTGGGCGCCGAATGTGTACCCCGCACCACGGGGGGATAGAGAGAACTCATCTCGGTCGGGATCTGGGTCCGACCAGACAAGGTCGGCCATGGGACCTTCGTGGGGAATTTCGCGGAATCGGTCGATAATCTTGATCTGGTCGATGGAGTGAATCGAGGGTGAAAGACCTAAAAGGACGGGAACCTGTGTCAGTCCTGTTCCACACAGATGGGAAAGGATCGAGGCGCTGCAGATATGTGCATACCTCCATGAACGCAAAAGATCTGATCATTGATCACGACACTCAGTGTCAAGAAATCGAACATGTCGGTAAAGTAATGCCACACGTTGGCATTGCCGTATTTTCTTGAACATTCAGTGTAAAAACCGTAGGACTGGGTAACACCGCGGGACTCATGGTTCCCGCGAATCAAATGCACACGGTTGGGGTATCGCAGTTTCAAACACACAAGCAGCGAGATGGTCTCGACGCTGAACATGCCACGGTCGACATAGTCGCCTGACGTATTGTTAGCCACACATTCATGGCAAAGACTTGTAGGGCTGATGCAGCAGTACCGAGGAAGAGGTAGTTCGTGTCTGGGCAGTACCCGCCAATTCGGAAAATCTCGATAAGGTCGAAGAATTGGCCGTGGATGTCACCTACAACGGTGATGGGTGCGCGAACGTGGACAACGTTGCTCTCGCGCATGAGCAGCTCCTTGGTCTTGGCACAGATAGCTTCGATGACGGATTCGGCAAGGAGCTCTTTTTTGTAGAGGCGCGAGATGCACTCGTCCAGGTCGACGGAGGCTAGGATAGCAGAGCAAGTCAGATAGATGTTCAGAGGCCCTGAGCGACCTCAGCTCACTCGGTTGTCTTACCAGGCAGCCCGGGCATGATGAAAAAAAGTATGTGATATAAAGCTTGATGGGGGTAAGCTCGAAAGCCACTAGAATAGTGGTCTAGTTAGGCAGATTGTAAGGATCGAAGGCCGTAGGGTCATGCTCCAGCGTCGTTAAGGCCGGCCGCGGCGAATTCGGCTCCAGGCGATGATGATATCTTGGGGTGATCTCGGTGGTTGTACCAACATGATCGGGAGAGAGACGGTTTACATGGGCGCGGGGCGCAGATATGGACAGCGCGCGACAAGTAGAAGGATGGCGCACAGCGACGAAAATGCAAACAACAGAATGAGTTACAATAGAACGACAAATATTTTTTCCTGGTGGGGGCGGGCGGGCAAAAGAATATTGTCGACCAAGATGCGGGATCCTTTGGCGGTGGCGGTGGTGTGTGTTGAGCCTCGAGTCGAGCTGTCAAGACGCTATCAATTTGTTACCCAGTGATGTATGGGAGCTCGGCGGAGAAATTGCCCGTTCCCGGGAATTCAGATAGGGAGTTGGCGACGTGCGCCTGGAGACCTACTCCAGTGCTAAGCGCCATAGCTTTGTAAGCCCACTGTTCTCACACTGGTGTGACGAGTTTCCCAACACACGACTCCGTTCATTGGCCCCTAACTCAATGGGGGGGATCTCTACCTTAACAGCATCAAGGCCATCAACGGTCTCGATGACATACAGCTAGGTTCCCTCTCTTTCCTCCTCAACGATACGCCTGGTCCTTTTACATGGGAGTGTATGCACAGGAATTGGTCTGAGGCTAGATAGAATACTATCACCGACCAGAAAAGGGCGTGCTTTGCGACCAGCTATGTGCAATGATAGTGGAGTTACTTTTCCTAGGTTGTCCGTCACTAGGTTGTCCCAACTGTGGCCGACATCAAACAGAGCACTCATATGTGGTTAATCCGAAGGAAGCAATCTCTCCAGATTCCATGCAATTAAAGCCGCCTAGAGTTGTACGATTACGGTAGACGTCAATATTGAACTGGGTTGCACGGCTCGAGGTATGCTGCTGTGTATAGGGTAGCGTAAATTATCATCTAAGTCTGATTATCTAGTCGCCCGTGTGGTAGAGTAATGTGGGATTGTCACTGATAATGATCATTGCAACGATATTTCAATAATAAATGAATCTAGGCGATGCTGTTGGGCGTTTAGTTTTCTTAGGCTCTGTCCCCGTCAGCCAATATTATCCATTACTGTCATCTATGGGTATTCTGGTCCGACGTCTGGATAATGTTGTCCGAAGCCCAATCCCACCCAAGCGCCCAACTTCACATGGCTTTGTCAAACATGAAGCCGCACTTCGTGCAGTACCCATGTAATAATGATTTCGCCCATAACGCTCCTTACGTAGCATATAGGTGGGCTCTCGTCTGTAATAGACAATTTCGTTCATACTCGCTTGTTCACAACCAACGAGACTTAGCCGGATACTCTCTCGTACTGTAGCTCCGGTGTAGCTCCGGGCTAAATATCGGAAGAAATGTCATCACGCCTCTAACATTGAACTCCCATTGATTGCTTTTTTGGCTGGTGCTGCCTCGGACGAAGGCTTCCCATACACTTGGGAATCAAGGTTAGTTGGTCCGTGCACCTCCACAACGCGATCTCAACTCCAAGTGAAGCGGCGTAGCGAAGACCAACACACAGAAGCAAAAGGACAACATTCGGCTGGTTCATGCGACACCAGCAGAGCCGCCGACCTATCGACCGCCATCTCGCCTCAAGGAGGCTCATTTCCGCCTTCGTCCTGGATGCGGCCCGGCTACCCACAACAGGGCGGGAGCCAGAGCAGCAGCTTTCCGGGACGGGGAGCTTTTGCGCTCCTGGCTTCTGTCGCGCCGCGTCCTTCACTCTCGCCTGGACGTTGCACCACGAGGACGCCATCACCTCACCGCATCCGTGTCGGTCACATTTTGGGCCTTCTGCTGTGAAACCTACTGCGGCAACCAGACTCCTCCATGCTTCACATTGTTGCACTATCGACAGTCATCGACAGTCCACAGAGGAGCGCAGGGCACCTTGTAGTGGCGCCGGATCCCGTATTATCTCCAGTTTCACCTATGGCAGCCCACCAAGTCTTTGCTTTTGACTAACCTCCAAAAACCTCCGACTTGGTCAGCTGCTCAAGCAAGTCTCTACTTGCCCGTTTTCCAACCCAACCTCCTGAATCCGATTATTCTTTGCTCTCCCATTCCAGGTTCTCAGAGTCCTCACTCATCCCTACCCACAGAAATGCCGGAACAAGCTTCTGGTCGCGCTGCCCGGCCTGAGGAAGCCCAGTGTTACAACTGTGGCATCTCGGGTCATTGGGCAATCGCATGTCCAGAGCCAACGCGAGAGACACCAGCGTGAGTGCCCATCTTCCTCTATAGTGCCAATAGGCCACACATTCTTTCACAATCACCGTCCATCAACTTACACGATTTACTAGCGGGCTCACTGCTTGGAGAAACTCCCATAGTGTGGGAAAAGGGAACCACAGAGACCATCATGGCGGTTCAAAGAAAGCAAAAGGTCCCATCATCACTAAATATGCTCCTCCTCCACTGCCCGCACCTCCCGTAAATCGTTATGTGCCTCCGCCAAGTTATGGGCAACCCCCGGCGCCATATTCGGGACCGGCGCCTCCATACCCTACTCAATATCCTTCCCCATCTCCTTCAGTCCCTAGCTACCCTCCGAGCTATCACCCGCAGCCTTACCCCCCACCCCCTTATGGAGTTCGGGCCCCAGGTCCCCCCCCGGGGACATCTCTGGGTCACCTCCCGGGACATCCTCCAGCTCCTCCGCCGCCGCCTCCGCCTGGTGTCTATGGCCTGCCTGCTCATCCACCCCCACCTCCTCCTGCAACAATCCATCCTCCCACATACGGCCCCCCTTCAACTAGTGGTTCACCTCCGTATGTGTCTCAACCCCCTTACAGCTCTTCATATCCTCCGCCTTTGTCATATCCTGCACATGCCACTCCCTATCCATCACCGTCTCCCGCCCATGGCTCTCCTCCAGGACCACCTCCTCGCCTATCTTCAGGACCGCCACCTCGTCTTTCCTCAGGACCGCCGTCTCTCCCACGCCATGGTTCTTCATCGTCACCATCAACATTGCCCCATCCCCCGTCACTGCCACCAAAACCGCCACAGAGCAATCATGATCCTTTCGAGTCTTCACGGGATAATCGGAATCGAAGGAAACCTGACCGCCATCAACGGAACCGTGATAATCGACACAAGAAGAATGCTACGCAGAGTCGTCCACCAGGTCACAAGGTTGAAGATGGCAATCATAAAGCCGAGACAAAACATATTGAGACTTCAGCACCAGCACCAATCTCACCACCAAAAGATCAGAAGACAGCGGCTGCAACAAAAAGCCGGCTCCCCAAATCTCCTGAGTCGTTGCCTGAGCGTAAAGAAAGTGATGCTGCCGATACACCGGCAATCATCTCGAAGAAACCGGATAGAGAGCCTGATGACACCTCGGAGGCGGATGACTGGGAATGGGAGGAAAAGGCCATATTTAAAGAACCGGAAACTCCACATCTGCCCGATGAAGTCGGAAAGCCTTTACCATCAAATTATACCGAGGAATTGCTTCTCCCAAGAAAGTGGGATGCCAAGTGCATTCTATCAGATTTCATCAACATGGACAACCTTGACGAGTACATCAAGCCAATTCATGAAACGGAATTCTGGGGATCAGTAGAATTCGATCCCGCTTTCGTTCGAGATGGCAAACTGCCGAGCGGCGATGCCTTACCTCTACTTCCGATGCAAGATGAAGAAACCGATCAAAACACCCCAGAGAGTGGAGAAGTAAGCGAAGAAAGCAGGAAACATGGCCATTCCCGTGATCCTACACCTGAAGAGCGGCCATACAAACGCCGAAGATCGTCCTCGCCTCGCTACCAAGCCTCCAAACGAAGGCACAGCGATGCACCAGACAGCCGCTGGGATACACTTGGGTCTCGAGGTCGAAAACTAAATCGCGAATATGACACAGAAGCACGTAATAGTGCGGACTTGCGTGATACCTCACGGCGGAACTCTCCAGGATCAAGGGGCAGGAGGCGATCAAATATTCGAATTCGAAGTCGAAGTAGATCCATCTCATCGGCAAGATCAGTCGCCTCCAAGGCCTCTTCTGGGCTGGATTCCCTAGAGGCCGAGCTCCTTGGTCGTTCCGTCAAATCGAAATCCCCAAAATCTCCTGATAATACAACTAGTAGAAGACGCAAGTCTAACAGCAATACGAATAAGCCCAAGAAACGACAAACAAAGCTAGATTCGGCTTACAGGTAATTAGAAGCTGGACCCAAATACTTGATTGCAAACTGACTTCCTTCATTAGTCGTCGTTGGTAGTGTATTTGTCACCAGATCACACCAGATAAATGCTGCAGGCGGGTATGGTTATGACATCTTCTCTCTTCCCGTACCGTACATTTTCCATTTCGTCTCTCGACATGGCATGCCATCTGTGCATGATAGATCTGGTCCCTTTTAGACGGGACAAGCGTACACACGCTCGCATTTGTCCTTTTCCTATTCTTTCCTCTCTATGGCTTCAATTCCCCGACACTCATCTATTTGGGACCGACTTTCAGGTCTTTCTATATTGTCTCTTTATTTTTATGACCGTCATGATCAAAACTCGCGTGGCTGGCGTCTATCAAATAGCGTTCACGAGGTATGCGTGAATATATTCTTACTCTCATCGATGTCTTGTCTCACATCGGGACTCTCTGATTTCTTCATCCTCGTCCTTTCTCGAATGCATCGCGGAGGGCGTCATGTCCCTGCTTCGATTTTCTAGACTCTTCATGAACCTCGGTTATGTGGTGGCCATTCGAGCCTGCTGAGCCTTCACCCAAACCCCAGATTCTGTTTTCGCTTCTCCAACTCATGACCAAAGTCCACGTGAACACACCCTCTCACACTTCGTATCGAGCTCTTTCCAAGATTCGCAGCACAGTTAAATAATGCCCATTTATTCCCCATATATAAAAGTTCTTTGCCTATAGTTGGGGTTACAAGGGAACAGTCATCCGATTCATAAGTCATTCTCTAATCGCCTGCCTATCTTGCTCCACCCTAGTCCTGCCATTCTCAAGTCCCCATAGAACCGATGCTTGTGTTACCAGCTACAGATGCGTCCTAGTTCTTACGGTTGAATTGCATACGCTTCTTCAGGCGATACTGAATGGCTCGCTTGCGAGATGCTGCAGACTGAGTGAAAGCAGCAGAACCTCCAAAAGGCCCGGCGGCGGCGCTGTTACGGACACGCACGATGCAGACGTTTTCCGCACCGCCAACGCTTCCGTCGCATGTCATACCTTGAGGCATCTGGACCTTGACGGGGAAGTCGGTCTCGGTTGCCAGAGACAGGCCGCCAAAGCCAATACCAGGAACGTCCTGGATGACATTGGCAACTTGAAAAGCATTGGCGTCAGAACCGCCAGAGGTGCCATCAACAGCAGCCGACAATGGCCCAGCGCCGTCTTGGTTGATCTGGGCTTGTTAGCATGCTCATCGGAAAAGTGTTTGATGAAAGTGAATACTACTCACCTGTCTATAGGTGAGCGTGACGGTACCGTCATCTGCGGCGGTGGGCAAACCAGACTTGGCGCCTTTACCAGCAGATTCAGCAACGCTAACCTCCTGAGGTTCTGAGGTCTTTTGTCCTTGGCTTTTATTGCTACCACCACCACCACCACCACCAAAGAATTTGTCAAGAAAACCGCGTGGCTGGTGCCTTTCAGCCATTTCGTGTCGGCGAGCGAACTTGCGTGCAGAGTGACGAGGCTTTTGTGTTCCTTGGCCTAAGTTGTTCGGGATATTATCTTCCTCGCCATTGCCAGTGCCATTGTTGACGGGGGGCTTGTTTCCATTTCCTAGGAAGCTGCTGATGATGACAGCGGGATCGACGGGCCCATTACCTTGGGTTCGACCAAGAGGACCGACTTTACCACTGGCAATCTCGCGATCCCGAATGATGGAAGTATCGGCCTGGGAGCCGCACCTGTTGCTTGAACAGTCACGAGGAGTGCCGTCGGCGACTTGTGAGAGTGATATTAGCATCGAGAATTCCGAGTGGAGCATGAACCGTAGGAAAGGTCCTACCAGATAAACCAGGCATGACTACACCATTGGCCCCTGTGATGGAAGTGACCACGCCATGACTGGAGGCCAGAGTGGCGAGAGCAAGTGTAATGAGCTGGTAACGCATACTGAATAGTGATCGAGAAGGCACACAGGATGTAAGCAAGTGAAGTGAGTTAAGTAAAAAGAAAAAGTAAGTAAAGCGAATAGAACGACCGGCGTAGGGAGTGAAAAGCAACGAGTTGGAGCCACCAGGGCTTTCAGAAAGGAAATTCGACTTTTGAAAAGAAGGATGAAGATGCTAGAAACTGCTTTGGCTGCGGATGTTGAATAGATCATTGTACGAAGAGATGATGTAGGCTTATTTATAGAGAAAACTGAGAGGTCTATCAATAAGAGTCTATCAAGGAGTAATACGAAGTTGGCAAGCTTTAACCCCCTCGACTCCCTCCGAAACGCCTCCTGAGATGGTTTCTGGCGCGTAGGTTTCTTTGACTAAACATGTTTTTTTTTTCCAACTGTTTTACCTCTATTTTACTCTATTTGTTTGTGGCGGAGCAATAAATGGTGTTTTGAGTCCTGCGCAGAAACATAAGTCTACCCCCTCCTCCCCTTTTCCACTTCACCTTTTGGGATGACGACCCGATTTGAGACGATGTCCGTTGCTTTGATGCTTTGATGCTTTGATGGTCTGGACACTTGGGGAAGCTCTTGAGGCGATTGCGATTGGCTCGGCAGCATCGTTGCATGGGTTGCATGGGTTCCATGGTCTAACGGTTATGACTGCGGATTCTGATTCCGCCAGCGAGGGTTCGACTCCCTCTGGGACCTGATCTTTTTGTTTGATGTGTGAATAGTGTTGTGGAGACGCTAAGTTATATATCAATAATATGGGAGGCAATGGTTTATGATGGTGGTGGACAGTGGAACACGGGAGGCCTGCCTCTCCCCTCCCTCTCTTATCATCATTATCTACTATCTAGGTACTCCGTACTATGGGTTTTCTTTTTCTCTCTCCTGCTTCGTCGTCCTTTTCCACTTTCTCCTTTCAAACCATCGACGACCCCTGTTGGCCGGGCCTACAGGAGGTAGTTAGTTACGTACTTCCGCACTTACTTACCTGACCCACAAAGGTAAAGCAAGAAGAAGTCAAAGCACTGTCTCGGCATTGGAACAAAATTGGAACAATTGGGTAATTGCGGTTGGTTGCTTTGCCTGTCTCCCTCTCTCCCCCACAGTAAGATCACACGTCGATTGTCTTGGAAAAAAGACCCCTGTGACGAACAGTTGGTGTGTGTGCATGTATGTGTGCGTGCGTGTGCGTGCGTGTTTTTACACTTAAATTTTTTTTTTCTAAAACAAGTGCAATGGAAACGTGTTTTGTCTCCAACGAAATGCGATTGGCTCCCGAGATGCTCACGTTGCAGGTCTTTGTTGTGAAACGGAATTGGGGGAGGGGAGAGGGAGGGGAGAGAGAGGGGGAAACGGGAGAAAATCTGTTTTTGGAGTCGCAGTGCGAAGATCTTGTCCCAAAGATCCAGCTTCAGGTCAAAGAGACGGGGCCAACTGCTTCAGGCCCCTTGGAGCTCTCTCTAAGCTCCATCAGATGGGTCAGTTATTTGACCAACAGGACCTTTTACTCCTCCCCCTCCCCCTCTTCTTCTTCTGACCTCTTTCTTTCCTCTCTCCCCCATTCAACGGAGGAGGGGGGGCGGTGGGTTGGAAAAAGTCACATTGGGAGGGCGTGCTTTGAAGGCGTCAAAGTCGCAAATACAAACGCACAAAGTACAGCGCAGTCAATGCAGATAGACGCCTGCGTCAGATGCCGGTCCGGAAAGGTGAAGAATCCTAAAGAAGAAAGATGATAGTCTTGGCCGAGAAACCATAAGCTCTCTTTCTATCTCTCTCTTCATCGCTCTGCGACCTATCTCCTTCGTCTCTGGCAGGATATCGTGAGTGGGGTCCATATCGGTGCTAAGCGATGTGCATGATGCAGTTCAGCAGCCACTGGATGGACGATTTGTCCTTGTGATTGCTTGGTTTTTTTTTTCTCTGTGAGATACCGTACCGGTAGATGCCGGTTGGTAACTAACAAAAAAAGCAAGCCGAAGTATCTGGGGGCGGGGAGGAGAGAGAGGGGGGGGGGGGGGGGGGAGAAGCTATGTTCTATCTTCATCAGCGGAGCTTAGGCAGGCAACCAACCAAGGCCAGTAAATAGCTATACTATAGTCAACAGTAGCATCTTGAACTAACCCACCTGAGAAGAAAGAAAGGCGCAAATGGGTTCTGGACCCCGAGCGGAATGGGGAGAAAACACCAAGAACAACACCAAAAAAAAACCTCGGTTCCTGTGATATTCTACCTGGGAAGGTAGATAGACAACTCGGTGTGTGTGTGTGGTGTGTGTGTGCGTCAAAGACAGCTGAGCACTACTGGAGATGCTAGCTATTGCGCTGCAGGCTGTCGCATGCAGAGCGCAATTTCCAAGCTCACATGGCCAGAGCACCGTAGCAATCACCATGGAACGCGTCGGTTGAGAAGAGACCGAGACTGCTTGATAGATTGGCCGAGTTGTGTGACAACATGTCCATATTACGTAGTCTGTGGTGTTGGAGGTTGGACACCTGCATAAGCTCAGACTAGCTTTGCACGAATCTGGATGTGAAGACTAGAACTACAAAAAAAAAAAAAAAAAAGAAAGAAAGAAGGAAAGAAAGACATCACTCTATTGAGAAATTATTAATCGGCCGAGTCTACTACTACGAACAAGGACTAATTGCCTCCTACCATTCTTGGGCGCTTACCCAGAAGACAGAAGCCGGAACCCATGCCTCTTGAGTCTCTAGAGGTTGAGAGGCGACAGATGTAGGACCTGCATCCAATCAGGTCTCGTTCTAAATGATACAAACGGCAATACGTAGCGACTAGCAAAGTAGATAGATAGACGTAATGTGGATAAGAAAATGATGCAGCAGAAAGAAGCAAACTACCCGCTACCGGTAAGAAAGACAACAGCAACAGTACCATGCCTAAAACACAACCTTAGCAGCATTTTCGTTATCCAGAACTAGATGTGTAGGCCTCTTCTTTTTTCATTATTCCCCATCATTATCCTTTCTGTATTACCTGCAGTTTTCCAGTCCCAGAAAGAACCGGCCGGACGAATCAACTTTTCCCACTCCCCATTTATAGACCAACATAAGCACTTCCATGAATCGCTAGGCCATCCAAACAAAGTCATAAACAAAAGTGACGGACGTCCAATAAACTCAAGACAAAGAAATCCAGACAAAAAAAAAGCCCAAAACTAAAAACCTAAATAATCAAGTAGTCAAATCCAAGGCCTCGAAGATCGCGTAGCCAGTTGACTCCACCGTCTTCGCTCTTTCGGTTGGCATCCTGCCATGCCCATGTCGCCTTGAGCATTTCAATGGCTGTGAAGAGATAGCCCCATGGACAAGTCTCCCAAATGGCCAGCAACCTTGCCAACGACCACGTCCGTTTCTCGGGGTCACGCGTCTCAGCACCGGCAATAAACGTCGGCCACGAGGTGGCCTTGAAATACGGGTCCTTCTCGTCAATGAAGGCCAGGTTGCTTAGGATGTCGTCTACGAGCATCTCGGTGTCCACCGGCCTCACCGATCGAACTGCTGGGAGAGCTTGCAGAATGTACAGGCATGCTGCCGACCGGTGAGCCGACGCTAAGTGAACGCGGCTCTCAATATCGGTGATACCGGTTAGCCTTTTGAGGTAGACAGCCCAAGCTGCGATGTCAAGCGTCAGTGCCTGATCAATGAGAGCAAGCGCTTCGTCAGCCGCTGGGACCAGAGAGTCGGCAGACGGTGGTTCGTTGGCAAGTTGCGACGCTGACAGAATAATTTGAAAAATTTCTGGGGGACAAGACAGATAGCTCGTTAGCTCGACCCGCTTCATGACCGGCAGAAACTCGAAGGCCTGGCGGGCAATTCGGGCGGACAGGCCCCCAGGCGCCAGAGTTGAGCCGAGAATGTGGTAGCTATATTGGGAGTAAAACGTCTTGGTTAGCGGCTTCGGATCCGACTGACTAGAACCCAGCCTTTCCAGGCACGGTCTCGGCCATGAGAAAGTAAGAGACTTACATGAAGCAGTCGGAAATCACACGGTCCCGTAACATCCTACTGGCTGCGCTGCCGGAGCCATCGGGGCCAAGCAATCTCATGATGCTCGTGGCACCTTCCAGATGGGCCTTCCAGCTTTGGCCACCTGACTTGTCGAGATCTATCAAGTCAAATTTGATGAAGAAGTGCAGGGCAGCCAGCGCGACATCAGAGCCGGCGGGGTCGAGGGTGTCAAGCACCCCGCGAAGGTGGCTCATGGCCTTCTGCTTGGCTGTCAATGCATCGATCAGGGCTTGACGGGTCACAAGGTCCTTGGTGCGAAGCGTGGTAATATACCCACCAGGATCGGTGATGCCAGCGGGGATAGTGTGATGAGCGCGAAAAATGTTGGACCAGTGAATGGCTGATGTGGCGATAAGAATCTGGAGGAGCAAAGGGTGGTACTGAGTCAAGGGGAGCAGCTCGCGGAAGGGGTTGCTCTCAGGCGTGTCTCGAACCACGAGGTCTTTGCACACGCGGTCGGCAACTAGGCGCATGCGTTAGTGCTTGGGTCTAACGGTCAGGAATGGAAAAGGACGAACAATGCGACAGGTAGTATCGAGAATTGTGGTCGAGATCTTGAAATAATGGATCTGTCAGAGCCCCAAGACGATAAGGCAAGGCTTGCTGCTGTTGCTCCTGCTGTTGCTGAGAAAGTAGGCCGTGATGATGCTGATTCTGATGCCGTTGTTGACGATCATCGGGAGCTGCCTCGTCTTCGCTTGTGGTACCGCTGGTCGTGGAGCTAGAAGACGTCGGAGACAGACCCGAGAATTGGTGCAGCCGATGTTGGTGCTGGCTCAACTGCCCGTGGCTACCACCACTGACAGCCCCATCGTCGGCAAGCCTCCGGGCAGGCGACGGGTTCACATTCCCCTGGGAATCAATCCCCTGTGTCCATACGAAAACTTTGCCATACCCCAGGCATTCCTGCCCCGAGACCACACATTTGTGACATGTTGGCCACGAGCGGTCACAGCGCAGGCGTCGTCGACGACAGTTGTGACAGGGTTTGCTGTTATTTGGCGGCATGCGCCGGACGCTGCCAGAGCAGCAGACTTCCAGTGCAGTGAGTTAGAAGGGAGAGGGGGAAAAGGAGATGAGAAGAAATTGGATGGATGGGAAGGGAAAGAGACGCAGTCAGAGGAGCCGTTGCTACAACGAGAGCAAGGCTGTCATGGTCAAAGACTTGCCTATCGGGATATGGATTTTGCTCTTCTCTCTTTCTTCCTTTCTCTCCCTCTCTTTTTTTTTCTTTCTCGAGCTCTTATCACTTCCCGACAGAGAAAGTTGGAGAAATAGTGATTTTGGGGTAGCGGAGATAGTGGCAAGATACTCAAGGCTCAACAAGCAAATGAAGCTTGCCAGGCAAGTTTCTCTCGAAGTGGAGGCCAGAGGGGGTAATGGTCAACAAGGGGAGAAGTCAGACGTGCGAAGGTGATGAAATATGTAATGGCCTCAAAAATACGACCAGGCCATTACCTGAGTTGGTGTAGGCAAGGCAAGGTAAGGTGAGGTAAGGTAAGGTAGGTAAAGTTGAGGTAGCCAGGTGATGTAGAAAAGTACCTACTGTACAGCTTCGTAGGCGCACCAAGGTACTGTGGGAGCAGGGATAGAGTACTACGTATCATCAAGTCTGATACCTACCTTGCCTAACCAGAGGTGCTGTAGCTTGCAATATCATTCGCTACAGGTATTGTTATCAGAACTCGATATAGGTACCTGGGGAACCTGCATAAAGTTTGCGTAGCTTCCTCAGCGCTCTTCCTGGCCAACCGACCAACCAACCAACCAGCCTACGGCGAAGTACCTTATGAGGTAGTTAGGACTTTGCTCTCAGGTCCGCATTCATGTCCGCATTCACTTCCGAGTCAAGACAGACGCAGACTACCCGACCTTCTTTCCCCCGCCCATGCTCGAATGCACGAAGGTCCATCCCGGCCCCGCCTCTTTCTTCCCTCCCTGGGCTCCTCCCCTCCGCCCTCTGCGCCCTCCACTCTCTCCTCCACTCCCTCCTCAACATCCACCACCTCCACCCATCGATTTCATTCTACCATCCTCCATCGTTCACCCACCAATCTCCATCGCTCACCCTTGTCTCCCCATTACCCTTCTGTTGCCCAGTTGTCCTTTTCTATCAGGCATCAGCGGTGACCCATAAACTATAATCATCAGCTATTAAGCCAGATACAGCATGTATATGACCAATTCCGCCGCCCCGCCTAAAAAGAAGGGAGAAAAAAAGTAGTCCCCCGCCTGCACAGCGTGGATCCAGAGTCTTTTGGGACCTGCATCTTCCTGGTCCAGGACTCTGCCAGGAATAAAGCTTAGCCCTGTGGATTGTGGTAATCCCGTGGTTTTGAGCGCTACCCGTCCGCGGCCTCGCCCAGACAGACGTGACACGGACGCCCAAAAAGGAAATCAGTGGCTGTCCCCCTGCACAATCCGGCCCAACACGGGCCCTTTTGATCGTCTCAATGGCCCACGGGGTTTTCCTTCGAGACTTGTTCGCTGGATGCACTTTTACCAAAGATGATCTAACTTGATGTCGCTTCTCTCCCCGATTTCTTCACTCACGATAACCTCCACTCCACAACTTTTCGCAAGTCAACAAATGACGAAATATATGACGAAATATATGCCTTTCAATCAAAATTTCCGCCTCCTTATGTATTTTCGCTACCCCTATTCATACTCAAGATGATTATAATACCAGACCTCTGATTTTTGACTCTTGCTTGGTCCTCTCACCACAATACCCGAAATCCCAACACGTCATGGCCAACATTGTCGATTTATGGAAATGAAGAGTTTACATTATGACTTCGTCGAAATTTCCTTGAAAATAAAGGTCCAAGCTACTACATTAGACTCTTTTCGCTGGGTCTAATATGAGAACAAAAAAATTGTTGTCCCTTCTCACTCACTCTTCTGCCACTGTAGCATAAGTCGATGCGATTTTTGCAGCAGCTGTGTCTCTAATTGACGGTATTCACACACTGAGTCTCTAAAATAGTCTGATTCTATGCCGTTCTATCCTCTTCATTTATTTTTCGGCATCATAGTTAGGCGTGTTTACGTGTTTCTAGTTTGGAATTTCGTCGCTCGTATTATGCGTATACTCGAAAGTTATTGAAGCAAGTTCCGAGAAGAGCACAAGGAAGGGGGAAGGAGAGCTTGAAAATCGTGACTTAGAGGAGGTTTTTAGATTCAGAAGTTATTATAGTTGATGTGCACCGTTTAGACCGCCCGAATACAGGGACTGTAGCCAGGTTCACTATGGTATTGTGTTGTGTGTATGGACAATTCCCCGATTTGGGGCAGGGTGAGGTGTTAGTAGAACGTATGGCTGTCATTCCTAAATGTCTCAAATTACATTGTGTTGTACGCACAAGGTTTGATTGGCCAATTGGCAAGTTGTTTTCTCCGGTGGTATTGGACTTGTATGAGGTAGCTCAATAACTGGTTAATTGCTATAATGAAGATGGTAGGCTTCTCTTGATGCTGGCTCTTCTTGTTAAAACATCGCCCAATGGTCTTATTAGCACCAACACTCAATAACTAGACCTAAGGTGCCAAGCTTTGCTGCAGATCAGACTCCAGATCTGGCCTGATCGACATGTGGGTAAGTAAGGTCGGCGATATCTGGAGCGTCATGCCCGATGATGTAGCTTATCTTATTTCGCATGACTGCCTATTAAAAGTAATGAGCTTATTCTATCTTTTATTGGATAAAGTGATTATTTATACATGCATACTTCGTCTTCTGAGAAGTAACAAGATTGCCCGCTCAATATTGTTACTACTGCGCTCTCAGTTCTGTTCAAGCTATTCTGACAAAACTCTTCACAATGCCCGCCGAAGTTATGGTTATTGTTCAACTTGCCTATCTTGGTACTGCTGTGTAAGGTGATTGTCTACTTTAGGAAAGGTGCGACCGTTGACGGCGTGAAGTTCTAAAATTGGATTGGCTTTGCCAAAGGTTTGTTGACAAGGAACGGAATGCGTGCGGGATTTATCTACCCTCCTCAGCTGTCAAGCCTGCATCAAGAAGTACGCCTTGGTAGCCCCGTTGGCTCAGTGGTAAAGCGTATCACTAGTAATGATAAGATCACTGGTTCGATTCCAGTACGGGGCAGGCGAACATATCCATCTGGATATTAATCTTTTTTTGTTTGTTTTTCAAACAAAATAAACGACCGACCAAAATTTTTTTTTCCTTCTCCTACTTTTCTGGGTTTTTTTTTCTGTCTTTATTTTGTCCCCCCGGTCCTATTCCATATTGAACAAGCAATAGGACACGCAAGGCATTGGTATTTCATTTCCACTCTCCTCCCACCCTTTCAAATCCTTACAATGCCACCGTTCGCAGTACTCTAGGATGGCTCTACCGGTGGGTCATGTCTCCTCCCATGTTAGCTAGGATTGCGATATCAACGCATCATGTTCCCCATAACTTCTCCACAGCCCTTTCTTGCCTTCTGTAAATCAACGTCATTCTTGACGCACCTCTGTGGCCTCTTCCAGGGATTAAAAGGCCTTGTAAAATGAATGATGAGCCAAGAGCGGACCAAGTGGTCCGAAAATGCTTTGTTTAGGTGTTTCGAGGGTACCGATGTGTGGAAAGTAAGATTGCTACCAGCCCTGGAAGTTCCCTTCCGGGATGTTACTTGAGAATGGCATGTTGGAGAATGAAGACTGCGTTATATCTAATGGACCAAATGCTGTGCCAGTGAATTTGAGCCATCCTATTCGACTTACAAGCCTTGAACAATTTGCCTATAACTATCTCTCAATTGGTTAGCCGGCACACAGTCGATCATTTCCACCTCTTCTCGGTGTTTGCCTCCTCTTTGTTCCTCATCTTGCAAAAAAAGTGACAATAGATCAAATGAAGATATTGGGATATAAATTGACAAAAAGAAAGACGCCTTGCGGCTGGTAGTGCTGCCCCGTACTGGAATCGAACCAGTGATCTTATCATTACTAGTGATACGCTTTACCACTGAGCCAACGGGGCGGTGATTGCCGGCGGCCATATTGCAACCTAGATGGGACAGCCTTCCGACCTGAAATCCAAACAACGACCGAGCGGACTAGGAGTAGGTATACTGATGCCTTCTTGTTCTTAAGTGATGCATTGCTTGCTAGCTATCTGAGTACTTTTATGCTCGGCTAGAACCCAAGCTACACGCGTTATTTGTATCTACAAGGATGTTACTCTTGGAGACCGTGCAGATGAGTATAGCAGCCCGGTGATGTTAGATGTATGTTTCCCGTGTTCAGGGTTAGGATCTCAAGCTTGTGGTTCGACCAATGATTTGCCCTTCTACGCAAAATGCCTCTCCTCGGCTGATGTGCTCTTACGCTTGCCAGAATTGATTCAGGGATGCTGGTAAGGACTTGACAACCTCTTTGAGTTCCCATACCTGCGTTTCGCTGATAATGCCCTGATACTCTCCTAGTGCATGATCAAGGCGGCTGATTTCAAGTCTTTGTTTCATCTCTTTCTTCTAGCTCTGTCACCGGTTTTATGAACAATCATGTGGCTTATATTTGGTATGTGACGGTCGTTAATGCTTCAAATCAAGAATCTTACCTACATTTATTGAACAAGCTACAAGCTAACAAATAGGGACTAACAAGCTGCAGCCTGAACAGCTCAATTGATCGATGAAGCAAAAGGAATACTGAGACCTACGCTATACCAGAAGGAATTTATTCCCTTATCGTTTGCGTCTTAGCTTTTGCAATATGTATTCGGTCTGGTTTTGAGCTCCATTTGCTCGCAAAGTATTTGTCCCTCTTCCCGGAAGAGTTGTTGGTGCATCTTGTACCATTTCTTTGTCGTGTCCTCTCCGGTGACTCTAACAGGTTGGTCGGCTTTTCTCGCGTATCTGTCCTTTCCGACAAGAAAGATTTTCGGTTCCTTGACCTTCTTTCTGATAACGATCTCGGTAGGACATTACGATGACAATATGCGGTTATGACGACTAGTCTTTGAGCCCTTCATTGTCAGAAAACCCGAAAGCAAAGGTAGATAGTCTTAGCTGAGAACTTGTATCTTGTTGCCGTCGAGCCAACCCACAACCATTTTCCATAATAGGTTCCCTGCAATATTCGAGGGGGGGGGTTCATGACGATTATTCCTTTGGAGCTGGGGAAACACAGTCACCCGAGAGCGGTTCCCTATTGCTGAGGTAACGTTTATACGTGCTCTTAGTTTTATAAGCTGGCAAATGGGAAAGAAATCCAAAGGAGCTGGAGAGAGTATAGTTGCATTGCTTGGGAAATTCTAAAGTCATCCACACGAATTGTCGAGTGGCCAAACGGCGCGCGAAGGTAAGGGCCGATTTAGCGATGGCTTCCCTTCTGCTATATATCCATCTATTAATCCACACGCTTACACATACGTATATATATATATATATACGATATTTGAAAGTCTAGAAAAGTTATGCAGTTAGCTTAGCGGAAGGAGGGGCGTATTTGTTTCTGAGAAACTAGCGAAGAACAACCCAATGATACTATGTTAACTGACAGGATTGTGTGTCCAAAATTATTCGTTAAGTTATCCCTAGTACAAGATAAGCGAGGGAAATTTGTGTCTAGATTATCGAGGAATGTATCTTCCTAATAAAAAGCACACAAAAATGCCAGTTTATTCACAAGGATACGTCAGCGAGTTGGGTGTTAATAAGCAAATAGATGTAAACTTGTAAAACAACTTCCAAAACATGCGGAGAAGCGTCGTGGTATCATTCATGAAATCAAATTTACGTAACCCGCTATGGATGTGATTTTCCATGATACGCTCGTCCAGCAAATACTCAAAACTGTTTGGGAAAAGCATCCGTTCCTTTTGCACTCCCCGACTCGTGTTCCTCGTCATACATCGGGCTATCGACATTATATGCCACTCTGACATCGTCAATCTCATCGCCAACTTCCATCCACCGGTCGCTTGTTGCGGGGACAGGGAATAACTTGCAAAGAAGCCAGTACATGCCTAGAGCAATACCAAAACCGAAGAAGTAATTGAGGTTGTAAATGTAAGTGGCGCCAATAGGGACATCTCGACCAATAGCCCCTGCAAAACCGACCACATTGATCAAAATGCCTGAGATATAAGCGGCATATCCACGCCAGTTGAAACCAAAGGTGTAGAAATATGGACCAGTTTTGCGAGCATCGTACAGCTCCTTGATCTCCAAATATCCTCGTCGAACCAAGTAGTAGTCAGACACCATGACACCAGCAATGGAACTCAAAAACACACTGTATGCTGAGAGGTATGTCGTGAACTGATTGCTGTCGGTCAGAAGGTTGTACGGGCACATGGCGAGACCAACAGCAGCGCAGATGTATCCACCTCGGCGAATATTGATGAAACGAGGGAAGAGAGCGGTCAAGTCGGTTCCAGCCGAGACGGAGTTTGCAGCAATATTTGTTCCAAGCTGAGCGAGAGCAAATGCTCCGGCAATAACGAAGACACCGAAACGTTGAGCGGAACCTCCATCATTGAGAAATTCTCCAAGGAGATCAAGAGGATTCCAAATAGTTTCGCCATAGATAACGGTGGAGGAAGAGGATACAATGATGCCGATAAAGGAGGTGATTGCGAATCCAAAGGGAATGGTGATCATCTGGGACCACAAGGCGTCACTAGGTTTGCGAGCAAATCGAGAAAAGTCGCTGCCGTTGACAATCAAGGTGGCAAAGTTTGCAATGGAGGACATAATGCCATTGACAATTCCCCAGCCAAGTTCGCTGCCATGGATAGTGTTTTTCTGCTTGACAATAGGACCAATGCCACCTGCTCGAGAAACAGCCCAGGCAAGGAAGGCAATTCCTGCGCAAGGGACGATGTAGGCCTTCACGGTGAAGAGATGGCGAATCTTGTGAACAGGGAACCAAATGGCTGGAAGAGAGACGAGCCAGAATATGAAGAATGAGACAAAGTCGGCAGTGGTGGTGCCAGAGCTTTTGCTGAAAGTGTTTGGGATCGTATCGCGATCCCAAGATTTCCAGATCGACCTGATCATGAGGTATACGCATTGGCCACCGATGTAACTCTGAACTCCATACCAAATGCAAGCTGAGAGTCAAGTTAGCAGCCTGCCTCTGAACGAGACTGTAATACTAGAGTGCTGGCTACTTACCCATGGCAGCACGATTGAATACTGGCCACAAGCTGCCCCATATCCCGAAAGAGGCTCGATTGGCAACAGGGAAACCAATGTGATACATGGCGCCAAACCGAGCGTTCATTGCCACGAAAATACCAGTGACTGTGTATCCGATCCAGACACAGATCCAAGCCTGCCACCATGACAAACCACCGACAATCATAGACGAAGAAATCATCCACGTGTTGATGTTGAAGGAATCAGCAATCCAGAAGCCCACAAAGTTCCAGGAGCTCCACTGGCGGCGTTCTTTTTCTACTGGTTTCAAATCATGGTTTGTGAGCTGGAGGAGAACAGTCAGTCTCGTGCTGATCAGGTCTCGGAGCTTCGAAATAATCCAATCCTACCATAAGCTGTGTTGCAGTCAGGCCAGGCTCTGCCTCAACGGCTAGCTTGTCAGCCAGCTTCCTCAGACGTATACTTGAGGACATTCTGAGTATTGGATTGAAAAAGGTGATAATATGGTGATAGTAGAAGGAGCAGAAACAAAGACCCTTCTAGGAAATTGATGGTATAATCTAACCACACAAGAGCCTGCACACGCAAGCTGCAATCATAGACTTCCCGTGTAGGTTTGTGGCGGGGGCAATGACGCCAAGTGACTGACACAAAGGGTGGGGTGGGCTGGGTTGAATGAAGATCAACAGATGGAGTATGGCAGGATTGTGTCAAGCCAAGTAATGGAAGGGTTGCAACCGTTTCGTTATCGACGCTATGATGAAATCCAGGAACCAAGGACGAAGAAGGGGAGGGAAACGTCACATATTTATGTTGATGCATGGGGAGACTTTGTAAGGGGACGGAGCCGAGTCAGAGCAGCCGTTTATCGTCCCAATGAGCTATCTGTCTCGGGAGCCCAGACTGCCCCGGGAGTGATAACCACCTCAAGGATCATTGTGTGGGCCGCCGGCGGCCACGAGACATGGAGATTGATGGATGAAGGGAATATAAGATGGCCCGTGAGACCGTCGCCACCAGGGGGGACGAATGCGTGTGTGTATTGGGAAAGAGGTCGCCAGTCCCAAAGGCCACTAACCATCACGAGATGAGTTGAGATAGCTGGCCTTAAGGGATGGGCCGTGAGACTATCAATTGATGCATAGTACCTTGACACTCTTGTCATGTTGTTAGGTACAACAGCAAGCTGGTAAGTAGATGGCACGGTTAGATCTTGGGTCTTGAGCTGGGGGGGAGAGGACCCTTCGTCTCGACCATTCGATAGAATTATCGTCAGGATGCGAGAACCCCCACATCGGCTTGGGAGACCCCAAGTCCCTGGCATCTGCGCTTCCTGACCATACTGGCCCTCGTCGGCGATATCTGCTAATTTCGTGGCCCGTGGTTCGCGGAGGTGGAGATGATGATGTGAAGGTGGTGTCGTCGGAGTGGGTAAGGTTTGGTGTAGGTTAAGGCCGCTAGGGCCCTACGTCCCTGCCCCGGGGGAGAAGATTTAGCGTCTACTGTATTCTTGTCATCCCCAGGCACCACTTCGCTGCTACAACCTATAAACGGCCCCTGGAGTTAGCCATTACTCGGCCGGCCTGGACTGTGTGTGTCCTGAGTTGGAACGGGATGAAGAATGGGATTAAGTGGTGTCTTGCGTCGCAACACTGCTGATCGCTTCCCCCCCAAGAAGTCACTGATAATTTATTAGTGGTGCCTAAACCACCTGCACTAGGTACTCCATGCCTCCCATACGTGCATCTATCTGTCTACGGTAAGTGATTAGGTACCTTAGTTATCCATGCAGACTAAGGCACTCAATACTCCGCACATGGATTTGCAGCCAGCTAACTTCACTTATCAGAGATCCCATGCGATAGCAGGCGGCTTCTCCGTGTGGGCGCATAAGACACCCTCTCATTGGCTGCTCCCAGCCCTCCACAGGCTTCTTATCAGCACTTACAGCACCACCAACCCGCTCAAGATAATGCGGCGCCACATCAAGTTCACTTAGTTTATCGGGTTATCGCAGCCTCTCTGACAAGATATAGAAGTGATTACTCGATCTCATCGAGTCAACCTGCACTTCCCAAATCCTCCCACCCAATCTCCAGGTTCGGGTTCATGCAGGCGCAGGATGTGCTGGTACTAAGAAATGTCGCACATCCGAACAACTAATACCTGGCGCTCATGTTCAATACGACGCAACCATAGCAGCCAGTCATCCTCCTCTGCCTTTTCTCCGAACGCCATCCGTCGCCATGGCGTTTCCAAAATTATTCCAAGGATCCCAAGCCGACGATCTACCACGTTGGTCATGAATTTCGATAAGCTGAAGCCGACAAAATGCTGTTTCTATCTTTATTGATAATAGCCCTCCGTTTCTCTCGTCTGAACATGCACAGTTTCTGCCTCACCCGTCCTCATCTCTTTATTCCTCGTGACCTTTCTCACTGGGACAGTCGTTGTTGGACCTCATACGACATTATCTACTCAACAAATGCTAGATGCCGTATCCGTGGTGGGGAGCACATCCCTGGTCGCAACACGCGAGAAGCCATTGACCACCTTGGTTCAAAAATTGATGATTGGTCCGAGCTGAGTATTCTCATAAAATGGGTTGATCAATTGGTGAGACGTTGTGTGAATGTCCCCAGTAAATGAAGTCTGTAACTTTGTATTCAAATGCTCTGAAGCTTCTGAATGATGAAGACACTGAGACGATTGTGGGTGTCCCTTGAAGCTGTTGGCCTTGGGTCAAACACTGCTTCGCAATCGCATGACTGTGCACACCATCCGGTTCATTACGGTTTTGGGTACAGGAGAGCGATCCTGCTTATATGAGATATGAATCGTCTTTTCGACATGATACACTGAAAATTGAAGTCCATGATTTGAGGCATAGTAGTTCTTTCTCTAAATCGAGCTTGGTAGGGGTGTGCTATTGTCACCTGATAAGCACTGGCGAGTAAATTGCCTCCCCCCAGAAAAATTTACTAGGGAACACCTACTCCGAGTCAAGCTCTGCAAGCGATTCAAGTTCAAAAACTACGATGTAACTTAACATCTTTATTCGAATTTCGTCCATGCGCGTGAGATGATCGTACGACTCAGTTTTAGGTGTCATCTGTTACCAAGTAGTAAAAATTATTCGTTTGTCCACTCAGCCAAGCCCAATAGATGAGATTAGCCCGTGTTAATGGGCTGGCAATCTGCCGCCTTTTGGGTAACCAGACTATCGGATATCTGAGTAAGTGAACGTTGACGTGACAGGCGGGTGGGTAAAGTCCCCTTCTTGGCATTGCAGTAGGCATGTTTCGTTTTCACGTTCGAAGAATATGAGATGCATGCATTAGATCCAGTTGCTACTTCGTTGTGACTGGCTTGTTGCTGGACAAGTTGTGGTAATTTTGATGGTGGATGTGGGTATTGCTGTGGATGTCTTGCTTGGGTGTCACCGCCTTCTCGGAAAGGGCGCAGAATAATGAGCTTACCACCGAGACAAAAGGATTAGAGAGGGTACAGATGAGGGGGGGATCACCCACTGTCTTTTTTTTTTTTTTTTTTGCCTCATGGTTTCACAGATCGAATGGAAACTGTGATTAAAATCACAAAGAGTGAAGCGTCAGGGCGCATTATCATGCTTGCACAGTTTATAACACCAAATCACACCAACAGATAGGGACAGTCGGTGGTAATGAAAACAACCGAAATTCAAGAAACCTGCTTCTCTGAAATAATCTCCTCACCTCGGGATATTTCAGAAAGAGGGAAAAATAAGAAGGACAACAATAACAACAAAAACACCAATAATAATCATAAGAACAATAAAAGACACGTGAAAGTTGCCCCGCGATCATCTTGTTGAACCTCCCCTCGTTTCTTTTGCTGTGCTTTTGCCAGTTTGACGCCTGTTTGGCCTGGCAGCCTGTCAAAAGCGTGCCAAAGCCTGTCAACAGAGCAAATCCACGGTCTAGCCACCGCCACAAACCCACTTTTACTTCCAGTTCCTTCTTTGGTTCCCCCCACCATCCAATCCCACTCCCCGCCTGGAAGCAGCGCCAGCACTACCGAAACGCCAACCAAACGCCAACCTTCAACGTTCAGTGTTGCTATTCCCAGCTTCGATCTCCTCTTTTTTTTTTGTTCTTGTTTTTGTGCCAGTGTGTCATCCTCCCCGCCATCCCTCTCATACAGTTCACGAATATTTCCCTCCCAGCGAGGCACCACAAGTTGCAACCATGGAGGACCAACTGGTTCAGCTCCTAGCCAACACTCAGTCCTCCGAGCAGGCACCCCGCCAACAAGCCGAGATCGAGCTCAAGCGTGCCAGAACCAATCCCGCGTTCCCCCAGTCACTCGCCAACGTTGCCTCCCACAGCTCTGTCGATACCAGCATTCGCCAGGCTGCTCTCACAAACCTTCGATTATTCATTGAGGGCAACTGGAGCCCAGAGCAGGTCGAAGGCGAGCCTCAGATTCCCATCTCCGACGATGTTCGTGTACAGTTGAAGCAGACCTTGCTCGACCTTGCCCTAAGCCCCGAAGGGGATCGAAAAGTCAAGATTTCTGCCAGGTATGCTGCAGTAGATATTCAGTTATTTGCTCTCAGAACACCCTGAATCGCTGACGAGCCTCCACCAACAGTTACGTTGTCGGCAAGATTGCTATCCATGACTTCCCCGACCAGTGGCCCACCCTCCTCCCCACCGTTCTCGGTGTTATGTCCTCCGGTACCGACGCCCAGCTCCACGGCGCATTGAGAGTCCTTGGTGACCTTGTCGAGGAGAGTGTGAGCGAAGAACAATTCTTCTCCATGGCCCGTGATATTGCCAAAGGTCTTGCTGAAGTTGCTCTCAACGAAAACCGAAAGCCCGTGCTGCGAGCACTTGCCATCTCGGTTTTCCGTGGTTGCTTCGACTTGATGAACATGATCAAGGAGGACCATGGCAAGGAAGTCAAGGCCTTTGCGGATGAGCTGCTCAAGGATTGGAACCCATTCTTCGTTACAGTACTGAAGAGTCGGCTGCCCGACGCCGACCTTTCCAGCGGGAGCCAGCCTGAGTCTTGGAACCCCATTATTGCCCTTAAGCTACAGGTTGTCAAGACTCTTCTTCGAATCCGTCGAGTTTTTGCGACTTTACTTCTTCCTCAGAGTACTACCTTCTTCAGCGCCGTGTGGGAAGAGCTCACCCTGTTGCAAGGTGCTCATGAAGAGCTGTATATCAAGAATGACGCCCAGGGTAAGCTGGAGGACGCCGACAGTCTCCCCTACACCCTGGACCTGCTTATTTTGGAGGAGTTGGACTTTCTCAACCAGTGTTTCAGAGCCGCTCCAGTTCAGGCCGAGCTTGAAGGCCAACTTAATGCCCATGCTTCTGCCCAGGATGTCCCGTGGATGATTGAAATCATGAGGATGCTTGTGGCTTACTCTCGTGTTAACCGTGAAGAGGAGGAGCTTTGGGACATTGACTGCTCCCTATATCTTGCCGAAGAGACCTCTGTCACAGCCAATTACACCGCCCGAACTGCTGCTGGTGACTTGTTGATCAAGATGGGTGAGTGGTTCGATCAGAAGACGATTGATGGCCTCTTTGGCTATACCAAAACCCTCTTCACCAGTGATGGCTCATCTTGGCGAAGCCAAGAGGCGGCACTCTACCTGTTCGTTATGCTGGTCAGCGATTTTCAGGATATGAACAAACCCATTTCGGAGGCAGTCGCACATGCCTACCTCGAGCTTGTGGACTTCGCTATCAACCGCGCAGATGAGCCCCTTCTCCGTGCTCGAGGCTATCTTGTTGCTGGCGCTCTCAGCCGGTCTTTCCAGACCCCTCCCAGCCTTCTCGACCGAATTGTCGACGCTATCAACCGTGAAGAGTCTGAGGTGGTTCAAGTCGCCTGCATCAAGGCTGCCGAGGGCCTTATCAATGCTGGACAAGTCCCTCCTCAGCACCAAGTTAGCATCATTTCTGCTATTCAAACATACATGAATGGCAAGGACCCTGTTGAGATGGAGGATGCGGATGAGCTTCTTGTGACGCTTGCCGAAGCTCTTCGCGCTGCTATTTGTTTGGACACCAGAATTGCTCTCTCTAACGATGTGCAATCAATCGATCTGTTATTCCTACTTGCTAAGTTGGGAGCCAGCAACTTTCAAGTTACCATGCTGGTGACTGAGGCATTCGAGGATGTTGTGGGTGCTCTGTCTGACCCCGCCTCCTACACTGCCCTCTGCGGCAAGATCCTGCCAACGTTGACCGGCGCATTTGACGTCGCTAACCTTACCGAGGACAACCCGCTCGTCACTGTAAGTTAATGAACTCATGTGGAAGACAAAACTAATGAGATCTAGGTTGCTACCGAATTGTTTGTGGTATTAGTTGAGCACGGATCTGAGCCCCTCCCCCCTGGATTTGTCGCAGCCACTTTCCCCAAATTGACTCGTCTTCTCATGGAATCCAACGAGGGTGATGTGCTTCGACCCGGTTCTGAGACGATTAAATTCATCCTCCAACATGACCACCAGCAAGTTCTTGGCTGGCAAGACGGCAATGGTCGATCTGGTTTAGAGGTTTGCCTGCACATTATTGACCGCCTTCTCGGTACATCCATTGAGGATAACTCTGCATCTGAAGTCGGAGGTCTTGCTGCAGAGCTAGTTGAGAAGGCTGGCCAAGAACGCCTCGGCCCCTTTTTGCCCCAGCTTCTCCAAGCCGTCGCTACTCGACTGGCCACTGCGGAAGCCGCCGCCTTCATCCAGTCTCTCATCCTCGTTTTTGCGCGTCTCTCCCTTTCTGGTGCCCAAGATGTTGTTGAGTTCTTGAGTCAGATCCAAATCAATGGAGAGAGTGGCCTGAAGATTGTGCTCACGAAATGGTTGGAAAACTCGGTCAACTTTGCTGGCTATGATGAAATCCGACTGAAGTGAGTAGCCGATGGGGACGCACCCTTCCTGATGCTAACTTTCCCCTTTAGCGTGATCGCTTTGTCTAAGCTATACTCCCTGAACGATCCTCGAATTACCCAGACAACGGTCAAGGGAGACCTGATTGTCAACAACAACGATGGTCTGATCAAGACGCGATCTCGCGCCAAGAAAAGTACGTCTTCAGCTCTAGGCAAGATTCCAAGCACAGAATATGTTGTGGACCAGCTTTGCCATCGAATTGTCCAAGAAGAACAAATTGCTAATGTGCAAACCGATTTCGTAGACCCCGATCAATACACGATCATCCCCGCCCCTCTCAAGATCGTCAAGCTGCTTATTGACGAACTGATTTCTGCTTCTGGTGTTCGGGCTGCAGCAAATGCTGCCGCCGCTGCCGTAGCTTCTGCTCAGTTCGAGGATGAGGACAACGATGACGATGGTTGGGAGGATGAGGACGACATTCTTGACTTGAGCCTTGGTGCTACCAAGTCTGATCTCATGTCCTTTGTAGAGGGTGGCGGCCAGCGGCAGCGAGATAACGAGACTCAGGCTTACTTGACTGAGTTTATTATCAGCTGCGGCCGGGAGAACATTGGCAACTTCCAGGAGTGGTACAATATGCTCTCTGAAGACGAAAAGGCTAAGCTCAACGAGGTGGCCAACTCGGCGGCGCAGTAGGGAGGCCTGATACCGAGCATTGATTTTCTGTTCCCACAACCTAAGCACTCCAAGACTCTCCTCAGGCAGTTCCGGAGGTTTGGTCGATGATTGGGGGTACTCCCAAATGACATGACGAAATATGAGGACATAGATCTCCGAATATCGGAGGGAACAAAAGAAAAAAAACCCAGATGTGGGCAATGAAGACGGCATGGAGAGGGGTATGCATAGATACACCTTGCTCTTCGCTAATATTCTCTTCTCGCATCATTGTTTATCCACAAGAAAAAAGTAGATAGATATGAATGCCCCTTGGGCTATGATGTTTTTACGTGTCAAGCAGGTAACTTACTGGCCTACATACCTGTTGTTACGCTTTCGAGTCAATGAAATACAGTGATTGTTAATACCATTTCACTTGCTTGGAGAATTGTGATCACAAAATGGCTTCTGTTGGGCGTAAAACATATATTGATTTTCAGTTATCTTTTTGATCATAAACTCGTCATAAAGTTCGGCCTCTTCGTCATGCTCATCTGGAAGCCAGACCATAATCTACATGACTTCCTCAATTTAAATAATGCCACCTCCTCCTGGTCCTCCAAATGGGTAACTGCCTCCTCCGCTTCCAGGTCCAGGAAAGCGGGGATTTCCTCCAGGGCCCAAAGGATCCCACCGAGCTCCTGGGGGTGCTTGAGGATCATACCCGCCCGAACCTGCACCTGGGCCACCGAACAAAGGGTCATCAAAGGTCGGGTGCATGCCTGATCCACCACCGGGACGGGGCAAACCACCGCCGATGAAGGAGCCCCGCAGGGGATCATGAGGACCCAGGCCCTGCGGATTGAGATCGTCGTGGCCGATGTTGTAGGGTGACCGACCGGGCATAAGGGGATGGGCGACGCCAGGCCTGTTCATCTCGTACGGATCCTCGAAGCCTGGCGGTGGAAAGTCGCCCACTGGTTGGGGTCTCGGCCTGGCCATGTCCGGTATGGGTCTGAAGGGCGGCGGCTGGATGTTCGAGTGGTCTGGGGATCGAAAAGGCCGGTTCGGGTTCTGGGCTTCTTGCGCGCGGCGCTCGGAGTCAGCTGTGGCTTCCGCTTCGGCGGTTTCGACATAGCCATCACGCTGAAGCTTAGGGATGAGTTTTTGGATAATCTTGACTTTTAGGTCGTTGAGTATATCTAGACCTCCAGTGTCAGTATGTCTTCAACTCTACAAACGGAAGCGCGGAAGTTAGGGAGCTGTAGCATACCAGATATAGCTTGCTCAGAGACAAAGATGCTTCGAAGCTTATCAACGAGATCGCTCCGGTCTTCACCACCGTCGTTCACGGTAATGCGTATGGGTAGATTGCTAGATTGTACAACCTCACGCACCACGCGCTCAAAGCGATGTATATTCTCGTCACCAACAGCAAGGCCACGAATCTCGACCTTGCCGCCCATGCGATCCACGCGGATCACAAATCGCATGGCTGATTGCTTGTGACTGTAGACAAAACCCAACGATCCGAAACCGTTGTTCCACTGAGCTGGAAGGCGAGGGGCGAGGGATTCACATTCCGCTGGACGATGTTCGGTTAGCACATGCTTGAGAGAGTGCGAGGCGAGGTGGATGAAGAAGCCGGCAAGATCATAAGGAAGGGTAACGTACGAAGTTTCTTATCTTCGTTGAAACCTTGAAGTTTGAAGCCGAGGGCAGCCATGTAGGCGTGGATGAGTAAGGCGATGGCTTCATAAGACGACGCCAAGTCGGAAGAGTCGTCGTTGGGCGGGTGTGAGGGGAGGGCATCCGCCATGCCCCGCAGGATGGCGGTCGTTCCGAGAGGTGAGTCGGCCATTACTATTATTAGCTAGGGATATCTTCTTTTGTTTCTTGATGAAGCTGTGCGATAAACTGTGGATTGAAGTAAAATGGCAAGATATGGAGATGAGAAGAGGAAGAAAGTTGGATGAGGTTGAGGTTGAAGAGGGGCTGCGTCATGAACTTTTGGCGCATCATTCTCAGCCCTATATGTGGAGTTCGGTAGGGGACGTAGCTTCTCTGCCTAAACAGCGCCTCAGTGGCCCTTGTGCCGCGCCCGTTGGAGTAGGCTGCAATCCGATAGGCACGCAGGCAATCAAGCTCCCCAATGGCACACGCAGGGGACTTTGCTGTATTTGTTTAACTGGATCAATTTGACTTTTTCACTTTTGATGCTTTGGGACGTGTACGAGAGGGCTACGTCATTATCTGAGACACCATCGTCATAATTTGTGCTCTGGAAGGAGCACCTACCTTCCTTTCAGGCAGAGTACCAACACGTGATATCGCGTTTTCCTGTTCATCCCTCCCGCCCCAACACCGCGTTAAACACCAACACCCCGCGAACACCCCGCGATTCTCTACATTACCACCACCCGATTCTTTTTGTAGCTATTTAGGCCGTCTCTCTAGCCTAGAGGTTGCAATGCCGACTCCAGCTCCACAACCGCCTCCTTCTGAAGGCCCTTCTCTCCCCGTCCCTCTCGCCTCTCGGCTTCTGTCTTCATTCACAACATTTCTCACGTTATCCCTTCACTCCCTCCTTTATCATCGCGCCCTTTATCCACAAGCCACCTTTCTCACAGCCCGCGCCCTCAACCTTCCTGTTCACCAATCCCGTCATCCAGGCCTCTGCAAATGGATAAATGACGCTGTGGCCGCTGTGGCCCGGCAGCTCCAGGATGGCTCTGTGCGGCGCATCGTTGTTGTCATGCACGCTCCCAACAAGAGATTGAGCGTTCTCGAACGCTGGGTTTTTGATGTCGAGGCGTTTCCAGAGTGGGGGAACGTGCTTTTCAACGATGATGACGAGGAAGAGGATGCGGAAAACGAGGCTGATGAGAAGGAAAAGGAGAAGGAGAAGAAAGAGGGCGAAGAGGGCGAGGATGTGGATGAAGAAGAAGAGGAGGAGGAGGAGTGGGAAGAGGAAGAGGAAGACCAGGAGGGTATCAATTGGATAGACATCAATGAAGCATTGCGAGGCGCGCTACGGCGGATTTCTCACGCAGCTGAATCGAAGCCTCCTCTTCCGGCGGGAAGCACATTCACCCTTGCTGTTGAGCTCCGCGACGCAGCGCCGGCGCCGATCGGAGTAAGATGCGGAATTCCCACCCCCTTTCACTCGCCCCTCCAGGCCTATAATGTCGTTCTATTTTTCTGACTGACAGTCCCCCGTGCAGCACCCACAGCCCTGGATTCCCTCCCGGTTGAATGAACAACCTCCTGCGAGGTCCCGTCCCAAACGGGGATCCTCGCTCCGCCGTACTAACACTGTTCCCATACGAAGCGTCCACGCTGGGCCACTCTTCTTTGAGTGTTGGTTGGAGGAGTCGTCTTCGTCTTCGTCGTCAGCTCCTACGTCGTCATGACCTTATGATCGTTCTAACATACGAAACGAATTTTTTCTTCGGTGCCCTGAAGCTTCTCCAATGAATATATATGCATTCTAAACTTCGTTGTGACCTTGCGGCGTTCCCGCTTTTAGTACTCCAAGTTTTGCTTTTTTTTGGCCCCTGGTTTCTTTGCTTTTTCCATTTTTTAGTCAAGCCACTTCGGTGTCCAATGCACACAATATAATCGTTGAATCTCATAATTTATGTCGTCATGGGCTATTTTTAAACACAAATGCCACAGGGTCTCTTATGAGGTATATCAAATCAACTCGCTGTGCCGATGACCAGATGCCAGACCCAGCCCAAAATCCTTTACCATCTATGCGGCCTTTGCTCCAGACTCCGCGCGTCGCCCTCCCATTATCCCAGAGCTTTTTCCGCCCCGTAATATACATCAAATCCCAAGCCTTCATCCGTGGAAGAAGTTTAAAAAACAAGATGCTGAAAACTAAGAATTAACATGTCAAGATATCAGGAAGCTTGTGCTTCCTTTTCCGTACCACTAGCAACCCTCTATAAGGACTTCATTACTCTGTCGTTCCTTTCATCGCAGCGCGTAGGCTGACCATTTCTCGTTTCAGTCGCGCGTTCTCCTTCTTCATGCGTGCCGTCTCCTCGGTCTGGTCTCGTAACTTCGTCATGAGCTCCTCCTTGTCATCCGGACCCTTCGCCTTGAGAGCCCTGACGATCTTGCCCAGCTCGCTGTTGAGTTTCTCGTAAAGTAGCCCGTTCTCAATTAATGTTTCCTTATAGAGTTGATCGATCGCGCGGACCTTGGCCTCAGATGCCTTGACAGTCAAGTCCATGTCCTGCTGGAGTGCTCGGTACTTCTCCTCAATCTCCTGTATCTCCGTGGGGATTCTATCTTCCAGTTGACGAATTGCTGCGCCAAGGCGACGCATCTCGACGGAGTGGGAGCCTGGTGGCCGTGTGCTGTTAACACGGGCCATGTCTTCACCAATCTTGGTCAGCTCTGACCGCAAGGAGACGTCTGTCTCTTCCACAGACTGCTTGCCCGTTTGTAAACGCTCGCGAAGCTTCTGAGGAGATTGCAGACGGAGTCTCTGCGTACCACCCGTTCGTGTAGGGCTTCCTGTCCTGGTCGGACTAGCACTCAGACGGCGAGTTGGTGACTCAGATCCAGATGATATTCCAAGCGAGGGCCGTAAAGTCGGAATATTCGTCGAAGAGAGTGTTTTTGAATGCCTATGCCCTCTTGTTGGCGACTCGGACTTAGTTGGCTGCTGCTCCGATACTCCTGAGTGGTTCTGGAACACATCTGCAATATTCTCTTTCTGAACCCTAGCCGCACGCATAGTCTGTGCCACAGGACTGATGGGTATTCTAGACGGAGTCGGAATCTTGGGACTAGTTGGTGCTTGGGGACTGGAATTGATTTTCTCGCTCGTCTGCTTGGTATCCTGTAGCGGCTTCAAAGTCTCGTCCTCCTCAGACTCGTCATCCAGCGAGACGGCAGTCATGAGGCTACGTAAATCCGAAAGCGAGCTTCGTCTCTTCTTCCGGCGCGACTTGACCGGTGGCTCTACCTCTGGCTCACCAATTGTCTCCAACATCCGATGCGAGCTTCCAGGTCTTGCCTCGTCAAACGCCCCAGCAATCGTTGGACGGTCGCGAGATCCAGCACGCCGCTGGAGTCTTTTTGGCAGGGTGTTATCGTCGATGGAATGCGACCTGCCTAGAGAGGCTTTGGAGAAGCTCGCCGGCTCACCAGTTGCAGGATTTCGATGCTTACTGAGCGTGCGCCACATTGAGGACCGTTCATCCTTGCTGTTTTGCCGCAGAAGTGTATCGAACCCAAACTTGCGCCGGAGAGAAGACGTGTTGGAAGCGATCGAGGCAGCATACGGTTTGCCACCGCGAATAGCCGAGGTGATGGATTCGTAGGCAGCGCTGTCGAGATTAAAGCTGTGGTTCAACCCAGGTTCCTCGAAAATACGATCACAGTCCTCAACAAGACGATCCAGCAAGTTGATGTAGTTCGGTGCCGTTCCGTCATAGACAAGCAACTCTGCAAAAGCTAGTGTAAGTGCTCCTCTGTCACTGTCATTACCACAACCGTCCAAAAGGTCAGCTAGCAATTTGATGAGAGCGATGAAAGCACGTCGGTTTTGGGGAGCCATATCCTTGAAGAGGAAGTTGACGAAATCAGCAAAGTCGCCCGGTACGCGCTTGTTAACGCGTGCCTGCAGAGTATCCAGCGATCGCATGGACATTACAGGTCCCATCTGATCAGCCCAGGCAATGCGGAGAAACTTTTCAAACGCCACGAAGATGACATCAACGCTGAGATCGGAAGCGGCTTCAAAGTCGTACGGGTTCTCAATAAGTCGGTTATACAGATCGTTGACAGACAGTTCATCGGCCATTGAGCGACTCAGAAGCGTACGACCAATAATCAATCCTTTCCGTGACTGGAAAGCAGCAACATAACCAGTAAACGTTCTCTCAAGCCTTACAAGTGGATTCTCAGGGCGGCTTTCTTCCTGAGACGCACTGTCCTTGCCACGGAGGGAGCTGGCCACCGACTGCTGACTGTTGTTGCGATGGATCGATGGTACCTGCCGCTTGTGTTTTGATTCTGAAATTGTAATTTCGGCAGTGTGAGAAGAGCCAGTCCAAAGACTGGAGAATATCTTGACCGGCGAAGAGGCCAAGAAAGAGCGGGTTTTCTCGGCGCGGCCAGATAGGGGCAAAGAGGTAAGTATCTTTGAGTAATAAGAAACCATGGCTGCTGTGAGCTGTGGGTTACCGACATGATGTTGTTGACTGAGAAGTTGTATTACTTTGCACGAGTTAGCTGCCGTCAAATGCAATATTTCACAGAGCGCAAATAGGACCTACCTCGTCTTGAAATGGTGGGAAGCAGGTCCTCCAGGGCAACCTCATCGTGGTATTGCTTTCCACTCAAGCCTGCCGTGATCATCGAAACACGGTTCATATCATTACTCGACAAATCGACTACAATCTCAACGCCATAATGTCCAACTGGCGCTCCCTTGGTGCCCTTCTGGTAATCAACAACCACTCGAATGGGGGCAGGTTCTTTGCGACCTTCAACCAGCTGGTCGGCACCCTCCTGGAAAATGGCAGCATGCAGACCAATGTTACTATCCAGCATGCGAACAGACCGCAGCGTCCAGGTGGGATCTTCCCGTTCTGATTCCGAAAATCGTGCCTCAACTCGCGCCTTGACAATATCATCCACCCACTTGGCCGCTCTGGATTCAAGAGCTTCCTGGAGAACAAAACAGCGCGAAGTGACGGATGGGATGACGCGATGCTGTTCCCCAAGATGCGCGCCCTTCATCTCCTGCATCGAGGTCATCCAGAAGAGAGACCCGTCCTGAGACTCGGTAAACCGCACGTCTACCAATGGATGCCATCCCGTAAAGACAAACTCATATGACGCCGGTCCGCCAGCCGCATTGGTCATTGAAATAAGTAAGCCTGCCGCTGAGGGCTTCTCGATTTCGCGTAATAGATCTCGTCCCGTCATGTTCCCCACTAACTTCTTCAAAATAACGACACAGTCGGAGAAAAGGAGGAAAACACCGGACTTGTCTGATTGGTTCATCAAAGGCTGGAAAGGGGGTGCAAGCTCTATGAAGTCTGCAGCCGTTATCAGACGCCCCTGCGGTTCCAAATCCGCTGGCCACGCTTCAACCATATTTCGAAGTCGATTGGTAATGTGCGGCTTATCTGGCAATGGGTCGTCCATGGAGCAAATATTTGTGATGATATCTCTCGCCTTGAGCATAGGTTGCAGAGCCGGGTGCGTAATGGGAATGCAGCCCACAATCTGATCGATCAGTAGGCTGTATCGGGGAAGCCTCTGAACAGGCTCGATGAGGATCGAACGAATCGCCTGCTCGCCAGTCTGAGCAACTCGTTGTCTAAAGCTGGATTGTTGGTCGAGGAAAGAGTTGAGTAGGGTTGGAAAATGCTGGCTGGCTTTAATATAATCCTGATAGCATTCGGTGAATTTGGGAAACCATTCTAGGAAGAGCTTTGCGGTAGCTAAAGCGCCGCTGGGTTCCCTCCCACGATTCGTCCTTGAGCCCAGAAAGTTGACTGTGGTTGTATCCATGTCCTTCGTGGCCTCCTCTTCTGTTTCTTCCATTATCTTTTGTAGTTCCTCCATAAAAGCTGAGTTCATAGTCAGGATTGTATCTGCCGACTGTGGAAATAGTCTTTCTAGCTCCTCCTCTGATGGGCTCAGACTTCCAGGTGGTCTTGCGCGTGCGCTTTCTCTAAATTCGTTTGCGACGTTGGTCACCAATTCTCTCAGCTTGGCTACATAGCGCTCCTCAGTATGAACCAACTCCATGAGCTTCATGCGTAACTCCGCTTTCTGGTCTTTGCTGAAAGATTTGCTGCGGTTTAACGCTGATGGTTTTGAGGGTGCTCGCCTTAGTCGGCTCGTAGGCAAAAATACTGGGTCCCCAAACAACTTCACCAGGGGAGTGTATCCTCCATATTGTCGCAACGTCGGGTCGAGAATATCGTCTTCGTCGTCGGGGACGTCGTCTAAATCTTCGAGCTGTACTGGCACAATGCTTCCCGGAGGTAGCACCAAATCCATGTCGATATTGCTCATATGCTGTGTCTGTAGGGCATCCTGTAGGATATCAATTACGTCGGCGGTGTGGTCGCTTGGTAGCATATCCTTCACAATGTCGGCGGCATGTTGCTCGCCAAACAACGTCGGCGCACTCCCCGGCCTCTTGTTACGGGCCGAGTAGAGGCGGCGCAAATAGGCTTTGGCATTTTCTGGCAGCTCAGTAAAATACTTGAACAGACCAAAGACCAGCGCACGGTAGACTTCATCGCCCTGGAATTCGCGGGGCAAGTAGTTGACAGCGGAGTAGAAGGCCGAGTTTGGTGATATGGTGATGCGGGGGAAACACTGGAAGCCGGCGGGCGAGAAGACGTGGACTTGGACGCGAGAGCTGTTGAGAGTATAGTTGGCCGTCGTCGAGGGACCATGAAAGATGATGATGGGGAGGTGGCCGAGCAGCGGGTCGGCTGCGTGGTAGAGCGTGACGTGGTCGGGCGACAGCGCCAGTTCGTCAGTGACGCGAACCATGGCGGTGGCCGTACGTCACAGTGTGTGTTTGTGTGTGTTTTTTTTTGTTCAATGGGCCTGCAGTGAAGCGGCCCGAAGGATGCGGGAGGACGAGAGGGGGAGGAGAGGGGAGGGAGGGAGAGGACGGAGGAGGAAGCGGAGGAGAAGGACTGAAGGTGGAAGATTTATTACGCAGTTTTTTGATGGTGGTGGTTGTGGTGGTTGTTGTTGGTGTGTGCCGGTTGTCTGGGGGGGCCTTCCAGACATGGATCGATCGTCTCTCAGCCCAACCCAGGGATTAATTGATTTTTGTCTGAGATGGAAGCCCGCTCACCTGGAACAGCAACGCAATCAATTAATTGCTGACTCTCTTTTTTCCTTTGCTTTTATTTTCGATGCAACGTATTGCTTCCTTTTTTTTTTTTTTTTAATTCTACTCATTCTTATTTCATTTAACTCTTAAATTTAATTTTTCTTCTTCAATTCCTGGGCACGTATATCTGTCATCGAGAATTTACCCCCCCTCCCCGCTCTCTCTGTCGTCACTTTCGCATAAACAAACAACCCAAGTTCAAGAGCCCTCGGACCAAGGAGGGTTGAAAGTGGGCCGCTGTCGGAAAGTAAACATTCAAGTTTGCTGCCGCGTCAGATTTCGGGTTGTGGATGTGTCGGCTGGGTTGCAGGGAGCAAAGATCCAGTTAATAATAAGATGGGACTCCCTTGTTGACGATAATAACAACACAGCACAACACAAAACACACAACACATCGCAGCGCAACGCAACGTAACGCACCCACAACACACATAGTTCCATCCAAAAATAGGATAAAAATACCACGAGATCGCAGGCTAAAGAGAAAAAAATACGAAATGGGACAAGCTGGGAAATAAATGGATAAGAAGGGAAAAGGTACACCACTTACAGTATCAACGAAAACAACAAACAACAAACAACAGTCGTTCTCGTGGAAGTCGGCTCCGCCAAGATCTGGTCCTTATCCAATTCTAGATGTAGTTCGTCAAATACTCTTTCGGTTGCAATCAATACAATAAATAAAATATCATGTTAGTACATTATGCATATTGAATCTAAATGAAATTCAATGCGACGGGGAGCCACCCATATGTGATGATTGACCTAGTCGGCTCGAGTTGTCTTGTGTTGTCAAAACTACCTACCAATGGTGTGGGTCCTATGTAGATGAGGTCAGGCAAAAGATTTGTTAGCAAAGCCGCTCCCCTGCAAGTACCGAACATGGAGACCAAGCACGGCGAAACTCTTTGAAAGTAGCCCAGTAAGCTATCGGCAGTTGAGATCGCTACCGTCGTACCAAAGCCACTGAACCTTATCTTCCCTTGGCAAGTAAATAAAACACGGCCCAGGGCTGCCCCCGCCAGTTTCAGCCTAGCCGAGCCTGAACACACCTAAGTACTCGACACCTACTCGACACCTACCCTACACAACTGGGGGCTGCTGTCCACCTCGCCGAAGTTACCTACCGTACATTGAGGTTCCCCTCCTCCCTCCAGGGCAACGTCGCTGAGGTACCATGATGTTTTGGCACCAACCCGTACCTTACGTCCCCGATAGTTTTCCATACCTCTACAAGTGCAGTGCTTACCAATCTTAGCAACAGTCTCTACGTTTCCCGAGGGCAGTGTGAGGAATGGCTCAACAAGCTGGGGAAATACTGGGAATATTGGAAGTGAGTACATACAACTGACATTGCATGACGGTATCGATAATTAATTCACTTCCACAATGCTGTACTGTTTGCATCACGAAGGTACGTAGCGTAAATAGTGTAGCTTAAAATACAGCTACCTATGATTTCAACTGCCAATAACAAGCGTTAATTCTCTACTTCACGACCAGTGGCTAATGTCATGAGCACCATGTTTGAAGTCTCTGAATTCGAAAACTAGGTACTTCATATATAGGGACATTGTCTGACGCTTTCTAACTGACGCTTTTTAACACGGATATTAATACAACTAAGAATAAATCAAGGTTTTCATTTCGTTCAAGTGCTTGTGCACCTCCGATACAACCAGTAAACGAGCACGGCACGCCTCAATTACAAGATAACTTGCTTCTTGGGACCGCATTTTCCTGGAACAGTAGTTGTGGTGGCCTCGGCACTCGTCGTGGAAGTTGCCTCTGAAGTCGTAGTAGTCGCTGTGGTGCAAACTTCGCCTACCTTCACCATACTTGCATTGTCGATAAAGACTCTGAAGTCGGTGAAGAAGCTGGCATCGTTACCAGCGATTCGGCAGTCGACAGCAATGCCAACATTTATGTTAGCAGCCTGTGCCTCAAATGAGCCAGTGATGGTCTGCCAAGTTGGTTCATCGCCAGCATTGTAAATATATCGGATAGTGGACATCACAGTGTCGACTGGCTGAAAATATTTCACGTTGATATCACATTGCTGTGGGCTGCTTGGCTGCGGACTGGTCGATGGGTAGAATGGTTTGTAGTCGAACTTGACATTGTAGGTGGCGCCAACTTCAATAACAAACCATACGCCCTGGAACAGGAGATTGTCTTCGGTATTGCCAAATTGACTTGAGATGCCAGTCAGTAACCATCGTTCGTGCTGAATGGACTAAAGATAATGATCAAGACTTACGCTGACCACGAACCATCCGAATGATCAGCTGAGGTGTACCGATTGACGCCGACGCCGGTGATGATAGTCCAATCATTTGCATCGCGATTCTCAAACGATGGGTCGTAGAACAGGTTGGGGCCATCCTGTGGAACACAGGTAACTTGGCCTGCGACATGAGACGATAGGAATCCCGCAATAAGCAGGATTCCGCTACTCAAGCGTTGATAGATCATTGTCTTGGCCTTGATAACTGATGAATGATGCACTAGGAGAAAATAGTTTCAAAATAATATTCAGCTGGAAAAGGAGGGAGCACGATGATTTTTGAGCCATAACTGGGGGATATTACCAGGCATTACAGATTATACCTCCTTCTCCTTTTGTCTTCTAGCACTAAGATATAATCTGCTTGCATTAGTTAAATCTGGATATTGGTCTGAGGTAAGATGGAGCTATTGACTGGTAGCTTGGAGCTGAGAAGCATACCTAATCGAGAGGGGATTAGTTTGTTGTTGGTTCCGCAACAAGAAGCTACAATTTGCTCAGGCAGTAAGAAAGAACCAGCCCATGGGGATGAGACCAGGGTCAACTGTGCCCAATAGCTGGCAAAGCATTCAGCCACAACAAAATCCGGGCGTATTAGCGCTGAGCGAATAATATCGTGCGAATATGTATGGAGGGAGACGTTGTGAAAAGAAAATACCAGTACGACTCTGTAATAATAAAAGCGATGTACATCTGCATGTCGGCACACGATGAATAAAGGCAATCGAGTACATATTGTAGTCCTATCTAGTAATTACGCGGTAGTAGACGGGCGAATGACCTCCCGGGTTGACGCGTTTGGAAGCAAACATGAAGCTGAAAGCCATCAATTGAATCACGTCTTGGACTACTGCGAGCGGCAAAGCAGCCACATCGGAAACAGATTGCATGCGCAATGTGCGATGTGGGTATGCTTTAAAAGTAAAAATAAAAGCCCAGATCCACGACATAAGGTTATCAGCAAGAATCGCGTATTGCAACATTATTGAATCGAAGACAAATCCCATATTTGATAACTTTAGCATTCTTACGGAGACGGGTGTCAAAGATCCAACCCCTGGTCGACTAAAGTAAAATGGACCACGGCCTAGACCTAAGTTACAAGGGTCCTGCCAACACCCTAAATTTAGCCCCATCAACACCCACCCTTCCTCCTTCCTACTTTCTCTTTCTCCATTCTCCCCTCTCACGTGGTTGTCGACTACGTACCAGCAGGAGTCCATATTAGGTACTCCGTATAGATTAAGCCTTTTTGCCTTCCAGGGCTCCCTTCTCCCATTGAACAAAATTGCTGTTGCAACGACGTCATTCGACAAGAGGGGTCATAAACATGTAAAACGAGTCTAAACTGCATTACACTGACAACTGTTCGGCCGTGTGTGCAAACAACCATACGCGCGTAAAAAAGACACGTTCTTGCTGCTGTTGCGTTGCGTTGCGTTCGTTCCCTCCTCTACAAACCAAAGATACCCCGATATCAGCAATGTCCAGCCAATCTCGCGGCACCCCTGTGCACCACATCCCCGATGGGGCCGGCTATCGCCTCATCGAGCTTCCAGCTGAGCTGGTAACTTTGCTCGAGTCTGACACCGCTCCTGTGTTCGTCAACGCGCCCCCTCGGGGAAACTCAGCCCCGTCCCTCTTGAGCTAATGATCCCTTTCACAGCCTAACCCTCGAATCCTCAGATTCGTCGGCTCTCCTCAAAACTCCCAGCAAGACATACGCTCTCCGCCAAAAGAATACATCCAATGCCCTCATGCTCCTCCAGCCCCATTCTGACCCAGACACTCCCGAACAAGGCATCGCCATCGTTTCCACCATTCATGAGACGGTCGAGCTTGAACCCGTGATCGACAAGACCGCAGGCTCTGGTGGAAATGCTACGACCAACGCGGGTGCCAAAGGCAAGTGGCATGAGCGTTTTGGGCGAAGTCGATAGCTATATCTTGTATGTATGCTCACATGAAGGGACTCTCTTTAAGCATTAAGGTACATTCACTGAAAAGCACAGCGTAGAACGGCCGGGGCTCACAGGGCGTTGGTTCCATTTCTTCATCAATTGTCATAATTTCTCACTTAGACATCCCTTTGACCAAGCTGATACATGAGATCGATACGAGAACCCATAATCTCCATTTCTTTAACCCAGATGAATATGATATAAGCTGTGTCCATAATCACAACCGAAACGGTTCCTTGTCCTGATCTTAGTGCTCCATCCTAGCAGCACGCGGATTTATCCCGAAAAAAATGGACAAGGAAGTTTTGTGTCAGTTTCCTCATGTATCTAAAGCACAAGAACCCATAAGACTATTTTTCAAACCTATCGCAAAGCAAATGCTGCGAGGTTCTCTCTTTCTCTCTGAAAGTGGTGCTCACTACTGTTCCCGTCCAGGCTCCTGCTGCAAGGCTGCCGCCCCAATGCGGCGTCTCGCCCAGGGCAAGGTAACATGAATGCCATTGGGCTGCTGGTCCTTAGCTTGATCTTGGTTTTGCACAACCCGTTGGCTCGCTTGAGCGGGCGGAATTCGAGTTACCTGGTTCCGGACGTGGCCCTGCACCATACTCTGGCACCGTACGACAAGTGGACGACCAAAGTCAAGGTCTTGCATGGGCCCGAATCCTATATCCAACTGCTGGAGCTGTTGCATCCACCCACTCTTCTCTGCTGGGGCCTCTGCGGCGACCGGAGGTGCTGGCTGCGCTGGCTGTGGTGGTTGGCTCTCACGATTCCTGGGCATGGCTTGCGGTTCAGATTGTCTAGACGGCTGCCAAGCGCGTCCTGCTTGTGGTTCGCGCACGTTTGCTTGTACCTTGACTCTCCCGGGGTCAGCTGGGCCAGGTTGAGATGGCTGTTGTTGGTTGAGACCCTGCCCTTGCTCGGCGACTAGTAGTTGTACTGCGAACTCACGCGCGAGTCGGTCGTTCTGGCCCCGTTCCTCTAGAATATTTTCTCGAACACGATCCATCCGAGCCTGGTATTCTGCGGCGGCAAGATTGGCTCGCTGGTTACGTATTTGTGATATTCGCGCTCGTTGGACCAAGTGTCTGAGCTGGTCGATCTCAGCCAAGAGTCGTCCAACCGGGTCGGGCTCAGCATTTTGTCTCCTATCAGCAAACATGAAAGGAAGATATCTATCGCGAAGACCTGCGCGGTTGGGGTTTGGTAAAACTTGTTGGGGCTGGTCGATATTTGCCTCCAGCAAGGCAATCTGCTGTTCAAGAACTGGGATGTTGACCTGGGCTAGATCCTCTGGAACATGGTTCGGATTAATGGCGGCGGGTATTTGCACAGGTCTACCATCGATGTACAACTGGCCTTGGTTGACGTAAGGGTCCTTCTGAATTCTCCGCTTGTCGTCCTCAGCGACCTTGTCAGACATCCTAATCTCGAGCTGCGAAAGGTCCATACCCGGATACTTCACGGCCAGCTTCGCCTCGGCCTCTTTCCGGGCGGCTTGGATTTCATTCTCATGTCTCTCCTCTGTCACTTCGAACAAAGGGCAGTTTCCTTTTTTACCTCCCCGGCCCGGGTCGTTGAAGTGAGCGTAATCACACGATTGGGAGCAGACGTAGCATTGGATGTTTTTGCATAGTGGTTTCGGACACCTCATCTTGTTGCAGCCTTGCTCTTTGATGAATGGAGTCCCACCTGTAGAGCTGTCAGTGGCTTGAGAGATTGGCTTGGGGGGAGATACGGCGTACATTTGGAGCACTTCCGAACCAAAGCCGCTGTCATGGCTTCCTCAATCTCTCGTCTTGCAGAATTTCCGTTCCGTTCGGCTGCTTCATCGCAAGTCAAAGGGATATGCGTTTCCATTCGACACAGCCTGCAGCTGATAAGCATGCAGTCGGGTTTTTGACATCGAAACTCTCTGTCAACTTGAACTGGAGGGCACTCGGCAGCAAAAGAACAGAATGGGCAGTTGACGAGATTGTTGATCCCGGCCTGCTCCAATATGATGTTCTTTTCGACCTGATCCAGCGCTTTCTTAAGCTTCTCGTCAATGAACTTGGGTCTTTGCGCTCGAGAGAACCCCCCAACACAGCCATCCGTGGATATGCATGTCAGCTCATACTTAAGAAGTCCAACAGCAGCTTCGGCATTTCGGCGAGCGCAATCATAACAAAACCACTGTTGCTGGAGTCTCAGTATGTATTTGAAAAGGAAAAGAGAAGAATAGGAGAAAGCAACAACGATTGCCTTGCACTCACGTGGCGCGTTTCTGCATCACAATGCACGAGACGGTTAGTTGGGAAGTCCCCAAAACAGCACTCGCAGTCCCTCATGTCACCCTTGGCTATAGCCACCTCCAAATTTCGTCTCTCGATCTCCTTTGTTCGGGTCTCTTCACGCAGGTCCGCGTCTCGCACTGATCGCATCCGCCGTGCGGCGAAAAGCTCCTCCAGCATATCTTTCTCTGTTGGGTCTTGGCATGCTCTGATGGTCTGAACAAGGTTTTCAGGGCTATATCGATATTCTTGAGGAGAGGGGCGTATTTTCATCAACTCGGCCTTGTTGTTCGTTTTCTTCTCCTCAAAAATCTTGCACAGCGCGATGTACGCTGGGGCAAGATTCAGTCTGTTCTCTGAGAGAATATCTCGGATACCCTGGGTTCGCACATAGGGGAAGTCTGTGCTGATCAAATTTGTTCTTTTTGTCCTTCAGTTAGCATCTGAGATAAATATGTTTCGGGTCTGCATATGGGAGCATTTGCCCTGCCCCATCAGCAACAAAAGCACCTTAGTGGAGGCTGGTAAGGTGCAACCTCGGAGGAATAGATGCAGCAAGATAAATATCTAAACCCTAACGAATTAAAAGAAAGAGGATGCTCACAAGAGGGGGAGATGTTTTCTCGATCCAGTTGGTCTAGAAGGATGGCAGTATTTCCGTTTTGCTCGGGCAATCTCGTCATCGGGTATTGGGTCATCTCCATTCCCTTCTTCATCACTTCGCTTTCGTTTCAGCGATCTTGGTCGCGGAAGTTTGGTATAGGAACCACCATCCTCTAAGAGCTCGAGGATATACTCGACGACAGCTTCGGGGTCGTACGCCAAATCCTTGGCGATACTATGAAAGTATGTAGGGCAAATGTCAGGAAAGAGAGCGATGACAGTATTGAAGCAGTTATTTCTCGTCTCTGTATCGGAACTTATGAATAAGTCCGCCTCAGAGTCGGATCCCGAGAGGCTCATGATGAACTTTTGATCGCTCAAAATGGACAAGTACGTCCCAAGTTTCGTAGTGTAGACTGTCGAAGATCAAGAAATGATTAGCTTATGTGGCCACTTTTAAGTTGGATGATTTTGGTTGCAAGCTTGAAGTATCGCACCGGTTACACTGGGGCTCTTCAACGATACAAGGCATCTGGGTGAAATGACAGCTGGGGAAGAAAAAAGGAAGTGTAAAGAAAAAGTGTTGGGGCATAAGCTCCATCTGCTCTGACACGAAGAGAGGTGAAAAATATCTCATGACTATTACTCATATTTGTGCTGACAATCATCAAACACATCCTTCTTCACTGACGATGAGGGACAGCAATAGAAGCAAGATACATTCGGCATTCGCCATGAATGCACTTACGATAGCAGTGCGTAAATCGCCATTTCGATAGAAGAGGCACGACCAGATCATTGAGTCAGTGTACGATGGCCCCCTGCTTCATGGGAGCGCTGTTTCAATGAGGACATATACATGCAATGAAGAGGGTAACAGAGGAGCTTATTGTAGATGTTGAGGCAGGGTCATTTGCTTGTTTTCGAGAAGAAACAATGGAGATTGCTCATGTTCGAATGAGCCAAGCATTGCTTGGAACCTAAGCTTTCACAATGCTTCTTTCGAGGCCCCACCACTTGCTGGGGTGATGAAGAGGTATGCAAGATGAAAGAGGGGTGACCTACTTCGGATCTGGTATGCCGTAATAAACAAGAATCGAGTCGCTGTGAGGTCGTTGTCTCGACGGGTAATTCAACCGAGAATGGCGAAGATGCTTTGGATCAGATATTGGCACTCGGCAATGCCCTGCTTCTGAGAGTTTGAGGTAGATGTGGAAGTTGGATGAATCGTTGAACTATCGCTGTTCCTTAGGCAAACTATCGATGGATGGATATTGTGTGATTGTCGAAGGAGTGGCGCTTTGAGATGAGAGGTTCAACTCTCTTCCATCTTTGGGATGTCAAGGAAGATAAACACGCCGATGGTTGAAGGTACGTATGATGTTGAGCGTGACGATATCAGGAATGAATGTTTGCAGACCACCTGGATGAGGGAGCAGAAAATGGAAGTGGAAGGGGAAAGGGTATAATAAAATGGGCACACCGTGCACTACAGCAAAGTGAGGTAGAGGTAAGTAGGTAATACGAAATCCTCGAGCAGCGGGCGTAATAAGAAACTCGAGTCCGTGTCTTTTAAATGAATCGAACTCACCTACTTGCCGCCTTCCTGCCTACCTAATTGACCGACGTTAGTATGCGGGTAGGTGCGGTAGATTGGGACCCTTCCGTTTGTAGGCGAGTTACTACCGACGGCATCTGACTTGACCAACGGGGCTTGGACACAAACGATAAATAAATAAAAACTCAGACACACATCACAAACGAGGGTTCGGAAAAAAAAAAAAAGTCACATCAGCTGCCAAGGTACCTTGCCTATCTATCAACCTACTTAGGGATTCGCGGTAGTTGGTACGAGGTACGACTTACAACCCTTAGAGGGGTCTCGATCCGCCCCTCGTCACAGACGGCAAGTGTTGAGTGAGATCCGGGGGTGGCTGTTGTCATCAACATACTATGTAATCCTGTGGATAGCTACGGAGCACAGCGGAGCAAGCGTGTTCCTCCAGTTTGGATCCCAGAAAGCTAGCCGGTTAACTATGCACATTCCAAGCTAGACCGGCCCAGTCAAGGGGATGTGGCGGGAGGGGGTGTGCACCTGTGTACACTTGATCGTCGGCGTCTCCTTGGAATTGTTTGAATGTTGAGTAAGCTTTTGATTAGAAGTGAGTTGAAATAAAAGCGACTGCGTGGAGACTGCGTGGGGCTTTGATGTGGAGCATAGGTACCTGTTTTGGTAGGTAGGCGGCGTAGGGCAGGGGATGTCTCAGTGTGCTCCGTACTAAGTGCCTTTTAAATTCCCTATTTGGTCACCTCGCAGTGCATTTATTACTACACTTTATCATTTATTATGAAAAACTGACATCTCTTAACTGCTATGTCCATATTACATAGTTCTGCAGTGTCAGGATTTTCTGTCCAAAGAAGAAAAGGAATTAGGTAATGCCTGCAAAGGCAAAAGGTACTTTGAACATAGTTTTGCCCATCTCCATCCGTGCAGTTTAGTTGCTTTGTGGTTTATTACAGACGACTTCTTTACTCTCCAGTATTCCGCGCTATATTACACTGCTGCATGTAGTGCACTACCTACGCACAAACGCCATGGAAATTTCCCTTTTTTTTCTTTTCTTTTTCTCCCCCCCCCCTTCCCCATTTGTTTGTTTTACATAATTGCCGCCTACGTCGAATGCTCAGACCCCTGGTAAATGTGGCAGCTTCTTGACCGTCGGAGCGGAACACATGCAGCATCCCAGATTTCCTCGCTTCGATGTCGGTGCCGCTTCTTGCGTTTGGCTACTCACATCCGTCCCTTGGCACGGAGCACTCCATGGTGTAACGCCTCACCGAGGATGGTCCTCACCTCACACACACCTCACACCACAACTCCGAGCTGACCATCTGCAGGGGGGCTTACCTGGACAGACGACAAATCCAACAACGCACACAATCACCGCCGCGCCACCACGACTCACAATAGAAGCTATTTGGAATACCACCACTACACTAGCTAGGGTGCTGAGGGCACCACCTGCACTCGGATTCTCGGAATGCGGTATGATCTCAGTATCTACCTATAGTAGGGACCTTTACCGTAAATTACTACTTAATTCGTATTCTGCACACTATTGTGCAACCTGAATCGTCACCCTACAGTAGGCAAGGTACCTACCACTAACTGACCTTACTGTCTCTGCAACCCTTATATTTTTATATTTTTTTACCTTCAAAAATTTCCCCAAAATCCGGTCGATCAATTAATTACTGGTTATTTCATCGATCCGTTTCAATTCTCATGCTAATCAGCCAGCAATCCTTGCTCGGCCACCTCGGCCCGTGCTCGACCGAACGAGCACCTTCTAGACATCCTGTTCGGTGCATGAGTAGGCCGTGCCGCTGGTTTGCATCATCCGAGCACAGTCGGATCATAACTGGGGTCCCCCCTCCCCCTCCCCTTCAAAGAAACACTTTGGTTTGGTTGGTGCTGTAAACCACGAATCGCTTACACAGCACACAGCGGCTCCTTTGCGGATCCGTTTGCAACCCCCGCCCTTTACCAAACCATCACGGTCCCGATCGTGTCCTATGGCCTGTCTATCCAATGGGCTATTTTCATAGGCCTACTTGATTTGCTGTGTGTTGTCGTTCTGCTCCGTAGATACCGAGTTTGAGTCGAGACACGGTGAGGCGTGGTCACGAGCATGAAGTGAGACCACTCTGCTTGAAGTCTTGACTTGCATTAGCATCCACTATTCATGGATAGTGTGGTCATCGACTAATCATCCCTTACCACTGAAATACGTGAATATGTATGATAAGGTTAGTTTCCCTTCTTGGTTCACTCAGCCAAAGGCAGTGATGTCTGTTGCATACACTTGTGGAGATGCTTCAAGCCACATCGTTGAATGCAAGTCTTGCCTCATGATACATAGAAACCAAACTTCGTAGAATGTGACCAGCCATTATTCTAAATACTCCATCGACGGGCTTCGTCCTATCCTGATGTTTACTTGAGCCTGCCTAGTCATCATACATCTATTTCGTCTTCCTCCGCTAGGTCATCCATTATTGTTTTCCTACTTCTTGTTGATCGCCTTGTGCCCTGACGTGGCGGCTTTTCTGGTTCAATCTTTGAACTCTGAGCCTTGGGCCTACGTTTCTTAGCCTTCGGGCTTGCAGCGGATTGTTCGACTGCCGGTCCTGAACCTGTCTCTATGCCTGCCTCTTTGCTTTCGTGTGTCCTTGTATGGTCTTCCATGACAAGTCCTCCATCACCATCATCATCCTCATCAGCCGTTGCGAAGAAGCCAGATGCGCGGTGTATTGGCCGCTCCATTTCTTCAACTTCTTCATATCCTTCCGGTAGAAATCCTCCAGCCATGTCTTCATCATATTCTTTCTGTTGATGATGGTGCTGTGGTAGATCCCTGCTGTGCCCGAAGACCGAGACTTGTTCGTCAATCTCTCCATACTCTTGCCGGATCCTTTCCGCGATTCGCATGCCCATGAGAAACCTTCTCCACTGTGCCAATGCCTTCTTGCGACGCTTCTCATCTTCCTTTCGAATACGTTCTACCTCGTCCTTTTCAAGCTCTTCCATAACCTTATCGTAGTGCTCCTCCGCAATGACAACCCCTTGAATAACTGGGACAGCCATCCTGTGTCCAAACTCAAAGTCTACAACTGCTTCAGCATAGTCGATCTGTAATCGTTTGCAGACTCGTATGGCCCCACGGTAAGGTATGTGGGCAGCGCCTTGGGGACACATATGTTTCGCAAAGAGGTCAATGTTTCTGAGTTTCCAACATTAGTATGATGAATGATTGGTAGGAGCTTGGAGACGTACCCATATTCATTCTTTGGAATGACACCGTCCTTGATTGGCGGTGGGATTATCCAATCCGTTTGCTCCATGCTATAAAGACCTTGAAGAACTTTCTCTCCTGTCGCTGCTTCTGCCTCCATGATCTCTCGTTTTCTGTTCAAGGTGGCTGCACGATACGGGACCCTCTTTAATGGTTGCTCTCCTTCAACAGGCGCCCTGCCTTGCTTGTGCCAAGTCTCCGCACTCTTGACCTGAACTACATCGCTGCGTAGAAAAACGTCCTCCTCTTCGACTTTACCTCCCCTGCCCTTGTTCTTAAACACCTTAGCAGGTATAGCGCTAGGCCTCAGCGCTTCTTCTCGTTTGAGATGGCGTTGAAGCACAAATTCCTTAGACTGTTTATAGTATTGTAGAGTCTCCTGCCCTTCCTTGACTTCTTTCTTTTCTCGCTCTGCTGGCTTTAGATCGGTAGCATCTTCCATCTCGTCAATTTCTGTGATCGGATTCTTCCTTGTGCCCTTCCGATACCCAGAAATTGCGGTCTTAAACCAGTCAAACTGTTCGTATCGCTTTACCTTCCCGTGGCGGTTATAGATAGGAACCTTTTCTGGGGCCATTCTCATACCTTTGGTACGCCCGGGCCACAGATTTCCCTTCAAGTACCGAACGGTTACATCTTTGGCTGTTCCATCTTGTGAATACCCCATGACATATGCCATAATTTGTCGGGCACTATCAGCTTTTGCACCTCGAGGTTCTAAGCCTTCAATAAGGGCCCGATTGGTACCTATTACGTTCTTAACAAAAGCTTCGACAGGGAGATATTTGTTCGTGACTGGAGACAGGACTTCGGTCCAGTAGTGAGGAAATTCGAGGTCTTTGTCGTACGTGTTGGCAGCATTTGTCCGTTTCCTAGGAGTGACTTCCAATTCCACAATAGACTCATCGTCAGTATCTTTATACTCCAACTCCAATTCGTCAGAGTCGCTGATAATCATGTCTTTTACTTTTTTGCTCGCTCTATTTGATCTTTTTCCACTTCCAGTGCCCCCACGAGTGGCTTTATTCGCTTCTGGCCTTTCTTTATCTGCACCTTTCGGTGGTGCCTTCTCTTTCTGGGTTGATGATGCTGAAGGGCCTTGGGACATGTTGTCTTCTTCTTTTTCAGGCTCTGCTTCTTCCCACTTGGTCCAGCCAAAACCCAATGATTGAAGACTCGCGACCATTCTTGCCTCCAGTCCCAATCCACGGAGCAATGCGGTAAAAAGCTGGGCGCCAACATCTCGGCTCCCTTCACAGTCACGAGCGTGTTGGCGAAATTCTTCCAAATCACGAATCTTTTCTCCGAATTTCTTGGAGTCGTACCCTTCGGTCGCGTGGGCTTTTGTAAGTCGATCAAGGCGTTCAAGAGACATGTATCCCCATTTTCTCAATCCAGGACACGTCACTCGGAATCTCTGCTTCCACCAGGATGAAAGAGTCTTCGTGAGGCGAAAAAGGGGGTCGCCTTGACTCCTATCGATAGCTCCCTCTTCTAGTTTCGCTGCATCAGCTCCCCAGTCTCGGGCCTTTCTGTCCATTGACTTCTTCCCTTTCCCTTTCAACTTTCCAAGTGAGGTAGGTTGGGTGGCTGCGACAGGGTCCTTAGCCAGTCCACTATTCCGTCTCCAGCGGTCAACCTCATCCCACAACTTCGGTGGAAGATGAGAGATCATGGTTGCTTGAACCTCGGGGTCACAAAGCCAGGAATTCCGGATTGCATTATGCCATAAAAGTAGCAATACATGGAGACCGTGCGTAGCATTTCGAACTTGCCTCTCACGTTTTGTCGGCCCCTTCTTGTCTCCAAACGAATTCGTCAGGGACATCCGCGTGTCTTTGATCAGTGTCAACTCCAGGTCACCCGTCGGCGTGGGCGCATCGGGAATGGGTGCAGCAGGAGCCTTCACATCTTCAAATACAATGTCTTCTTCGTCACTAGATTCTGCTAGGTTGTCGTCCGCTTTGGGCGGTATGACATCCTCAAATTCCTCATCGGAAAGCGACGTTAGGGAACTCTCGTCATCATCCCCATTGGCAAAACCATCGAGAACCGTGTTGGAGTTCCTCGACGATTGGGGGGTAGCAGTCGCGTCCAGATCATCGTACAACGTTGCCTTTCGCTGTTCTGCGCCAAACTTACTCTTCTTCGATTTGGATGGTTGTGAATCACCAGGAGATGGCGACGACTCACGCAGTCGCTTACGCGGTACAAGAGGAGGCATTATATCCTCTTATATGAGCAAACACATTCTTAGAATCCCACACGTTCTCCAAATCAGGATGTCTAAGATGGGTTCGTCATGGATGCGCGGGTGAACACGAAAGCACGTGATACGATTTGAGATTCCTTTGCCTTCTCCGCTATTCAACCCAAGCTTCGCTTACTAAATAAGCAACCAGCGTCAGTACCTTACTATGTATTTGTTGACGGACTACGGACTGTGCAGTACTCCATGCAGAGTATTAGGGTAAGAAAGCCAATTCTTGGCAAGACTGCTAGCAAAATGCAATCAATACATGTATTTTCTCATGGAACGTGCAGTTTCAAGGCGACTCATATACATGTACATGAATACTTATTTGAAATCGAATACTAACTCGCTACTCAATGCTCTTGAAGTCAATATCTTCAACTTCCGAAACAACCCAAACGCCGGGCAATGCGTCAACCTCCCATCATGAACATATATCCTCTAAGCCTCAATGAGATCGGGTGGTGGACCAACTCCCCTCAACAACACCACCGTATTTCCACTCTGTAACGCCGTGCCGATCTTTTCGTTGAACTCCAGGAGTCTACCTCCTTCTACATGAAATACGCGCAGCTTATCTCGCTCATCTGAGCTCTGATTGTTGATATTCTGGACCTGCAGGCTCCTTGCCGCAGCATCCAGTACCCTGCCAACTACCCAGTCTTGGGAATAAAAGAACTCCCCCTTGGGGAACTTTGCCTTTGTAGTCTCCGCCTCCGCTTCCACGTAGATATACACTCTCTTCTCCGGCGCCACTTTAGCATCGCCCTTGGCAGATTTCTTTAGGTTGTTGACAGCGATTAATCGAGCGGAGGTGGATGTGGGCTTTGGTTTGGGTAGTGCCCTTCCAGCCTGCTGCTTTTTCGCCGACCCCCATGCGCGAAGCTTGTCAAAGGCTGACTTGGTTGTTTGACTGATATCGAACTGTGCTGGTCGGGCACCAACAGGAACTAGGTTTTTGCAATCGTGGTCCTCCTTGAATCTATGCTTCAGGCAGTAGTCACGGTTGCAAGTCTCACAATGCACCCCGGGAGTTAAAGATGTTCCAACCACTGTCTTGCAGTCTGGCGATGCGCAAGGCTTTTGGGAGATCTTGTCCCGTAGCACCTTGTTTGATCCTATGGAAGGTTGCGAAAGTTGTGCTAGTCGTTTCCGCTCCGCCCAGGCTCCTGCATTCGCGCATTTGTGTGTCGTCTCGCTCCGGTGATCGAGGCAGAAGGTTTTGCGGCAAGACTGGCAGAAGAACGGGAGAAAGTCGAGCTGGTTGCAGTAGTCGTATTCGCAGTGCTTGCCAATCAAAGTAGCGTCGTTTTTATTGTCCATCTCGATATAACTCGTCTCCTGAGCGTCTGGTTTCGATGAGGAGGCCATTATGAAGTATCGAGGAGTTTAATTTATTCTTTGAAACAGGTTGTGTGATCGCGCCAGGCAAAAGAACGTCGTAAGCGTAGTTGCGACGGATGACGGATAGAGAAGAACACTCTGGAAGTGTCTGTGCCTAACCCAAGTCTGGCGGGGTGACCGACGGTTTGTTTGCCTGCTCGCCACAGAATAATAATGAGTGCCGGAGCTTGGAAAAAAAGGATACGCGAGCCGAACTTACCAAGCAAAAAATTCGGGGAGAAACAAGCATGCAACGTAGTCTAAATGCCAAGGGAAGAGGAGGTAAATACTTGAGGTGTTGAATCGTGGAGAAGCGCTCAGCCACTCGATTCACCTGTCGCGGGGTTGTCGTCACCCCCGCTGGCCGCCCTGGAGCCTTGGCTTCTTACCTCACTCGGTTACAAGCTCGAGATGATACCACACCAAGACCAAGCACATCGTACTCATCTCGCGTCTTTCTATGAGATTTTATTCCAAGTGTATCTATGAGTTGGGCGTCTTCAAACCTGCGCTCTTATTCCAAATACTTTACATTTTATAGCTCCTTTTCCTTCGCAGCTTTCTTGCCCTCTACAGGTGCATGTGCCACATATCCCTTGCCACCATAAACCTCAAACGCCTTGTGAAATGCCCACTCAACTGCATGCTCGACAGGTTCATCAAACATGGCGGGCAGGAATGGCACCACTGAGAGACCTAACCCGATGGGCCCCCAGGTTCGAATGGTCTTGTTCTTCATATTCTTCATTGCTCTCCCAGAGTATTTCACTATGCTATGGATAGTAAACGCCGGCAAGCCCATACTAGCAAGGCTCTGGAAGACGGCGCGTTGCACCATGACAGTTCGGTAATCCTCCAATGGAGAGATTACGCCTGGCTTGAGGTCGTGAATCGGAGTAGCTGGAAGTCCAGTGTACTTCTCCTGTTGCTCTGTGAGTTGCAGATGCGGGTTCAGCACGCGTTGGTTGCGCCAATACGACTTGTATCCTTCAAACGAGACGTCGCCCAGGAGATACATCCACGAGACACCATAGGCACCTCGGACGAGATTTGGGTGCGCGACCGGTCGGAACGACTCGCCAATATCGGAGGTGTAGGCGACATAACGGTGGGCTGAAAGAAGAATCGTTCGTACTCGCGATCCGTAGGCAGCATAGCGAAGATTGGAGTCGGTTGTGGTAGGAACGCTATAATAGAGTGAGTAAAAAATCGTGCTAAATTGAGGATATTTGAGAGGAGCCAACTTACTAAGTGTCATTTATGTCGTCAAATAAACCGCCGTCATCCGCTGTGTCGACAATCTTTTGCAATGCCTTGGGTAGCTTCTCGGACGCAGGGAGCTTGGCCGGGTCGAAGCTCTCAGCCTTTGCAACTTCTTTCTGCTGCTCCGACTTGGAATCCTGGGATTTTCCCCACCAACCCATTGTGGACGAGAAAATGGATATTCAAAGATGAAAAGGCGATGTTACAGTGGGAGACTGGAGTTTTTAATCTCAAAACCTTTTTGCCTGGTGGAATGTGTTGACGGTTTGTTGGATCATGTACTATTTACTTCTCTCTCATATGTTTCAACTCAACGCCAACCTTGACCCTGGGTTGTGACGTCGCCAACAATTACCCGGCCGATCCCGACCGCTACCGGATCCGGAGTATTACCGCCGGTCCTAATTCAGCCACTCCACCAATTCGCGCCTGCAAATCCAGGCACAAGCTCGGCAAAGCATCACATTCCGCGCAGCCTTGTAACATCCTCCCACTTGTGCCCATCTACGAATCCAATCCGTCCACTCCCGACCTTCTTCCACTCAATTCACAATGGCTGGTGTCGCTTACTACAACATTGCTGGCAAGCAGGTCGGCGGCCACTACGTAAGTGCCTCTCAATGGCCCCTTCCGCGCCGAGAAGTCGAGTTCTTCAAACTGACCTGGAGCAAAAAATAGCTTGCCATGGGCTGGTTGGCCACCCTCTTCTTCGGAGTCAAGTACGCCACCTCTGGCGGCTCTCCCAAGGCCGGTGTTGCCGCCGCTCCTCCCATCAACGCCTCGAGCTCCGACGAAGCCGACTTCATCAAGTGCGCGAATTCAATGGCTCCCATTATCGCTGGATCTCTCTGGGCTAACCTGGTCGCAGGAAGTTTTTGGACGAGCAGGACAAGAAGAACTAAGTGGTTAGGACGAAAACAACGATTGTACGGTCATATAGACGCGGTGTACGTTTTTCAATCATGTGGGCATGAGCTGTCCGCCGTTTATTCAGACAGTCGGGTCAAATACTATCTAGAGGTCGGATTGCGACTCGCTACAATTCGCGGCATATATCTTCCAAACTCATTGTCGATTACCTTCCTGTGAAGTTATTGAGGTTTACGCGAGATCTACACCTCTGCCGCTTTGTCAATGGTTCGTATTCCATCGTCAGGCTTGTTTCTTCGAAAGCAAAAAGTTCGTGCTCCTAGAGCGTTGTTCATGTCCCTTCGTCCGAGATGTACCAGAGGACATCCGCTCAGGTGCTACTATGGCTCTTTATTGGTAGTGTCGCTGGATGTTTCCAACAAAAGAATGTACGCGTAGCTGGAGTAGCGGGTGACCCTTTGTTGTCACCAGCGTTGAGCAACCCCCTGTTCTGTAGCTCACTCCTTCTTTGGAGTCCAGGTTATTAATCTCAGTGAGACATCGGCCATGTTGAACATGAGTTGAAAATGAGCTTTTGTAGGTTTGATTGATATCCTATGTCAGCCGGTCGTAATTTATTTGGTCGTGCAAGCTGCGGCTACCTAGTCATGAACACATATTATCCGAAAACAAGCAAAAATTCGTTTCATCTGCAACTTGACTGAAAAGCTAATTATAAATATGGTACTATCCCTATTTGCTTGTTCGATTTAAATACTTGCAAGCGATCAATTACTTGTATAACTGTTTCTCGCACTTATAATTTATTGATGAAACGCCTAACTATTGAAAGAAGCAACGCGTTTTCGTAAGTGGTAACTCTCGGCATCTATATATTTGTATAAATATTGACATTTTAAGGTGATGAATTGGTAGTGAGATAATCCAACCTATTTTCCTCGCTGGGTTGGCAAGTAGTAAGGGGAACGGAGAATTTGCCTGCGGACCATAAGGTATTTACACTTGACAGAGTGCAATACTTTACGCACACTTGACGCTTATAGTATGCTGCGATCTGACAGAAGCTCGTCGCTGTCAACTCGTTTCGGATCTCTCTCTCTTTTGCTTCTGAGTCCAGCATTCCGTCCCGTTAACCACAATGTCTATCATGATGGTGTGACCAGGACAAACACTTCCTGCGCTAGGATTTTAAAGAAGCTCGGGAATAGACTATATCGCAACTGAACTACGGTATGTGTATTGGAAATAATTATATATCTACTCATAGCAGTATGATAACCTCCTTAGAATAACTCCTCCAGAGGAGCTGATATCAGAACGTATCACTTAAGCAATGATTCATTCTTGCTTCTCCGTTAATTTGCTGACGGGTTCAATTTATGCACAGGATTCAAGGCCCGTAATTTGGGAAATAGGACAACAGAACTTCTTGGGAGGGTTCGATTCAGCGGCTTTGATATGAAAGTTGGGTTGGATGTCTCCAGGATAACCAAGCACATTTCGGCGAGACTCGCATCTTGGACACTTTATCGGACAGGGGCACCAGATTAGATAATGTGGGCAGCAATATATGCAATTATATTGGCATGTGTTTCTGCAATTGCTTTAAAAACAAAAATTTGGACCACCATGTCTCGATCAAAGGAATGAGAGCTTATCCATCACCTAAGACAATATTGACAATATGCAGTTAGTACCCTGGTTACCGCCGATCTTCTCATCTACCAGTATTGTCATTTATCAAGCCAGCGTAGTTTTGATCGCAGTAGAGTTTGATTTGGGAATGAGTGACTAGTTGCAGGAGCATAATAGTTGGTAGATATCAGATTTTGCTTAGGCACCATCAAGGAGGAGATTTCGTCAATTCATGAAACGTCGATCAAAAGAGATACGAAACCTCAGCTGAGTAGATTATATTTTCTTGGGAGAGACTCGAGAAACCGATGCCCGCTGATGAAATACGACCGCACACTACCTCATAAGAGCATAGGATAACAACTACATCTCAATATTGTATCGGGCGTATCACGAAAAGTGCATTGAGTGTAAGCTTTAGGTCAAGAAACCATTTGCTATTTACTTAATGACTAGCTGTAATTTAATTAGACGGTTCATTCCACACTTTTGTAATAAACGAAGTGATTTAACCAACGTGCATTATCATCAAATGCGATGAGTGGACATATGGAACTGCATTTTCATTATTGTAATAATTGTTTAGCCTTCATCTGTACCTACAGTCCTTCAAGCGGCTCAGATAGGTTGGGTGCCTCGCCGTGTAACTTACGATCACATTGGGAGACTAGGTGACTGAGACGTGCAACCAAGTACATTGAAGTACGTACAGGTTAAACAACGCCAATCTTGTAGTAATGGTTTCATGAATTTATAGAAAATTGAATAGAAAAGCGACTTCTGGGTACTGAAAGTAACATCAAATCGAGATATCCAGACTTCTTGCAGCAGGAACCTTGTAACTCAGTCATCAGGCCGCAATCATTCAGTTTGATAAATATCAACTTATCGCATAATTTGAAGTGCTTCATGGCTTATTGCCAAGACCCGTTGTTGACAAGCGTTCCCCCAATGCAACTTTCATGCTATAATGCAACCCTTCGTTGTTCTCTATCGGTGCTTACATATGTGGGTCTGGAGCTTGTGACCGTTACCTGAATGCGGAGGTACACATTGGTTGGCTGAGGCTCCATCACGTGACTCTACAACGTCCAGAACACCGCTTTCTGTCCCCCGTCATCGAGAATTACTCCATCTATCCCTCTTAATCGAAAACCTCCCACGCACGCCCCTTCGGATACAACGATAACCATCTCCGCGATTCCCCTTCAGACCCTCAAAATCCCGAACACACGCCTTCTTAAGGAGATAGCCGTCCTGGGCATGTCGGCTGCCACCACTGACCCGGCCCTTGTCGCCAGTCCGGCAACCGACCTCTCCCCCGTCATCACCGCTGCCCAAGCCGCGCAGGTCGCACAGGCTGCTCAGATCGTACAAGTATCTGAGGTTGGGCAGGACCCTCAGGTCGCGCCCATCGCGACGTCGGCTCCCAAGGAACGACATTCTCTCACTCTCGACCAACGTCGAGCACTTCGCAGATGGGCCGCTGACCAACCTGTCCGCCCTTCACATAAGGCATGCATTGATTGGTTCTATCACGAATATGGCCAGACCATCAGCCAGTCCACAGTTTCGCATTCGCTGTCACCAAAATATGCGCGCCTCGACGGCGACAATCCCCAGCTCTCTGGCTCCCGTCTGCGCTTCGGCAATTGGCCTGATGTAGAGAAGCTTGTGTTGGTTTGGTATCAGCAGGTGCAGGCCTCTGGTCGCCAACCTACCAATGAAGAGCTAGGCGAGAAGGCAAAATCAATATTCAGCCAGCTTCCACGATACAAAGACGAAAACCCCCCTGAGTTCTCACCTGGCTGGATTCATCGATTCAAAAAACGGTACGGCCTTCTTGTCCGAAGGATGCGTCGTCTCGGCGAGGAGAGAACGCTCAGTATTGCTGAGGACATCAATTACCTTGCCGACTATGTCCCACGCCTCATACCTATTTCAGAAAATACCAACCCCGCAGAAATTAGAGAAGAGGTCAGTCGAGCAATGGGTGTAGAACCTAGAATCCATACCTGCATTATGGTTCGGGACGAGATCGTCCGTAGGATGAGCGAACCGCAACCTCCACAACAACAGCCCCAAGAATTGGTGACTGGAGAGTCGGCCTTGCCTCCTCCACAGCCTGACCAGCCCATGTATGGCGATGACGACCCAGAGCTTGCTTTACAGAATGCCTTGCGACATCTCCAACAAGAAGCGCAGGCGGCTGAGCAACAGGCGGCTGATCAGCAACTCGCTGCCCAACGAGAAGAGCGCGATCGTGCCGAGCGGAGTGCAATGCCTCCTAGTGGGATGATGACAACACCCGGCGGACGTGCCTCGTCTGTTTCTCGATACACGTCTACTCCCGCCCAGGATCTAGGGCCAGAACTGACCTTGACCCCAATTAATTCCGAGGGCCCTATATCTGATCACGACCGACCACTCAGATGTCCTTTCTGTGTAAACCAACGAATGTTGCGCACTATTAAAGAGGCAGTGGAACACATGTCCACTCATGTTGTTGTTTAGCGTTTGTAACCTAGCGACTTGAATTTCGGCTACTATGATTTTAAAAAAAACCGCAAAGGCGTCGTAGCGCTCAGGGATGGTTTATATGGGCTTTTAAGGGAACGGCAACGGAGTTAAGGTCATTGGAATGGATTCACTTAGATGGACATGCCCGTTAATTGCAGCCATAGTCCTCACATCTATGATCTATATATTGTGGTTCCGGAATTAAGAGCTACTTGAATGCGTCAAAACTCACATTCGATATGATAATGTGAATATCGCGTACGGCTCATGCAGCTTTTGTGCGGAATCAAAGGAGCCCAGTAGACTTCAACGCCTTTAAGATCTTATCATTGTCCGTCATCACACCGTGCTTGTGCTTTTTCGAGCCACCAGTGTGGATGTAGTTGATCCAGAACTTCAGGCCCTCGAGGCCTTCTTCGCGACATAAAGCACCTTGCTCTTCAGCCATAAGTAATTCTTCTTCCGCAACACCGAGACTCCAGCCAAATCGCTCAGCAGCCTCTTGTGCTGTGATTCCGCGGCCAAACTGCTGCCAATCCCAAGGCAGGTCGCGATCCGGTGGAAATTCATGCAAATCCTGGAGCCAGGAGAGAAGGGCCTTGATAGTCGTCTCGTCAGTGCGGTCGCGAGCCTGGACTACCATGACACCGCTGCGGAACGTCCGCAGGCGTACAGGGAGCTTAAGCTTACTCCAGAGTCGGGCGGCTTTCTCGAAATCCATTGGACTAACAAGCTCGACACCGCCGCGAGCTCTGTTGAACATGGCCCAAAGGTCAACAAGGGTGATGATGCCACCTGCTTTCTTGAGAATCCTCCTCGAGTCATCAGTCAGAAATTCAGCCAAATTACGTGATAATTCGGATAAATAGAGCGACTCAGAACTTCCCCCTCCCACGATATCCTTTGTAGTGATGAGGCCAAGCTGACTTGCAGACTCTGCCAGTATGGCACTTTCTTCGGCAGTGGCACTGTCTTGCCCATTGTTCGTCTGTCGCGCAAAACGCTCAGCTAAGGCGATGACATCTTTTGCAGAAGCCATCAAAGCCTCCAAATCTTCGAAGGCGCTCCCTATTAGTATCTCATTATTCTTGCGCATATTTAGACCTCGTTGTTCCAAGCCAGCGATGCCAGCTGTTTTGGTTCTACCCTCCGGCGTGCTGCCAGGCGTATTGTTTCTGTCGTTGTCATTTGTCGCCCTGCTGCTGTTCGGAGCGGGAGGTGCATCCAGGAGCAACCATTTTCGCTGAGTCATTGAACCTTTCAATCGTTCATAAAATATCTTCTCTCCGCCCTTTCGGAAGGAGAGCTTGATACTCTCAGGAGTACTGAATCCGCCATGCGTGCCTCTTTCCTCCAAGACTGGACCAGGCGACTCATTCCTGATGGCATCCGCTAAAGGGTTTTCTTGAAGAGAGATTGGCATGGGTTCCGAAACAAGAGGGCTGCCGCACATCTCACAGAAGTGTAAGGAAGGGTGGTTTGAGAAAGTACACCTGGGGCATGGAAACGATACTTCTGTACGCTTTGGTGTATCCAAAGTATCAATCGATAGATCGCTTGCCTCTGGTGTGGAAACATCGCTATGGCTTTCTGAGTTGGCTTGAGGATTGGATGTCCCTAATCGAAGAGGCAGCGGGTTTGTCGTGACAGCAGTTGACGGGGCAGGGCGGTTCTTTACGCCAGATATCGCCGCTTTGAGGACATGGCTCAATGTTGGCTTGATTCCACAAGCGAGGCATGGCGGCAGAGGTGTATGTGCATTTGCCGCTGAAGGGTCAAAATTTGAAGGAACGGGGTTGGAGAAGCTACATATGACGCAGACCCACGTCGCGGCTGTCAGGCCAGGAGGTTCTGCTGGTGGCCTGTATGGTGAACCTGGTTGAGCCGGAGAACCAGTGGCGCTTCTTGATGGGTTGGAGGCGTTAGAGAAGACACGACTATGATATGAAGCTTTTTTCAGAGGTTTCGGTATAAGCGTGATCTTGGCTGAAGATTTGAGAAATCCTGCGTAGAAGTCATAGCTGTCCACGTCCCTCAAGTCAAGGGCGACAGAGTTCTTCCGTGGCTCCTTCTTGTCGACATAGCATATTCTATGTGACGTGAGGTATACTTGGCCGTCCTGTTGATCTGGAAGCTTGAATTTCCTAAGACTATTTAGACAGAGCAAGTTCGTCATGCCTCCTATCCGATCAACTTACCCCTCATATAAGCCAACATTATCCTGAACGAAAAGGAGCACCTCATCTGGAAGATACGAGGGCCGTAACGCAGTAGTGAGGTCAATAGATTTCAAAAACATTCGTCATGTATAGAAAGATCGCCAGGTGGGGATTGAGTGACGTTTAAGATATGAGAGTCAACCAGTAGGTTGTGTGCTTTGACGAACTGGTGGTGTTGGCTGGCGAATAGGCCAGCAAGACCTCTTTATTTTTGCCAAGTGTGCAAGCAGCGTAGTGAGACCGTGAGGGGAGAATGGTTCAGGAATGAGGAAAGATTAGTAGCTATAATCAGAGAACGGGTTCAAGAGTCCAACATGACGATATCTTATTCAATGTGATGTGCTAGAAAGGTAGCCTGAACTGAGCTGCCTTCAAAGGCATCATTATAGCGATAAGCTACCTAATCATACGCACTCAATGCAAAGAGCAGCGAGTGCCTAGCCTTGGTTGTCTCAGGGAGTCGGTTGGTACGTCAAGCACTGAAAAGCACTGAAAAGAAAAATATGCAAATAACCGTGGTTTAGGCAGTGGGTCACGAGATGTCACCGCCACCGCATTTTAACCTCAGGCGAAAATACCTCCACATCCACACAAAGACCATCTTTGTCCCTCCCGCAAACATTAACAACGCAAGCACGCACGCACGCCGCCTTCTCTCATCCGCCCACGCTCTGAATATTGTCATCCTGCACCCTCACCGTCGTAAACTAACCTCCTCAACACTCAGAAATCTATCGCCATGGTGCCAAGTTGGTCAACAACGCAACAGGCACCTAGCGTTGCCCAACACTCGGTACCCGCCTCCTATGCGTACCCGCCCAGTAAGTTACCCGTGGCCTTGGAGGAGTCGTTTTAGTACCTTCGCTGATGCTAACATCTATTACTAGACCCTGCCTTCATTCCAGTTCCCGTTCGACAAGGATTTGGTCAGTACGGAGTCGCCCCAACCGCTCCGTATGCTGGATACGTGCCTCCACCGCCTCCTGTACAACCCCAAATGTCCGCCGCTTCGTCTGTGAATGGTGCATCCCCTGCGCCTGACCAGGCCAAAGGGAAAATTGACTGGCCCGACTCAGTCAGAAACTATGTCCAACGATCTTTCCTCCCCCATAATGACGATCCATCCGTGCCCCGTTCGGAAATCGAAGCTAAGCTTAAGAACACTATCGGTTCCGCGAAGGAAAACGGCACTATGTACACGATCGACTGGGATTCAATGCCCTTGCCCCAAAGTCTTATCAAGGCGGAACGTGAAGCGAGTTTGAAGCACGCGTCGTCCCTATCATCCACCTCTCTCTCTAAAAAGCCAAACCCTTCCGATTTTGTTGACACCCCGTGGCGCTCTACTAACCTGCGATCTTCTCTTGAGGACCGCATCACCCGCCCATCACCCGAAAAGCGCTCCGCCACGGACGATCCTCTACCGAGGTCAAGTAAGTTCCAGAAGGAAGCCAACAAACGAAAACGCCGTTTCGAAAATGAATACAAGTCGTTCCGATCACCTAGCCCTCCACCACCATCGTCCGGACCCATTGTTGGCACTTGTGAGGTTCTGGAGAAGAAGTATCTTCGTCTCACTGCCCCTCCAGTTCCTTCTAAAGTCCGTCCTGAGCATGTTTTACGTCAAACTTTGGATCTGTTGAAAAAGAAGTGGAGGAAGGAGAGCAACTATTCGTACATTTGTGATCAGTTCAAGTCGATGCGCCAAGATTTGACTGTCCAGCGTATCAAGAACGAGTTCACCGTTTCCGTTTATGAAATTCATGCCCGTATTGCCTTAGAGAAGGGGGATATCGGTGAGTATAATCAATGCCAGACCCAGCTGCGATCGTTATATGCCCTCGGATTGAAGGGCAACGCTATCGAATTCAAGGCCTATCGTATTTTGTACTTTATCCACACTGCCAATCGGACCGGCTTGAACGACACTTTGGCAGATCTAACCGCAGCAGAAAAGGAGGAGAGAGCGATCAAGCATGCCTTGGAGGTGCGATCCTCGTTGGCGCTGGGCAACTATCACAAGTTCTTCCAGCTTTACCTGGACACCCCCAACATGGGAGCATATCTCATGGATATGTTTGTTGTCAGGGAGCGGCTTGCTGCACTTTGCAACATATGTAAAGCGTATGTTCAGTTGTCCCTTTCTTATACGTTCTGAGTTTATTTGCTAACTTTCGATGGCAGATACAAGCCGAGTGTTAAACTTCGCTTCATCACTGAGGAACTCGGGTTTGAGTCTGATGCTGATGCAGCCCAGTTTATCATTGACCAGAAGGGCCAGCATCTTTTAGAGGATGGGGCCGAGCACATTGTGTTCCTCACCGGCAAGGCGGGATCTCTTTTTGAGAGCGCCCGATCCGACGCATTCCGCAAGGTCGACATCAAAGGCCAGATTTGATCACTATTTCCTTTTGCATTCTATCACTTTTTCTTATGACACGCCGCCGTTGAGGTGGAGTACGAAGCGGCTGTGGCCGTTCTGTACGACACGATATTATGACCTTTGGGTCCAGATGACGAGTTTGTCATCACTGTAGACACGATGATTCTCAACATCTGATACCCTGCTGCTTGCCTTGCAAGCTTCCATCTTCCTGAGCCATTAATGGTTGGATAGAGCTCACAGTTATTGGGCCGTTCCCAACCACTTGGCTCTTAACGTCCTACCCAGTTACTCTAACTATTACGCCAGTCTTCCGGTCATGCATTCGTACATGGCAGCGACCACGCAATGATTCTGAGGGGGCGCTGTTGGATATTTGAATGGCTGAAATGTTGGGTGACTGTTCTCGTGTTTGGTATTTGCGTCGGCGTTTTGCGGAACGGATTAAACAAAAGGTAGTCTACATTTTCAGTTATTATCGAGAGGAAGGGGCAGCGTCTTTGTTTTCTGCCGCCCATTATTCTCACAGCGCGTTTAGGTATGATAATACGGAGTTTGTGGTCAATAGCTAGAGGAGCTATTACTAGGTACTACACAGTTAATAATAAACTCCCTGAAACCAGATTTTGTCACCAGTTGCACAACTGACTGCTTCAGCGACAGTCCAAGTGAATGACTTTGGTTCTCACTTGGCTAAGACTCTCGATTTTTTTTTTGTTTGGTGTTCCGGCGTCTTACCTGCATCTCCAGGTGCAGGCCGTCTTGCAACGATGAGACCAGTAAGCATATATATTCTCATTGTATATGTAAGGGTAATGACGTGCAATAGCGACCTTCAATATACGCATTTGCCCACAGGCGTTGAGGGATGGATATGACCCGATTGGATGCATTACGCAAGTTGGTAGATGGTCAAGACTCAAGACCTGGGAAGCACACTTATTGGTTTTTCGTATTGCTTTCAACAGGCTCTAGAAATGATGTGCGCAAATGACTCAGTGAATAAGGTATGCGCTGTATTCATGCACCGACTAGGTACCTAGGCATTAGTTTTAGAGAGAGTGACGAGGTGCGGATAAGAGTTGCATTTTTTCGTTGAGAGACTTCTATTACTACATTTTTTGAGCACCGCAAAATCCTTAGCAATAACAATCCGAATTTTCAATGGAGATGACGCAGTAGTAAATTGGAGCTTTTCCCTTTCGACAAAGTCTGCCTTATTGGGATCGCGTCCGAGCAGCGGGAACGGACGGGAACGGGAAGCCAGAGGATCCTTGTGGCGTAAGGTTAGGTAAGGTACTTTGAGGAACGGGCTTCCAACAGGCTTGGGGGGCCACGAGGTGCAAGGTAGTGCGCCTGTGCCCGTTATGTCGGGACGAGAGTAGGGGAGAGGAGGATTGACCCGTTTTCGGGTTTGCTCGTCGGGAAGACACAGGATGCTCTACAACGGAGATTTGATCATGCATGTACGAATACGTCCTGTACGATAAGGTAAGAAGAAGATGAGATTGACCTTTGCAATAGACTACAGCTGCACTCTTCTTACATATTTTGATAAGGTTGGGGTCCTGAACTCGGGCAGTCCTAGTCACGACAACCTCTGCCTTGGAGACCAGACCAGACCAGACCAACCCGTCCTAGAAGTGTACCAGGCTTGAGTGTGATCAAATCGCTCGAACCGCGTTGGTGTAGGACGGGCGAAGCGACTGTACGTACGAGGCACAGGTTGGACGTGAACGGTTGGTTGAGAACGTGTAGAGGCTACATAAATATGGCGGTTGGAGAAGAGAAGAGGTGTGGACGGCTGCTGCTGGTTGGCAACAAGGCCGTTGGTAGTCAGCCAATGCGGGTTGGTTGTTGGGTCACAGTTGGCTGAAGCGCGCGTAGTAAGGTGTGTAGCCTTCATCTGAGGCTTGCGGAGACGGAACCGTCATCGTCAACTAATCCTAATCGCGCACAGAAATGCTACGTAATCAATTTGCTGCAGATGCTTCTTCCACGTAATTGCAGTACATGACGAGAGCTCTGACAAGCCCCCGGGGGAAGGGAGGGGAGGAAACCACGTCGAGAACCGTCTGAGATTGCAGAATATTCTCGGTGACTCCTCCGCACCACTTACGTATGGTATAGTATTAATTACTTAATTTTCTCGATATACTCCGTACGGTAAGGTGGATGACAGAAACCCCAAGTTTTTAAAGGGGTGGGATGGAGACGGACGGACACGCCGGAATGAACGAATGGAGATCGTTGGGAATAGACATACATGTAGGTGGGTGCTACCATGTGTAAGTGAGTTCCATGCGGACAAGGATATGGCGAGCTCTAGCGTCGTCCATCGTCCCTGGTCGTTGTTTATGGGCTTTGTGGTTGGATGCATGAATGCCTTTGTATCGCATTTGGAGCACGGCATGAGTCTGTTCCGAACAAGGGAAAAAATAAAATAAAATAAATACGGAGCCGTCTGATACATGTCCTCAATTGATGTATATTGCTGAATCGGTCTGTCAAGTGTGTGTATCGTGGGGGTGAAACCGGGAAAGGACTTGAATGGGTATCTGGACATGTAGAATGGCTCTTGACTCGTCAATCACCGACGGGAGGCATAATATCGCCCTGTTTCCGGCAACAAGCGTCGTGACATGGCGTTTGGCAGTGTTTGTCGGCACGTCCACCCACCAGCGCACTCTCTAGATGACACCAGTCCAGACGCGCTTCTGGTTTCGAGCTTGTTTGATGGCGTGTGTCGCCGCCATCGACGGCATAATGCAGTAGGTTAGATACACAGCATTTTCTTTCTGGCCAAGTTTGTCAAGAGCAACGACAGCAAGTAGCGGTGTCGTGTGAGCGAGTACGGAGAGTGCTACATACAAATCGTAGAACTGGTGTGCCCATGGTTGCATCTATTTAAATTAAGATGCGAATGAGAGGCCACTTGGGATTGGGCCAGCATCATTTTCTTTGTCTTCAACGGGGGGGGAAGGGGACTGACTTGGCATCTGGGGCTGAATGGGTGTGGGCACAGAAAAATGAAAAACGTTCTTTTGTTCTTCCGACCATCGCCATCGTCTGCTTCCATTATCATTCTATGACGAGGTTCAGGCCCCCTTGTAAGTGCAGGATAGGATCCCCTGTACGGGTTACACTTGTCGAGAGAAGCTTTCATTGCCCGATCTTTTTCGCTGCCCTGCCGGTCTGTGTGTCTCTCTCTTTCATGAGATTCCACTCACCCTTTTTTTTTTTTAAAGCGTCATCGTTCACTAACTACTATCAATTCCTAGAGGGATGATTCTGCTCCTCACCAGATCCTTGTTCTCCCTAAAAGTCCAAGCTTGGTTGGGCAGCTGCTGGGCTGTGATAGGCGAGCTGGGCTATTCTGTTCTTGAAGCAAGCTCACCACTAATACTAGAAATTTTCGGTTGCACACCCATGACCTGGGTTGGGATCGGACGACCGGCGGAGGGGCTCCCTTCCCTTGCTGGAGGATTCAGGCCTAGGCCTCCGAGTTATCGGGTTTTCTTCACATCTCAGCCCAATAAAGATGGCTGAAATGTATGGGTCTATGTTGTCTACTGTATACTAAACCATCGCTTGAATGCGACCACTTTCCCACGGCAGATGTCCACGAGACTCTCTAGCATTAAAAAAGGATGAAATTGGAGGGTTTTTGGGATGAGAGCGGGTGTAGATTGGTGATCCGGAGGATTGGGTTGAAGAGGAGGAGAGCGGAAAGAAAGAAAAAGAAAGAAAAAAAAAAAAGCCTGGGCCATCCTGTGTCACGAATAACAGTAGGCATTGGACCTTGCATGGGGGGGAAAGCCAAGTCTTTCAAGCCCATTGTGAGGTTGAACGGCTGGATTTGGAGTTGAAGCTGGAGACCGAGACATGGAACGGGAATGGGAGTAACCAAGTGAGGTAGTCACATTACAATGGTACTTTGCCTACTTTGGCACCTGCACTACTATACTTAGAGTACTCCGTACTTGGGTACATATTGTAGTTGGTGGACGGCCTCTCTCTCCTAGGTACCTAGCCTACATAGCCTACCTACCAACCAACTTCGTAATTCGTTAGGTACCAACTGTAAGGAGCTCTCAGGCCTTGTGGCAGTGGCACCTTGGCAGGGCGCATTGAGTCCACTGATGAAATATAGTCCCTACCTGGCTTGCTGGCGTGTGCCTTGCAGAATGTTCGTGAATCAATCCATAAATGCAGCAGCCTCAGCAGAGGCCATAATACTAGAAGCCCAAGGCATCTTGACACGTACCTAATTTAGGTACCAGGCCAGCTCCTTGCGCGCATTTCAACGCTGGAAGTTATTCATATGGGATGGAGGTATTGTACCTGCTGTACTACAGCATGTTGGTTCAGAGAGGCACCTTTCAGGCAAGGTAAAGTAAGGTAAGGTACGGTTGGCTACCTCCACCTTATTAGTATTACCAATAATTATCATCTGCTCCCTCCAGGCTTTCGCACCTCCCTTTCCCTTGGCTTCCCTCGTCCGCGGCCACTCCCTTGATTGTCTCCTGATCCCTCATTCTCTCTATGTTATGACTGTCTTGCCTTTTTTCTTTATTTACTATTTCTCTCTGTCGCTCGTTGACGCCACTAACCAACGATACAACCCCTCCCGACGTTCCCGCTGCCCCCACCACCGCTGCCTGACAGCCGAAAAAGGGAACTGGAGGTACTGGAGGTTCCAACAGCGCGGAAGACTTTGGGCCTGAAATTGTCGCTTTCCGAAAACCACACCCCCTCCCCTCCCCCGCCTACCAGCAAAAATTGAGACGGAACCTTCAAGGGCATTGCTGGGCCAGGGCGCCAAAGACCGTCGATTCCACCACCAACAAGCAGGCGGCCAAGGCAGACCGTTACTTACGTCCCTTGCTGAACTTGCAAGTCAAATCTGCTCTGCTCGTTGACATCAGCCAGGATCAGTGACAAACTACCGACTTTTCGGAAGAAGAAAGGGAGAGTTTTATGTGGGAAAGAAAAAATAAAAAAAAATAAAAAATAAAAAGGAAAGAAAAAGAAAAAGAAGAAGAAGAAGAAGAAGAGAAAAACAGAACCTCCTTCATCTGGGCGCCAAATTTTTTTTGGGCCAACTCCCCTTCCCTCATTCGTACTTGATTCTTTTCTGTCTTCTTGCGAAGGCCTTCAAGAAGATTTGCACATAAAAAGCAGAGCAAGGGCGCATTGGGTGTCCTTGTCACAGACAGCCAGCTGTCAGTCATCCCATCTTTAATACTAGCATATTGCGTGCAGCGCAATCTGCAGCGACACTTCTTTCTCTTCCTCTTTTTTTTTTCTCATCTTGTTGTCAAGGCCCTTGAGTCCATCCCCAATCAAAAGTCCCCACCCCCTCCTTTCTTCGCTACTAGGACCCAAGAAGGCCCCCCCCCCCCCTCTCCCCTCTCTCTCGCTTTCTCGCCCACACACCCCCTGCGTGAGTATCTGCAGTTAAAGTCTGGTGTGCGCCCACGAGTACAGTAGCACGTTGCTAGGCCCAGTGGTAGCACCATTCGACCAAACCACTCTCGCGATTCTGGTTTCCTTTTTTTTTCCTCCTCCAACCCCCGAGAGTAAGAGTGAGAATCACGACTGCCCGGGAGGCACCAGTTACACAAGATGAAGGTTCGTCATCGCCTCCTTCGCTGCTCGCTCGTTTTGGTCGCTTGATTAAGAAGATGGGCCAACTCCTGTCCCTGTTTGCATCGCCCGCTCCGTCTTCGCCCTCACTCGAACCCCCCTCCCTCCCTCTTCCCCCCCCCCCCCCCCCCCCGGATGCCCGATGCCCGTTCCCTCGGGAGTCATTCAGCTCACCACTGCACCCTTTTGGTTTACTTGATCCTAAGCGATGCCCTATCTCTTTTCTTCAAGTAGCTCGTTAGAGGGAGGTGTTGCTGTTCAGGCAATAAAGAACTCTCCTCTATCTTGCCCATCGAGCTGTTCGCACCGCCGCTGTCGCACCAAACATCATCGTGTCTCGATATCAGACCACATTATGCTAACCACAATGCGATTTTCCCAGGCTCTTCGACGATCAATTAAGGGCGAGAAGGAAAACAGGCTCGGCGCCTCCATCACTCCCAAATCCGCTGTCGCCATCGTTCCACCCAAAAAGGTTGGTTGCCTCCCCTCGATCTCAACCTTACAATGTCATCTGTTTTGCGATTTCAGTGTTGGCATTTCCGGCCACACATATGTGCCTTCTATCACATACCCGCCAAATTCGTATGGCAGAATTTGGAGACCACCCAATATTGTTACTGACCCAACGTCTATGCCACAGGTCATTCGAGCGCTTTACGATTACGAGGCCCAGTCTGCTCAGGAACTCAGCTTCTCCAGGGGAGATTTTTTCCACGTTATAGGCCGCGAAAACGATCAGGACTGGTACGAAGCATGCAACCCCGCCCTACCCGATGCCCGAGGCCTTGTGCCAGTCAGTTTCTTCCAGGCCCTCGGCCGAACCGAGCGAGATAGTGCGGACGGTCCCCAGTCTATCCCAACAAAGAATCCCGATCACGATTCTGGATACAGCGAAATTTCGACAATTCAACCAGCCGGACATGTGCAGACATCGCCACCGCCTACTGCACAGGCAGCCCCAATGAGCGCAAACGTGCATCGCATTTCTAAATCTGGCAAATCCGGTGCGATGGTCTACGGAATTGTTATGTATGACTTCAATGCAGAAAGGGCCGATGAGCTCGAGGCCAAGGCCGGCGAAGCCATTATCGTTATCGCTCAGTCTAACCCTGAGTGGTTTGTCGCAAAGCCGATCGGTCGACTTGGTGGACCAGGCTTGATTCCAGTTTCGTTTGTGGAGATTCGAGATATGGCCAGCGACAAGCCGATCGAAAACCCCAATGACGCCATCAGAAGGGCTGGCGTTCCCAAGGTTGAGGAATGGAAAAAGATGGCCGCCGAATATAAAAATAGCAGCATCACATTGGGCAAGTTTGAGGGCAACGGCCCACCAGGCCAGCCTGGCCAGCAGCAGCAACAAGCGCAACAACCACAGCAGGGTTTGGAACAAGGAATGGAACGGATGAGCCTGCAACAGCATGCCCGCCAGGGCTCGCAGAATGGAGGTGGATCTGTAAGTTATCGTCCTGACTGGCGTCACTTTGTTTGCGAAATCATTCTAACCGTACGATGTCACTGATTAGGCGGGATATGCCAACCAGCCTCGATCCTCGCAACAGCCTCAGCAAGCCCAGTACGCTCCTAAGCCCGCCCCTCAGCTGCTAGCTCCGCTACAAGCACGAATACCCCGATATTGCTTTGCCGAGGAAAAGTACTGGTTCGTTATCGAAGCACTTCTGGAGGACGGGCGACATTGGGAGCTCTCGCGGTACTACGAAGACTTCTACGACTTCCAGATTGCACTACTCACGGAGTTCCCTGCTGAGGCCGGTAATACAGGCACTCAGAAGCGATCTCTGCCGTATATGCCTGGTCCTGTCAACTATGTGACGGACGCAATCACTGAGGGCAGACTACACAACCTGGACGCTTATGTCAAGAACCTGTTGAACCAACCACACTACATTTCGCGATGCAACTTGGTTCGACAATTTTTTGCACCACGAGAGGGAGATTATGATATTGACCCCAGTGCTGGATCCGAAGAATACCGTCTGTCCCAAGGCTCTCAACCTTCGTCAACCGATTCTCCTGCCGACGGTGCATCGAGACAATCATCCCGTAACAACCTAAATGGCGGCGGGTACTCAGGACTGTCTGCTGCACCTGCACCTGCACGTCAAAATGGTGGACAACCAACTATGTCGCGTCAGACCTCATCGTTGTCGCAACCTTCTCAAACATCACTCACACCTAGCCTGCAACAACAGCAACACCCTCAACAGCCCGCCTCTGCGATGAAAATTAAGATGTATCACAACGGAGACTTGATTGCCATGCGAGTACCGACCGACATTACATTCCAACAACTCCACGACAAGATTCAGGATCGGCTCAAAGTCCCTGATGGGGATCAACTGCAACTGTTTTACAAGGACGAGCAGACTGGGGACAAGCCTAGCTTGATGAATGATAACGATCTCGACATTGCCATTCAGCGAAATGAGAAGCTCTTGCTTTACGTTGACTATGCTTAAGACGCCGCGCGGCATACAGTAGGTATCGAACAGCGCTTTTCGCATATTCTGCTTCCAGCAAAAGCTAGTATCGACTTTGTTTGGACAATGGTATACAGTTTCGGATTCTATATGAGCTTTCATACGGACCTCAAACCATCGTCTGGACATTCCACTTCGCACATACAAACATCAGTGCGGCCTCCTCTACACTCGCCCAATCAATTCACACTCTGCACACCCCGAAAACCAAATCTCGCTTCTCGCACCCGCCATTTGGTGTATTATAATTCCACGCCAACGAGAAAGCCGATAGCCGCCTTTTAGTAACTGGATAATGCATGGTCAAGCTGACTAGACATCCGTTTACGACTCTGTTGGCAAGTAAAAGGGCCTCGCATTCCTTTTTTTTTTTTTTTTAGCCCAACCATTTCCCATTTCTATCAGAGTCGCTGTTCTGGCGCATCGATTCTCACTTGAACCTTTGGGTGATATTACGTGGCTAAGCTCTGTCAACTTTTCTTTTCTTAACACATGTCTTTCGAATTACCCAATTCTATTCTACTTCACAACCAGAGTGGCTAGGGGCTGGATAGGCGGGGCGTCCTGGACGGGATTGAAAGATTCACTTGGTTGTCTCAAGTTGTTCCCCTCCCCCTTCTCTCTTACACCCGTTGCGCGGAATTTTTTTTTCTTGGTTTTAAATATCCAATCTGGTGGGTTAATTCTTTTTTTTTTTTTGGTTCTTCTTTTCTTTTTTTTTGAGTCTCAGGGGTGGAAAACAAGATGGAAGACGAGCGACGAAGGATGAGAACGGCGACGGGCCATCGATGGCATGATCTGAATCATATATGAAGGGGTGAAAAGGGAGGATGAATGACGTATATCATCACTATGTAGGATGCCTGGAATGAATGAGAGCGATATTTCGTGGTCAAATCGAACCTGACGGTTTGCATTAGTGACAGACGATGTTGGTAATCATGATTCTTTCTATGTCTCGAAAGGTAAGAGTAACGCTTTCGGTCACGGGTCTAGTTGTGACGTTCTATGTATACAAGAGATCTTCAGTTCCTTGTCTTAGTAGCCAGGTCATATCAGGGCATCTCGTCAGATGCTTCATACGCTTCAAACCAACCCCCCGGTTTAGATGAATAGATAACATATTAACAGCCGTAGCAAAAGCCGCCATCTAGAGGTAAGGGAGAAAAAAAAGAAAGAAAGAAAGAAAGTAAGAAAAATAACCAACGCCAATGAATCATTAGAAGATGAAGGAAAAATAAAAAGGGAGGACCATATCCAAGACATCAAACGATATATGCAAACATATTGCAATACGGTCGCGAATCAACGCAACACTGCATGGAGGCAAGTTACAACAGCGCCAGAGGCACAGAAGAAAAAGAAGAAGGAGAAAAAGACGAAAGGCAGAGTAGAAAGATGGCTCACTAGTAGCTCACTCAAGCTTCCCCATGAGGGACTTGCGGACTTTAGTGTTAACAACGCCGCCAATGCCAAAAGCAGGCACTATGCGACAAATGCGCGCCGCAGCACTAATACTCCAGTTCTTCCTAACCAAGTCCCAGCGATCACGCATAGTCAGCGGTGCAACACCGCCCGAGGGCCGATTGTACAGGTCCAGGCCGAGCAGATGCAAAGGTGTAGAGAGGAATTGGACGGCGGCTGGGGCGAGGAACTGGGCGGTTGAGAGCCCGGACATACGGGACCGGAGCGACTCGGAGAAGCGGGAATCAAGATATGGTCCCAGTAAAGGTGGCACGTTGAAGGAGGCGAAGATGGTCAAACAATCGCGCAGAGCGAAAAGCGCATAGGACGGTAATGGCACAGGACGAGGGACAGCTCCGGGGGGACCAAATAGGCGGACGAAGACCTGGTCTTTGTAGATGCCTATGCCGATATTCGTCGCTGAAGAAGCGGAGAACTTTCCCACCCCGGCGGTGACAGACGAAGCGGGGCGGTTGTTTAAGGTGGAAGACGCTGTGTCGACAGAGTTGGCGGTGAGATATGTCGATCCGTAGACGAGGAAGATGAGGGCGGTGGGTTTTGAGAAGAGGAGCATGTGAGGGCGGAGGACGAGAGTGCGGAGAGACGAGGCGATGGAGGAGAGGAGAGAGCTGCGGCCGGATGCGTTTTCGATGACGGATCTAAACATTTGCAAGGTCAGTATAATTCCTTGATGCTTTTTATTTCTTTCAGCTCGTGATAATTCATGCCCGTTTCTTCTTGGAATCAGTGATCGCGATTATTGAACCAGAGCTTTGTTCTTCAGGTTGGCTCTCTTCTGTTGCTTCTTTGTTTTTTGCTTTTTCTGTCCTGCAGACCCCCCGGTCTCGGAGTTTTACACACCGAACGTCTCCAAATAAAAAATGTCCGATCGCGATCCCGTGGAAGGGGCCGAGAGGTGAGCGAGTGAGTAGGGAAAAGAAAAAAAAAAAGAAAACGAACCTATCAATCATGGAAATAAGAGGCGCAACCATGGACGCAGCGCAGGCGGCACTGATAGCATCAACACCCAAACGAGCACCCAAATTTTTCGTATTCCATGAACGGCTGACGCTCATGGCGCTGTTGGTTGTGGTGGTGGTAGCAGTGGTGGAGCAGCCGCTGTGCTGCAGGGCGAGGGCTGCTGCTGCAGGTGATGACGCGGGTGCCTCTGAGTTCTTCATGATGGTGGTGGAAACGAGGACGAAGTCGGGAACGGAGACGGCGGTAGAGGATGCGATTTAAGGTCGGAGAATGTGATAGGGAAGATTGCGAGGGTGAAAGTCGGAGGCATTAGCACCTTGAGCACACAGTTGGTTTGTTCTCTCTTCTCTCTCGGATCAAGGAGGTTAAAAAAGAAAAAAGTCGGATGATGAACGTCGCTATGTCAGGCCAGCTCCCCGGATAAAGAAAGAAGAAATATCTGGAGATGGGGGGGAAAAAGCTGGTGATGACGCCCTGGGGGGCCAGGGTTTGGGGAAGGCGAAGGCGAACGATGAACCAGGGTGACGAAAAGCCCCAGGTTCTCAATACGCTGGCGCTGGTTGGCTGGGTTGGCTGAGTTGGCTGGGTTGACCTGCCTGGTTTTCGGTGAGAGTGGAGAGCACTGGGCAATGCCGAACCAGGAATCTCGAATTGGACGAATTGGATGGGACTTTGTTCAAAATAAAAACAGCACAAACCAGTGCAAGGGAGGACGGTGAGTGGAAGAGACGCAGGCAGTGCCCATGTTTCTGGACGGCCAGAATATCGGAGGTCAGGGCCGAGATCGGGGCACTAAGACCATGACGCTGACTCTTGCCGTCCTAAGGCTAAGTTAAGTTGCTGATAACTTGCTGATACTGAACTGCTTTAGGCCGGATAATGGTCTTTCCCTTAAAAAAAAACCGAAGCGTGGGATGACGAGATTGGGGGTGGGAAGGGACGGGAAGGGAAACCTTATCAAGGGCGGTTTGGGCGGCTGGGCGGTTGGACGCGGAACACAGAATCAAATCAGCTCCATCGCCCTGTGCTGTAGGTAACTTTCGGGGGCTCGTCAACGGGCGGCGACTACTACTAATTGCCGTTTACCTACTTTACCCCTGGTACAGCAAGCCCCAGGAACCAGTGGAGAGATGGGGGGGGAGGAGGGAGGGTTGATAAGTTCACCTAACGTCTCCACGTCGGCTTGGCCCCCCCTCCTCCACCACGGCATCTAGCTCAACGCTGTCGGCCCCGAACCCCGGCACCAGTAAAAGCGATATCGACGGGGTATTCGGCTTCCCCTCCGGCCCATCCCCGAAATCTCATTCCTACATCAAGGAATAGGCGCAATGCTACATGCCGAACATCACATGTAATTAGAAAAATTTGGCCAAAAAAATCTAATTATGCATTGCTCAAATATGCCGTAGTTCATACACCGTAATACCACGGGCCGATGATTCATCGACGCTCCCCTATACCTTTCCACGATAGGCCATCGCACCTCTGCATCTTGCGTACCTACATGTACCCGACCTTACCTTATGTAAATGACACCCAAATAGGACCCTAAATATCCACCGCATTGTCCCTCAGCCCTAAATACCCGATATTATACGTACAGTTAATTTCTAGCCTTAATAATCATTGATGCAGCCGACCTGTCATGCAGGACCCTTCCGTTACTCTCGTGACACAGTCACTTGCTCACTTGTCTCCATACCGCGGGAATCAGCGGCTTTACTTCATTAAACCACCCGAAAAGGCTTGCTACCGAACGGGAGTTGATCCATCATCTATCCCTGCCTGGGCAAAGCCCGAATAAGAACAGATACTTTATCAAGGAACTGCCTCATCTTCATCCACCGAGTACAGTCAAAGCATTTCCTTCAGATGCACTCAATCAGCCTACACTATCTCATTAGGCTCCGGTGATCCCATTGGCCCAGTGGCACCAGTGTAAAACAATTCGACGCAAGTATGTTGTATTGTAGCATTCTAGGTATCTAATGATAGTCGTAAAGGCGTCTGAGGGTTACGAAAACCGAGGTAATGCATGCAAGAAAAAGAGTGCTCCGAAAGAATACAAAACTCACCACAAAGCCTCCTCGCCGAGTCTCAACAGAGCCGTCCTTCTCCGCTCTCCCTTCCATTCTTCTCTAGGAATACGCTTGACAAACCTCCTCTTGTATTTGCCGATGCAGGCCGTTCTCCCGATTCAATCTTGAAAATAACTTTCTTGTCTCTTATCAAGTTCCCCTTCCCCACCACTTCAACGCATGGCCCACATGCCAAGACAGCTCAGTAGGATGAGCTCTTCACAAATATACCAACCAGTACCTTCAAGGATTTATAAGAGAAGGTATCGTATCATCCGTAATTAACTCCACATCAGTTAAGAGGAAGTTGCGGGGGCACCAGCAGCTTGTTGCTTCTCTTGCATGGCCAAAACAACTGCCGTCAGCTGGTCCAGCTTCTCGCTGAGCTCTCTAAGCTGCTGCGCCACGGGTGCCTCCTCTTCATCATCCGTATGTTTGCTAGGTTCTTGTTCTTTCAGAGCACGACGACTGCGGCGTCGGCTAGCCTTGGGGCCCTTGAACCCAGCAAACTCGTCTGCTACAGCTCGGCTGCGGAACATTTCGTACAGTCGGATAACACTGACCAAAGGCCAGTGGGTCGCCTTGAGGAGCATAATGCGACCACGTCGGAACCTCTCATCGGCCGGGAAGATAAGACGCCATGGCCGAAACACGACAAAAGCGAGCAGATTGAAAGGCGGATAGAAGTGGGTAAGTCGATTGCTAGTCGACGCCTCCAAGACATAGACGCTGTACACATAAAGGTACTCCTCTTCGGCACGGGAGACAACGCGTGAAAAGCTGTTGGAAAGCATACCCGTCAGAGAACCCATGAGAAGGAACGAGGAGAGTGTGACAAAGGTGATCATCAGGGGAGGCCCAAAGAAGGGATCAATTTGATGCATCACCTCGAACCCGATAGGAGCAGATCCGTAGAATATCTTGGTCAGGATCCAAGCCATACTCTTGAAAGAGAAGGAATCACGGCCCACAAGGGAGAAGGTGGTCAAGAAACCACAATAGACAACCACGACGAGAACAAGATACCGGAAGAAGTCTTTGCCCATTTCTTTCAGACAAGGAATCAAAGTTCCAAAACCAGGGCTGAGACTCAGGATGGAGAAGATGCGGGGGATCATGAAGAGTGCCTCGAGCGAGAGTATGTCAAAAGCCAGTTCACTAAGCTGGGGCTTGCCCTGGGCGATGCCAATGATTCCTGTGTGCTTTCGTTAATACAGCCACAAACAAAACATTGCATTGCGGGCAAACTCACTCAATATGGTAAAAGTAAACCCAATGACGATCATGATCATGTCAAATACATTCCAAATATCGGTTGCGTAGAAGATGGATCCTGCATCAAGCCACTCACTAAGTTCATCATAGAAGAATGCTGCAATCCAGAAGAAGATCATGATTTCAGGGGCTGTGATGCGACTCTCGTCACGGGTAATGAGCACAGAATAGTACAGGGCCAAAAAGATAGAGAAGAAGATCACTTCCCAGCTCTTTAGGTATTTAGGCACACGAAGACGAGAAAATGGATCGGCGGTCCTTGGGTTATAGAACCGGGGCTTCTTAACTGTGTGGACAGAGAGGCTATCCCAGAAAATGAGGTCACCGCTCCAAATAGCTGTGATGATCTTCTGGACGATATGCTGACTCAGGAACCGTTTAGCATTAGCAATAGCAGCAATCTCGAGGGCATTCAGATTTTTGAATGCTTTCGTAGGATCTGGGTCATCACTTTCGGCCTCATCGTCTGATGTCATTGTAAGTCGAGAGAGGGAGCTCAGCAGTTGAGATCGCTTCCGACTACTACCCACAGGGCGAGTACTTCGACGGCGGAGACTCCCATAGCGACTTAGGAGAGGGGAGAACTCCCCGGCTTCCTCGTCCACATCTTGGTGGTGGTCTTCGTCATCTTGCAACTCGCCCCCCTCAGGATCAGGGATCTCATAGAGACAGTACTCGACAGCCTCGCGTTCCGAGAGACTGGAGAGGAAACGCCAGGCAACGATTTCACATGCACTAGAACGTGTCTCACCAAGGGAGCGGTTGGACGCGTCTGCAGCATAGTGCCACTTGAGAGCGCTGAGTTATGGAAATCATGTTAGTGATCGGAAAGAAAGCTGACCCTAACATCAAGTGACAGGTGACAGGCGGTTGTGTTTGTAAGGTAGGTTAGGTGTACGGCAATTAAATATGCCAAGTGAGGTGGCATTGACGACTGGAAGGGTGTGTGGGGGTGGGTTCAGGCAAAGCATGGCATCCCCGCATCACAAGTTTGGGATGTTGCAATGACGGAGTGCATGTTGGGGAGATGGAGAAGACGAAACAGCAGATATGCCATGTTGAGAGGAGTCAATTGCTCCTGTATCAACGTGCAGCTACCCGTGTCAGATAGAACGACTTGACAACTCACAGCAAAGCATTGACAACACCATGGTTGGTGCACGTCTTGGCAAGATGATCGGTCAACACACGCAAGCAGTTCCCCGCAGGGGTGGTGCGTAGTTGCTCAAAGCTGCTGGGCAGTTCGATCGAGTCGACGAAGTACCTGGGAGCGTCATCGGATTAGCATCTGCACAGGGTCATCCCATGCCACTGCGCGAAGCAAATTCTACATGAGCAGAATGGACGCGTCAACGTACCCGGACAACTTCTTGACGACCTCTCGGAACGAGTCTTCCTTGTCAATGGAGGGCAGATCGAAGTCGTCCCGAACCGGCACAGGGCTCCCCTCCCGCTGAGGGGGCAGCTTCTTTGACTTGATCTTGATAGGCATGGTTACTGGTAACGCGCGCCGAGATCAGGGCAGGTTCAGAGATTGCCAAGGACCGATGTTGAATGCCCCCCGCCAGAGGCTGTTGTTCAAGAGGAGGACGAAGGATGAAGAGGTACGAAGAGGAAAAAGCCGATTATCGAGGAGAAGGGGATGGGTGATTCAGGAGGTGGAGAAGGCGAACGGGAACGTTAGCCAAAAGGCAGCGGCAGGGGATTGGGGGAGGGGAAGGACCGAGAGGCAAAGTCACGACGGTGCTTGACAGCTGAGACTGAAGGCTCCAGCAGCTGTTTACGATTGAAATTTCCCACCTAGTTCAAGCAAGTAAGCAAGCAATAGTATAGCACGGGCCTAGACATGCACAACCGATAACCCAACCAAGACAAAGAGCAGCACGCACTGGTGTAAATAGTGTGTACGAATGGGGAACAAAATCCCAGCCTCTCTTCCAAGACGATACCATAGTACCTAGATAATTTTAGTTGACTAACATGGGGACGGGCTCGACGATCAAGCAAAAAGCAGCTTGTGTCCTAGCGCGGTGCTGCTTGCTGCACTATGATTTCAGTGCTGCACGTGCTGCGGGTCAAGGGGTTCAAGAGTCAAGGCAGACACAGGTGGACAGGCCCGCGAGTGGAGGATAACAAGGGTCCAAAGGGTCTTCGGAGGTCCTTTGATCATCTTAGCTCCATCGGCGAGAGCCTGTCGGTCAGGGCGCTTGGACATCCCATGTCAGAAAACATGGCGAATTGTATTAGCTGCTGCCTTTGCCATCAACGGGACTCTCGCCACAGACGAAAGATACCATTGCTGGTTGCTTTGTTAGCAGCTGCTTGGCATATCATTACAACAGGCCGGAGGATAGATTTTCTAGATACATGTGTAGAGATGTGACGAGATGCAAAGAGTGATGAGATGCGAAGAAGGACGCAACTTGTGGCAGGATAAATTTCGGTAATCTGTACATCATCCAGCTACTCAAACTACCAGTTAAGCATGCTGTAAAGTCCCGAGCCCATCCGCAAGACTATTCGACCTGAAACAAGACTTCTCGAGCTCATCAGCCACGAAATACTACGTGTATTGAGTACGAAGTACGAGATGCATGTGGCATGCACTGATGAGGGCAGTGAATCAGCACAATACGACTCTGCAGCAGTACCTTACTATTACATAAGGTACGGTACTTGTCTACCATGTGTCTGTCATGATAGGTCAAGTTTGGAGATCGGGTACCCTAGGCCTAGCCCATTGAACTTCGATATATTACCGAGTTTCTTGATCTGCAATGAAATTCGGCACTTGCAAGATTAATTTAAAAAATACTGCGTTGAATTCCTGTAATTTACCTTGTACTTTTTTCTCTCTCTCTACTACTTCTCGTGAATTTGTGCAACGGAGGATCTCGTGTTTGGTACGACGAGATTCACGACGAGTGGTGTCATCTGTGTTCCTCATCGCACGCCATTTCCCCAGCGTCAATCAATTCGACCTAACCAACACGATAAGACCCACCATTTGAAGACTGCAACACAATGCTTACAGGAGAGGCGAGTCCGCCCTCGTCAGATTATCTGTTCATACTAGATCGATCTAATCACATTACGGAGCAATGGAAAATGCCTGACGTACGTCAGAGCCTCCATCTCCTCGAGAAAAGGGATGGGGCTCAAGCAAAGCCTCAAACTTGAGCTTCGTTCTGATTCGCCCGTTCGTTTAAACCGCAGCCCTACAACCCCAAAATAAACATCAACAGCCAAGCAGTCCTGTAACCTCCCCTACCAACTGTCCTGCAACCCGAGATACGGGCATTGGTAGATATGCACGCCTACGTCAACCTGGACCATGGCGACCTCGGATTACGTAGGCTCTTTCTGGCCCATCATCTCAGGCCGTTTAAACGAGCCAGTCCAATCAAGCCCCCTGGTGAGCTCGCTCTCGACCCAATCCCACGAAGCATGACTACTCCTGATAGGCTGAATAACATCTCCAAGGATGCAATTCAACGAAGTGACTGATGTGACTGGGTGCCTTAGCATTGCTTCGGCTGCTTAACCGACGCAGTCCAGCCACATTCAACCCAGCCCTATGTAGCATCGTTGAGCTTCGTACATGATCACCCTTCTCCAGCAACAGGGTCCTGCAACAATTCTGCCCGGTACAGATCCAATTGAGGCTTGGCACCAGTCTTTCCGACCCGTTGTTCTTGTCTGCGCAGGGTCGGGTTGGAGAAGGATTCCGACCAGATCCGGTTTAGCATTGGCGAGCAGCTACTACGCGTCCCCACACGAAATGTGAAGATCCTTGGACATGACGGGGGAGATGGGGGGGAGGTGTAAGCTGGTGCTGGGTGAGCAGAGACGCAATTGGGTGGGCACCGCCCGTACAAACTCGGTATTTTCTCGTCAATTTTCAAATGCTGCGCCTGTGGTCAATTCTGTGCAGGGCAGACAAGGTTCGTTGCCTTATAACATGCTCAAGGATGAGAGTAATACTTAAACTCGGCCAGGTCCAAGTCTGGTTCAAACGGATCATTATCATCTGTATCAGTTCATTTCTCCGGCCTGGGAATCTGTTCCTTCTCCTGTCATAGGCTCGACCATCTATATTCGTTTTCTCAAGTTTGACTATCGACTTACACGACTAACCCAGTGCCATTCCCCCGCCAGCTTCACGACCCCACCATGGCTCCCACTAGGACCTTGTTTGAGCGAGCGTCGACAACGACTGCAACAGCTTCTGCTTCAGTATCGTGTGTTTCCGCCATTCCTGACAAGTACGGGCATGTCCCTATTGATGCCTGCAACGCCTACTATAATTTTTATCCAAACTTCAATGGCAATTTGGCCTTTGCCGTGCTCTTTGGCCTTACAACAATTATCCATCTCGTGCAGGCCATCATCTACAAGAAGGTGAGGGATACGACAGGCTGTATTTTATATTGACAATCGCTGACATTGGGCAAAGAGATACTGCTGGGTGGTCATCATGGGCGCTGCTTGGGAATTGGCAGCCTTTGTCGTCAAGACTATTGGAGCCCATAGCCAGCAGAACCTCTCGTTCGTCATCTGGGGAACTCTTCTCTTCCTCCTTGCACCTCTATGTAAGTCTGCCAGAGCCTTGATAAATCTGAGAAGGGCAGTAAAACTAACGGGTAACATCATAGGGATCAATGCCTTCGCCTACATGACCGTCGCACGAATGGTATACTTCCGAATGCCCGATAAGAAGATTTGGGGTATTCGAGCTATTAGACTCGGAACTCTTTTCATCTGGCTAGACATCGTCTGCTTCCTGGTCCAAGCCGGCGGTGGTAGCCTGCTCTCCGGTGACAACAGTGCCAAAACTATCCGCCTCGGCCAAAAAATCTACATGCTGGGCATTGGAATTCAGCTTGCCTTCATTGTCGTCTTTGGTAGTATGGCGTGCTATTTCTACTTCAAACTGGCGAAACTCGAAGGACATAGTAACCTTGGACGGATCAAGTACCTGATCTGGACGATGCTCGCTGTCTTGCTCCTCGTGATTGTAAGTCTCAATATGATAGGGGTATGCCCCAACAAAGGAGTGTCGACTAACAAGCCTGGACAGGTTCGAATCATCTTCCGATTGTGCGAATTCGGTCCTGGAGTCAACGATCACAACCCGATCCTTACCCACGAAAACTACGGCTTCTTGCTCGATGCATTCCCCATGCTGTTCGCTTTGGTCCTCTTGAACATTGTGCACCCAGGCCTCATCTTGCAGGGACCCGACAGTGATTTCCCTCATTTGAGCCGCCAGGAAAAGAAGGTGCTTAAGCAGCAAAAGAAGGCCGACAAGGCGCAACGCAAAGCGGAGAAGAAGGCTCGCAAGAATGGCGGTAGCGGGTACGAGATGTACGAAGGCCTTACGGACGGTGACTCCCGATACGAGCCCTATCGTGAGCACCAGCCCCACGACACCGACGCGGAATATCAAGCTTCCCGAGACGAGCGGCAATATTACCAACACGACAGCTCTAACTACCGGGGAGAGTCTGGGCACGAGAGCTCCCGAGAGTTGATGTCTTAATAAGTCAAGGCGCACTCACTCTGATGAAAATGGTTGGAAAGGGTGGATTGAGGACTGAGACATACATTACGTATTAAAACTTGGATGAGAGAGTCTCAGTTGGGAATGCTGGGGTGCTTTGTTCGGACTGGTAGGACCCCTCTGGAGTTTGGAAAGGGAAGAGAAGATTACTTGCTGGCTTTGATTAATCACATAGACTGGAAGGGATGGGAGGAGTTCTTGAGAGGGAGTGCACATGCACACGAGATGATATAATTATATGGGCACTAAGTTGGGGATGGAATGGGATTTGATGAGTCAAATGACCTACCTACTTATAGAGAGTAACAATGCTATTTTTTGTTTTGCAACATACGTATCACTCACAGGACCAAACGGTGACACTGTTTCATCTCTGAAGCTTGGTAGATGTGTTTGTTGACTGGGAGCTGAATTTCCGCGATCAAACGGAAGAGCTGAACCGAGCTTGGGGAGCTGTAGCAGCTGTAGCAGGGTTGTGTCTCCTCATTACGTTTGGTTCCTGATTCACGGAGGACGGGCACTGCCACAAGCCAGGATTGGCGACGAGGGCTGATGTACCCACTGCGAGCCAGAAACGATTTGCCATCCATGACAGGAAACCCAATGTTTACTGGTGTGTGTTCGTGTGTGTGTGCGGTGGGGGGATGGGGAAGAATGATGATATACAGTACCTTGGTAGGATGACATGACGACGAAGGGATGAGAGAGCTACGTGGTAACTAGTGTGTCTGAAGTAAGTTACTGGCTGCATTGAATGTGACCATTTTTAGGATCAAAGAGGATGGGATGCGTTGGATGCCCGTGATTTAGCATGGACGTCGACGTGGCGCTTAGAAGAAGACGACCAAGTGGGAAACGCAGAGGGAGGCGCCGTACGAAGTACCTATAACAGAGCACAAACTAATAATGGGGAGGGTCGGGGAAAGTTGATTTTTTTCTTCTTTTTTAGCAATGTGACCCAGAAGATGGGAGGAAACGGGTCGTAGAGCGAGGGAGGGTAGGTCATTTCGATGTCAATAATGCTCCAGCGAAATACGAGGCGCGAGGACAAAACAAGAGCAATACCGCTCATGATGATTGATGTTCGGTTATGTAGGTAATATGTAGAGCTTCCTCTTCCACAGTCAGCAGCTTTGAAGCTACCAACCGTGCATACTTGAATATACAGATAATGGGATGATTTTGACAAGCAAAATAAAGTAAAGTAAAATAATCTAGGTATTCTGCAGGTTTCATATTCATTTGAAAAGCAAGGCTGCGAGGGCGACCTTGCGATCTTTCCTCTAAACAAAGCCAAAGCCAGGGTCCTGGCGTTGATGAAGGGGGGCGCCGCCTCATCACACACTTGGCATCCCATGCCATATTTCTTTTTTGCATCCTTTCCCCTCATTCTCTTGTGTGATCAGATCAGTTGATTTACTACGTAGTCAATTAATGTCCATCCATATCAAGTCATGACTCCATTCCAAGATGGGAATTGAATCAAGTACAGCTATGCGTATTTCCTTTGTAATATGTAATTGTCTCTGTGTGCCCATCCCTTTGTTGATCACATTGTCATCTGTTCACCCAGCCACCTAATACGTAGTGCATACTACACAGTTCTGTGTAAGACTTTTCCATCATACCTACATACCTAACTACCAGACAATCTAGACTAGCCCACCATCCTGGTCGTAAATCTGCCCCCATTCGGCCGGCACTACTGCGTAATACAAAGTAGCCGCTCCCCCCAGCCCTCTCATTTCACCCACTCATTGTACAGCGTCATCGCGGTAGTGCAACGCCCCATGCTGCCAACACTTTAACCCCCCAGCACTCCCACTACCGCCACAACCAGCTCGAGAGAGTAAAAGAGGGCGAGAGAGAGAGAGACGTCCAGTTACTTATCATCTTGGGCCCGCCCCGTTGTTCCTTTTGTTGCCGTACCGCCTGTGACCTGTGACCGACCCTCTCATCCTATTGGGAACCAGCGAATGCCATGAATGGCTTCACCCAGATGTGCCAGCTCCTGTTAGCACCTGTGCGCCAACTATAGCTCCCTCACGCAAACTTGCCTGGCTCAAGCTCAACCCTGTCGAGTTTTTCTTGCAACCCCCAGTCCCTTCATTCACTTTTTGCCCAGCAACGCCCAAACTCGGCCTGCTCTGGTTGCATTTGTGGCCGCCAGCACAACGCTCCACCCTTGTCGTTTCCAGTTTGCAGCCTCATGAGCCAGCTGCTTCATATTTCCCTTTCGTAAAACGCGAGATCTTTTTTTTTTTTTTGGTCCTTACGTTGCCCTGTCACTTTTTTTCTTCCAGCTTAGACCTCTTCCTCCCTCCGATCCTTCTGGCCCCTCCCCTCCTTCAATTTTCCTATTTTTGTTCCCCTCCTTGTGGGCTACTCACACTCTATCTATTCAAGTATTCGTCTAATCCAGGCACACTCGTCGATCTATTTTCTTTCTTTTCCACTTCTGCCCTTTTTGTCTTCTCCAGATTATCCCTAATTTGGACCGATTGACGAAACCTTTGGCGAACAAGGCGCATTTTATTTTTAAATAAGATCGCCTTGACCTTGTCAAAAAGATCATGTTGGAGTGAGACATTCGGCAATCTTCTCTCTCTGCCATGTCCTCCACCAACCCCATGGTGCGCTTATCTTTAGTCGCCGCGCTTTCAGCACTCGTCAATTTGGCGACCGCATATCCATATGTGATACCTCAACCGACAAATACTATTCCCTTTTACGAGCTCAATGTTCAGCTTTGGCCTCTTCCGACAGCCGCACCTGGGAGCCTCGATAAGCTTCTGGAGCGTCAAGCGCTCAATACAGTTTGCGGCTACATAGCAGGAGATCCCAACTTACCAGCAACATGCTCCGCCGGATCGCATTGCGTTGTTGATTCTGACCAGGGCGTGATCGGGTGTTGTCCAGACAGCGGTTCTTGCACACAAGGTGTATTTACGGGGTGTGTCGACTTGAACAGTGGCGCGCAGACTGAAGTAAACCCTTACGTTTACACATGCCAAGGCTTGGATGTTTGCTACAAGAACAGTTTTGAAGGAGGATACTCCCAGTTTGGCTGCGGATCTGCGTCGAACCTAGCGACAACTGTGGTGGCGACTGCGTCTGGGAAGTCTGCCGTTGACTTGACCACACTACCTGCGACAAGGACTGAGTCTGTAACAACTACTGACGCTACCACCAAGTCTTCTACCAAGACGTCCACCGACTCTACCACCTCAAACTCCAAATCTACAACAAGCTCCAGCTCTGAAACAACCACCGAAGCTGAAACAACGACTAATAGCAGCACGGAAACCCAGACTAACTCGTCGTCGCAAACAGAAAGCGATTCTACTTCTTCCTCAACATCTGCATCTGCGCCTGAATCCGACGGCAACAACAAGGGAAAGAATACGGGGGCCATTGTTGGTGGTACAATCAGCGCTGTTGCTGCATTAGTTGCCTTGGTTGCGCTGGGTGTGTTCTTATTGAGACGCAAGAAACGCAACCAAGGTCTAAACCAGAATTCGTATGCGCTTGTAAACAAGATGAAGGCAGCGAGTCCCTACGCTAACGGAGAATACAGACCTGGTGATGGTAATAATAATATCCAACCATTGCTAAATCCCGGCATGCAAGAAGTGGGAGGAATCAGACCTCCGCCCTCGTCAATGCCAATGCCGTTGCCAACTGCTCGATCAACCATCAATCCAGTCATTGAAAGAGATGACGACGATATCGAACCATACTCGTCTCGTACAAACCCTTACGGCTATGGATCCGACATTGGCATGGCCGTTAGTGGAGACTCTCTCCCATTGGACCACGACATGACACCCCTGACCCGCGAGGCTCGGGAACGTGAGATGCGGGAGGCAGACGAATTTGACCAAGGCTATACTGTCGGCCTTGAAAGGATCGAAGAAGAGGATGTGAGACCGACTCAACCTCACCAAAGTCCATATCTAGGACCTCGTGGAGGAGGAGGAGGTCCCTTGTGGCAACAGAACCGAGGACCGACCTGGCTATGAACGAGACTTACAAACGATGCGGGAAGAACAGAAACCCAGAAATGGACATAAGTGTTTAGAGGAGGAATTCGAAAGTACTCCAAGGGAAAAGAAATCAAGGGTGGCGTTAATTGGGTATTTATTTTCTGGATCGTTATCCAGTGGAGTTTCTGTAATGCACCTGGAAACCAGCCGCTTTGGTTTCCAATATCTTGGGGGACAATAAGTATGACGTTATCTCGGAGCAAGCCTGCTCGATGATTGAGATATTTGGTTCTGGATAGGAACTTGGTTTGGAATTAACATTATAAACTCATCGTGGACGATGGGCATGACCACGCGGTCGGGAATGTAACCCGAGAATGGTAGATACCTGCCTACTTAGATAGCATAATCGTATATATGTCATACGGCAATCTCTTGACTATTGAGTGTCTGTGTACTTGGTTTTCTTGGGTGACGTTGGTACGCAAGGTTGTGCAGGGGCCTTGTCGCTTACATTTCTTCATCAAGGAAGCCGTACCATAAGCATTGTCTGATGGATATCCGTTAGAGGAGCAGAGGAGCTGGCGAGATCACAGAAAGGGATGGGTTGCCTCTCAATTAATTTTAGCCGCCAATACCCCACACTCGAATCTCAGACTCATCAAAAATAATTTGGGAACTTGGGAGTGACCCTGCCACACCAAATTCCTCATCAATGTCCCTTACAGACGGAGCACCCCATCCACCAGAGCATGTCACAGCTACTGAGCCGCTGGGATGGATCACGGTACTTCCTACCGGTGATTGGTGAGGTTTCCAGCTCCAGGACGGCTCGGCAACGCCGAACTGGCTGCCAACTGCTTCCCAGACAGCTACAGAGCCGTCACGACAGCCAGCCCATACCTCAAAGAAAGATGATTCGGAATAAGGTTCACTATGGAAGACGTCTAAGGACAGTTTCTGCTGTGTAGTGGCGTCGCGGCCCGAGAGGACACTAAGAAGCTGCCCGGAGCCACGAATGTCGTACACCAAAAGACCTGTCGATTGTCGTTCATTGACGACAAGATAGCGACCACAGGGACTCCACCGCACCTGAACGATACCCTGGCCTGCGGCATCCAGCGCCCCTTCTACACCTTCGGTGTTTGAGACTGTCCAGTTGGCAACCGACTTCTCAGTGCGATGCAGATCGTACAGTCCGATCCAGCGTGACCTCGTCCCTGCGGCGACGATAGCACCGCCATTGGCATCCATTGGGGAAGCAGCAAGAGTGGACACTGTGCCTTTCATCCCAACGCCGTTTCCTTTTGCGATATGGCGCTTGGAGGGGATGGTAGGGATGGTGAGTATCGGACCGTCAGAGCCATAGCGTGTCACATCAAAGTAGTCGAGGCGGTTTGTTGAGCCGCAGAGGAAATGGGTGCCTGGGTACTCCCAGAGGAGGGATGATGGAGTGATGTATTCTTCCGTTTCGTGACGGATGAGCTTGTAAGTGACCAGCGGCACATTTGCTGCGCCATCCTGTGGGAAGAGATGATACAGGTGTAGAGGGTGGTCGCGGCAGCCGACAAGAACAGTTTGTGAGGAGGGCTCAGAAAGAGAGAAGCTTGGTGCTGGCGCAACTGTTTGCGTTGGCTCTGGTAGAGAGACTGTAGACTGGGGAGCCAGGGAGCGCGGTTGTGATGCGGATGGGTCGAGAAGGTCACTTGGGAGAACAAAGGTAGAGATGGAGTTGTGAGATGAGGAGACGAGGAGGGATGTCCCGTCGGATGTCCATTGAGCAGAGGTATAGTATTCCAGATGAGATTTAGATTTCATCGGAGTGGTTGATATTGCGGCATCATGTCCATCCTGACTCTGTCGAGCAATAGCATTTTTCGCCAGGAGGTGAATGGCTGGGGCGGCGGTTTGGCCGTAGTCTGGATGTTCGTCTGAGACGACTGGGCTTTTGAGAGTGAGGTCGGTACCAATGGGTTTTGGGTCAGCCATAGGACAAGGATTCAATTGTATATGAGTGTGATGCTATGTGAGAGGTCAGAAGAAAGATGGCGGGGTGTGGGTGTGGCTTTTGGAGGAGAAAATTAGGTGAATTTGACGGAGCCAAGGAAGTTCACGTTAGGTGATGAGAATTCGACTCTACTAGCAAGGTAGGTAGGCACTTGACATATCCACCGACCTGAGGTACCTATCAACGTATCAGTCTTCAATACAATTGCTTACCTTACCTAGCTGTGCTAAGCAAGCATGTGGACTAGAAGATAGCAGTCGCTGATGAAATATATCCTAACTGATTGTCATTGGAAATTATTAGCATCAACACTCGAAGCCCAATCCGAAGGGTCTACCGTAATTCTTCTTTTGGCTGGTTCGATTGAAGTCAGCCGACGTCACCTCAGGACGTACTGAAGTACCTGCTTGATCCGTCGGGTACTCTTATAATTCAGGTACCTGGGGGAATCAAATCAAATCTCCTAATGCACGTGCAGAATATCATAATGGCGCTAAAAATAAAACCTACGAAACATGTGCAATATTGTTTTCAACGAGAGTCTGTACGGGTCAATTACACCCATACCTAGATCGTATTGTTTTATTAGGTATTACGTAGGTACCGTCTCTAAGTTGAGGCTGAGGGCAAGTCTCCGACACCAGACATCATAGTTCCCTGGCCGGCGCATTTGTGTTAGTTTCCGTTAGTTAGGTAGGTCTGTTTTGGAGGTACCCCTGCTGCTGGGTACGACCTCGTGTACGAGACCAGCTCCCGCACACTAAAAAGGTGGAACTCCCCAGGTAATCCGCCCACTGAAAACAGCCCAATTCGGACCTCGCTTTGGGGTCTTGGCGAAAGGGCTGACAGCTGCTGATCCCCTGGGAGCGTCGAGGCGCACACACCCGCAGCCTGGAGGCCTGGTTTGATGTATGAATGATTGTTCAGAGAAGAGCAGCGATGTCAATGCCGATGTGTAGATGATCCCATTTCTCGCGTGGGTTTTGATCCGATGTCGCTTGATCCAGCGTCGTGGGTTAATGAGGCCAAGGGACGCAATACTACCCTAACCGTGGGTATGAATGGCTTGTCCAATGCGTAACTTCTTCTTCATCGCGGCGTTCTTGGATGTCGCAGCAGAGTTGAGCACAGTACAGTTTTGTACCCTGAGGTTCATCGGAAGAAAAAAAAATAAAACGTCATTGTTGGCTGGTATGCACATCGTCTTTCCGAAGGGGAAGGGGGTGAGACCGGGGCCACGACACACTCAAGGGTTGGCGACAATGGAGTCCATGGCTCCGCTGCGGAGTTGTTTATCTCGCACCTCGATTTGTAATTGGTTGAGTATGTGGCTCCAAAGTCTTGTTCCCTGCTGTTCCCGTTCCAGCTGATTGTCCCATTTCTGTATTGGGTTGGATGGAGCGCAATCAAAGCGGTGAAGACGGTTGAGCCAAAGATACAGTATTGGCCACACAATCAACAGCAAAGGTAGCACGTTTTCTGGGACTTCATTGAATGCTTTGGAGTTGGGATTGAATAGAGTAACTGGCTCTACCGAGAAACTGCTACTAAGTAAGGTATATCCCCGTCTCGTCACACACACACACACACACACACACACACACTTTTTTTTTGTTGGTTCCAAGAAGGGAGACTTGTGGCCATGGTGTACATTGTTTTACACGAGGTGTTCCTACAGGAAGAGGAAGACAAAAAAGTGAGACTTGCATTTCAACCAGCGCCGTTGCTTACAGGCCGCAATGGCGGAGGAAGGAATATGATGTACACCCTATCAATTTATGTACCATAGGACTCGGCGATGGCCACCGGATGCCGTGGCAGGGGAATTGAGGTCAAATTCTTCACGTGTCAAGAGTTGAGTTTCTTCAAGGCTCCGAGTAATGTCTCTTCGCCTCCATTATTATTCGGGTTGGAGGGGATTATAGAGAAATTAAAAAAATAAAAAAAAAAAGAAATAAAGTAAAATAACAATAACAATAAAAGCAAAAAAAAAAAACCAGTATTCATTTTGCACTGTAAAACCTTCCGGGACAACGCATCGGTCCTACTGGGGTCTTGGACACGCGGATTGGCAAAGAGCTGCATTCCAGAACGCAGCGTCACCCAGTGGCCAAGGGCACGGCTTGTCTGTGTCTCGTAGATCTCGGGTGACTTGCTCCTCTATTCCCCTTACAATTGGTTGTTGATGAGCTATGCTAGCGGGCATGCAACCGGTTGATTTAGTAGGGCAACGATGATGACAGGAGACGATATGGCGAATATCAACAGATCTCCAGTGCATCAGACATCTGTTGCAATATGACTGCGGCCGAGCCTGACTTGCGCCAATCCGTTTACGCTCGATGTGATACAGTTCTCACACACAAGGTCATCAAGTACTGTTGTCGCTGTGCAATTGTAATAGTGGGCGTACAGATTGAGCGTGCCGTTTTGCTAGATGGTTAGGATAAAGACCTACTCTGAGTCTACAATGGAAGGTCTTTGGGCGACCTCGAGGGCAATTCAAAGCTGACTTGGGCTTCTGGATTATCTCTCGGGTAAAACAGTTCAGCTGGACGTGTCATATTTTGAGATTGTGAGATGACTTATAGCGCACAACGAGAGCAACCACCTCGGATGGCGAAATGTCCAAACCATTCGCTCAACTTTTTGCTTAGTCAGGTGGTTTCGAGGGACAGGCCTTGCCATAGTCGCATTGCTGATGTCAGACATAAGCGGCTTTTCTCTGCATGTCAATTGCTACGGATTATGAGGTGGTCAGAGGCTCTCGACTGTTGCGCGTCGTCGTTGGTTTAAGTCGGAAAAAGTTCCACTTGCATGGATTCTATCAACTGTTGTGTCGATGTGTTGGAACTCGCCTTGTATTGCGTGCGTCGAGCAGTAAAATTCGGACGCCCTAGGCTGGAGATGCTCTACAATAGGTACCTACCAGGTAGTTAATCAGCGCCTACAGTTAGCTCCTATAGTCGGCAAATTTACGGCTAGTGAGTTTAGAAACGGGTACACCCAAGCATCGCCCGACCTTTGCCTTGAGTGTTGGAGGGCGGTAAAGACACTGGAGACTGGTGGGGAGGTCTGTGTTGGTGGACATCACAGTGGAGTTCTTGAATTGAGAAGTGGAGGCGGCTTGGTCCACCTACTTTGTCGGCTCCGGCTCTTACTGAATTTGGCTGGGTTCATTGCCCCGCCAATTAGGGCGATTGCTGGCGATCCATTCTGGGATTGGTACCCGTAGACCTTCTAAATGGAACCAACAGCACCCTGTGCATTGATCAAATACAGGTGGGGGTTAAGTTGATTTATACGAGCAGCTAATAAATAATGTTGGCTCACCCTTTGGCTATTCCTCTTTGCACAATAATCTGCAATCTGCCTAGGTATAAGCACAGATTATTCATAAGGCATTTTATTTTACCTATCGTTCGGCGACGTTGGGGCGAGCAAGTACGTCCTGGCAATTTACCTTGTCTTCTAAATGGATATTTCAATGCATCATATAATTGTACATATTTCGGCTTCTTGAGCAGTTGCTGTTACGGTGGAACTTGCTGAAAACGTAGATTGGCAATCTAGCTGGTTTCTCCATCACACAAAGTTGGTCATTCCCACTCAAGAGGTTCCGGCAACTAGATGCTATGGCTTATATCGTTGAATCCAATCTTATCCTCGTCGCTGTTTCTTTTAAATGCTGGCGTACCTGATTTCAGAATGGTTGACTGGTTCAGTTCAGTTGCGTAGGGAGGTAGTTCATAACGATCATTCATAGTCCCGTCCAATCCTCCAGCTCCGGATGAAACTAGGAACAGCATTACATGAACCGCATATGACACTACAAGCTGAAGGTAAGTTGACATTGTATATCGCTATGATGTATGTATACTCACATAAAATCCGTTTATGTAACCAACACCACAAAGCTAGATGATCACAAAAAATTAGGTGTAGACTGCATAACTGTATCTTTCAATAACGTCTACCACGCGTTAGAGGGAAAGTAATACGTGGATACGATTTGTAGATAGATATGCAGGCTCTGTAAATCAGGGCCAGTTTCAACGCCTCCCCATAACAGATATTTCCTTTCCTCCTTCAATTATCCTCCGCGCCTGACTACCCAATGCCATATTTCAATATCATGATTTGGATCTTGAGATCTGAGATGATATTCTTTCGGGTCAACGCACTGGTATCTGCTTCTTGATCCTACTGTTCTCTCATATTCAAACACGTCCTCAAAATGCGATTATGTACTCTCGCCTACATCCTCTACAAAGAAGTAGACTTTTCCGAGCCTAGTCTACTACATGGACTAGCCTTCAATTCAATTCCATATCAATCCTTGCTCGATGAAGGAAGGATGCGATGGGGAAGTACAGATCGTAAGTAATGAATATCAAAAACAACCGTCATTCGCAAACCGCCTGGGTGTTGGTGAATAATAGGATTGACAGATAAGTAAATGTATAGTAAAGTACCCTCCTAAGCGGTGCTCTCCTTCCAAAGTGTGCTCGAATAAAATACTGGTGGCATTATTCTTATTCATAAATGGTACGTTGTGATGACATTACCAAAGTAGGACATATTTATCGCTGCGACTATTCGGTTTTGACAATATCCCCAACACTCATACCAAAAGAGATTGAGGATTAATATTAACAACGAGAGGATAGAAATAAAGACGGTGGATGGAATTGAACGTCCCCCATCCGCCAGCATGGATTTATTGCTCAGCGACTCAACCAGACTCTCCAATGCCCTCTCAGCCTAGGTATAAGAACATAAAAAATGTGGTAGCAAAGAATGAGAGATAAAAACTCTATTAGCCCTCAGATGTGCCAGATCCTTATGAATCCTACATAGTACATTCACAATCCAGTTGCGTGTGTGCTGAGCGAAGAGAGCCGAAGAGAGCAAGTATCGCACAAGGACGTATTGTCGCCACCAAGGTACTGATTGTTCCCTGGCAAACACTAGTCTGGAGCAGGGTGTGGTCAATATAACGCCAGGGACAAGGACAGAGTTGCATTGCCTCTCAATAGCTCATTACGCGAAGGAATAAATCTACCCCTACTGCACCCCTTTCGTCGGCAGGGATGTCGTCCCTAGCGACACTAGAGGACCGAGCCCACACAAATCGCCCGACAGCTTAACACCACTCTGCTGCGGCACACAGCCAACTCAAGCCAACACAGTCGGAGAGCTGAGGCTTGCTTGGTCTCCTGATTGGCCTGCACATTTCTTCCAACTGGGATGCTTATCACAACACGGTCAGGCGCACGCGTAATCTGTACAGTATGTCGTATATATAAACCAGGCGTCAGCACTGTGGATCAGGCAAAGATGCTCTGCCAACAAGAAAAATTGAGACTGTGCACCAATATCCAGTGATCCTGATGCCATGCAACAAAAGCGGACCTAGGGGACAAGACCCTTGACTTGGCGGCGGTTACTCCGCAAAGCATCACTTCCAGGACCCTGCCACAAACGACAGAACGGGCCAGGTCTGGGCGCCCAAATGCTTTCAACCAAGCTCATCAAGTTCACACACACTCTCTCTCTTGTGTAGCCTACTTGACGAATAAGGGACCTTACCAAGCTGCCGGATTCAGGTTGTGAGTTATTTATCAACCCCATGGTGGTAGCAGCGCGGCCAGTGCTCGCTCACCTTGTTCCTCTCGTGCTTCCCTTGCTCCGTGTGGAAGCTTGCTGCCTTGATGTCAGCTGAGTAGCGCGAAAGGACGTAGGTTCTTTTATTATTCAAAAGGTTGAGATTCATCGCCATCTGGTCTGCAGCTCAACGTCCGCGTCGTTTCCGCGTCCGACACGATGCCTGCGCCGTCCCAGACCACAGTGCCCAACTCAAAGCTCATTTTCAGCCAAATCAGAAAGGATGTGGCTCAGTACGAGCAGATACTCGCAGGCATAAAATCGCCAACAGAAAAGCACGAGAAAGACGTCAAGGATATCAACATCAAGCTTGCCGCAGCGTGGGACCGTGTTTTCCGGATCCAGAATTTGTCAGAGCGGCTCAAAGTGCAAGAAGAAATCCAAGGCTATGCAAGCGAGCTCGAAAGGCTGGAAATCAACCATAAGGCTAGCCTAGCAGCTTCCCAGACGGAGTATGAGCGTCGATACGACGCCATTGTTCGAGAGGCTTGCGCAACATTAGCTCCATCGATATCTGCAGGATTGGGTTCGCCCGATTCTCATAGATCAACAGACCCTCCCCCCGCCTCTAATGGCACTGGTCAAAACGGACCTGTTGAATTACAGGTACCAAAGCAGCCTCCATCGGCTGAACTTGGGAGTACAGAGGTCGAAGCAGTCCAGGACGCGGTAAGCGCAATGCCATCCTCCGCTAACGTCTTCATTGATAGCGTCAATGAGAAAGAACAAAAGAGGTGTATAGCCCTGAGGCGCTGACAATGTTAGGAAACGCGCAAAAGGAAAAGAGATTCTGATTCCTTGGACCAAGAATCGGAACGGGCGAACGTAAAGCGTCAAAGATCTTCAACAGGTAAGAAGTCAGTGCAATTTGATGAAGTATTCCAGGATGGAAAGGCTCCCATCAAGCACATCATCGTCCAATGGCCTCCAGAGCGGAAGAGCTGGTACATAATTCGATGTGAGGAGCATGACTTGAATTTCAAAGACAACCCTCTTTCAGGCGGCGCCGCGCATCTAAGAGGCAGAAAGCATGGCAAGAAGAGTGATTTCAATGCAGTTGTTGAGGCGTTCGGAATTGAGGTCTTGGGCTGCGACGAGAGCTTGACTGAGAGGAACAACGCTGAATCCCGGGATGCATTCAAGAATGGCTATGAACACCCTGATCCAGTCGGTACCACCCGGGCCGGTGATGAGTTGAACTTTTCCCAACAAGGTGCTCGTGAAGGCAAGAAGGATGAGGCCAAAACAAGAAATGGACGAGGAGGACAGGGAGCGATTTCTCGAAGTGGCCACTCACGACAACACAAAACTGCTCAGGAGGCCATTGATCCAAAATACGGAAACGTATATCTCGTGTACTGGAAGATGTCGAAGCAATGGCTAGCGGCTCTCCTACTTCCAATGGGGAAACTGGAAGACGTTGGCATTCCTGGGTCAATCAGAGATTTGGGGTTGCTGGAAGACTTGCCGCAGTGCTATGCTTATGACTCTCAAAACGAGACATATTCATGGAATGAAGGATACGAAGATGGCGGACCCAAGGCACCCTTGCGCCAATTCCCTGTCATGTTCTTTGATGGCTCGCCCTTCCCCAGTAAGAGCTCTGTTGCCTGGGTTAGTGCCACAGATCTTCAGGATTACAACACAGACGCAAAGAACCTTATCGAACACAACCAACTGGTCCTGGATTATCTGGAACAACGGAAGACATTGGGCAAGCCTAATACTGTTCCCAAGGTTAAAGCAGGTGACATTATCAATCTTGACTCGGATGGTAAGTGCCCAAACAAGAGTCTCACTAATTCAACTCTTGATTGTAAAGTTCGCGCTGATCAGTTGCCTTTTGAAATATATAGACGATCAAGTTCACATTCTTGGATCCCCCGTCTCGGCTCCTTCACAACACCAAAAGTCAGAAGTGAGCCCTCGCACAGCCATGAAAACACCACCCGTTGATTCCCACATTATCCACGAAGAAGCTTCTACCATCGCAGCAATGCAAACAACGGCCGATGGCCAGTCACTTGAGGAGTCTCAAGGCCAATGTCCAGAAGACTCGAGTAATGTGGCAGATTTGATGTATGAGGAATTAGCCCCAGATACCAATGAGATCACAAACACGACTGCACCAAGTGCAGAATGCTCACCTGGAGGCGGACAAAATAATGGAGAGCATGTCTCACCTGCGTTGACTACAGAGAAGGCACAAACAGTGCAACCCCCACCAGGCCCTAACAATGCTCCAAGAGGATCATTGGGAGGGCTAGAGGTGGCTGAAGTTGCCCTTTTAGCCCTAGATATGGTCAACGAACCCTGCACTGTTCAGGGCCCTTTGACGAATACAATCTGTGGTGCACAGGATTTATCTTCCTCAACTACCTCTAGGATACATAAACCTGCTGCTTACCAGGTGGCCTCGATGAGAACCCCCACACAACAGAGCGCCGAGTTAGTAGCCGGCCAGGAGTCGCAACTAAATGGCACACCCCGAATGAATGCAACTACCAGTCCACCGACCATTGTCAATCTTCCACAGCCTGGCTTTAGCAGAAAGCCAAACCAGGCACCCTACGCTCAACTACCCCCAATCCGTCCCCTGGAAGAATCTACGACTGCGCAGGGCACCTATTGGCCAAATAGAGCATCAGTCTCAGTCTCCTCGGCGGACAGTCCCAATGTCTGGTCTAATGCACCAGCTGGTAACGTGCCAACATTGCCACTTTTTGGGGTACTAATGCCTCCAGAATCATTAGTACCTCCAGCACCTCCGACACTTCCAGCAAATCCAGCATCTTCAGTGCCTCCTCCTTCATACAGGAGCCTTGTGGAGCAGGCTCAGGCGGACGACGCGCGCCAACGCCAAAACTGGCTCACAAACTTCCCGCCAGCACTCGTGGACCAGCTCAAACGAGGGTCCCAGATGGTCGGTCGTGAACTTCATTTGAAAAACTTTATCAACTCTGAAGGGGACTTTGTATGTCCATTCTGTTTAAAGGTTTGCGCCAGACTTGCTGTCTTCTGCAAACACATGATACAACGATGCGCGGCTGCTCGGTCACCCTTGCAAACAGGTCCCTACCGTGCCTTCACGGTTCAACCAGCCTTGGCATGATGTTATTGGCTCGCAAAATCCAATCATGAGGCAATGTTGACGTACCAGACACCTCTTATATGCTTCGGAACAAATTGAAGTCGATCAAGATCAAGGTATACTTGATGCCTGGGAAATACAGAGTCTCGATTGCCAGTCGAACTGGAACCTATTCAGCTCGTGCCCCTTGAGCGCAAGATAGTCCAAAGAGATATTGTTAATGGAGGAGTAATGGAGCATTAAGAGGTCTAGTTAAATTTGGATAAGAGGATATACCACCGATTATTTGTCAGGATCAGCGATAAAAAGGCTTTGCATTGGTGAGAGGGGTTAATGGATTCACTCCCATTGAAGCTATATATTTTATTACTAGTTTATTCGAAACCGTGAGGTTCACTGGAGTTCTTCACTCTCATCTGTTCAAGTCTACTTGGTTCTCTCATCAAATCGCATCTCCTTCTGTGGCACTGCTCCTTTCTGTCTCAAGTTCATTCTACAACCAAGACAGCCCTACACATAGCGTATGAGTGACGGCATCGAATGGTTGTGGCAGATAATTTGAGCTAGTACCCTGGGGACTATCAATTTTAATGTCTTCACATTCTCTATCTACATACCCATTTCCTCATGTCCAGCGTCTAGCATCACCACCAACTTGAAACAGTGTGAGTAGGCAACCAACAAATTAGCCTGCCCCTAAGTCAAATCGTATGAACGGATGCGAGTTGCATTAAATGGACGTTGATTATTAATTAAGTAAGGAAAAGGAGAACAATATCAACTGATACATCGAGTGTTTTCAAAGACAAACTAAATTACAAGAACCTGAGATACTTGCACTTCCCTTTCTTGAGGGCTCGAGGATTGCTGTCCAATTATACCCTCGAACACGACATGTAATCTCCTAAGCTTGCTGTTGATAGATACTTCCGAATAGAATTGGCCTTCATTTTGAATGTGCGCGGCATCATTATGTTCCGTATGTGCAATTGCTGTGAACCCATTGAGTTGGGCTAATCAGATTGTTTCCATCGGTATCAATATTAGTAGAGAAGCTGCCATTCGGTAGACTAGAAAGGGTCTCATCAAACATCCAGCATGCTTCTGATCTTCTGCGGTTGAGATATAACATTGCCCAACGTATCCATACTATTGCTGCAGTCGGAGTTAGTAGTCTGAGCGTTGGATTGACGACGACTGTTGGAGACGTATGGCGGTGGCGGGGGGCCATCTTGAGATATTTCTTCACGACGACGAGCATGCTCAGCACGCGCAGCTTCGAGCTCATTCGGGAACAAGATACCGGCCGTGGTTTCCATGATGCGTTCTTGACGACGGCGATCTGACTTGCCATAATACGGGTTCGCGGGGTACCGGGATTCGCAATGAATAACGGAGACCCCTGCTCGATCCATTCGAGGGTTGCTGTGATACTTCTCATATGATGCCCCAGCCCGCCGAGTGGTGGGCTTTCCACCTCCAATTTCTTTGACGTTGGACGTAATCATGTCTCGATAAGTCACTAAATGGTCTCCTTTCACACGACGCCACCAAGCAGGTTTCTGAACGATTCCAAGTTCTCGGTCAATCGCATTTCCTCGCTCATGTCTCTGTCTGATGAGCTCCAGATCCTCGTTAGGGCTCATGTATCCGTGCACAATTTGGACGATCAAGATGAGTAGGGATGGAGCATAGCCCCAAGCAAAGATGACGTAAATGGGAGCGCCAACTCTAACAAGGGAGTACTTCCATTCCCATGCGATAAAAGCCTGGTATGCAATTAAGATGGCGGATAGAGGGATGATGAGATAGAAGCGAAGTGGTACTGCCTTGCTGAAGCCGACGACGCGGTTGAGGAACCCCCGATCATGATCCCGGTAATGCTTGATTGAGTGGCGCAGGGAGAAAATGATGGTGAGCCACGCGACCGCAAGACAGAACGCGCTGGCCTTGAATCTACCACTTGTGGCAGTGGGCATGGCAATTGCCATAGTCTGCTGGGGAGAGTGTTGCTTCTGAGGGAAGCTCCAGTTCCGAGGGACGACTAAAAAGAAGTTCTGGAGTTGAAGTTAGCAGTTGGAACATCAGGAATAAGCGTATGAAGCATTTTGAACAAAAGGCCCAAGCAGGGGAGGGTTCAACTTAATCAGATTATAGGCAAGACTCACCAGCCAAAACCAAAAGTAAAACCATAGCGGGAGCCAAAACTCGAGCATAGCACGACGGTCATTTTGTTTATAGACAAAAGGATTCGGATCGATGAATTGACGTTCAATCCAGCTGCCCCAGTGACGAACGGCTTCCCAAGTCAAGGCCACAGTGCTCAAACACATGAGATACCAGAAAAATATGGTAACGGTGATGGGGAGCTCTTGAAGGTAGTAGCGGTCGATTTCGATATTCATGAACAAGCCGATGAGCGCGCAGGCACAAACAACGAAGCCCCAGTACCACTGCCAGCGACGGCCGATGGGGTAGAAGCGTTTCTCGCGTTCCAGATGGATCTTGCCATGCTTGCCGAGGGCTACCAGGAGGAGCACAAGGCAGATGCCATAAGCCACCGCGAAGCCGATGCCGATGCGACCGCGGTTGCGAATCGAGTCAATGGCGGAGTAGCAGCTGGTGTTGTTGACAAAAGTGCCATTACTCCAGAGGTACACGGGCTGGTATGGAGGGAAGACCAGATAGCACTTGGAGCCGTTGGAAATGGTCTCGTTGCTATAGTAGGTATAGTTCCAATACTTGAGGGCCGTGAGGTTGAAATGATGGTTGGCTAGAACTGTGTCTGATGCATTTGCACCTGGTGGCCAGTCCTTGACAAGGCTCAAGTTGGAACTGAGACTGTCTCGCGCCGTGAAGCCGGCGATGCCGTGAGGGAAATCAGCCATGACGTATTACAGAACACGCTTTGTTCCAGTGAGACATGAATTGATTAGGCGAGTCGCCAGCTCTCAGTAGCTGTCAGCAGCAGCAGCAACCTCCTCCTATCTCAATTCCTACTGTGCCCACGGAATCTCTCCTGGGAACGAGGAATGAAGGAATGGAGAGCTGGTGATGCTGCAGTTTAGTTGAAACCATACAGCGGTCAATTGAAATTCAGCTCGTCCAGACCATCAAACTTCAAAGAGCGGGGGAACGGAAGTGGGAGGATTCGGCGAACCTTACATTCTTGGCCATTGGCGGCAATACACGGCAAATGTGAAAGTAGAGGCATCAAGCTTTCTGTCGCATTGGGCACTTGAACATTCCAGTACCACACTAATGAGGTGCGCCACACAAAACATTGTCCTAAATCGCAATATTCCGTACTTTGTAGATTTGTCTACCACTCATGCATATTGTACGATTGATTCTTTCCATCCGGCTTGTAGATTATGGGGTGAAGGGAAGATAACTCAATCCCGTCCTCCATAGCAAAGGCTGGCAGTAAGAGATCAGAGAACATTTTCAACGCAAGTGGAAGGAGAAATTTCTACTAAAAAATCATTCTCATTCACAAAATTGGTTTTAAGATTCATGCTATACTAAATGCAGGTGTTCTTTTCTTGTCCTGCTTTCCTTTCTACGAGCATGAGACAGAGGTGCCGCCATTGTAAAAGCAGCATTGACAGGATGAGGTGAGGCATTACCTATATTCCTGAGAATTTCAGACGAATCAAGAATTCATGCTTAGTAGAAGAAGACAAAATAGTACCTCGAACAATTGAACGGCAGTCAAGGAGACTGGCAGTGTAGGGGGAGCTGGTATCTTTTGCGAAGCCCAAACTGGACTATTCACATGGTACAGTCGTGTAAAAAGCTCGGGGACAAGAGTGTCATAAAGTGGTTGTACATAATGCCTGTAGAAAAAAACGTCCAGGAACTCAAGTAGGTAGAAAATCAAGACTTCTAGAACAAGAGCTTGGCAACAATGCACATTAGCCAGTCATTGAACTTTCGGTTTCTCCATGTAATGATCGACTGCTCCCCCTTGCCTCGAACAGACCGTGAATATTGAAACTGTTAGTGAGTTAATTCTTGCTCTAATTTCAATGCTTATTTTATCATTCCTAGCTTAATCTAAGCAAGTTCTGTCAGTATATTACCAATATGTCGCCTGCCACATCAAGATATCAAAGATCAACCAGATAACTACCCACAAGATACTGACGTTAACTTAGAAGCAAACGAGGTCTTTATCAGTGTGATATGGAATACTTGTGTCTCTAACCACCAATTAAAAGCACTTGATGGAAAATTATACAGACTCCGAGTCACTGAGATTGAGAATAGCTCCTTTCCAGGCTCTTACCTTTCCGCCCAATGGGTAGGGATCAACCCTAAACAGTACTCACTACGGAGCGCTTGACTAGGCACCTGAAGCTTACACATTCAGTGTCGAAACTTGTGTTATTATAGAGAAAAGGGTATATAAACCCTGTTCAGAGGTTTCAGCCGGACTTTTTTTCTTTCTTTGTCGTACTGCTAACGAACATTGTGGTACCCGTCGCCATGTTCCCAATGTCGTTGAGCTACGCCACCGCCATAGTAGTCTGGCAGTGGTACATTGCTGCTACAAGGGGTTACCTCAACTTCTCCAAGCCTCCTTGTAGGGCTGTGACACAGAGGATACTACAAATATCCGATTTGGTGGCCTCACATCCCATGCACCGCCCCCTTGTATAGATGTAGATTTTTTTCTGCTATTCGCATGCAACATCCTCGTCCTCGCCGTGAAATATTGTCCTCACTTAAGACACAGCTGCGGACTTGGTGAAAAGGCCCGTTCTTTTTGGGTCATTACGTCAGTGTGGACACACGCAAGGAAGAGGGAGCCATACAACCATCGCTACAGTAATCTGTAATACTTTGGCAGTTTAGGTGAGGTAATTCTTCCATGCACTATTTCACGTTCTGTGAGCGTTCAAATCAGTCCCCTTGACCCGCTGACATGTCCGAGGTCATCATTTTGCTGTTCCCAGTACCTCGTGTTTTTTGCCTTCAGCCCAATGCCGCACTTGGCTGATCGACCATCCATTCAACCACGTTAAAGGCACTGAGAACATCACTGGGCTGAGTAAGAGGGAGAGAGGGAGAGAGAAGTATCCAAAGTTTTGCCAAAAATGTCTCATCACGTCAGTTTGATGCTGACAGTGCGGCTTTACAAGTTGCTGTATGGCTCTCCTTACATGCTGGTATGTTATGGCTGAAAATGGGCATCCAAAACTCTCATCATCATGCAGGAGTCGTGTAACTCTGCCTGACACCTCATCGTCATCATCACCACCGTCATGCCTTGCTGTTATGGTGGGGAGCCGTCGAGCTAACTACTATCATTCGCTGCGTTGTGCCCCTTTCTCGGGACAGTTGCCGAACATTGTTCCACCAGCCTTTGGAGCCACGGTGCATAGAGCTTATTATGTGCAGATACAGTGCAGTTAAGCAAGAAAAAACTAAAGGGGACTGATGTGTGCGGCTTTTCGTCATCGTCATCGGCCCCGACCGTTCCTAAATCGGGGACATTTAGCATGCAACTTCGCTTCAGCCACCTGCGTATAGTCGTCCGGCATAGGTACAGTAACCGGTACCTGTACGTAATGGTGATAGATATGTACACACTTCGCTCCTCCATTCATCTGGATCTTGCTCCATGTAAGTCACATACTAAGTAATTCACCTGCAAATCGGCTCCTGTTTGACTTGGCAGGCCTCTCTTCTTTGGAGAAGAGGGTGACTGTAGGAGCGCACATTACATTTGAAGCAAATATCTTCACTGCGTGGGCTGCATGAAATAATGCCGAAAGGATTTCCCACCAGCGAAATGCAACGCCAGAAATCAATCGCCTCTTATGTTTTCGCATGGCACATGTAGTAACTTGATATAATTATATTGACGGCTAACACGCCTTTTATTGCTTTCCCACCGAAACACAACTTGGTCTCTTAGGTAACGCTCTTTCGAGTTCTATGTTACCCTGCCAGTGTTTCTGCCTACCAATACACAATATAATGGACCAATTGCCCCATGCTTGTTGTTGATGCGTGCCTCTCTACAAAAACATATCCTGAACGCCATGTGAAAACCCATTCATTTCCAATACAGTTGAAATCCGCCCAGAGCTAAAGCCCAGGCGTCCACATCAAGTCTCTAGTACTTGTTTGTTTTGACGCCACATACCCAATACTGAGGACTGAATCATTGCCCGCCATCACATCCCCAACTCCTAAATGGCGTGGGAAACACCATCAAAGCACCCGGCTCTGAGTAAAGTCAAGCTGCCAAACTCTAGGCCCAAGTGGCGCGATATCCCAGGAGAAAAATTATTAGAAGGAATAAGAAAACGAACAATGACATCGTCTAATCTTCATCGTCAGAGTCTCCAGGTTTGTAAGCCCAGAGTCGCTTTCGTTCCAAGCCCCACCACCGGCCGACAGCTTCAGCCTCGATAGCCCATTGTGAGGCATCCTCGCCAAATTTGTATTTCACAGCATTGGCCAAGTTTTTGATAGCCCACTTCTCAAGAGGTTTCAGCTCAAGAGGGTCATGTTCCAAGTCTGTGAATCTGTACTCGGACTTTTGGTCTAGAGGAATGACTAGTCTCCAGGGAGCATCTGCTGATGTCAAGGACAGCATTCGCCCACCGCCATTGATAATGCCAAAGTTCCAAGCCCGACGGCCGTTGTGAGAGGCCTTATATGGTCGGATCAATGACTGACCCTCGTAGTCTTGAACTAGGTCGGAGGCGGCGTTCGTGTCCTTCTCGTTAAGAGAGCCGGTATTGATAAGGAGGTCGAGAATAGTCGGGAGGATAGAAATCGAGCTAGCGTTGGCATTGTATTGGACCCGGGGAATTTTGGGATGTCGGAAGGTGATGGGCACGCGAAAGTTGCTGACATGACCGTTCTCATAGGTGCCTGTCTTGGAGTCGTCCTCTTTGAACGCTTGGCCGTGATCTCCGACGAAGACAACGAGCGTCTCATTTGACATACCGAAATCGTCAAACGTCTGCAAAAGCTCACCCAGCCAGGCATCGGTAAAACGAATTGCATTCAGATAGTTGTCGAAATCTTCGTGCCAGCTCATCTTGTCTTTGGTGTTAAGATATTCCGTCTTTTGAAAGGAACTTGGTACCCCCCAAGGATGGTGAGTGGTACTAGTGAAATGGGAGAAGAACATTCGCTTGCCTTCCTTCTGAATCTGCTTGATATAGTCCACGATATGCGATTTCAGGGTGGTCTCAGCGTATCCAAAATAGTTAATCTCTTCTAAATCATCATCCACGCCGGCATCGTCTTCGAGGCGGTCTTTGGTAACGATATGCTTGAAGCCAATCTTCTTGTCAAACTTCCTCTGTCGGTCATATCCATCCGTAATGGACTGAAAGAAAGCTGGTAGCCACTGTTGTTCTAAGAAGTCATCGGTCGACTTGTCGGCTTTGATGTTATTAAAAAGGTCCAAAACCTGAGGAATGCAAGGTTGATAGCTTTGCGTCTCAGACTCTTCAAAGCTATCAACGGGCATGGACCAGGCGCCACAATGAATTGCAGCCATGCTTTTGAAGGATAGAGAGGATGTTGTGAAACCACCGACCACGTTGATGCCGCCGAAACCTTCTGGTGTCGTATCGTTCCACTGAGGGATGGATACAGGATCGAAATCTGAGCCATCCTTCTTCTTGAAGTTTCCAGATTTACCGGTGATTCTTTCAGCGACTGGGCCCAGCTGTGATAGTCTAGCATTGATCTCATCCTCCTTTCCGTTCTTGTACGACTTCATGATGATGCTGTGCATGTCAGAGCCATATTGGAGAGGGAAGAGTTCCTCACGGAAACTCTCCAACATTATCAACGCGACGTGCTTAATTTTGACATTACCACCGCTCAACTGGTCCTTCAAAACTTCGAGAATATCGTTGTCGAGATTTGTGATTTTCAGCGGATCGTTGACAGGGTTGTAAAATGCGCCGTCAGTACCGGCGGCAATGCAGCTGTCAGTCTTGTTTGTGGTCTCGGCCTCATCCTGGGTTGTGTTCGTCGGAGTCCACTTTTGGAAACCTGATGGCAGGATTTCTGGCAGCCAGTCGGGAGTTGCAGATCGGTACTGTTGAACGAATTCATTATTCCCTGGCGCCCATCCCTTGAAGTGTCCGCTAGGATATTCCCACTTCGATTGGTTGATAAGCTCTGGAAAGGGCCATCGATTTCCGCTGAGCGCAGCTTGTTCGCTGCACAGGTCGGGCGCGGACTTGAACATTTCCATCATAGCCAGAGGAAGAGTTGCTGACATCATGTTGTAGGGCGTAGACGGTCGAAGAACGGTGGTCAAGGTCAGGAAAACGAGGACGCCTGCGAAAATGGCAAGAACGGTTGTCTGATTCGTCGCATTGCTTCGATCCTGTCCAAAGACAAGAGATGATTCCTCCTTGGTTTCGTCGCCGTCGTCGCTATCGTCAAAATCGCTGTCGGATTCGTATGGATCTGGGCTCGTGCTGGCAGACTGGGCTTGATATCGACCACGCGCTTTGGTGCCTCGAAAAACTTGCCAGACTAGACACGAACAAAAAAGAAAGAAAAAACTCAGTCATGATACAAGGAATGCGATGAGGGCGACAAACATACGGTAAACAACGGGGGCTCCAACCCAAACGGTGAGCGTTCCCACGGCTCTATACAGATACCATTTGGTGAGCCAGCTGACGACAAGAATCAGCAGCCCAGCGGTCAGAACGGTGCTGAGACCGCTCAGCAAAATCTTCATGCCATCCTTGTCACCCGCATAGTTGAGTGCGTCGCTCCATTGAACCTCGTTACCGGTTTTGTACCAGAAGCCAAGTTGAGATGAGGCGGCACCCAAGAGCACGAAGCTGGCCAAGAAATGTTAGCAGGGGCATGGGTGTGGGCGTGGACGCCCAGAAGGCGAAGGGGGGAGGTAGAAGGAGTGAAGGTAAACATACGCGAAAGTGCATCCCAGTGTGCAGGCAGCGACGCCAATCGCGCCGCTCTTGCGCCGCAAGGCTAGACGTGATAAGTAGATGATGAAAACATCTGGGAGTAGTAGTGATGGTAGATAGAGTATGAAAGCTAACGGCGGGACGGTGCTGATATGAATGGAGAGATGGACCAGCTTTGTGAAGGTCAAGGAAACGAAGATTAGGGAGAAGCAGAAGGGAATAAATGTGGCAAACATATTCACTGACGCTACGATGACAACATCAACGAAATAGAAAAGCCAAGAGTATGGGGAAACAAATGGGGGGGAGGAGAGAAAAGAAGTAAAAGAAAAGTGACAGGATGGCAGGGCAGGCAGGCTGACAAACAACAGTAAAAGTGAAACGGGACCAGAGAAAAAAGGAGGATGGAAAAACGAGGGAAGCGACCGTCAATACGGAACGGACACAGGGCTCTTTGGTTTACCTGCGTAAGCACAGCATTGAGGGGAGGTTTTTCAAAAGCAAGGCACCTTGAAAGCAAATAATGTGTATACTCTGGGCAGGAATGCTAGAATGGACAGGTTCCAGGTTATAAAAAGAGTAACAGGTCACGCGGGCGCGTGGCAACAGCAGCCAGCGAACGACATCCAAGCAGATGTGCAAAGCCGCCTGGAGGTGCATTGGGTACGTCAACTAGGCGCCTCTAGGCTCAGCCATTGCAGTGGATCCCGCAGGGCTCAGGCAACAGGGAGCCATCGGGGATTGCCAAACTCGCTGGGCAAAGGGGGGGAAGGGGGGGGGCAAGGGTAAGGGGGAAAACGGTAAGGTACCGTACCTTACCACAGTAGGCCACGACAAAAACAAGGTATAGTACTGTGTAGTGACGGAGAACAAGAGCTCCGTACATCATCATCATTATTACGAGGTCACCAATACGAAAGTGGTCAGGTACTTGGCACGAAACGCCCTTTTCATCGTTTTGGACACAGTCTGCCGACTAACCGAGAAAAGCGGGGGTCCACCTTCAACTTTAAAAGCCCACATTCACGAGACGAAGGGCGCGGCGAAGTGTTTGTCGTCCAATGGAGTTGCATGAGGAGCATGGTGATGTACTGACAGGAATTGTTCCTACGTTAGCCACCAACTTTATTACGATAGGTACATACCTCCCTACCCGACGGATAGTAGAGCACCATGTAGGGAATATATTCTCCAGTATGGTATGATAGCCTAGCTCTCTCTCATCGGACCCCACGTTTATGGAGTGTCTTTTCTGCGGTACAGTCAAGGAACCACGTAGAGCAGGAATCACAAGAAAGTAATAGGATTGCCAGGAGAATTGGTGCAGTGCACGGGCGGATAGTGAAGTGAAGCGACTGTTTCGCACTGGGCGCTGAATGTAGCTCACCCTACTCAGCCTTGCTTGCTGGCTTTTGGTGCACTAGCCCATGCCATTGCGATCCCATGCCATCCCACCGCCGGTGTCTATTCTTAGGCAAAGGCTGATCTCATACGTACTGTTCGTATGGACCTTTGGCCTTAAAAAGTGCAAGCACCCAATTTTTAATTTTTTTTCTTCTGAGGGCAGTAATCAGTAACATGTACGGAGTACAGAGTACGAAGTACATGCGAGGAGGTACTTTGACGTGCACAAACGGCCTCTGTGTACTTCACTTTCCAATTCCCATCGTACTGCCTGTCGTACGTGCGTAAAGACCTGTGTCTAACTAAGGTTGTCTCTCAGTTCATCAATATGGAATCTCCACCGCAGATCCTCCTCAGTTACAGCACAGCTATGTAGGTATGTAGGTACTTGATGCACAGATACCTCCTCTTCATACACAGAAAGTAGTGCGTAGTTTCCTCGCCTCCGTCCCTCCCTTATTTCTTGATCAAATACGGATAATCTTGGAGGGGAGGGATGGAGGGGCTCTACTTTTGCTCCTCCTTGTTTTGCTTTCTCTTTCTTTCTTCCTCCTTGTCTTACTCCCTGCTCTCACATACAGCTGCATGAGTGCGGCGGCGCACCCTTTCTCTCTCCCCCCGTCTCTGTGCCAAGGTGCCGAAATATCCTCACCTTAACTCTATTCATTTAAACTTCTCCGTGCGCCGAACATGCATCGTGCGAAAACGGAGAAGTTGATTGTTTACACCCACCAGGAACTGCTTGGCAGAGGTTCGTGGTACAGCCAAGCCAAATGGAACCATCGTAGAAAAATTTTGAGTACTATGTACACAGTTCCCATGCGGCCCGTCAGGGGGTGCCAAGGAAAAAAACGATATAGTAATCCCCGAACCCCTGTTTGCCAAGAAGCTTTGGGGGGACTAAGTTAGCACGTTTGACCAAAAAGAAACAAGTAGCCCGCATGGTGTCGTACATAGTACTACTCCAGAGTACTTTTGGATGATCATGGCGGGCAGTTGTAAATTCAGCTTGCCAAACCACAAAAAAAGAAGAGAAATAAAAAATGTCGGTATCGATGGATAGCTCACCTTGTGCTGCAATGGTCAAATGTATGCTCTACGTAGAGTTTGTGCAGTAAGGTACGCAACCGATTATGAATTGATCATGACCATCTCACCAGATTACAGGGCTGTAGTAAGCCGCACTCTCCAGTTCAGCCAGGATCTTCAATGTGTCGTAGTCTGACAGTCAGCAGAAAGGATCAATTTGGGGGGGAGGGGCCAAAAAGGGACAGCCATCAAGAATGTGGCATAATAATTGATTATGTATTGCCCCCTTTGGCCACTAAACTCTCCGCTATTTATTATGGAACTAGCCTGTATCGCAGGCATTTGATGGATCATTTTTCGTAATTAATTTCCTTGAGTTGCGGAGTACAGATTACTTCCTCGTACCTTTCACAGGCCAGCAAGGAAAGCCAAGTACCTGAGACACCAGAACTAATGTACCTACAGAGGTGCCCTACTGAGGTGCCCTACAGAGGGACCCTACCTACCTACGAAGTACTGTAGGTACTTACCTGGTCAGTTAGGTGGTATGGGCCGTATTTAGTGAGGTAACAGTAGGTAGTTAGATGCTTGACACAATCACATTTACGACAAAGGGGCACGGGACCAACCCAAACAAAAACAAATTGCATCTTGAACTACCTAGGTACTTACTGGGAATACCTTGGACTTGGTTGAGCACAAAAAATCAACAACGTCAGTGGAATTCACCAACTTCTGCTCGTACTTGTAGATCTCGTAACCGAGGAACTCGACGCTCGCTCGCCAATCATTACGTGGGGTAAAGGGACTGCGGTTTCTGCAATAGTACGTACATACAGTCCAAGGCGAATTCCCCTCACCTTTTTGTCCTCGATCATCGGTGATTAAATAAGGTCGTGGAGAAGGGAGCCCCATTACCTAGCCCTAAACAAAAGATGTCCTTCTCGTGTAGCAAGATCGCCTCCATTGCCATCGACAGGCTCATCCATTGTCTCTTGGGCAGTTAATGAATTTCCCGAGGATACCATTCTCCTACTGTGGCAGTGCAAAGCTGTATTGACGCTATCTGTAATAAATGTGCCACCAGATCTATCCCAAGAGTCGGATATCTGTCCATATATATTGTCATGCCCCCGATCCCTGGACAAAAAAAAACAGATCAAACTTGCTTCATGTCTCTTCGTGCTTCAGGTAGTTGACACTTAAGCATAGTGACGTTGGCTTTTCCGGATCCCCTTGACAACGACCGCTCTCCTGAAAGCATCCTGTGCTTGATTCAGAACATGGTATCTCCGCTGAGTGACCCAATGAGCGTTGCGTTTTCAGCCACTTTCGGGCTCTAAGCTTCGTCAGGAAATGCTCAACGACCACTATTTCCTTGGTCGAACAAGCCTTCCCCACCACAGCTGAACTGCAACATTTTCGGTAGATAGGGGGGGAACTGGCTTCATCTTCCATAAGGGTTCGAGGTAGGAGACTGCGAGCTGGTCGCGAGCTGGTTGTATGCGCTCATGCGACTCATCAGGCCTTGCTGATGCTTGTGTCTTTGTGTGTCCAATATCGTCAAGAAAAGCTGGTTGATTGGGCGGAAACTAAATGAGACATGGATAAAAAGAATGCCTGGGGGTTTGGTAAATCATTGGCTGGCAGCGACTGGCGCCCGAAACACAACGGTCAAGCACAAGAGCACACAGCAAAAACACAAAACGACCCGGTCTCACTCGGAATTTGATCATCACACCCAACGCACCCCGTCGCCAGTTGCCTATTACAGTGCAACCCTACAAGCAGTTGGCCCACGTCGCGTATTTCACCGCCTCAATGAGGACTGTCAATCATTTATTACTGTGGGCGCCTTCCATTCCCCCGACCTTCTACGTCGTGATGGCAGCGGATGAGTTTAACTTCAGGTCGCCGACCTGCTCAGCTCCTAGTACAGATGTAGCGTAGGATAATTAGCTGCGGACCTCGAAGAGTGTCGAACGTCTAGGTCAAACACAAGGTCAGGAACCCGGATCGACCCCTTCTCATCATCCGGTTCAACCAGTCAGCCCAATGGCCTGCAAGCTTGGCGTGCCTTGCCATTGGTTCAGGCGTAACTCAGAAGAGACTAAATATTTCGACGTGAAGCAACCTCGGGCTTGATGTATGCAAAATATAAGGAGACACGTGAACTCATGGCGGATATATCCTAGCAATAGGCACCATGCAACGAATCCATTACTGGCAACAGAAATAAGCAGACTCAGGAGGATGTCTTTTTGCTCAGCAAGGATCCCCGCAAGCGATATTGAGACCCAAGTTGACACTAGGACATAGCTCGTTGAAGAAAAGGTGAGCTGTGCTGACATGATGAGCAAATGATCTATAAGACTGGGAACCACCTTTGCTGATACTAATTAAAATGATCGCCGACCGTTTTTTCTGTCATCCTGCATACATGAAACAAAGCCAATGTGACTAAATAAAGGCATGATGTTAGAAGTCGTCAGCACTCACGGAGTATATTCTCAAGCTGTCCAAATTGACGGTACAACCTAGAATCATACATAGAACAGTTCATGATGAGCACAATGAAAAATAACGCACTTAAAAAGAACAGGATATCAAAGTATGCAACATCTAGTTATTGTTATTCGTATCAATCGATCTCGACCCAAAAGTCGGGCCACAAGTCCTCAGGAGTAATCTCACCTCCCTGGCATGAACGAGTCGCATTACCGAATGTCAAACATAGTTAGTTCCATTTTCCATTTCGTGCACTCGTGATCCTTTTTTTTCGATACATCAGTCACAGTTCCTACCTTAGGGAATGCCCTTGGCTCCAAGACAATGCTGGAAGACCCTTGACAAAGGTCCGCGTTTTCGCCACTGCAAGGTTTGCTTTAGGTTTTCTGGATTTATTAATATTTCTCTAAGCCTTTGTTGATGCTAGTCCTTTTCTGAAACTGCCAGTCAAGAAGTTGATAGAAGCAAGTGATGCATCGCTTGTAGCCTTGATACCCAATTCCTAGTTCTGTTAGATGGTGTTGTCATAAAACGCCATCTGCGTTGTGTTTGTTTACTCCCCAGATTGGAGAAAACCTTCTTGAATTCTTGAAGTAGTTGAGAATTATTAGTAATAACGTATCTTCAGATATTGGAAAGAGGCAGTAAGTTATCTTCTGCAATTCCATACTGTTAGGTCTCCATTGCAACGGAAGCCAGTAAATCATCCCCTCGAATTGCTCATAGAACTCGGTGGCTGTTGGACAACCCGGGGAGGTCTTGGCCATGCTCGCCGACATACAGTCGAGATGAAGATAGAAGTCACAATCTCCAACTGGACGTGGTTCACTCGTCCTGGCGGTCCACGTTCCTGACATATCGAGACCACACGTAACAAGGCCCGGCTCTCAGGATAGTTACATCATGACAGCTTTTGGGAAACAGCAAGACTCACTTCGCCTAATCTGTTTGCTGTTCCTTTTGGATTGGGCTGTTCAGAGCGAGTATTAGAAAATGACTTGTCACGATGAAGATCGAGGACTCGGATTGTTCCAACAATGGAGGATATCATGAGCAGTCGTTCATATTACAGAGTAAATTCACTTGTCAGTCAATCTATCCGCATCTGCTAAATTAAGCAAAGATGTTCGTTTACTGACCTTGTAGCCACGTTCCTGCATGTGTGAATTGATGCTTGTCTTGGGCAACGCAGAGAATGCGGGCTCCCTACGACCTATTTGAGGACAAAGATTGGGGAATTACAGACCATATCCTGCAGGCACCGGGTGCGATTTACTTACTTTCGGATGTAGCATAAGGGTCAGAAATAGGCTATGATAAAGTCTTGACATGCCAGCCTTATCGGTGTAGATATCCTCAAATTGCACGGAAGAACCAACCAAATGGTTTAGTTCTTCTACTTCAACTCAACGTCGATCCCCAGCGCAGTTATTGACTCTCCCCCAAACGGAGTTCTTTTCCCTTCTCACCAGTTACAGAAGAATATCCTGTCACTCTGCCGCAACACTGGCAGAAGGTAAGACGATATACCACTCGGGGGCAGCGACCAGGCATCGTGGCATTCCCTGACGATAACCCGGGCAGGAGATTCATGAAACAAGTTACAGCAAAGGAATGCACCATTGACCGAATGTTTACAGACTGAATTGCTGTAGAAAGCCCGATCCAAGTAACTTATAGCTACTTCATCAGCTGGGATGACTTCAATCCCTCGCAAGTGATATGCCCGGGCTAACACGTTGGCCTAAGCCTAGGTCAGTTTTCTGAAGATTACAGTGAACAGTACTCTGAAAAGGAATCGATAGCCCAACTAACTCCCTTCCAAAGATGGGAACTATTGGGCGAAAACAAGAACGAGGAAGATCCGTAGAGCCCGTGATGCGCGATGCATGTGGGAACGTTTTGGCGGAACTATCCAGAGTACGCCACGGATTGTTCATGACTGACTTACCTTACCGAGCAAATATTAAGAGTCCTTTCTAGCAAGGCTATGTCAAGTAAGAGAACAAGGAAACATTACCGATGCCTTGAGGCCACAAATGCAACCCCTTTTGAGATGGGCGATATTCAGCTGCTGCGAAATACACAAATGTTTAACTGGATGAATTATAGATGAACCAAAGGCGCTATCATGTTATTTCATATTAAGCTCGAGTAATTCTGTCACACATTTGCATACTTGGACTGAAGAGCGTCAACCCCATCCCAGCACATGAACACCTCTCCATTCAGTATGCAGCGGTACTCAACTATGGACTTCTCTTTCTTCAAGCGACGATTGTCCCTTTATTAACCTAGTCTATTTGTTGTCTCTACGTAATCAGTATCTCGACCAATGTTCAGTTGTCTCGTACTATCTTCTCTGCGAACCTCTTCGGAGAACATCGTCCTAAAAGGTGGGCAAAACCTTGGCCCAACTCCTGCTTGTATATTTAACTCCAAATCCTTGAATAGATCAATCAATGGTATATCATAGCTTTGAATTCATTCCCCCAATGCCGTACATTTTTCCAATATGCTCACACAAGTCCGTCCCTGGATGGACTCAGGCCAATTGACTATCCATCCGTCCACTGTCTGACATCGAATGGGCATGACCGCGAGATACGGCTGTTTTATGAGCTTCAAACGCACTACATAGCCTATCAAGACCAATTAGAACTGCTTTCTATATCTAGAAATTTAGTTGTTCAAAGTATAGACGATAACTCAGCTCCACATACTCTTCAATACCAGCTCCAATTCGTCACGGTCGGATTGGCTCTCCACACCGAAATATCTGCATGGTACCATATCTATGTCATTGATCCAAAGTACATTCCCTACCTTGCCGGATCACACGACAGGATTGCTAATCGTTCCCGATAGCTAGCTAACAGGGGTGCCCGGAACTTCAAATTTGAGAGGGGGCCGATGCAACTCAACCCCAGGCGTGGTCTGACAGAAACCTCGTTCGATTTCACGCATCTACATCTTCTCAGTGATCCTTTGAAGGGTTAGGCCGCCGCTGCTCTGTGCTTCAAATGGTTTCTGCAAAGCTCTGATCAATTTCGGACCATGTCAATCTCCTCGCAAACACGGATCTGTCAGGCTTCGGTTTGCATACCGGCAAGGGCTTAAATGCTCGGCGCAGATGCTGTGCCGAGTTATATACTACCGACGCGAGATTATTGCATAGAAGCCGACGTTTTCGCGAGGACTGCCGCATCCATACTTTGGGATTTGACGTTACAGAGTGCTAAGGCTACAATCCAGGATTCGTTTCCCTCTCGGGAAATTACTTTGGTGCAACGTCAAAATGAGCATCAGAGTGGACTCGATGTCTACGCGGAATTTGTTAGCATTGCTGGAAGATTCGCATCTCCTATAATCATAAGAATCACCCTAGAGCACAGTTAAACACGCCTTGCCACGCCTTGCCGCGACCTTGTTATTACTTGAAGATGGCCGCTTACTATTTACTACGAATGTGTTTAGCGGTTACTATAGTACTCCACCGTTCATACAGTAGCAAGGCTGTCATGTAAATGAACGGGATACTAATCTGTACAGATTACAATGTATGGCTATCTGTGAAAACATGGTCTTCATCCCTGTTTCTTTATTACACACCGACGACAGGGGGGGGGTCGTGCATAATTGATCCTTTTCCCCTTTGCCTCGGTCAGGAAGGCGACATACCGTGTAGCTCGAAGATATGGCACCCATGCAGAAAGAGGAAGAAGGATGCAGCCTGTGGCTCCAATGTGATGGGGATAGCGGCGGTAATACAATTTGCAAGCACAGTTGTTTGATATCTGGCGGAGCCTGATCTGGAGTGAACTCTTCCTAGTTCATGGTAGGTGTTCGTCAAGACTCCAGGGTAGGGAAGAAAACACCGTCGACGCTTCAGAGACCTACACAGTAAACTAATTGCTTACCCATCCTTTCCCTAAATTGCGGAATGGCCTAACACAGGCTAGCCATCGCCGGATCATTTGTATACACGTAATTGACCAGGGTTGAGAAATTAATCTCCATCCCTTCTTCCCCTTGAGCCTTGAGGCGCCAGCTCTCTGCTGTCTGCGAGCTGTCGCTCCATTCCGCCCTGAGTGTAATAATTCGCCACAATACGGAATCCCTCTATGCCTCGCACGATCTACGGCGGCATGTGAGCGGCAAGAAAAATATATCTCCTTTACATTCTTCCGGTCTTCGCCTATTGTGTTCTTTTGAAGGAAGTGGCCGCGGTCAGCCACAGGGCCCAGCTCAGGATTTCATGCAGTCCAATGTGTGCAGCCCCGTGCTCCTACATCGAGGCAGCTCTGTCCACATCCAACCAACACAAGTTGACCATTCAGAGATCCTATTTTTATCACTGGTTTATTGCTGTATGACGCATTTAGCAAAAAAATACCCCATCTTTCGGTCGGCGCCTAAACTAGACATTGCTTGCCCTTGGTGAGGAGCGACGTTGCGTCGCTCATGCGTATACTCATAAAGATAGACTTCTCATGGAATCGAAAAATAAGTAAATAAATAAATAAATTTTCTGTCAGAAAAATTATACATTGGCCTTTTCTGGAAATAGCTCATGGGTGAACTGAGCTTGTTGGGGTGTCGGGGGTAGCACACACTTTTGCGGCTACAGTATTGGTGGATCGTGTCAAGACAATTGATGGAGACCCAACACCAAGCGCAAAGACACCATGACGCAGACAGGTCTCTGATGCAAACCTGTTCGTTGTACCCCTTGGATTGCGATAGATCTGCAATGACGTGGCCACCAAGTAATATTATGGAACCGTGGTCAAGATGAGCATTTCGATGAATAACTGTTCAGCTGTCTACTGGAATGAAATGAATGGGATTAAAAATATCCCAAGCGCGAGATGTTCGAATAAGGATCAACTCGATTGTTGTAAACGAATTACTGTTCTGCCAACGCCATCGGACAGTCTTCTCAGGTATTCTTACTGGTATTATGTCGCAGGAGACGGATCCATGCTTCACATGCTACGGCGCCTACAGCACATCAATTGATACGAGGCAGCCTAGACACGCTGGCCAGGTTGAAATACCGAGTTGTACCCATTTTTTGTTGATCCATTGATATATTGGAACCTTTGGGGCGATCGGTGTGATTAGAGTTCTCCGGATCTCCGAGCGAAGTTGAAGAAATTGACAAGGTTGAGAGATGCATGAGAGAGCCTCGCTAAGAAGGTTTGGAAGATTCTAAAGATGGACTGGAAAGAAATATAGATATATATAAAAATAACAAAATAATTATAAACAAAATAGAATAGAATAGAAATAAAATAAAAGTGAAAAAGTACCACTAGTACCTAGTATAGCATTTTAAAACAAAGTTTTTTTTCAGCCCAGCAGGGTGTTGTGACAACTATTTTTCGTTCGATCGCGGGATGCATCCATCCATTGATGCTTTTATGTGTGTGGAGTACGAAGTACAGTACAGCCCTGTAGAGTAAAAGAAAAAGGGTTTTTACGAGGAGGCAGACATACGAAGCAACCAGTTAGCATACCCTAGAGGAAATCAGTCTTGGGCAAGCGCGGATCCTTCTTATATTCTACCAAACTTTAATGTACCCTTAGCAGGTAATTGATTCCCAAGTCAACGAAACGAAAAGTCAAGCCATTGCAAAACAGCTGGGTTGCTGCATGTAAGATGAGGACCTAGTGGCATCTACACAGTATTTCCTATTAGTCAAGAGATAACTTGGGGTAGAGGCGCCGCCATCGCCACCCACACCCCCCGGCTTGGTCCAGTGACCAAAATATGGTTAAAAATACGATTCACAACTGTAAGCTTGAAATCAACTATATAAACGTTTGTCCAGCGTACTATGGTATGGAGGCCCTACCTAGTTCGAAGGTGGATGGATGTGTCAAATACGAGAAAACCTTCATGCAGTCCAGGCAATACTTTCCATGCTAGTGAGGTGTGCCGCAACAGCCCGGGACATTGTATTGGATCACGGCCAAGAGCATGCATAGTGTTAACCTGAACTGGACGGTGAATGCATTGGAGGGTGCAAGCCAGGTGCAAGCCAAAACGGTCAGAGTCCCGAGCTGCAGCACAACGCAGCTTGTGACCTCATGGATGCACGCTGGGCTGGGAACAAGTGACAACAAGACACCAGCCAACATCTACGTAAAGGCGGTTGAACACGAAGTACGAGATACAGTACAGTTACAGCAAGCAAGAGAATAAACTACAGCTGCAGCTGCAGCTGCAGCTTACAGCTCAGTCAGGGTGTCTGCCAAGGAAGATGCGTTGTGCAAACGATGCAGCCATAAAGCTTCAAGCGCTCCGAGACTTCCAGAGCTGAAGCCTGGGCAGGAAACGGATCGGCAGCTAGACGTCGATCGGGACCGCCCTAGATGTTGGGACATGGTCGGATCGCCGGTAGCTGCCGCGAGCACGTTGAACGACCAGACGCCACTCCTACTAAGTCACGGGAGGGGGAGGGGGGAAATCAGAAAGGAATTGGGAAACCGAACTGTGGATGTTTGCACGCGATGATCTCGAACGATTTGCAGGTTAGAGCTGAAAACGGGCCTGACCTGTGTGTGGCGGCAAGCGTTCGCTAGACCACTCTGTAGGCGCCTGGATGAACGTGTGACACAGGACACTGGATAAGTTACTGGGGGGGGAAGGATTAAAATAATGCCAATTGCTGATCACGGTGAATAAATTTTTTTGGATCATGGTAGGAAGAACTACATAGTAATAGTACCCAGTTATGCCAAGAGCTGGTGTTTATTGTAATAGGATATATAAACATGACGGCAGCGTGAAGAGGAAGAAAAAGAGCCCTGTGATGTGAGGCTACGTAGGCTTCGGAACTCGGCTATGCACCTAACTAGAATACCTTATATTTTATTTTAGGTGGCTGTAGTGGGGGGGTTTGAGCTTTGAAGCCCAAGCATTGATTGATTTGTGTTCTAGGTACGGAGTAATTTACTGCATCGTTCGGGACTGAGTTGCTTCCCTACAGCGGTGGTAGTGGTGGTGGTGGTGGCGGCGGCGGCGACGGCGACAGGGCTTGCTGCAGGGTTACAGCAGCTAAACGGCCACACAGACGGTGATGGACTATGACGATGATTATGGGAGAGGGTAAGGGTTAAAAGAGGGGGTGGACAGCTCACGGGTTCAAGCAAAAAACAGGAACACAAGACAACATCCTCCCCCCCCTTGCCTGCAGTGCAGTGCAGTTCCAGCTCGTCGAGTGGTGCCGATCCATCCGATTGGAAGAAGCTAGTGTTGATGAAGCGGCATGTTCGTGAGAAGAGCAAGGGACGGAGGGCGTGAGAGCGGGCGTGAGCAGCCTCTTGATGGAACTTGGGATCTCGATGAAACACTGGCCTTGGCGATCAGGGCAGAGGCCAACGTGCGCCGCCCGTGGAGTCCAAACGGAGGCCCCGTATCTCCGTATACGGAAGACAGAGTACCTGAGTACCTACCTTACGTAGTACGTATCCGCAGTACGGTTATCCTCTTCAAGCCGGGGGAGTGGGATAGAAGGGTAGGGGAGGGGAGGCCACCGTCTAAGTAAGCTACTAGCCTGCGTTGGACAGTGTCATTTTGACAATATAATTACATCAAAAAGGGGACGGCACCTCGTATCCGCTACGGTCCAATAACCCTGAGATTGGCCCCGTGCGCTAGGCGGCTTTAAGCCGTGTGCTGTTTGGGCTTATTTTGTTCATTGATGCACACACCTGCGGCTGCTTTGTTAGCGCAGGTGGCTTTTCGGTCTTGGTGGTCCCAGGCCTCCTTCGGGTAGCATGTCGTATTCAGCCAAAGGAGAGGAAGACATGGCATGCGACTTTTGCTTTGTGCCATGCACCATGCACCATGCATGCAATGGGCTGAAGAGGGTCCGGGCATTTTTTACAATGATTATTAAGATTAAGAATAAGGGAAAAAAAAAAACCCCTCCCCCCAAGAAAAGAAAAGAAAAGGAAGAAGAGGATCAAAAATTGGTTCTGTTCGACGTGGCTGGCTCGGCGACCTCGTATCGGTGCAATGAGACAGCAAAAAGCCATATTCAGAAAGGATATGCAAGAAAATGCTTTTGCTGCCCTGGCGTGATGCGTCTATCCTTGGCGGCTCCGGATGGATTTTTTTCAAATGCAATGGCTTTTATTAATTTTTTATTTTATTTTATTTTTATTTTCCCTTTTCCCTTTGATTATTGACGTATTGACTGATTGACTGACTGATCGACTGCAGCCGGCAGGGCCGTCGGCACCAATGCAGTATCGATCAGGTACAGAATACAGGGAAAGCTGGGATGGTTTATTCGTCCCCTGCTGCAAGCACAGATGTCTGCTGTACTACAATAGTACTGTCTCTACGTAATGCATCTCGTAACTACTGTGTACCTACCTACCTTACCTTATACCGTACCTGACCGAGGTCCAGCAACAGACGCCTATCACTTTAGGAGGGGCAGACCGTGTGTTGGGCTTGGATGAGCCACCACCAACGTGCTTTTTTTAATCGATTTTTTTGTTTTTTACCCTTGCAACAATTGGATTCTGCCATACCCATATTGAATTGGATGTCAAGTACACATTGACGCCCATCCCATGGCCTATTTGACAGGTCTTGGAGTGAAAGCCACGAGCGCCAAGTTCGTGGGGAAGCGCGCTCCAGAAAAGGAGCAGCAAGCAGGGCACCATCATGGGTATATGGGTATAATGGGGCCCGGCCGACAACAAGCGCTGAAATATTGCGACCCTCGTGTTGGTGCCACAAGCGACCCTATTGGTCAAATTCGCTGCTTGGCACCTTGGCACTCTGGTCCCCTTGTGTTTATTCCACTTTGGTTTATTCCCCTTTGGTTTATTCCCCTTTGGTTTATTCCCCTTTGGCCCACGCTGGTGTGTGGGTTCTCTTGTGTGCGCGCTGGGTGCTGGGTGTGCTGGGGCGAGACCAGGAAAAGCAACCTGGAACTATTTTTAATGCTCCATCATCTCTTGACGACCAACGGTTCCTCCAATCACCGGTGGCGCTAGACCTGCTTACAGGTACAGCTTTCCTCCAAGGCCCGCAGCAATCTGATCTCGGGGCGTTTCCCACGAAAAGTCCCCTTGAGCTCAAGGGGCCCTGCCTTACACCATACTACTCCATCCAGATTACTTATTCCGTTTGTAGGGGAGGGGGGGTGGTACATGGTAGGGAGGGCGACGGAGGTTGGAGGATGGAGGGGGAATTTAGAAACCACTAGTTAACGCTACTCCATACTTTCTAAGAGGGTAAATCGGGTTCTGGAAATATTAAGACTGCTCATGTCCTAGCCCCTTGATCCATTTTCTCTCGGTTCCTTCAACCTCTCACTTCTATCCTCTCGTTAACCCCAATTGAGTGTTGTTGTAGCTTTTTTTGCTTCAACACTCTTCCTTTTTTGCCTTGGTTGAGGCTGTCCTTTTCCTTTCCCCTACAATCATGTTGATGCGCCTCTCTGTCGCCTTCTGGGCGCTTTGTGCGCTGGCCTCTATGGCCCTCGCTGCGACCAACTATCCCATCACTGGTGTCAAGGTCGCCTCGGGTAGCGCAGTTCCTCTTCGACTCAATATCAACACCCTTCAGGCCAATGGCGGCCCTATGTGGTAAGTACTTGCTATTGTCTCCCTTCTGTAGGAGGCAGGTTGTATCAATCTGCCTCCTAAACCTCACACAATTCATGTTGAATATACTTGATATTAACTTCTTTCTTTTTCTTCTTTTTCCCCCAGGGATCTCTACATTCGTTCTATCATCGACATGCGTTCGCTGGATGCTACCGACCAGCTCGGTTACTTCCAGGTGGCCGGTGCGTATCCCTTCATTCCTCCCAGCCTTTTTCATGACAGCACCAAGCTAACCGCCAACCACAGGAATTCACGGCAGACCCTACATTCAGTGGAATGGCGCCGGTGGTGAGACCAGCAATGGCTGGGAGGGTTACTGCCCCCACGGTGTAAGAAGCCGCCCATTGGCCTTTCATGCCTTGGTTCGAAAAAGAGCATTGTGTCTAACATTCTTTTGCAGGAGAACCTGTTCCTGACCTGGCACCGACCTTACGTTATGCTTTGGGAGGTATGATGCTCCATTATCTGACCCCGTCATTGTTTCTAATTGAAACCTTTTTTACTTACTATTTCTACAGCAACGCCTGGTTGAAACCGCCACCAAGCTCGCCAACCAGTACCCTTCTGCCTACAGATCTCAGTATCTCACCGCTGCGAAGAACCTCCGAGCTCCTTTCTGGGACTGGGCCGCCAGCCCTACTGTCCCTGCTGCCACCGTGCCTACCAAATTGAGTGTCAAGGCTCCCAACGGCAGCGGTCTCAAGACCATCTCCGTCGAGAACCCCCTGCGATACTACCACTTCCCCACCAAGGCTCTCAACCAGCAGTTTGGTTCCTTCAGCAAGGATCCTCAGATCTACAAGTGCCGTGCTCCCTCCAGCTACCCTGCTGCCGCCAACAAGGCCATGGCTGCTCGTTCCTACAAGTCCTGGGTGGTAAGTTTTATCTAACTGAAAGTCATATTTTTTTTTGGGAGTCTCAAGTGTGGACTAATTGGGTCTTATACAGTATGATGCTCTTACCCGCTCCACCACCTTCAATGAGTTTGCTTCCACTGGTTCTTCCGGTATCAGCTTGGAGCAGATTCACAACGCTATTCACTGGGATGGCTCTTGCGGTTACCAGTTCCTTGACGCCGATTACTCTGGCTTCGACCCTCTCTTGTACGTGTAACCCGCCGTCTAGGCCAAGGACATGGCTTTTTTTATGTGATGATTTGGCTGACCTTATCGCAGCATGTTGCACCACGCCAACGTTGATCGTATCTGGGCTTACTGGCAGGCTATGAAGCCCTCCCAGGCTCTCTTCTCCGGTTCTTACTCTGGTGGTGCTCGTTACTCCACCCCCAGCGGAACCAGCATCAGCACCGGCAGCCCTCTTAAGCCCTTCTTCTCTTCCCCCGGCAAGTTCCACACCTCCAACTCCGTCAAGAGCATCAAGGGTCTCGGCTACGCCTACGAGGCTCTTGAGTACTGGAAGAAGTCGGACAGCCAGATGAAGACCGATGCCACCGCTCTGATCAACAAGCTCTACGCCACCGGCGCTGCTCTGCACCACCTTAAGAAGCGAGAGGACGGTGCCCCAGCCTACGGTGTCCCATCCTCCGGTGTTGCAGTCAACGACAACGACGACGGCCAGACCACCCGATACTTCGCCCACATCAAGGTCAATGTCGAGGAGCTCGAGCGACCCTGCGCCATTGGTCTCTATGCCAACGTCACCAGCGTCGGAAACTTCTTCGTTCTGAAGCAGCCCCAGACTGGTTTCTACTACGGACAGTTCTCCCTCGATAAGGCTGCCGATCCCGTTGACCTGAGGGGCGAGAACAGCACCGGTGTTGTCGATGACCTTCTGTCTAGCCTTCGCATTGAGATCCGAAAGGTATGTACCATGTTCTTTCATTTTTCATCCCCCCAAGCACCGTTTCCCCTTTTGTTATAAAAGAAGAAATGCTAATTCTCCCTCGTAGCACGACGGTACCGTCATCCCCCTCACCGACGTCCCTAGCTTGCAGATCGAGTTGGAGAACGTCGAAGTCGTTCCTCCTCCCACTGAGAACCACCTCCCTGTCTACAAGGGCGGTAGAAGACACCGGGCGCCCAAGAAGCAGGCGACTGGTCACTTCACCCCTCCTGGTGTTGCGTATGGCCACAAGGGCCATGGTCACGGTCACAACGGCGGCCATAAGGAGGCGCAGGGTCACCCATACTACTAATTTTGAGGCTTGATGGTTGGGCTTTAACCTTATATACACTCCCTTAATACTCTGTATACCTTTCAGTGTCAATTATTCTTCTAGCTCGGCTACCATATAGTTTTCTCGCTGAGCGACTAGTACTGTTAGAGTTATGACAAAAAAAATTTGGTCTCCCAATGCAATCTGTTAAAATAGTGATTAACGTATCTGCCCGTACTTGTCCGTCTTGAGTCGCATCCCGTACGTACCTGATTATGACCACCGGAGTTGATTGAGACTCTTTCTTTGATTTGGCGCCTTACGAAGTGATTCTTCTTCAATGCCAAGCACAGTGATTCATCAAAACGAACGACGTTTATACTAGGTATTGGCTTCCCCTTCTTCGCCCTATCACCATTTGACTTTACAACGTCAGCAAATCTTCCAAGTTGATTGGCCCAAAAGAAAAAGAAAAAAGAGAGTGTGTGCCTGGAACTGGGACGCCACCAAGGCGAGCTTATGCTTATCTCTGGCCGCCGTCCCCAACGGCTTCTTCCCGTGCCATCTGCCGTGGTGAGCGGGGGTGGTGGCAACTTGTGGAACACTGCGGGGAACCTTTTCTCCCCCAGCTACAGTCAGCGGCCAAAAGTCTGAGTCCACCCCACATATTTCCCATCAACCCGCCTACATATGCCTGGCTTCAAAGTCAAATAATTCAATTGAATAAAGGTCAAATAAAATATTATGTATATGAAAATGATGCCCTGCTTCCGCTCTTCAATATCGTGTATACCAACCCTTGGCGCGAATAACCGCCTTCAATCGGCGAGGGAGTGATTCGATGAGGCTTCGAATAGTAGCCTGGTCAACTGCTGCCCATGCCACCTCAACGCATCGCATCATTTCTGCTCGATCCGCCTCATTATCTTTCAATTTTGTTAAATGAGGGAAGCGCTTTCGAATGATGCGCTTTATAATATGCCAAACGTGTTCTATGGGGTTGAGATCTGGAGAGTATGGAGGCCAATCTAGTAGCTCCACTCCATTGGTGATGAACCAGTTTATTGTTAACCTGGCGGTATGAATTCTTGCGTTATCTTGCTGAAATCTTCGGGTACCATCATAATGAGGTAGAAGATGATCCTCTAGAGTTTTCAGATAGCTCTGAGCTGAAACGCCGTTACGAGCGCTAGTACTGTCGCGTTCCATCATCGTTATGGATGACCGTCCTGTTTTCCAAATTGACGCCCAATACATCTGAGAAATCGCATCTTTAACATGTGCCTTCTTGTTCACAAGATCCTTATTATACTTTTCATGCGATAGTCGCCAAAGCATGACGTTGGGGTTGTCAGATTTATTGCTAATTCGTGTCTCATCGGAGAACACCACCTAAAGTTGTCATTACCCAAAATCACCCTCCATTTTCAAAATGACATACCTCCAGCAATTCGTGGACTTCTGGTAACCAAGCAGAACACCAATCAAGCCGAATTCTTGCTATTTTCTTATCAAGTTTCGGTCTGTCTAAAGCTTTCCATTTGCGCTTCCAATAGCGGTGTAAGACGCGACGTAATGTTCGCTCAGAGACGCGACCCTGTGTCTCTTCGATTAGTGCTTTATATGAGATCTCGCGATTTTTTTTGGTAATTCGTATTATATACCGCTCTTCTTCCTTTGTAAGTTTTATAGGCCGACCGCTGCGAGGCTTATTATTTACTGTCTTTTCGTCAAGCCAGCGTTTTTTGATCTTGGCGACAGCAGAATGTGTGGTGTTAAACTCTCGGGCGACAGCCCTCAGGCTGTTACCGCCATGTAACATTGCCAACATAGCTCCTTTTGCCTCAGGAGAAAATTGACAGCCTTTGCCACGATTTCCGGATATTTCGGTACCAAATTTGCGTGCAGAAGACATTTTGTTGACAAGTTATGGAAGAAAATGAAAGGGAGGGGGGTCGAGGGAGAAATCGCGGTTTGACGCGGTCGCGTCGGGTGGACTCAAACTTTTGGCCGCTAACTGTACCTATGTTGCGAAGAACCCAGCCATCTTGGGAAATGCCAAACAAACCCAGGCAAGGCTTATTCCCTAGTCATTTTCTATGTTTTATTTCTTATCAGTATCACTGTCTAGCGTGAGAGTTGGCCGTTAGAAGCAGAGAGCTTCCTTCCAGATGTTGCTGAATCAGCGTCGAGCACAAGAGCCTCGAATATAGGTTGGTTATATTGGGTTTTCTTTTTGGGCATGTTTTGGATCAGGAGTATTAATTGGCCTACGCAGCATTATATTATCCAACCGTTGACTTGAATCAATTGAGATTTTAATCTTATACAATGTTTTACGTAGACGGAGTTTGAGCTGAAATACTGTAGACAGTCATTTCCTTGCGGCAGAGGCGCACACATGATTGAGATGGCGACCTTGACCAGCACCGTCCTGCGACATCAGTACATGGTTTGCTCGAATCTGGAGCTCAATATTCCAATCTATCCCGTAAATTATGGATGAGAGTTTATTCAAGAAGACGACTTCAAGAACTAACTGTAAGGATGATGTCAATGGATAGCTTAGAGAGGTCATCGACTGTCACCATCTCTTGGCCAGAATCTCCCGATCATGCAATTTCTCGCCATCCGAGGAAGTCGGTACCATGACCGGGAAGTCGTATCATATTCCAATAGCTCTCAAATGAGAAGAGGACCAAGCGCAATTTAGCTTGGATGCGGCCAAGACCTTCTCACCGTGGGCATGGGTGTCCCCTGACGAGAGAAAGACAGCTCCAGTAAGGTCATGGCTGTGGGAATATTTGGGATGGAAGGTCTTGGGACAAGGCCCTAAGCAAAACACAAATATTATGTTCACATCGGGGTACGAGTCAGTAGTTGGTCTTTTCCTACATCGGTGCTGGTGCCCTGTCTTGCCAGCGTCTCGTTGGACATCGAATCAGCCTTACAGCTTGCAGCCGCGAGGGTGCAGGCGGCGAGACTGCTTTCTTGGCAGGCGGTAGGCGTCAGGTCGTATCTTTATGGTCAGCTTTTTACGATGATCATGGTCATCCCGTCTCTGTGCTTTCGGAGACCCGATCATCTTGCATGCACCATCATCATCTTGGTGACACAGCATGCAGTTGTTCGACGACATAGCTACCCAATCCCGTGGCATCTATCCAAGAATTGATTGCCCGTCTTTTTTTTTCTCTGCCTGGTGACTAATGCCGAGTTTCTGATCCGATCTGTTCTCCTCGGGGCGCTCAAGATGGCGCATTAGGCCGAGGTGGCCAATAAGGTTGCCTGGGCACTGGGCCTGCGTCCTTCACCTGTTTAGGCTATTCAACCAGCCTACCAACAACCCAGATACTTCTGTGATAGTGTTACATAGTCTGGTCTATGATGATGGAGGGCCTGAAGATACAAGAACACACTTAGTAAAGGAGGCCTGTCTTCCCCGCACAATTTTGATGAATCGGGACCGCCACCCCCCACATCCGGGAGGGCAGACTCCTGCTCCTCGGCAAACCTGACTCCGGTTCGTCCCCTTTCCCTCCCCCAAAACCTGGGGTAATGTTGGGCTACGTAATCAAATGACGGGGAATCCTAGACACCACACCATACGGAGTAGCTAGTAACTTTGATATGACATCGCAAAGGATAGTTTGGGGGTTATTATGGCCCTTATTGATGTGTCACTATATGGTATTCTTCTCCGGGGGTGGATTCCGGATGATAGGTCTATAAGTAGAAGATGCCCCCTCCGATGCTCCTACAGTTTATTATGTGGTTTGCTTCGTGTGTCCTTCTCCATTACACGATATCACCTCCATTCATCTCTTATCTCAGGCTGTACAATAACCAGAACTTGACGCACACGGACGGGACGTCAAGCAGAAAGCCACAATGAAGCCAGCTGTGGTACACGTCGACAACCACGATACCATCGAGGCTCTGAACGATTCGAGTCTCCGCCATGCAGCAGAGAAAGGTCAATCTGCTACAGACAAGTACGAACCCAATACCGCAAATTTTTTTTTGAAGCATATAAACGGTGGATAAAGTGGAACATTGATTCTAATTGCCCCTTAGATATGGACAGTCGTTGGTGCAATACGATCCCCAAGCCGAGCGCCGCCTGCGTTTGAAGATTGATCTATATATCGTACCAACCGTATCTCTGATGTATTTATTCTGCTTCATCGACCGAGCAAATATTGGTATGCTCTCACCAAACATCACTCATTAATGAATCCCCTACTGACCTGCTTGCTACATTAGGAAACGCAAAGATTGCTGGCCTCGACGTCGATCTCGGCATGAAAGGATACGATTACAACAAGATCATTTCCATCTTCTACATCTCCTACATTATTTTCGAGATCCCCGCGAATTTAGCTTGTAAAAGAATTGGGCCTGGTTGGTTCCTCCCAGCAACGACTCTCCTCTTTGGCGTCTGTTCCCTCGGCACGGCATTCGTCCACACCATCCCCCAGGCTGCTGGTGTCCGCTTCCTGCTCGGCATCTTCGAGGCTGGCATGATGCCTGGAATAGCCTACTACATGTCTCGCTGGTATAGACGTGCAGAGCTGGCGTTCCGCCTATCCCTATACATTGTCATGGCGCCCCTGGCAGGTGCCTTTGGTGGCCTGTTGGCCTCAGCGATCCTCCGACTCGACCACTTTGGAAGCTTACACACGTGGCGCATGATTTTTGCCATTGAGGGCATCATCACCATTGGTCTAGGTCTCCTGGGCTTCGTGACTTTGACCGATCGTCCGGCCACGGCTAGATGGCTGAGCCAAGAGGAGAAGGATCTCGCAGTCGCCAGAGTCAAGTCGGAGCGCGTGGGTACAACGGAGATTCTCGACAAGATCGACAAGACGAAGCTGTTCCGTGGGATACTATCGCCCGTAACTCTCAGCACGGCATTCATGTTCCTCCTCAACAACATCACCGTCCAAGGTCTTGCATTCTTTGCCCCGACCATTGTGAAGACGATCTACGAAGACAAGACCCTGATCCAGCAACAGCTGTTTACAGTGCCCCCTTACGTAGTCGGCGCCTTCTTCACAGTTCTCTTTCCCCTTCTCAGCTGGCGGATGGATAAGCGACAAATCTTCTTCATCCTTTCTGCGCCCATGTGCATGATTGGATACTGCATGTTTCTCGGATCGCAAAACCCATCCGTCCGCTACGGCGCCACGTTCCTCATCGCTTCGTCTACATTTGCAATCGGACCTCTTAGCAATGCTCAAGTCTCAGCCAACGTGGTGAGCGACACGGCGCGAAGCGCTGCCATTGGCATGAACGTCATGATGGGCAATATTGGTGGCCTGATCTCGGGGTGGACCTTTCTTCCGTGGGATGCCCCAGACTATCATATTGGCAACGGGCTTAACCTGGCGACTTGTAGCACCGTGCTGATTGTCAGCACCCTAACACTGCTCTGGATGATCAGGGATAATAAGAAGAAGGATTCTAGGGATATTGACGAAGAACTGGCGGGCTTGTCTCAACAGGAGATCCAGGATCTTGACTGGAAGCACCCATCCTTCCGCTGGCGCCCATGAGGGAGAGGCGTGAGGTTCCAGGAATGCGTGAAATATTTTACAGGTATTTTAAGGGCTGCGATTGTGAGTTGCGGCAAACTACAGTACAAGTGACCAAGTGCAATTAAAGACATTTGCATAGGCGTGTTTGCGTGGGAGAGATTAGTCTACTCTGAAATCATACACGGTTTTGCCAATCATTTCGCTACCCTGAAGCAAACACATATATCATCCATACATTATCGAATGTAGTGACGGGATGCACGTAAACTAACCATCGGAACATTTTCGCTTTTAATATACACATACATGTATATATTGATATTTAATTTAATATTAATTCGTAATGCAGAGCTAGCTCCAACCATCACGCTACGCAATGTAACCCTTCTGTTTGGCCCGGTGAGGTGGACGCTCTAATATTATTATCGGGATTATTATTCCGCCTCTCAAGGCTCAGGTATGTTGGCTAGACGGGACACACTCCCACATCTCAGACCACCCCTGGTTCGCATCATTCGGTTGGTCCCGTTCTCGTTGACTTTTGGTGCATTTCTCAAATTTGAGTTATTACACAGTATGTCCATTCAAGTCAGATCTTGGTGATGGGTGAGATAGACGCTACGTCGAGATAGAAACACGCAGATGTTCTTTTTGCTGTTTTTTTCGGCCTTGCTTGCAAGATTTTCCACCTTGCAAACTGAGGCAAGCTACGGAGTAGAATAAAACGAAGTGAAATCAGCTATCAAGAAGAGATCCCGGAAATTCGATGATGATGCCTTTTTCGGGGTAGCTCATCTGACCCCATCAACGCGTATCAGGACCAGCCTTATCATGGAGGATTTGATCTGTACTCCATACGCATGGGCGACTCGGTTGCGATAACAATTGACCACCATACAGTAGGTGCACATTTTAATACGTAATACTTTTTCTTCCTTCTTACCATCTCTTCCATTGATCAATTGGGTTGCATCTTGGTATTTTCCGAAGCACGGTTGCGAATGTTGCGCCTCATTGACCAGAAGGCGACTGGTGCCAACGCCCCCTCCCCCTAGGTCTGGGCCTCGTATGTTCCATGCTCGGTTCCATTCTCGGTTCCATGCTCTGTTCCATACTCTGGCTAACCCCCTAGACCATGCGTCGCGAACCTTGAATCGAGTGGCGCACCACCGATATATCGAACGGCGCCTGAACTATAGCTGTATTGTCTCGTACTTGTATATTAGAGTAATACACCCCCTTTCGATGCGCTGAGACGAACTTGAGGCCATAATGGTCCGTACGGAGGCGCTTTGGTTCTTGCCAAGCTGTCACATCTTCCCCCGCGACCTCGGCACGTCATGACAATAGACACTCCGGCCCTTTCACGCGTGGATCTTCCAAACCATTGCCGTATCACAAATGCCGTTCTTTATGTCTTTTCTTTTTCTCTAATTTTTTTTGCTTCTTCTTTGTGACACAAGTCCCGATCTTGCGTTCATACTCACACGTGGCGCAATTCGGCGATCTTTCCATTGCAAGGGCCCTTGTGTGTGTTGGTGTTGATGGGTCGTTTTGAGGTATTCCAACAAGTAGAAACGGAGTAAATCACGTTGTTATCCTTGTTTAGCTCACCGCTAGCGAGTCAAGTTCAGCTTATAGCGGCCTGTGGTATTTGTTCTAGAAATGACGTGAGCGGTATCGGTTGGTAGCGACAATGGCGCAGCATCAGAAGAGCCGATGCCCCCCCCTTTTGCAACGGCTTTTCTGGTTCTGGTTCAAGTTCTGGTTCAGGTACGGCGTAGTCATGCATAATGCATCCTACTATTTCCTTTCTTTCCTCGCGATGCCAAGGAGCTGTATGGATATGCCAAGCCAACGAAGCTGAGCCAAGTAGGTGATGTGCACATGCGACAATAGCAATAGCCTAGCCATATGAGACTACGCCACAAGCTTCAGCAACAGCAGCAGCAGCAAGCAGCATCAAGCAGCATCAAGGGATCGTGCGTACAACCTTGTAAGCGAGCAGACGGAACAGGTCGCATTAGTTGGAGAACGGCTCCGACTTCGCCAATGCAAACATGGTCTAGCCCCAGGAAGAGACCACTTTTGATGTGCGACTTGGAGAAACTAATCTGTAATTACAGTACAGCACGGTGACGGATCCGAACCCCGCCGTATCGTGTGTGGAGCGAGAGAGCATGTGGCCATTTCCAGAATCATGACGGCCCTATGGGATTTGGAGAAGAGGGCCTGAAGTTCCCGCCCTAACCTCCACTCAAACTTTCTGTAAGGCTGGAGCGGGCCTAGGGATCCTTTTCGCGATGCTATCTCGGCCTGGTGGTGTGCAAACTCACTGGAGTATCTGTTTCCAATTGTAGAGCGCCCGCGCACAGCACCAAGCCTGCCCACAGGATGCATTGTAGTGTGCCGTACCTCTTATTGCAGATATTATTTTATTTCCAGACAGCCATGGAAAAATAGCTATGAATCAGGAAGGAGCCAAGAAACTATCTGTGCCCCTATTTATGGCGAACCGAGCTGTGCGCGGTGTGCGCGGTGTGAGTGCGTGTGCGTGTGTGCGTGTGTGCGTGTGTGCGTACGTGTGAAGTGAGTGTGCGAACTCCCCCCCCCCTGCTCCTCTGATACCGGCGATATACCCCTTGCAGTGGTTTCCCTATCGATTCCGAAAAGAGCTAACCCCTCCGTTTCGCGAAATCTACTCCAGGTGCAAATACCCCGAGATCCTACTCTATAATGTCCATAATGGGTGATTTGCACCTCGGTGCCTGGCTTGGTACTCACGCCACCATATGTAGGTATAAGGTATCCAAGGGATAGGGATGCAGGCAAACGTCCTGCCTCGCTTCCGGCGGTTCTGCTGATAACCACCTCCCCTCCCCTCTCCTTCTGCCCCCCTCCGGTGTTTCCACTTGTTGTAGACAATTGATGTGAAAAATCTCGCTCATTCCTTTCCTTTATTTCATTTTCCTATTCTCCGCTCTTTTCCTGACTATATCTTTGAACAAACCTGTAACATCAGCCCCCCAGATTGGGACCATCAACCCCCCCGAAAATGAAGGGGGATATCGTTCTCACTCACGATGTCGAGGTCATTGAGATGACCAATGTTGGGGACGGTCCAATAGGGGACAAGGGAGCCAGCTGGAACATCTCTGCGAAGCATAACCGTGCCTCCAAGAGGCCCACGGATTGGATTGATGGATTTCGCCGCGCTGAAGAGGCGCCCCCTCACAAGTCTCGGCATGGTGGCTACCAGCCGACTATACCTCCTAAGGCACCTGCTGCCGGATACGATTTGAATGCTGCCAGCGCAAAGACTGCAAACACGGCCCTGGCTAGGGAGTTGAAGGGACGTCATCTTCAAATGATTGCATTTGGTGGTGCTATTGGTATGCCCATCCAGACGGGACAATCTATATGCCTGGGATAACAGCATCTGCGACGCTGGCAATAGCTGACTTGTGGGAAAAAAAAAAATAGGAACTGGTCTGTTTGTCGCGTCTGGAGCTTCCCTCGCCAAGGGTGGCCCTACAAGCCTGCTCCTTGCATATATGCTCATAGGAGCAATGCAGTATTGTACAATGCAGTCGCTAGGCGAGCTTTGTGTTGTGTTTCCCATTGCTGGCTCGTTCTCGGCTTTCTCGACTCGGTTTCTCGATCCTTCATGGGGGTTCGCCATGGGCTGGAAGTATGTTGTTTGCAATTCACTTGATCATTCTTCTTCTTGCCTTTCGTTTGTCACGAGGGATCGCTCGTTGTTGTGCGGTCAACCCAATTGCTAACTTGCTTTCAGTTATTGCCTTCAGTGGCTCTTCGTTTTGCCCCTGGAGATTATCTCGGCAGCCTATACAATCAGCTACTGGAACGATCACATTAGCAAAGCAATCTTTGTTGCCATATTTCTGGCTATTATTGTTATTATTAACCTGCTAGGAGTCAAAGCATATGGTGAAGCTGAATTTATCTTTTCAATTGTCAAAGTCGTTGCGGTTATGGGGTTCATGTAAGATTACCTCTTTTCTTCTTTTGTTGCTACACTTGCGCTTTTGTCTTTACTAATCCCCCTGAGCAGCATGCTTGCTATCGTCATTAATATCGGTGGAGAGCCGACGACCGGATATATTGGTGGGAAGTACTGGAGCCACCCTGGTGCTTTCAACAATGGATTCAAAGGTTTCTGCAGCGTCTTGGTCACCTCGTCCGCCGCTTTTGGTGGTACCGAGTTGATAGGATTGGCAGCAGCCGAGACGGCGAATCCTCGCAAGTCACTGCCCACAGCTATCAAGCAGGTGTTTTGGCGCATCACTCTGTTTTACGTTGTCTCCCTGATGCTTGTAGGACTCCTGGTTCCCTCTGATGAGCCTCGCCTCTTGGACGGCAAGAGTAGTGCAGATGCTTCAGCCAGCCCTTTTGTTATTGCAATCGAGAGTGCTGGGACAACAATCCTCCCCAGCATCATGAACGGGATCATCTTGATTGCAGTCATCAGCGTCGGAAATTCTTCAGTCTACGGCTCCTCTCGTACGCTCCTCGCCCTGGCTCAGCAGTCACATGCGCCCCAGATCTTTGCCTACATCGACAAGCAGGGCCGGCCGATCATGGCGATCCTGCTCGCATCGTGCATTGGACTCCTGGCGTTTTTGGCTGACCTGAAAGCACACGATACCATCTTCGACTGGCTTCTATCCATCAGCGCCTTGAGTATGCTATTCACCTGGGGGAGCGTATCGCTCTGCCACATTCGGTTTCGCAGGGCCTGGGCACACGCATCCAATACCCTGGAGCAACTGCCCTTCCGCTCCAACGTTGGAGTTGCTGGGTCATGGTTTGCGCTTATTGGATACACGCTGGTGCTGGCATCTCAAATCTGGATTGCCATCTCGCCCCTTGAGATGGGGTCCGCAGACTCGACAAAGCCGACGACAACGGACCGGGTGCAAACATTCTTCCTCGGCGCTATGGCTCTAGTGATTGTCCTGGTCTTCTATGTGGGCCATAAGATCTGGTACCGGACGGGTATTATCCGAGTCGACGAGATGGACATCAAGACGGGTCGACGGTACTTCCGCGTTCACATTGCGACTGAGCAAGAGCGCGAAGAGAGAGACAGGTGGCCTATATGGAAGAAGGTGTATCGGCTTTTGTGCTGATGCTAAGGCGTGTGTCGTGTTATGGTTTGATTGATTAATGAATACTGTAGTGTCGGCAGTTGATTGTTTGGTTTGTAATCAATCCGTAAAGGGAAGAAACCCTACAACCTCAGGTACCTACCAACTTACCTCGCTGCATTTACCTATGTTCTTTGTACCTTTAGCTTATTTCATGTGTGTCGATTTATTACTTATTAGTTTGCGTTACCTTAGTCAGACAGTTGGCAGTTACAGGCAGTTACAGGAAGTTACAGGCTATTACAGGCTCCCACAGGCTGCTTACAGGCCGCTACAGGCCGCTACACTATCCGAAACAAGAGCATTGTCCGAGAAAGGTACCCGTGGCTTGCTTGGCAGTGGCAGTGACAGAACCTTACCTTTTTTTTTTCCCCCCTCAACAATCGAATTGAGGCGAAGACTTTGCGGACTGTGTGTGGTGGCAACCGCTTTGTAAACTTCAAGGCTAGAACACCACAACCCCCCGAAAAGGAAAATGAAAGTCTATATAAATTTTTTTGGTAAAAAATCTTGTAATTTTTTGCGCTTCCAAGTGTCATCAAATCATCTGATACGAGGCTTGCAAGTGTTGGACTATAAAACAAGTTCGCCTCTATCGTCTTGGCAACTTATTTTTTTCCATCACATGAAAGCCAGGTCGGTGACCCAACGTGTATCAACAACCGAGTCTGTCTGGCAGAGAGCAGTCAAACGGTAGTTCACTACAGCATCATTTAGGTACCCAGTTACTGGATTAGACCTTATCGGGCCTTCCTAAAGAAGCAACTGTTGTTCAAGATCGAACTCTTAAGTTGATTAAGCTAGGCTCACGACCATGACTCTGATGATGTGCTTCGGGGAGACCGGGGAAAACGTCAGCCCACCCTTCTGCAGATCCCTGTTCTGCCCGATGCCAGTAGCTGTCAGTAGCTGCCAACACAATCTTCGATAGGACCCACGTGGGCTTCCCATTGGCTACAACTTCTCCATGCCTCTTATCTTGGCCATCGCACATGTTCCGCGCCAAGACGGCTGCCAAGTCGATACTCTGCCTATGTTAGTAACAAAATGGCTCGGAGGTGTGGTATCAAGATCTCTGGGCACTCTCGGTAGAAGGCAAGCTTCTTAGCTCCAAGGTATTGTTGAAGTTAGAATTCGACAGAAAGAAAAACGGTCTTCTGGATAAAAAATTAAGAACTGACAGACAATGGCGCCCCCTTCTATCCCTCAATAGCTTTCACAGACTGCAAGTTTCCCCCCTCCCTGCGTTAAACTCCTCCTCCCATTATGCATAAAATTAGAGTTGACTTTTGACTTGATTCTCTTCATGCCCCTCGGTATCCAAAACGGTTTGGCGTCTCAAGCCTTGCGGAGCTTGGGACGATCAGCTCCGACTCCATAGTACAATAGTAGTAGTAGCATAGTACCACAATACATGCTTGGCATACAATCTTTTGCACTGACCCAGCCTCGGCCAATGGAACCATGGAACCATGGAAGATCCTCAACCACGACCATCCATGAAAAAACTCGTGCACTCCAATCGAGGACGCCGTCTGTTTAATCATTGCGGAACATCTCCAGTCTTTCAGGATGCCAAGAAGCCATTCTAGTGTGCCCAGTTCGACGGTTCAACCCAGCAGATGACGCTTACGCCTGCTCGATGCGAAGTCTTCCCGCCACGACCATGCCTCACGATTCTGCATGCTGATTGGAGTTGGAGCTTCTGCATTTGGCATGGAAGGTGTTGGACCCTTTGCAATTGTGCTCGAATGGACCGATGGCCAAATCCTCTCACCGAAGTACATACATTTGGCAGTTGTAGGCTTGGCAAACTCGGGTCTGGCCCCCCCGTCCCCCCCTCCCCCTGGTTCGCCTCTGTAGCGACGTTGCAGTTGTTATATGAACCTCCGTCTCTGTCTCTTGTGATGTGAAAAAAGAAAGCTGTGTGTCTTAAGCATTCAAACCAGCTCCTGACTGGGAAACACCTGAGAATTTATCAATCTTTGTCTCAAGAAGGCCCCGTCACAATGGTGCTCCACGAGTACACCTACGTCTTCGCCCTGGGCACCTGCTTTGCCCTGCTCGAGGCTTACAACAATGGTGCCAGTACGTTCTTCCACACATACGCATACACACACACATAGGCTTATGGCCATGACCCCTGTTCTTTTCTACAGAATCATACTGACTTAATCATTTTCTCTTTCCAACAGACGATGTTGCCAACGCCTGGGCTACCAGTGTCTCTTCGAGATCCATCTCATACAGAATGGCAATGGTTTGCTGTGTCATTTTCGAGATGTTAGGTGCCTTGACAGTCGGTGCTCGAACTGCATCCACCATTAAGAACGGTATCATTCCCATTGAGGCGTTCAAGGGAAATGCTGGCGTCCAGCTGCTCGCCTTTGCTTGTGCCTCTGCTGGTGCCTCTACCTGGGTCATGTGGTGCACCAAGCATAATGCTCACGTCTCTTCAACCTACTCCCTTATCTCGTCCATCGCTGGTGTGGGTATCGCCACCGTTGGCGCCGGAAGTGTCCAATGGGGTTGGAATAAGGGCCAAGGTCTTGGTGCCATCTTTGCCGGCCTGGGTATGGCTCCTGCTATTGCTGGATGCTTTGCCGCCATCATCTTCATGTTGGTGAAGCTCGTCGTTCATGTGCGCAAGAACCCTGTCCCCTGGGCTGTCTGGACCTCGCCCTTCTTCTTCCTCATTGCTGGTACTATTTGTACGCTCTCCATCGTCTACAAGGGCTCCCCCCGACTAGGTCTCGCCAAGAAGCCTGCCTGGTACATCGCTGCCGTTACCCTTGGTGTGGGCTGGGGTCTTTTCTTCCTTTCCTGCATTTTCTTCGTCCCATATGTGCACGCCAAGGTCATCAAGAAGGACTACACCCTGAAGCTGTGGGATATCTTCCAGGGCCCTCTCCTCTTCAAGCGCCCCGCTCCCCCAGATGCTGAACACGCGGTTGTCCCCAACTATGCTGTCGTGCAAGAGCTTCCGGAATCCGACTCTGACTCTACCACTAACGACGAGAAGCTCAAGTCTGACGACCTCAAGTCGGGCGAAGGTGATGTCACCACTACCGCCCCTGCTGATAGCGAAAAGGGCCTTAACCTGGCTACTTATACCCATGAAGACTACAAGAGGCTCATGAAGCAGGCCGAGGAACGCCATCATGCGCGCCTCAGAAAGACCAAGGGACCTCTTGGCTGGGCTATGCGTACACTTCACGCCAACCAATTGGGTGCTGGATCTATTCACGAAACCCACAACATGATCGCTTTCTTCAAGCGCATTCCGGCCATGATTGTTGTTGCTGCCCTTTACGGTACTCACTACGACATTCACACTGCCCAGATTGGCATTTCTGGCACTCCCGAGGGCAAGCGTATGGAGCGCGTGTATGCCCACGCTACCAAGTACCCCAACGAGGTTGAGCATCTCTACTCGTTTGTTCAGATCATTACTGCTTGCACGGCCTCCTTCGCCCATGGAGCTAATGATGTTGGTAATGCTGTTGGAGTCTGGGCCGCTATGTATGCAGCCTGGTCTACTGGCGAGCCTACAGCCGCAAAGGCTGAAGTTCCTCTGTGGCAGCTCGGTATTACTGCTGCGACTATTTGCATTGGTTTCATTACCTACGGATACAATATTATGAAGGGTAAGCAGCTCAAAAAGATCTTCTTATTTGTTCTATTTGCAATTTCCAAACCAAGATGAAACATTAACTAACTTTTACATCTACAGTTATGGGTAACAAGATCACCTACCACTCCCCCAGCAGAGGTTCCTCTATGGAGATGGGCGCTGCCATCACTGTGCTCATCTTCTCGCAATACTCCCTGCCCGTCTCCACCTCCATGTGTATCACCGGAGCCACCGTTGGAGTTGGTCTTTGCAACGGTACCTACAAGGCTGTCAACTGGAAGCGAGTTGGCCTGCTTCTGTTCTCTTGGATCATGACCATCCCCATTGCTGGCCTCATTGGCGGCTGCCTCATGGGCCTGGCTCTCAACACTCCTCACTTCGCCTAAACGCCGCAAACTCGTGTTTGACTTGGCGTTGAACGAAAAAAATAACAACAATCATTATTGCTATCTAGTTGTAGTTGATATCCTTATATACAATTAAATATAATTCCAATTCAATTCTTACGCAAGCAGTTCCTTCTTCTGTTGTGCATTAACTCCCTTGGTTATCACAGCCGCCGAGGCCTCCTTTTCATCTTTTGAGCCAAGGCAATTCCAGACAATTACCTCCCTTGGCTACATGGATAGCCATCTCACAATATATATGCACTTACCAGGTCCCCATTTCGCCTTGTGCCCCATCCAAATCCTCCGCGCCCTCTACTCGTGGACTGATGGCATGAACCTAATCATAAGAAGCAGAAATTACGCTGATTACGTCGTCAATGTGTCTGTTATTGCCGTTGCAAACCTCGACTACGGAATCGTATTTTCGGTGGCCTTGGTCACTTTCTTGTGCTAAGCCCCTTTCGTCGTTTGCTCTAAGGACCATCCCACTAACTGGAAGGTCGTCTGAAAAATTTGAATCCTAAGCTTCATATGTGACAATTTGCTAAGTTGAGGCCGGCTCGGAGAGCCTGTGGGGCAAGCTTTGGTTGGGTATTTGCATTCGAAGGTAACTGACAGGTCGTAACCCATAGCCCATTGATAGCTTCCAGCTCTTGTCATTAAAACATGTGCCTGGTGTGTTTCTTATCTTTCGAAAGACTTGCTCGTAGCCTCTCATGGCGTCGTATTTGTCTTCGAAAGCTTTCATTGTCCATTACCGGCTAGGAAATAGATCGTTGAGGTTGTCCACGGGCTTCCGCTCCAAGACTTTGTGCTACATACTTACATCTCTATGGGTTTCTTCAATCCTGCTGTCATCTCTTGCTTGCACAAAGTGGTTCAAGAGTACCTGGGTCTGAGTGCTTGGCTACTTAGACTCTCTCAGTTGGGTCTTCATTGCCAGAAGAGTAAGGTATCTGTGTAACCGAGAGGAAGCACGCTGGAAAAGGGGTTTCTTTGTGTGAATTTCAACTATCGTAGATTTCTGATATAGCTTCTCTAACAGTCCAGTTGGGATTGTTTTCGAACGGATCTGGCGGCGTTCGCTTTCACACATCAATTCCAAAGACACAGATAAAGCCAAGACCGTACTTGCAATGATCGACACCGAGGAACTTCCAAGCATTGGTACTTGAGACAGTTAGTTATTTGAAAGCTAGCAAATTCACGCGCGAGATACATTTACAAGCCTTCACCTGAACCTACGAAAACTTCACATTTCATAAGGCGAACGCACCACTCGCCAATCATCCGGATCATTCTCGCCTCCAGTCCCCGGTCGGAACTCCTTCTGTTGTTCACAATAATCCTCCCACCACTCTTCGAATGCTTTTCTATTATACAAATGCGCTGGTGCACCTTCTCCTTCCCCGAAAAGGTCCAGAATATAGTCACAATACATCCAAACGCCCTCAAGATGTTGAGGTAGCAACGGCTTTTTGTCCTTCCGCGCGACTATAACAGTGCCGATGTGAGACTGCCATTCGGGGGGCGCAAAGCCAATTTCATGCTCAATGTGAAGATATGTGATGATTTGGTTGTCGAGATCGGCCCGGTTTGCAGACTGAGTGCCGACACGGTGGAAGACAAGCGGCACCTCGACGAGTCTTGGGACGGGAGGCACGGAGTTCGAGAAGACGGGGTGATCAGCCTTGATCATTGTCGCAGACCATGGCGCGAACCTGATTCTCTCAACTTCGCACCGGACGATGACGGCTTGGATAGATCCTGGTGCTGCTGCTGCTGCTGCATCAGTAGCTGCGTCGGTAGCTGGTGTACCTGGCTGTGGCTGTGGCTGCGACCGTGGCTGTGGCTGTGGGGCCGTTGCCGGACCGGAGCTTGGAGCGTCGGCTCCGGAATCCGAATCCGTGTCTATGTTATCCCATTTCGAGTAATCGATAACCATGGTGGATAATCCTAGGGCTCTTGATTTCCTGAGAGATATTAATTGGATTGAATAAAGACGATGGAAAGGAATGCACCCGCGAGAAATATTGACATTGCGCACTGCTGATGCAATCGAAAGCGGGGTTTTGGCAGTTATCACCTGTGATACGACGCAAAAGCTTGTCACAAGCGGACGCCACCAACTCCAGACAAGGCTTCTAACGCATCATTTGTCTGACCCTGGATAGGTACTCTACTACTGAGGGCTGATCTTATGCATTAATCTAGCTCAAAAGAGGATTGCTATCCCCTAGCACACCTAGTTGATACTGTAGTCTGCTTTATCTTTGTAAACAGAGAATATGTCGGGGAAGCGAAGTCCAGTAGAGTATTGCGGGACAGTTGCACACTATCCTTCACCCTCACCTCATTGCTACAGAGAACAATAGTCTTAAATAGGGTCCCGATGGGTTTCTGCGGCCCACGATATCTTGATGGAGACAATATGGAGATCGACTATGCGTATGATCTCTAGGCTTGTTATCTGATTGACTTGGTGAACTCATTAGCATTCACCCTATATATGAACTTGTCTCAAAGTACCTACCCGTTAGTTATGGAATCCACTGTTTCTCTACTTCTGGATGAGAGTCATATAAATTCTTTCCAACAACTTTCTGCAAGAGACTGGTAATTGGGAGAAGTGGAAGCCTATTTGAAAAAAAGAAGGGGCGGTTAATCCAGCCTTTTGCATATTTCTCCCCTTCTTCTTCTCCTTCTGAGTCCAAGTATCCACAAGCTGTAGGATACTTAAACAGTCCAGCTCGCATCCCATAAAACTCAATGGGTTTGTCGCTATTAAAGGGATCATAGTGCCCACATTCCATCCACATAGCCTAAATAAATAAATAGATGAGCATACTGATTCCTACATGTTGTTATTTGAAAATAAGAGAGTTACCATTCCATGACGCGCAAATCGTTCTGCAGCATCGGTGAACATCCTTCGATTATATCTACGCTGGCAAATCTCTCTGGCACGTCTGCAAGCTCCGGATACTTTCATGACGCTGCCGTAGTCTAGCTCTGAAACTAATTCAAAGATGTAATCTAATATCTCCGTAGGGAATATACTCTTTGCCATGTCAGCGAGCATGTATGGATCCATGAGAGGTGGCAGGGTTGTATTTTCGAATGAATCTGAGCCACGTAGCTCAAGGTGCAGGTACGCTGGTACAGAGCCCCCCTGCCATGAGGTATAAGTCCATGCATGACTGGATCGTGCAAGTTTGGGAAAGGTGTTAAACAAGGTATCAGCATCCATGCCTTCCATACCTAGGGGCCCACTGCGTGCAAGGCTCCATACAAAAGAGTGAGTGAAGGTCTCTGTGTGTTTTCCCGTTTGTGAAAAGGTGTCACGAGAGAGGCTAATATTTCCTGTACCATCTGCCTCAAAGGTGATGGAATCTGGAATGTGTCCGCCTAGACTGCTGTCGAAGTTGCTCCAGGTTCGTGCGACCATTTGTGCAATCGAGATCGACGTTTGGGAAGCATGGTCGCACACCTCAGGCGCAGGCAAGGGAACAAACATAATTAACCCGAAGTACCTATGTAAGAGTGAAGAAACAGGTTGACGACGAGTGAGCTAGCACTGGATGTAGGAGTTATAGGAAGCTAGGCTGCCACGGCTTGACCACTCTCTCTCCGTCACGTGCGAAATATCTCCTCAATTTTCTGACCAATGAATAGAGGCTTTCTCAAGTTCGCCTATGAGCATTTGCGAATCGTAATACAGTTCGTTTTGGTTTCGTCTCACATCATTACGAACTGCCAATAGGTGCTACATAGGTTCAACATTAAATCTTTGCAAAACATTTTCGATAGCGAATATACAATAAACCTATTACCCTAGTTGGTTCATTTAGCTATTTAGCTTTTCATATACCTTGATCATTATCATCTAGATATTTGTATATTACTAAACATAATGTCTAGATTAATTGGGTCCCGCGAAAATGACTTAGACCCCTTTTCCACAACTGCCAACATGTAGTCTAATGTCTATATGAGTTTTCACTATGAAAGTTGCTGCGCCACTGCCAGAACGATACATACGTCTGTTGAAGAATTGTCTAAATGCTCCATTGCTATTAGCAGCTACGTGGCGGCATAACGCCCCCGACATACACTAACAACCCCCTGCATATTCGGTCTACAAGATTGACCAAAGATTAAAATATGACAACCTCCATAGCTAGAAAGGTCAACGATGCCAAGCTTTTTACTCAAGTTTCTCAGTCGCTGTCGTTTAGAAACCACTCGGTAGGATTGCTTCTCCTATTCAGATTGATCAAATTGGCGAGGTCCGTAGCGTAATCATGAAGCGTCCCTCAAGTAGAATCTAGGTTTTCAACTTCCAATCAGTAATGAGATCTTTGAGAATTTGTGCGGCAAAGTCTACGCTCATCCCTACCGTGCTGCACAACATGCTGCAATTGCTTGGGGTCCAAGTATGAATTCTCAGTCAGGTCCTCTTACCTGACCGGTTCTTGTCTAGAGTGATACTTGTTCACGACACATCTAAAGTGTTATTCGCTCTCTTTTTCTTTTTCTCTCTGCGCGCGCGTGTGTGTCAAACCCTTTTGCTGCTACGAAACTATAGGGAGGAAAGTGGAATCGCACAAGCGTTTTCATGTAAGGAATCAGACGAGAAAAGGGAAGACATTTTCACTCCTAATCTAGCGAAGGATTCTTGGCCTCTTGAAGTCATTGACCCGTTCCCTGCAGACTCTTGCATTTTGGTAGCTTGGTGAATAACCCGTATGGCCTGTATGTTGACTCCAACGGCATCAAAGCCTCCAGGACAATCCAACTATGGTAGATTCAAGACCCGTTCGCTCTGCCAGAGACAACTTTGCCGGTCGTGAATCAACGGAATGCGCGTAAGTTGTATTTATTGGAGACCAAAAATTCACCAAATATGGTGATTCCAGATCTAGACACCCATGTTAAGGGCATACGTTGCCCCGTTGGCAGGTGAAACGACTGATATTGCGAACGGATTTCATTTGGTTAAGCGAATTGAATAGCTGTGCGACAAGTCCGTGCTCAAGCAAACCATCATTTAATGAAATCATGCTTGCCGATGAAGCGAATCACTCCTCTGGTGTAGACTACCTTATCTAGAATAATGCTCTACGAGTGAGTTGACTAGACATGGGTACAACAGCAAAGCTGTGCAGCAGCAAGCAAGAATTCACAAGCCAATATAACTAGAGTGGCAGAAGCGCAGTGTTCTTGAAGCTGCAGCTGTATGAAGTTGGCCATGCAAAATTATCATCCTCTTCTCATCGGGTAGAGGCAGACACGGTCGCTTTAGACTGGACTTACATGGTCGCGTGACGCGAGGAAAGGGATGGGATGAGATTGAAGGAAAACAACTACAACAAGAATGAAACACTTGTTCCAAACTAACGATTGAAGATGAGCAATCATGCATGTGCATATCGTACACGTATGCAAAGTGACAGATTTATCAACAAACAGTCGGTGTGAAAGAAGAACCAAGAACTCGCTAAACGTCTTTCAATGAGAGTTGGTTTACGACGAGCCCGGGGATGCATAGAGACCTCTACGTACGGTGCAACCGCTGGCGACATAAAACGAATAAAACCACGATTCATTTACGCCTACAAAGTGAGTAAGTCATTATTCGTATTTTTCGGTTTAAGATTGACGGGTCTATTCTTGGAGTGTATCCAGCCACCCTTTTTCTGTCATCATTCCGTCATTCCCAAGCTCACGCGACGACGCGGGAACTAAGGCACATTGCTAAACCCTCCACAAAAACACCAAACCCCCGACATCACCAAATCATCGTCGTGATCTAGCAACCCAAGATGCAGGGGTTGATGCATTCGATACTACACCGGAGAATTAAATACGTAACTGGGAACCCTGTTGACGTGCCGCATAGGTAGCCAAGACTTTTGCAACAAGACCAGACCAGCCAGGATTTTCGGCTTATCCTATTCCCCGCACTTTGCCTCAGCAGGATCCGGATCATCCGTGACCCCGTTGACGTTCTTAAGATGACGGGGGGGAGACACATTCATACCTCACCTGATCACCTCACCTCCTCGGACGAGACACCTCTCCTTCGCCTCAAAAATCGAAATCCAAGTCAAAACATACTCCCATCTAGCAATGGCCATAGGACGTCGAACGAAGAAAGTTTAGTCTTCATCAGGTCTATCTATCTTCTCTCTAGATCATCGAATCATTTCTTGGTTTCCGCCAAGAGAGTCTTAATTTTTCATCCATCATCCATATCTTTGTCATATTCTCTCTTAGCACCTCTTCCCTCTCAGCTAATGGAGGGCTTTCAGACAACAACAAAAATGACCATGGTGGCGATGCATTGCAAGGGCGGAATTGGCCAGACCTGCACTGCGGAGCCCCGATCCAAACGACTTCCCATGACCAAACGAAACAATCAACGCTAGCAACAAGGGAAATTTTTTGCAAAAAAGAAACGTCCACCGAATCGAGTTTGGTCATCCCGTCATTAAATTTACTCAGGCTTCATAACCGCAGGCTTCATGCCCAGGTTGTTGCGGTTGCGGAAGAACAAGATACCCTTGGCAGGTCCCTCGGCGTCCTGCACGGGCTCAACCCACTGGCACATGCGCGCGCTGCGGTACATGGCCTTGATGAAACCAATAGGGCCATCCTTGACATCAGCACGGTAGTGCTTGCCCATGATAGGCTTGATGGCCTCAGTAGCCTCATCTGCGTTGTAGAAGGGGATGGAGCTGACATAGTGGTGCAGGACGTGGGTCTCAATGATGCCGTGAAGAAGGTGTCGGCCGATGAAGCCCATCTCGCGATCGATGGTAGCAGCAGCACCACGGACAAAGTTCCACTCGTCACCAGTGTAGTGAGGAAGCGTAGGGTCGGTGTGCTGGAGGAAGGTGATGGCAACTAAAAGCAACCAAAGTCAGTCACGAGCTACGCGCATACCACACCGAGGATGAGATAATCAAAAACTTACCGAGCCAGTGGTTAACCCAGAGGTAGGGAATCATGTACCAGACGAGCATGTTCTGGAAACCAAACTGCTTGGTCAAGTAATAGAGAGCAGTAGCGGCCAAGATGATACCAATGTCGCTGTAGACAATGAGCTTGGCATCTCGGTTCTCATACAGGGGGCTGCGGGGATCGAAGTGGTTGACACCACCGCCGAAGCCGTTTCGCTTGCCCTTTCCACGACCCTCGCGCTGTCGCTCATGGTAGTTGTGGCCAGTAACGTTGGTCAGGAGGTAGTTGGGCCATCCGATGAGCTGCTGGCCAATGAGCAGCATGAGGTTGTAGAGGGGAGTCTCCTCGGCCAGCTCAGACAATTCGTGCACCATCTTGCCGAGACGGTTGGCCTGCTGCTCGCGAGTTCGAGGAACAAAGACCATGTCGCGCTCCATATGGCCAGTGGCCTTGTGGTGCTTGCGATGGGAGATTTGCCAGCTGAAGTAGGGGACGAGGAGACTGGAGTGGAGAACCCAGCCGGTGAGATCGTTGACAAAGGTGGAATCGGAGAAGGCGCCATGACCGCACTCGTGAGCGATGACCCAAAGGCCAGTGCCGAAGAGACCCTGGAGAACGGTGTAGAGAGCCCACAGACCAGCGCGGGCAGGCTTCGAGGGGACGTATTCGGGGGTCACATAGTTGTGGAACACGTAGAAGGTGGTGGCAAGGCAAATGATGTCGCGGAGGATGTAAGCGTAACCCTTGAGGGCAGAACGCTTGAAGCAGTGCTTGGGAATGGCATCATGGATCTCCTTGATGGTGAAGTCTGGGGGGGTGAACTCGTTGCCGTAGGTGTCGAAGAGACGGCCGTACTTGGATTCGGAGGACTTGATAGGGGCCTCAGCCTCCGAGGCGAGCGAAGAGAGCGATGTGTTCGAGGCCGAAGGACGGGGAGAATCCGAGGGCGAGACAGCAGCCGAGGACTCAGAGTCGGTAGCCGTGGCAGAGTTGACGGCCCTGCGAAGAGCAGGGTTCTTCTTTTGCCGGGTGTCGGCCGAAGTTGAGACGGAGGCCGCCATTGGGGATGGGGTTGCAAGTCAAGGAAAGGAGATTGACCCAGGTGAGACTTGAGAAGAGCCAAACTGGTCTCTGATCCTATTCGAGAGGGGGGAAGGGGGGGAAGAGATAAAGAAAAAGAGAAGAAGGAACTTGGAGAGGACGACCAAGAAGAAAAAGAGAGCTGAGATGGAGCTGAAATGGAGGTGGAAGGGGAGACACACAGGGCCTTCAAGTGGAGATGCAGAGCTAATATGTAAGTGACTTCTCTCGGTACTGGTCAATGTTTTGTTGGGGGTGCCGTGGAGCCAAAAAGTCGGCCGCAGGGGACGGGACAGCGGTACGGCGGTGCACCAGCAGCAGCAGCAGCAGCAAGCAGTAGCAGCGGCGACGGCGGCGGAGGAAGGCGGCGTGTGTGAATTGAGAGCTGCGGGTGTGAGTGGAACACCAATTGAACGGTCGAGGAAACCGAGACAATTCAAAGGACCAAACGAAATGTGAGAGGTGAAATTCTCTTCCGTAAGAATGGCAATGGCCAGTTGTTGATATTGTTCATTGTCATTGATTATTAACTTTTGTGTGGTCATCCAGCTTATTCCATTTTGTCTACCTATCTACAGTAAGCCCCCCTTACCAATTCGTGGGAGGCGACAAAGTGTCTGAAAGAAAAAAAAAAAATCAATAGATACATCAAGCTCCCGGTGCCGCCTTACCAGGGGGCTTGCACCGCTTGAAAGGAGCCAGTGTTCCTGATTCAAGACCCCCAGCCCAGCCATCCTTCACAACCTATCAGGACCCTATCAAAACCCAGGGGGAGAAAACCCCTACAAATTCAATCGCGGAAACACGCTAGAAAACGTCGCCTCCACCCTGGCCTTACCCATAGCCAAGAGAGGGTGGCAACGAACTTTTTTTTTTCTGCCCGAATACACGAATGGCAAATGCTGCACAAAGTACGTACATATCTTCTGTACTGTGTGTGCTTCGCACAGCTGAGAGATCTACTAGTAAATTTATTGGTTGTTCTGCCGGCCGACGACTCAGCTTACTAAACGGGGAAGCCGGTTGTGTCACCCATCAAAGATATTCTGCTCAAGAGGCGGGAGACTAGCAAAGCTGTACAATACCGCATTGGAAGAGCTGTGATGGTACATATCCCGCCAAGGGACTATTGATTAGTTACTGGGTGAAATCGCTTTTTCTTGACTTCTACACAGTACGGCCCAGTTTCGAAATGACGGCCCGGCAGTGGACACATGCCATGTTCAAAGCCAGCAATACAGCTTCGTCCCTGGACAACACTAACGACTCCTCCCTTCAAATCGCATGATGTTCCTAGTTATTGCCGAGGAGTTCCCCGTCCATGGCATCAACAGTTGTCCTATGTAGATTTTCTCGATCCTGCACTGCCGCGACTTGCCATCGACCTGGATGAGACCACAGTATCCTCACACACCTTGCACTCGTCAGCGCCGGGAGACGTCTATTTCCCGTCATCTGATTGATTACTTCAAGAAACGCCTCACCGCCTGACGCTGATCTTCGATTGACCGGGTGTGGATAACAAGAAGCGGGAGAGAGTACGGAGTCCGCATGTGGGTGGAGGAGACGGGCCACAAGATTGGTCCCAGCACCGTATATCCTACTTACCTCTTGTACGGCAAAAGGACATCCAGCGCATGTCTTGGAACGGAGACTCCAGTTGGCTTGAAGGCGTGGCGGCCCCCTCCCAACTTTGGCACAAGCTGGAAATCATAATTGGCATTTATTCGACATGTGAAATTGTGCATCATAAAGTTGATCAATTGGGCACGGGGCAAATCGGAGGAGATGACCGCAAGAAGGCCCAAGCCCATCCTGCCCCCCCCCCCCCCCCCCCCCTTCTCTCCATGCCCCGCGACTATGCTCGAGCCATGAGAAAGAGATGGGGTAGCAAGGTAGTTATGACACGCCTGTTTCATGGTAGATGAAATGGAATGGAGGCAATTGGTTCGATTTCACACAGGCTACTCCATCCCGAGACCTCGAGGGCCACTGCCCCACGAAAGAAGGCGGGATGCGAGGGAAGCCTTTTTGGGTGGGTGGTTCTTGATTCGAACAGGAAGAAATCGACCGTTGCTTGCTATTCCTGACAATTTTGCATTGTTAATGGCTCATCTATGCTATTGTATACCCTCGGTTAGAATAGTTCGAATGTGCGGTAGGTAGGCAACTTGGCAGGAGACGAGCATTGCGTAGGGAGTATTGATTGATGGATAAGATCCCAAGGACATTTCTCCCCAGTCGATCCATACCGTAATTGCGAATATTCCATGTACACCCGTCCAGTAAGATCAACAAACAAAGCCAAGCTCACCACCAGCATGATACACCTGGAAGGTTTGAATCGAATTGGGGGGAATTTCCCGCTCAATTCCGAAATAAGCTCACATCCGGGTCGTACGCATGCAAATGACCAGTCTCCGTGCTTTCATGCCTACATTACTTATCGTCATGCGTACAGCTGCAGGAATTTGATAAAGGTTGTCCTCGAGGCATGGTGGTTGGCTACCTCCCGTTCGTACAGAGGCAGGTAAGCACGACAAGGTTTGCGAGCAGGGAGTATAGTAGGGGAAGGACAAAATATGGCCACATGTGAATCATGGAGATGCCGAGGTGCGTTTTTCTTATTTCGCAGAGTCTATTGATTGGATAGCTGATTTTGGTTTGGATGGACGAACGCCTGATCTCCGAATGGCCTAGGCCGTAAGAACAACAGCACTCTAAGATCCCGACGCCTTTTTTTTTTTTCTCCCTTCTCTGGTAGTTGGGATGATGGGGGTGAAAGGTGTACAGTAGAGAGCGCCCAATTAGCCCTTGTCCATACCCCGTCGTGCGCTGTACGCCCCCAGATTGGCGACAGCCCCTCATCAGTGAGTGGGCAGGCAGGCGGGCAGGAGCAGGGTCCAGAGTTGCCCGCAGTTCCTCCATTTTTTTTTTTTTTTCTGTTGGGAATTTTGTTGAGCGGACCCTGGCCCTGACGCCGATGACCCTAAGGTTCAGACAGGGGAGGAGGGGAGGGTGCGGTAGAAATATGGAGCACCCCTTGTGTGTAAGAGAAACCGCGAGCACGTTTTGATTCTCTTTTTTCTCAGTTGTGCACTGTACGGTACTACTAGCATATAGTACCTACACTGCCTACACGACCATGAAATTGCCCTTGTCTAGGCTTGATAACAGGTCATAGCATCGTGTCAATTTTCATTTTCTAGCACAATCCATTATGCGATATACGTACATACCAGGTGAAGTTCTGTAACTTAGCGGAGCCATTCGATCTTTTTACAGAAAGAAGCCTAGCTCAGGTCCATCCAGCACCTTGCCTTCCATTGGTACCTACCTTAGTTAGGTACGTACTTTGTTTGCTCTGGGACTGTATCTCTAGTACCTTATTCGATGACAGAGCACTGTCTACCTCTAGGTATAGATGTCCTATTGACAGCATTGTTGGTCTATATTGTGCATGAATCAAACTATTCCATCTAATCTGTGCATCCAAGAGTAATTGCATTCGTGGATGCCGAGCATTGACATTTCTGCAACTCCAAGGCTTTCAACATTTCGAGTCAATTGTTGCTGTCTGCTTCAGGTAGACCAAGCAAGAAACGAAGTACTCCTCCCTTGTTCAGATCAGGACTTTCTCTCCGGCCACGAGTTCTTTTCTTCTCTTAGTCCCGGTTAATACCCACCCCGTCCTCTCGGCAAGAGAATATACCGACCGACTGCACAGATTACAGTCCTGATGAACTGATCCCAACCATCTGTACAAGAGCTTGGTCCAGCGTTCGGTTTCCCTCCACCTGACCTGGCTGGTCTAAGCGCCCGCTTTGGCTGCTCCTTCGCAGAGCCGCCTTCCGGGTCAGCTCATAGTGGTTCGACATGCTCAACGTCAAAGAAAACCTCGTTCCTGGAATATGGAGTAAGCAGACAGCTGCAAGTTGGTCTTCTCGAATTGATCTACATGTTCTAGACAACATCTCCCTCTCTCTCCTTTGCCACTGATCCCCCCTCTTCCCACTCGGAACAGCTTTTGTTGGGAAACCCCCCCTTCCACATCCCAGTCATTCCAACCCATCTCCATACATTCCCTTGATGGGCACTTCAACGGCAATACGAGCATATGAGCGTCTCGAGAAACTCCACCCGAGCCCAGGAAGATGCTTCGGTTGAATCAGGATGATCAATCGGGTGTACTGAAATAACCACTCATGAAGGAGCCTGATTATCAGCACCCCAGGCTAGAACAAGCTCCTTCAGTAGATGGTAAATCATGTCATTGCGGGCACCGGCTGGCATCTCCTGAAAACCCTGGGTATTCTCTCTAATGAACGAGCTTATGGCTTGCTGTCTTGTGCTTTGAGTGGTTTGGGCTGTTGCATTCTGGCTTTGTGTCATTCTCTGTTCAGTCTCTTGCTGTTGGGAGGTAGTTTGGTGTAACTGGGATGAGTTGACCGGCTTGGGCATTGGCCGGATAAGCAAATCGCTGCCTGGTTCCAGCGGCCAGTCCTTCACGACTGAGGCTTGGCTATCTGGTTCGTCATAAGTGACCCGTATTCGTTTCGCATCATTCTCGCCTGCGTCAACCTCATCACTCTCATCTGCCTCCTGGCGCTTCCTTTTCCGCAATCGCGTATTGAAGGGACTTCTCTTTGCCTGACTTTTTGATGCGTTGTCCCTCAGTAACTGCCGGAACTGTCCTTCGTAATACTTTAGTTGTCCTAGCGTCCGCGGTGTCACCAATGGCGTCCTTGGTTCGATGGATGGCAATGGGCTGCCTTCGTGAGACTCGATGTTATCGTCGAGCTCAGCGTCGCTATCGGAGCTGGCATCGCCGTCACTGCTGTCATCACTAGTACCCTCGTCATCTTCCTCGACGGACTCAGTAGATTGACTCTTTTGTCTGATCTTCTCAAGAGAAGTTGTATTCTGAAGATTGTTTTGAATTGCCTTTTCTAAAGCGGGTTGCAAATGTGCAACTAAAGACGCAATGATTTCCGTCTTGTAATCTCCGGAAGTAGAGGCATGCTGTCCTCCTGCCTTGAGCCTCTCCTGAAGATAGTAAATATGCTGGCTGTACTCCTTACAGCTGCTATCAGCATTCAGAAGCGGAGGAGGTTGGTGTTCTGCTAGCAATTCCTCCCGACGCTTCTGTAACCTGATCTCAGTCCAGTCGGAGACTGCTGTTCTAATATGTGCAATTATCTTGAACTCCAGGTCTTGGCTGAGCATCTCCAAGTGATTTTCGTTGTGACGCATACAGACTTTCCCCCATTCTTCTATCGCTGTGGCAAGGTCTGATCCAGAGGCCGTACGGACTGGGCTTTTCCCTCTTAACATCAGCTCGGTCTGGTACTCCTCGCACCAGGTATCAACCGTCTTTCGCAGGTGTCGCCAATCCCTCCACCGATACCCGATATCGGTTTGTGAATTGATTCCGTGAAGAACCTTTATCCAAAACTCCTCCATTTGACTGGAGTAGTCTCTTAGATAGTGATTTTCTAGGCGGAGACACACTTTCATAGCCAATACCTTATCAGAAGCTGAAGGTCCATATTCAGGCTTGACGGTTACCGTTCGGCGGAATTTGAGTGGCTGGACATCTCCCCGTTGGGATTTGGGTCGGTGCTGTAACCACTAGAACAATTAGGAACCATCTCGGGGAGCAACCTGAGAGAGAGATACGAGTACATACTTCAGAGCCAGTTGGGAGATAATTTTTTCTGTCCGTTTTCCTGTCCGAATCCTCGCCCTTGGAAGCTTCAACTAGGGTTGAGGAAGGCTCAGAAAGGAGGGTATTTTGGCTGCTGCTGATGAGCATGTTTCCCTTCTTTTGATTGCTTCCTGTTTGCGTCCCTTCTTGAGCATGAATCTGTTTGTCATCATATACGTCTCCCCGACGGAGTTTCCTTTGCAAGTTGGAAACCCGCTTGTCTATCGAAAGTTGGCGTCTTGTTGATCGACTTGCGGCAGGTGATTCTTCGACAGGAAGAGCGGGCAATTCCCTGTCTGGACTGAAGGGTGTGCCAGGGAAACCCTGAGAACCGGGAAGCAGGTGGTTGATAGTGGAGGATTCTTCTGGTCTCTGAAGCTTCTTCGATCTGGAAGACTGACGGAAACTCATGATGAGACGTAGTGGAAAGGATGTGTACGATACTAACTTAAAGTGAAAAGAGGATGGGCAGGTGTGTAAGAGGATCCAAAACGTAACAGTTTGTAGTACAGGAGACGAGCTTGGAGTTGCAAAATGCGAAAGACACAAATAAAAAAAGGGCGGAATAGAAGAGGTGGGCGAAAGAATCGTGAGAGGTGTGCAAGATGAGGGCGTACAGCTGCAGTGGTGATTTGGCTTTCGGTTTGTGTAGCAGCTGCGTGCAAACGACAGCCAACACTTGGTCAATTATTCGGGACAGGTCTGTTGCCCCTGTGTAGATGACTGCGGTTTAGCCACCAATGCCCGGGTTTGAGATGCATTGTCCTTACCAGCGGCATGTTGGGGGTTGTTGAGAAAGCTTTTGACGACTTTCGCCCCCCTTGGCTTGCACACCCATTGTAGTTATCATAGGTCAACCGTTGAAGGAAGGCAGTTTCGTATGATATTGTTATGTGAGATGAAGATCTGAGACCATTTTCCATAGAGCGCTACATTCTTAGTGGCTGTTTGTGTTGGCCGTATTGAGGCGAGGTTTGAATGCCTTTATATCATTATGCAACCCAATAATGTACCGTGAGAGGATAAATGTCAAAAAAGGTATAATCAAGTCAACCTTGGTATTTAGATAACAATAGTACATATTGGATCAAGTATAAGAGAGCCTTCTAGATATAAATCAAAAGCAGCTGCATGCACGATACGCTCAAACACAATAGCCTCCCCAGGCGAGGAACGCCAGTTATTCTAACCACAACTCCAGCGCATACATATTGGATAAGCATAATAGGAAAAGAACGGGCATGCGAAAGGTCGCAGAGGTATCGGTTACGTGATCTCATACTCTTTTCCTTTCGCATCCTGTTACCATGAAACAAACGTCCCCTCCGTATCCAAAACCTGTCTCAATCGCTGAGGCATAAAGTCCACCCACATGTTGATGCGTTCCTGGTCCAAACCTGCCCACACATCACGCACCACCTGCTGCAAAGTCTCGTCCTCCCAGTCCTTGGGCGCCTCTGCGAGCGTCCACTGCTTCCTGGGCGGCCAAAGTGAATCCAGCGGGCTCAGGTCCGGGCTCTCCCCGCAGTTGAAGTGGCACCGCACGCCGTTGTCCTCCTTCCATTGCTGCACCAGGTTGACCTTGCTCGCGGACCCGTGGGCGAACGAGTCAGTGTCCTCTTCAATAATGAAGGCCCTGGGGCCAGGGTTTGTAAGCCAGGGCTTAACCGCCTTGACGAGCACCTTGTCACGGTACTCGGGCATGGTCATGATTCCTGCGCAATTGGGGCTGGTCGACTCCTCGTAAAAGACCGGCTCGCTCTTGAAGTTGTATCCCACCGCCACCCAGGTATGAACTCTCTTGACGTCACGCGGCCAGTTAGCTTCGTCCAGCGGCGAGCAGCTGGGGCAGAACTTCTCGCCCGCGCGGGGGAGAAGGCGTATCTTGCCGTCGAGGCCGAAGCCAAAGTGCAGCTCTGCGCTGAACCGCACGAAGCGCCAGTCCTGCGGCTGGTACGTCTCGAGCATCTTGCGTACGTACTCGGTTCGCTTCTCGCGCAGCTTCTTGTGCGTCCAGGTGCGGGCGCAGGAGAGGCAGCGGCGGTAGCTCAGGGTGCCCATGGTGCGGTGCAGCGTGCGAGCGTTGCACTCCATTTGCACCCCAGCTTCCTTTGCGAGGCCGCTCCAGTTGAGGTTGACGTTATCGTAGGCGTCGTCCCAGAGGACGCCCTCCATCTTCTTCTGATCCTCGTCAGAGATCTTGCTGGGGCGACCGCGGGTTTCCTCCCACTCGGGATCATTCCGCTTGGAGGCAGGCACACTAAGGGCAGCGTAGCCTTGGGATCGTGAAAGGTCAAAGTGACGAAAGATGGCTGACTTGTTAACGGGCAGGCCTTGGGATTCGAGGTATGATATTGTCCCTCTCACCATGGCCTTTTTGGGAGTGTCGCCATGTTTGTAACCGGGGGGCATGTTTACCACCGGTTTTTTTCAGTGTTTTGTGTCTGCGTGTAAGCGCAATGCTGGGCTGCGTTATTTCGTCTCCCCTCCGTGCTCGTCGCTCATCAGTGTTCCGGTACCGTGCCGCCGTCTCCGGCTCCGGTTCCGGCTCCGAATGCGTCTCCACGGCGCGGAAGTGGCGGGGAATATTAAAGGCACACAGCGCCTCCAGGGCCCGAGTGTGTGGTGGGTGGGAGGAGAGAAATCGGAGAGGGCTGAAATGAGGTGCAGTGTTTGGATGTTTTTGTCTGCCTCTCCCTCCCGCTCTCCTCCCCACAACGCATTGCTCCACGTTGTAGTCGAGACTTTGGTCCCGTCAGTTGAGTGCATTCTGGGTCACGTGACTCAGCCAACCCCGTACAGGCCAGGCAATGCCATCTTCAACTGAAAACATGAAGCATTTAGGCATAAAGAATGTCCAATGTGAGCACCTCTGTACTTAAATCCAAATTTATTAGTGAGGCATCCCGAACCCAGATTCGCTACGCCGGGCGTCGCGGAACTAGTCAGCATAGCATCACGCTCAAGAGCTTGAGGCAGTCATCTCACGTTTGTTGACCGGAAACTACCCTAGACCTGCTGGTCATTTGAGCTCGACAGGAGTTTGGGTTGTCAAATGTTGTAATTACACACCCTCTAGGCAATAGCAGGTTCTAGATAAACCTAAGCGTTTTGAGCTCGTCTCATCATTTGGGGGAATGATAACATCCGGCATGAAATACCTTCCCAGTGTTGTTGCCTGATCCATCGCCATGGGAGGCATTCGCTGCATCGCAAGAATCATAAGCATAGGAACCACACAGCTCTCTACAACCATGGTCTTATAATGCTCTATGCACACACACTTCATTCACTTGGCTTGTCTTATGATGAATGTCTTTTTTGAATTCTTATAAAGTATTTTTTTGGTTTCAGGATCACAAGATCAATCCTTCTATCCAGCTACTGGACATGAAATGACCATTACGAAGTTGAGGCACCATAAGTTCCAACTTTCAACCCTTCCTCTCCCCAGTCTATAATCAAATCTCCTCGCCACTGCCAGAAAAAAAGAAAATGAAAATCGCTTTCTCTTGTGCAAATGCTCCCAAGATCTCGCCCCGTATATCAAACGCCAAGAAGCGGAGCCGCATATGTCCCCATCTATACCAAAATATACATGTCAGTCCCTTATAGGGCGACTCGTAAATACCGTTGCATCTATGTAATCCCATCAATAAGCCCCCTCATGTTGTGCTCCCAGCACATTTGCCTCTAGGCTTTGCCTGCCTCACGCACTGATATCATGAACCGGTCTTCCGCCCCAACCTCTCCCACAGGTCGTGCGGATGGCACATTGGCATTTCGTTCTGACAGCACAGCTCCGATTTCATCCGGGGTCTTGGCCCCCAGCAATGCCATTTCGCGATTCATAAGGAGTGCAACAGCAGCTCGAACAAGGAGGCCATCTCCTTCAAATACGTAGACATCCCATAGCCTCGCTGCCTCGTCGATGGCTAGATGGCTGGTGAACATACTCGTAAAAATCTCGCTGAGGTGGAATTCCAATTTCGCGGCATCAACACTCCTGGTAAGATGTTGTTGTAACGTAGCTGATTTGGCAGCCAGCGTTTGCATGACAAGGTTACAGGCCGATGATTGCGCCCCCGCGTCTGCTGCGTAAAATGACAAGGGGAGTGACCGATTGAGGAGATTACATAGCGAGATGAATGCTGCTGCTGCGTTCGGCAGATTTAGGAGAAGTAATGCAGCAATAGTCTAATGTAGCGTTAGTTCACAAGGCGCTCCTGTATGACAGATGTGTTCTACACTTACGTTGCAGCCTGGCACATAGCCAATGTCACTGCGGTACATGGCGTATGCGCTGAGCACGTCAACCAAGCTTTGGTGCAACGGTCCGCCAACTTCGAAGATGCGCAGGTCGTTCCATGTTCTATCAGCCGCATCTCTACGGATGTCCTTGAACCACCTGGCTCTGCGGGCGTCATCGGCATCGGCCTTGTCGTCATTGACCCGAGCTTCCACCTCTCTCGCTCTTGCGAGTGCTGCCTCGAATGAACCTTCGCTGAGCCCTAACTCGTTCCCAATCGCCCGGGACCACACCATACCTCGGCTGCGGGGAGCAACGCCTTTCCACCACAACTCTCTCGTTCTACGCTCTCGGATGGCCTCGTTCCAACGAGGGATAACTTCCTTCTCCCAAACCTGCATCAGGCTATCAACAGTGGCGTCTCGTCCCTCAACCTTTGCTTTTCGTGAAGCCTCTCGGCGTTCTTCAGCTTTGGCACTTGCTGCCATCATCTTCTGGTATTCCTTTAGATGCCGCCGTTCCTCCGCGGGATCTTTGGGTGGCAACCAAGATGGTCGAGTACGGCTCAAAACTGCCTCCTTCTCCTTGGAAATCGGGAGAGGATCGATCATGATGTTGGTACGTCGGAGAGGCGGAAGTTCAGGAGTCGACTTGACTCTTTGCTTCTTGTCGTAGGAATTGTCCAGTGATCGTCGACGACTGGTATTCCACGTATTTGGGCGGGCACTATTTTTTTGCTTGGCCTCCTGCTCCTCAATTTCACCAGCATGCTCTTCCAGCTTCTCTGTGAGGGCCTTGGCCTCAGCATTGAGTTCTGATAGAGCAGCATTCCAGCTATGTGCGCGAGGTTTCAGAGGGCTTCTTGGGACACCATCAGTCTTCCACGAGGGAGATCGAAGGGAGCCCTGGGCTTGAGCAACAGGGGGTGTGCCATTGCCAACGCTTCGTACACGCTCCTTCGGAGCTCGGGTGGGAGAAGGGGAAGGCGAGACGGAGCTTGCTCTGCTGGGAGAACGCTCCTCCGGAGGTCTAGGAGAGATGGGAACGTTGTCTAGAACCAAGCCTTCGGGAATATCGTCGCCATCGTCTTCATCACACTCTCGCTCAAGATCGGTCAACGACTTGCGATCGCGGATGGTCTGCCAGCTACCCCTTCGCGGCTTAGGCGGAAAGCTTGGGTCTCTGGGATTAAGCGAAAATCCAGGGCTTGGGCTGCGATGTCGTCGAGAAAAGGGGAGGGAGCCTGAAGAGGGACTCGTCAGGCGTTTCGGGCGAGTAGCAAGCGAAGGCTCGGACAGAGCACTGAGATTGGTGCTCCGAGGGTTGGAAGTATAGACGTTTGTCTGCAGAGTCGGATAAGGAGGACGAGCTTTGGAGGCGGTTCGGCCGGCGGCGAGGGTTCGACCTGGTTGAGCCTTAACGGGCAAGGAGCGGATGCCGACCTCAGAAGGGTTCTTGAGAGTCACGGTGACATTGTCGTCATCTAAGCCAATGTCTTCGAAGTGGCCGGTGTCAGCCAAGACGCTACCGTCATCGCTACTAAAGGACTGGAAGGACGAGGATTTTGAGCTCTTGGAAGCTGTCATCCCTGGAGGGGATTCTGGGCTGGATAGGAAACTATCACTGTCGTGAGAACGAATCATTGTCGCATGGCCGGAGGGTCAAGGCGACGGGAGAGAAGACAGGAAAACGCCGACTCGTTAGGATGGATTAATTTGAGGTTGTTTGTGGTTCGGGCTGTTGTCGAGAGCAGGTGTTTGAGTTAGAGGCAACAGTGTCGCCTGTGTTCTTCTTTCTCTTTTCTTTTTGTTCGATTGAATGTCTGCAGGCGGTGTCGGGACCGGTGTATTGTTCCTGGGCTGAATCTCAGGGCTGATGAAGGAGTCGTTTCAAAGATAACCAGGGTGTTGAGTCGGGTCCAGAATTAGTTCAGGGAGTGGATGAGTTCCCTAATAGGAATGTAACTGAAGCGAGATGAACGATGAACTGCTTGGGGTTCAAGCAAAATCAAGCAACAGTAGTCTGTAATATGGAGTATGAAAGTATGGGGAAGAGGTAAAACGAATGGTCGAGGGAAGAAAATGGAACAACAGAGGCAGACGCCGGGGGGAATGGGCAAATCGATTAACAATGGAATGGTATCGTGTCTAAGGTGCCGTGTGTCGTGGGTTTTTGTTGGTGCTTACGCTGGCGGTTTCGCTCAAGCGAACGAGCGACGAGGAGGCGCAGGGCGAGACAAGCGCCAAATGGGGGATTCAATTAAGAAAATAAAGAAGTAAGTAAATAAGTAAATAAATAAATAAATGAATATACGGTTGAACAGCAGGGGATGAATAGGATGGAGAAGTGAGCGAGAGACGAAGACGAGAAGCCCTAGGAAGTAAGATAGCGAGAGAGTCTGGACATCTCAGGAACGACAGCAGGGAAGGCAGGTAACGAAAAAAGAATGAAGTAACAATGACGGACAAGTTGGTATTATTATTACAGCAAAGTAATTATGGAGTACGGAGCACGGGGGGAAGCAGAGGAGAGGAGAGGAGTGGAGAGGAGAGAGGGAAAAAGCAAGGAAGAGACAAAACCGGCAGAATTAGTACGTCAAGGTCGGCCACTGCAGAATGAATGACGAACGATCTGATCACTGTCTAATCTGAACCGGGCTCCTAATTTAGGATACAGACCCGTTCTATGGCAGTCTGCAGTGCCAAGTTGCCTGTCAGTGATCAAGGAGGGCGCCCAGTTAAATCATATAGAAGCCAAATTGGCGTCTTGCAGGTACTGTACATGGTACATACAGCAGCTGCCTGCGCGGTCTTGGGCCAATTGTGCAGCAGTATTGAGCCGGGGTACATGCAAGGTACAGGCGCCTGGACCACTGATGGGGCCTTGGAAGGGGCCCAATGGGTGGAGTCCCCTTGTTGATGGGAGGTATCTCAGTGTACCCGCGGCGTACCTTGCCGGCGATGAGGCGACCCCAAACACATCCGTCTGAACGTGTCATCTAAAGCATGAAGGATCCATGGATGAGGGTTTGGGCATCCGCAATTGGGGGGGAGGGAGGGGAGAGCGATCCCCAAAGAGGCATCGCTGCTGATACCAACTGAACCATTGCAGACGGGGAGGCGCACAACGCCAGGGCAGCGCAGGTACCTAAGTTGAGATACCTATTTTGCAGGATCTTCTTGCGGTGTGGTGTAACTTGGTACCTTGCAGCGGTGCAAATGCGGGTGAGAAACATGCCCCGTCGAGTTCCCTGCAACCGGCAGGTCAGGTCAGGTCAGGTCTGCTGGTCTGGTCTCATCACCTTCACTGTGTCGAGAAAGAAAAAAAAACACGCACACGGGTCTACATACAGTATTTCTTGTCCAGCAACATTGGCTGTAGCGGTTCATGCATTTCAGCATGGATAACATCGTTGTGGGTGTGTGTGTGCGCGTGCGTGACTAATCCCAAACGACCCCTTGCGGGTGGCAATCTCGGTCGCATGTGTGCGGGCTAATAAGCCGCAACGACCAGTCATGTCTTGACAAGGCCATGATACAACCATAGCTTCTCTAAATATCTCACGTCGTTTTCTGAGCAGTCCTCCTATTTGTATACCAAATAATTGTTTTTATAGTGTTAATTATCCCGTGCGTACGCATTGCACCACCGCACCATGGTCTACGGGATATCTGCCGTAAAGTGAGGAGCTGCGCTTGTCTCACATTCAATCACCGAGTCTTTGCCACCTTCGTATCCTCCCTTGGCCATTTTCGAATCTCTTTCTCTCTCTGACGTTCCCCTTCATGCCGCGTTGGTCCTGGAGCAAGCGCAGCTCAACATGGAGCAATGTACAGTACTAAATAATTACACAATGTTCCCCTTCCGTGTCGGGCCATGTTCCGAAAGCGGATAGGAATCCAATATATTATCGACCCAAACTGGTGCCAACTCCCCGGAGCCTTTGCTTCTTATCGCTCTCCTGTATCTTGGCGATGAGCTTATCACCGTCCACTGATGACTCGGATGATGAGCTGTCCTCGTCTGTTTCGCCAACGCCGAAAAGCCTGAATGCATCCACTCCCACTGGCTGCTTTGCTTTCGCTTTGCGCGCTCGTTCAATTGCAAGTTGCGTCTGGACCTGTCTCTCATTCCTCATGCTCTCATGAACAACCATTTCCAGCGCCTTCTTGTGTGCAGAGAAGAGAGGCACAGATGATCCCATATACTTGGAGAATCTCTTGGATAGATTGTACCAAAAGTTGCCGTACTGTCTGTCGCTCTGAATCCCCCGATTCGTGAGTTCTGCTTGCATAACCTGGGCCGCTCGCCTAGGAAGTAGAGGTGTGCTCCAGTCTGGCTTGAATGAGGCCTGGGCTACCGCCTGGTTTTGAATCTCAGCTGCAAACTTCTCCTCAAACCAGGTAGCTGTGGATTTGATCGCGTGCTCAGAAACGCCATCCCGGATGACTGCTGGCATGAATTCTCGTGGCTCTATTGTAGAAGTACCAATAGACCTTGGCCCGCCCTTTTGCCTCTCCACTTTGCCCCCCAACCCCTTCGTGCTGGCATATTGAGGACTCATCCGTCTTTGGGGCAATTTAGTAAGCTTGGTGTTTACTTTTTTATTTTTCGCTGTGCCCGGAAGATCCCTTTGTGCATCCCCAATAGTTTTGGTGTCCGTCGACCGGGATGCCTTGGCATTCTGCTTGCTGTGCTGAATTCTTTCAATTGGCGAAGACGCTACCTCTCGAGAAGGAGGAGAAGAGAACCTTACATTCCGTTTAATCCCTTTATTGGAAAGTGAATTTGCGAATTTCAGGATGCCTTTCAAACCACTCGTCAGATTATCCTGGCAAGGCTCGAATAGCTCATGTTGCGTGCATTGAACACCACGCTTGGTGTTTGAAGGTGTGAGAGGGAGTCTGGGCTGCGATTGATCTGTCACTGATCGATTGTTGCTTATCAAGATTGGACCAGTCTTTTGATTGATGACCGATGCCACACCCCGTCTAGGACGCTCAGCAGGTACCTTAGGACTGCCTCTAGAGTGGCGTGAAAAATTAGAAACACTCTTAAAACTCTCACGGGAAGTGTGAAGTTGGGAAGAAGGCGGCGGCAATGATGCAAGTTCATCTTCAGCCTCCGAGTCGTCAATGGAACCATCGTAATTCACTGGCAACCGCACATCATAGCAGGAGCCCTGCTCAGCCTTGATTATTGGCGAGTCAGGTTCGCTTTCATCCCAAGAATCGTTCAAGCCATGTGCCTCTTGTTCACTTAGTTCTGGGGACCTTTCCAATTTGAGAAACTGTTCTCGCTTAATTGGAATGTATTCAGAAGAGCATTGTTGGGAACTGCCAACGCCTGGCGACCGTCGCTTTCGAGTATCGCTGGATCTTTGGAGGGAAGGCCTTAGTTTATAAGATGAGGAGCCAATATCTCTAGCAACTTCCTTGTTTCTGGTCACTGCATGCTGGAATGTAACAGACTGGGTTCTCTGCTCAGAATTACCGCTCTTCAGCGGCGAAGGGGCTATGGATCGTGCAACTTCATCCTGATCAAGTACGTTCGAAGAGGTGTCCGAATCTTCAGATGAAGAATCTTGAGTCAGGTCTATCATGAGGGATTCTTTGGTCGGACTGTGTAATACGAGAGGTCGAGACTTAGACAGCATAGTTTGTGATGCGATAGTGTGTGACGAGCTCGGGGGCCGGCGTTGTTTGGTAACAGGCCCGGTTTGCTTTTGGCAGTGTTCACTTTTCGTACCGCTGTCAACATGGGCCGGTTTGTTGGACAAGGTTGACTTTTGAGGGGTGCGAACAATCTTCAGGATCTCACAGTCGCTGTCATGTACTTCACTGGCTGCTTGGCCAGTGGCAGCAATTGCTACTTTCTTCCCACGTTGTTTTTTCTTGTCAATGATGCTGCCTGGCTGGCTTTGACAGCGTTTTCTAGATAACTCTTGCTTCTTTTCGATGATGCCGTCAGAGTCATCGGCATTGTCACTCTGTGGCGTTGCGAGCCGGAGCAGTCCCGTCATGGGAGATGTTGGATTAGAACGGTCCCCGATATTTCGAGGAATAGATGCAGCACGCACTCGAGTGGATTCCGGTTGCTGTAGAGGTCTAATGGCGCGAGGGGTGAGGGACGTTGCTCGATGCTTAGCTGTTCCCGAGGGCCTAAGCTCTTCTGGTAGCTTGAACTTCATTTGAGGCTTGGATTTCGTCCCAGAAACGGTCCCATTCAACTTGACTCGTTTTTCTGGTCGACCCTTTAGAGGGGGTGTCGTGTTCACTGGCTTTCTCTTCTTACTGACAGAGTGCGGGATTCTCTCATTCTCGCTTTCTGAGCATTCCGCTGACGAAATATCGATCGGCGCAAAGGGTGAGCTACCTGGAGCGTGTGAGGTAGACTTGCTTGGCGTAAACTTGCTTGGCGTTTTTCGGACAGGAGTGCGTGGAGTTGGAGTACGCCATGATCTCCCGCGACTCGTGGACTTGGGTGTCTCTGGGACTTTCTCACCACGCTGACCCAAGTCTTCGTTCAAGACACAGCTTTGAGAAGTCAGCCTTGGTGACGGTGGTGTTGAAGGAATAGAGACGGAATCAGCAGCGAACGGTGATTTCAAGCTATTCCGAGCTGGCTTGGTCGCTGACTGGCTGGGTGCCTGACGAGACACCTTTTTAGAGGGCGTGGTTGCGCTTAGTGCATCACCTTTGTGAAATATATTTGCTACATCAACCTGACTATCTCTCTTCTGGCGTTTCTCATGGTTGGCCGAGAAACTCGACCGAGAATGCCTGGCGGTTGGAGACTTGGGAACCAGTAAATCGGTGATCTTGAGTTGACCCATCACGAGGAGTGAGGCAGACAAGGGGAAGCGGCTTTGGCCACTGTGAGAAAGGAATTTTTGCCTGGTGTGACTTGACCTGGTTCAAGTTGAAAACTTCATACCTAGTCAGTGGTTGCTCTTAGCTTTGTACTTTGAAACCGCGTACCTTTCAAATAGCTACTACACCAGAGTGATAGCGAGGACCAGCAAGTGTGCTGGGTTGTTGTTGCAGTTATCTCTTAACTCTTGTGTGTGAGAGAGAAGATGGAAAAAACGTTAGGAAAGGCCAGAATTGCGAAGGAGATAAAGCATATGTCAAGTTTGCTGGGCGAAATTGTAGATTGATGGGGTGAAGCCAGGTAACGCAGCCTAAGATATGGTAACGTGAGCAACCGCTCTATGGACCAATGGGAATGGCTACAAATAGCCAACGGGATATCCTGAAACCAACAGACTGGAACGATCGAGATTACAAGGATGCTCATATTTTTCATACAAACGCTGTCATCCAAGGAAAAGAGGAATGATACTGGGATGCAGGCGAATGATGAGAGTGCTGGAAGAGGTGAGCTCATCACGTTTCCCTCACGAGCATTCCCATTTGACTGTCATACGCGGCAGCCGGTCTGGTACCTCGATCACAGCCTCTCTCAGTTCATATGGGGAAGTGTTCGAAGATCAAAATAAGAACTGGATGCAGGGGAATCCTTGGTGGCATATAACCTTTCAACATTGGAGCAGTGCAATCAAACCATTGCCATCTATCTCCCTAAGTGCTGCAGAGGATAGAAATTTGACAAACCAATAGCGCACATAGTCAGCCTCGAGTATAATTCCTTGCGTCTTATTCTAATTCTGAAGAGAGATATCCGCAAACTTGCAGAAAGTCTGGGGTTCTCAGGCACTGGCGCACAAAGTGAAGCATTATTTGAGAGGCATGAACAGATGAGGACGATGCGGGGGTTCCAAATAAGCTGGGCCGCATCCCTGTCGAAATATTTTCCTGTCAAAGCACAAAAAAAAGGTATCAAAAGTGTGAGCCGCTGGGTCTTTTGCGTATATGGAGCCATTTATCGTGGCCTTAATTTTTTATTTTATTTAGCATTGCCATGCCCCAGCACATCTATGGTATCATTACAGATCATCATGGTCTATACCTATGCGACTCATCTTCGTCATACCATCTTTACATTCTCTCTCGTCTACGAGGCGCCGCTCGGATGATGTCGTCGACTCGAAGGAGAAGCTGTGTTAATTGTTAGCGGGAAAAGGAACTCCAAGATTTCAGGGGTTAATGGGCTCACCTCGGCCGCCTCGCTAGCTGAGGAGACGACAGCCTTCTTCAGCTTGTAGCTCTCAATCACACCAAGGTCCCGCATGTCAGCGATGCCGCCGCCAGGGGTGAACAAGTCCAGACCGTACGTGGTGAGACCGTCATAAATGGCCTTTCGCAGCCGGGATACAAGGTCGCCAGAGTCTAGACCAGCATTGTCGGCCAGAATAGTGGGCAGTTGGCGCAGAGCGATGGCGAAGCTGGTCACAGCCATCTGTCGCTTGCCCTCGACGCGGGTGCCAGCAGCCTCCACGGCTTTAGCCATAAGCATCTCAGCACATCCGCCGCCGAGCGTAGTTCGGGGCTCCTTGACTGTCTGGGATAGAACAGCTAGGGCATCGTGCAAGCTTCGCTCCGCCTCGTCCAGAAGCTGTTCTGTGGCACCTCGCAACACAATCGTGCAGGCCTCACCACCAGAGACTCCAGAAAACTTGATAAGGGTATCCTCACCAATGATCACCTCCTCGATCAGGTCGCAGTGGCCCAACTTAATTTGTTCAGGGTGGTCAAATGTTGAGGCAATCTCTCCACCGGTGACCAAGGACAAACGCTCAATACCATCAAAGTCTGCATGCTCGATGGACATGATACCAGCATCGGTGAACAGTTGCTCCGGCCAGTTGTAGATGAGCTGTCGGTTGATGAAACAGTTGATGCCATGGGCCTTGATTTTCTCCACCTTGGCCTTCATCTTCTCTTTTTCTGCCTTCTCCAAGTCGGCGAGCTTGGCTGTTGAAGTGACCTTCACCCGAGCGCCGAAAATCTTCACTTTATCGGTGTCCATGGACGTGTTGGCAACTAGAATCTTGGCATTCTCCAGTCGCTTGGGCTGGTTAACACCAATCTTCTTATCCAGGATGAAACCCTCATCGAGATAGGAGTCGCTGAGCTTGCCACCGGCCTTCTTGATGATCTGAATATGGCTGAGATCTGAAGACTTTAATCGTAAAACAGCATCGACGGCGAGCTCAGCAAACTGGTCACGATCCTGAGCCAGGACCTTTGAGCTAAGGGTTGTTCGGGCAATGGCGAGAAGGTCTTTTCGGAAAGCCTCGGGGTTCTTGCTGTGGTCAACTGCTGATTCCTCCAGTGCCTTCAGGGCAGCTTGACTAGCTATTCTGTAACCCTCGATAATGGTCTGGGGGTGGATCTTCTTATCAACCAGCTTCTCGGCCTCTCGCAGGAGCTCGGCGGCCAGCACGGCCACGGAGGTGGTACCGTCACCAACTTCGTCGTCTTGAACTTTGGAAATGTTCACCAACACCTTGGCGGCCGCATTATCGAGGGCAATCGACTTGAGGATAGTGGCACCGTCATTCGTCACCATAATTTCGGCGGTTGAGCTGAATCATTGTTAGCATGGCTTTTAAGAGGGGAAAATGGGAGGGAAGAAAAAAGGGGGTAGAAGGGGGGAGTAGGGGGCCCGATGTCCCATGACAGAGCAGTTGCGGTCAAGTACATACGCTGACTGGAGGATCTTGTCCATACCCTTAGGTCCTAGAGTACTCTTGACAAGATCACCCACGGCGATAGCACCAACGAAGGCGGCGAGACGGGCATTCTCACCCTTCTCTTCGGTGGTGCCCTCCTCGAAAATCTGGGTGGGCATGAAAGACTGGCGGGGTGGAAGGTGACAGAAAGTGTTAGCTAGGCAACTCGATTACAGAAAAAAATACAAAACATGTCAGTTCTGTTAATTCTGAAGGAACATACCATAGCGGGCAGTTTAGCAGCTTCACACGACGAGCCGGTCGATTAGAACGGAAAGAGTTTGTCGTTGAATTGCTTCAGCCTTGGGAAACGTGGTAGCCTTTTCGTTTTATTGGGGAGCTCCTTGTTGGCTGGCTAAGCTAACATCAGCAAAACGATTGACGAGCCCCTCCGACAGGCTCCATGAGTGCCACGTGACTTGCCCCGCGGTCGGAAAATTTTCGGCGGAGGAAGATCGCTTCTCCGTGGCGCACACTTTGTGGAAAGGAAAGTGAAGAACACCAAATTTATGCTTCACCAGGTCGGCCAACATATCAGCTCGAGCCTCTTCCGTTCGCCCCCGAGCCCGCCTTCCTCGGCCAACCCGACGCGTCGCTCAAGCTCGCACCTCACACGTATCTCGGCCTCCAAATTTCAGTCCGAGCCGCCCAAACTTTAAGAATCCCCGTCTTGTACATCTGAAGAGAGAGCGGGGCAATTTTTCTGCACCCCTCCATCACCACCAACTCGCCCATCATGGCGCCCTCATTCGACCACCTTCGCGAGGCCGACCTCGACGACGACGAGTTCAACGAGGATGATATTGATATCTCGGATCTGCGAGAGCGTTTTGAGGTCTCGCTCGAGCAGGGATACGATAGCTTCGTTGTCATTGATGGCCTACCTGAGGTCACAGAAGAACAGAAGCCCAAGCTGGTTAAGTTCTTGCTGAAGAAGCTCAACTCCGTCGGAAAGACGAGCGAGGACTTGATACATATGCCTATGGGTGAAAATGGAAAGTCTCTTCGGTACGGAATGCTCCCAAACAATTCTTCTCATCGTGCCAACTTAAGCCTCTGACATTTGCTCAAATTTAGCTTCGCCTTTGTCGAATACTCTTCCCCCGCTGAGGCCGCCGCCGCCACCCGCCAGTTGGACCTGGTTCCACTCGACAAGAAGCACATCCTTCGTGTGAACAAGTTCACTGATATCGAGCGATATGGCCGAGAAGGTCGAGTCGACGAGACCTACCGCCCCCCTCACATTGACGAATTCGTTGAGAAGGAGCACTTGCGATGGTGGTTGAAGGATCCCTCGGACCGTGGCCGCGACCAGTTTGTCATGTACCGAGGAGAAAACGTTGGCGTTTACTGGAACAACGAAAAAGATCAGCCCGAGAATGTTATCGACCGCCAGCACTGGACCGAGACTTTCGTCCAGTGGTCCCCTCTCGGTACCTATCTAACCTCCGTTCACGCGCAAGGTGTTCAACTGTGGGGTGGCTCCTCGTGGTCCCGACAGGCTCGATTTGCTCACCCTTTTGTCAACCTCGTTGCATTTTCTCCCCATGAGAAGTATCTCGTAACTTGGTCTAACAGGCCGATCTCTATTCCCGACGAGGGTCACCCAGCCCTGTCAATGGATGATGATGGCAAGAACTACGTCATCTGGGATATCGCAACTTGCACTCCTCTCCGTTCGTTCGCCAACCTCGAACCCCCCAAGGCCGAGGATGGCAAGCCTCCTCCAAAGCTGCAGTGGCCGGCTTTCAAGTGGTCGGCCGACGACAAGTACGTCGCCCGATTGAACCCTGGTTCTTCCATCTCCGTCTACGAGCTTCCCCGCATGAATCTGCTGGACAAGACCTCTATCAAGGTTGAGGGCGTCATGGATTTTGACTGGGCACCTGCCAATCCTCGTCGAGACGGCGTTAAGGACTACGAGCAACTCTTCTGCTACTGGACCCCTGAGATTGGCAGCAACCCCGCCAAGGTCGCATTGATGAGCATACCCTCAAAACAGGTCGTGAGATCTCTCAACCTCTTCAGTGTCAGCGACGTCAAGCTGCACTGGCAATCGGAGGCTTCATACCTCTGTGTCAAGGTTGATCGTCACTCTAAGTCCAAGAAATCCCAAGCTACCACTTTGGAGATCTTCCGCATCCGAGAGAAGGGTGTCCCTGTCGAGGTGGTCGACACTATCAAAGACACCGTTATCAATTTTGCATGGGAGCCCAAGGGCGACCGATTCGCCATCATCACAACCACTGAGCCTGTCGGCGCCACAGCGGTTCCCCCCAAGACGGCTGTCTCTTTCTTCTGCCCGGAGAAGGCCAAGGGCCAATTCGTTGGCAACTTCAAGCACCTACGAACACTTGACAAGAAGAACAGCAATGCGATCTACTGGTCCCCCAAGGGTCGGTTTGTGGTCATTGCCACGATTCAGAATCAGCAGAGCTCAGATCTTGATTTCTTCGATCTTGATTTTGAAGGCGAGAAGCCCGATTCTGACAAGGATCTCACCGCCAACCTCCAGCTTATGAACACTGCTGACCATTACGGCGTGACGGATGTTGAGTGGGACCCCTCAGGTCGATTTGTGGCCACCTGGGCTTCAGTTTGGAAACACACCGTACGAAAACGCCCCTTTCACCACTACTTTGACTTAAGCTAACTTGGATTTGACAGATGGAAAATGGATACCACATCTACGATTTTAAGGGAGAGGCCCTGCGCGAGGAGCCCATGGAGAAGTTCAAGCAATTCCAGTGGCGCCCCCGACCAGCCACTATGCTCACCAAAGACGAGCAGAAGCAGATTCGCAAAAACCTCCGAGAGTACAGCCGCGTCTTCGAGCAGGAAGATGCCGACCGTGGTGCTTCAGCTGATTTGGCTGTTGTGGAGACTCGCCGCCGCCAGCTCGAGGAGTGGCACCTGTGGCGCGAGAGAGTTGAGAGCGAGGCACAGGAAGAGCGTGAGGTTCTCGGTCTTCCAGCTGATCCTCACACTGCTCTCCTGGAGGCAAAGACCAAGTCCATCCAGGGTGCCAGCTTAGAACAGGATCAAGTGATTGAGGAGATTGTGGAGGAGGTGCTAGAGGAGAGTGAGGAGGTTCTCGCATAGAAAGCTGGTCATGTCTTGTCTTGCATTTTGCAAGGGAGTGATTTGCTTGTACTGGTAGAAAAATGGTCAGGGCGAGGGGTCAAATAATGAACTTCTTCTACATATGACACAGAACAGGCATGGGGTTTTGTTTGATGAAAAGAATTTTCTTGCTCTATTACTAGAGGTTCGCTTCTTTGGTGATGCTGCTCGCCTACATGCCTCCGTCTTTGATGACAAATGGAATCATAAAATAAACCCAGGAGTTCACCTTCTTCCGGCCATGTGCAGTTTCAGCGGGACTCGTGAGCATCATCTCATCAAGACCAAGACAGTCTTGGACGAGTCCCCTGATTTGACGACTATTCTGAATCACTTTATTTTACTCCGCTAGTGCGTTTCGTGTAAGTTATCCGATTTTAGCCCAAGTTCCTCCTCGAACACGCTTGTGCATTGCACTTCATTGAACCGGAGAGACAGTGTTGTAAGCTAGAGGTGGGCAATTTGGCCACTTCGTGGTTATCTTTGAACCCTTGCTTACGCTGACACGTACGGAAAGCAACCCCTAACTGAATAAAGGACGTTGGTGAGAATTTGTTGCAATTAGACAGATTATTAGGTAGCAATGACCAGGAAAATCGTTGAGGTCTTTGTAAAACCACTCCAGATAGATCGCGAGTGGCTACCCTGGAGCAATGTTCGAAAATGGTGCTTGTTCTAAACTACCTTACCTCAGCGCGATAGTGAATACATGAGCATACGCACGCACACACAAAAACTCTCTGTAGATTCATCGTCATAAGACGGCAGCAAGTTACTCCAGATGGAATGCTGATGAATGCCAGTTGCAACCGACTCATCGACAGAAGGCATTAGAGGTGCACCTTTGTATTGGGATCTTTTGCACTTATGTGTCTAACGATACATTTCAAACTAGAATGAATACAAAAGAGCACTGGAAGAATTCCAGTTGCTAACACACAGCACTTTTGAAGTCGTGCCAATGCTGTGGGATACGTACGTGCACCGACATTAGTGCCTTGAAGTCCTCGTGATGGTGTTACACCTCAAGGCAACGTATATGCTTGCTGGCCACTAACTAAAAATCATTTGAAGAGGAGCATAAAAATTTATCGCCTTCATTTGATGACAGCGAATGCTGGTGAAGCGTCAGATTCTTGAATGCCGGGTAACCTGCCAGCATAGCCGCAGCGAGTCAATTTGCCTTCCACACCCAACATTTACGGTGCCAAGTGTGTCCAGAGTGGTCTATTTCGAAGGGCTTAAAAGATCAACCCAAAAGTTTCCTTGAGTGGTAGGCTCGCCATGTTACGGAGTAATCTCGCTCCTATTGCGGGTGATGAAGATCTCCCGCCCTGGTGGTAGCTGTGGTTGGGTCTATGCAGGCACTTTCGATATGACATGCAATTTCTACATACCTACGTGTCTCAAGGTCAGGAGAGCAAACAAAAGGGAGATAAATTGTGAAAAGGAGTGAGGATTCAAGAAAAAAAGCAAGTAGAACTAGACGAGACACCTCCCCCGCCACTAGTGTACGCTTTACTGGGCTGAGACAAAGACCGGGCTTTTGTTTCCATTCACATGTATGAGGACAAGATTCAATAAGAAGAGTATAGAAGATGACAGCATGGGAACCGTAAAGTGGGAATAAATGCTTTCTTGACCCTTCCATCGTATATTGTTTTTGAACGCGATGGATGGGCTCTGTAGCTTGGCTAGTTGTTGATGAACCGTTCAGACAGATCTTTGTCCGGCTTTGTGAGGTAATAAATTGCCAACAGGACCAGCCAAATAGTCTCGATACCTCTAACGTGTTGTGTTGTGATATGGATTCATATTTGCGGCTATGGAACGGGACATTCCGCCAACTGGTTCCGAAGTAGGATGCATCCGCCTTTCGTGTTAAGATAGCATCCCGAAGGATCTAAATTGATCAGCTTTCTGATACCACTTCCGCGTCTAGCTTCTCCCGACCCGCTTCGTCATAAAGTCTTAGATTCTAGCTGCTGAAAATTGACTTATTGCCTAGACACAACGTCATTTCGAAACAATGGGACGCATCTAGTCTCCTGGGAATAGTGTCACTTTTCATCCTTGCATCTCGAAGCAATTCTTCGCCTGAAGTGTTTCAAAAGGGGGCGTATTACAACAGCAGAATACTGTGGAAACTTGGTCATTGGATTGTACTTCTGTTTTATTAAATGGAGGTGCGTATAAAATTCTATCAGACAACGTCTCAATCATTGCCAAGGGTGCCTGTTGGCTTGGAATGGCTGAAATAAGCCCCTGCCCAGTTCTTTGAACTTTTGCCATCTCTGCATAAGGGCCAATAGCTCTGTTGCTTGCTACACCGCTACTGGGATTGTGCTAGTTCGGCAGATCAATTTGGATGTTGGTTGTCTGTTGACTACGCAAGTCTCGAGTTAGGTAATGATTGGGCTTAGCGATTTTGTCATCTTTGAGCATGACAGCGCGGATTTGAGAGCAGTTTGCATAGATTGATTACGATAGATAGAGACCTGCCATGACAAGGAATTGTTAGGAAGCGGGTGGCCCTCGTGTAGAGAGTGAAGTAGTCACAGCGGCTCTTGGGCTCCGTCAGAATTGTGTGGCCTATTCTGAAACCTTCAGCTCATAACTACTCTGCTCAGCTTTCCACTGTGGACACCTGAACCCACAGCCCCCGTGATTCGGTAAGGAGAGACAATGCTGAGGAGGTGCCATTGCTAAAATGATCGGTTACGTGCTATACAATGTATCCGAGTTTAGTGATATTGCTGGGTTAGGTGGAGAATCTCGCCATTACCCGAGGACATTACCAGCCAAAGAGGCGAATCGTCCGTTTGGCCATTTAAGAGCTGCTGTTGTAGCTTGGTGCTTTACTGAACATTTGTAACAAAATCAGAAGCAAGAGATTTAGCGAGACGATTCCTTACCGGACCTATCAGTGTGAGCTTCTACAAATTTTATGTATGGGAATCGGATATGCTGACTTCTATGTAGACTTACAAGAATAGATATTTGCTATTTGTTCCATCCCTTGAAATAAGGGACAGTGACAGACGGAAGACGCAATAGCAAATCATGACAAGGCCAAAGTCCAACGTGTTCATCGATAAGATGAAGAATAAACCTAGCAAGGGGAGAAACAGCGAAAAGTTCCTCGATGGAGTCGTGACCATCACTCCAGGAAAGGGAGAGCAACACAGCTCACTGGCAGAGCGCCTCACAACTCACACCAACAAGACATGCCAACAATGCGATCAGAGTACCCCGTCTGCCAATAGAGGAGCCGCTAGTTTGGATAGAAAGGATCTCAATATGATCACCGAACAGGAAATAGAAGAGCTATGGCAATGGAACGGCGTGTTGCCGCTGCCAACTTCTCGCCATGTCTATGCACTCATCAAAGAACGTTCAAAGAAGGGACCCGATGCACCAGCTGTGTGTGCATGGGATGGTAACCTGACATATGTCGAGCTCGACGAACTTTCCGACCACCTAGCCAATCACCTCATTCAGGATGTTGGAGTGAAGCCGGAGACTATCATGTTCTTGTGCTTGGAGAAGTCTGTTTGGACGGCTGTGGCTGCGCTGGCGGTCCTTAAAGCCGATAGTGCGTTTGTAATGCTTGATCCAATGCGTCCCGAAGACGAACTACGAGGAATCGCAGCACGGACAGACGCTCAGGTGATTCTCACCTCGCCGAGGAACCAGAACTTGTCTAACCGATTGGGCCTCCGGCTGGTCGCTATTTCTAAGGAGATATTTTCCGAAATCTCGAAGCCTACTTCTACCAATCGAGAGGCCAAGCGTAACCGTATATCTTCGACAGAAATAGAAACCAGGATACAGAAGATTTGGGCACACGTCCTTCATATCGATGCCGACAGCATTGGGCTTGACGACAACTTTTTACTGCTTGGAGGTGATTCTATATCCGCCATGAATATTTCCACAGCTGCTCGCCGAGAACAAATTATGATTTCTACGGCCGATATTCTCCTTCACAAGACTATTGGCCGACTCGTACAGAACTTGCCACAACCTAAGCAATCCTCGAAGCCCAAGGAGATGGTAATGACACAAGTCAATGACTCAAAGCACAAAGGATTGGGTCTCGAGCTTCAGAACCCGGAATTAATCATGAGATACCTGTCCTCAATTGGAATCGAACAAGCTGATGTAGAGGATGTCTTTCCTTGCTCACCTATACAACAAGGAATGCTGGTCAGCCAGGAATCTGAGAATACCAACTACCGAGTCTGTTCTGTATATGAAGTTACCTCTCTTCAGGGCAACCCAGTGCAAGTTGCTCAGCTGCAAAAGGCTTGGAAGGCTGTTGTGCGGAGACACCCTCTTCTACGAGCTGTAGTAATAGTGAACGATAACTCGCAGCCTTACCACGTCATCTTAAGAGACCCCGAGCCTGAGATCTCGCTCTTCGGGGGTACGGGGGATACAGTGACGGTCGAGCAGGTCCGAATGCACTATAATCCCCAAACGCGGAGGACTAAGAAGCGGCTTCAGCATCACCTCTCCATCTGTCAACTCTCTAACGGTAAGGTATTTTTCTGTCTGGATATTAACCATGTGATTTTAGATGGATTCTCGAGCTGGCTGTTGATACGAGATATTGCCACCGCTTATAGCTCTGATCTTGACCTGAATAGGCACTCGTACCGCGCACTAATCTCTCATCTGACCGATTCCTTTGATCAAGATGCAGCGCGTGAATACTGGTCAAAAGCTTTAGACGGCATTGAGCCGTGCTTGTTTCCTGTTATGCCTGGCAGTCAAACTCAGGAGACTCATATGAGAGTCGAAGTACCCGATGTAGATACGGCTCGATTGCAAGCCTTCTGCCAGAAGTGGGAAGCTACGCCGGCATCTATCTTCCAGACAGCATGGGCGATAGTACTGAGTAGATTTACTGGATCATCAACCCCTTGCTTCGGAACCGTTGTGTCTGGTAGAGATCTTCCAATCGACCATGTTGACGAAATCCTTGGTCCATTCATTAACATGATCACCTGCTATGTGGACCTTGGTGACAAGCCTATTCTGGATATCATGAAAACAATACAGTCCAATTACTTGGCCAGTGCCCCATATCAGGCGTTTCCACTGGCCGCAGTACATCAGAAACTGAAGCTTCAAACATCGCATCTCTTCAACACGGTGTTTTCTTTCAACAAATCTACCGAAGATGCCGAATACAGCACCAGAAGGGAGATATCTCTCCAATTGCGAGACAATCTCGACCGATCCGAGGTGAGTACTAAACTATTCTGACAGAAAGATCTCTTACTCATCTTCTTGCACAGTACGAAGTCGCGATCAATACCTCCCAAGAGAGTGGAATTTTCAGCGCTCATATGATCATCCGCACGCGCTGTTTGTCACGACAGCGTGCCAAACGCCTTGCCAGCTCGTACAGCAAGACCATCTTGGAGCTTCTCTCAGCCAATCCAACCAGTCTTGTTGGAAGCGTGGCTACTATTTCCGACGAAGACTTGTCACTAGTTTGGTCATGGAATAGCCTCGATCCTCCTTGTGTGAACCAGACGATACCTGAACTGATTGGTGTCCAAGTGCTTGCTTGTCCTGAAGCCCCTGCGGTTTGCTCATGGGATGGGTCATTGTCCTATCAGGAGCTAGATGATTATTCCACATGGCTAGCACACTATCTCGTCGATCTTGGCGTCACTGTCGAGACCATTGTTCCACTGTGCTTCACAAAGTCCATGTGGACTATTGTTTCTATCCTTGCTGTATTGAAAGCAGGGGGCGCTTTTCTTCTTCTTGAGCCGTCCGAAGCCGGCAGTCGTAGGGAGAGCCTGATATCCCAGACCGCTGCTCGAATTTTATTGGCATCAAACGAAACTGGAGAATTAATTTCGGGACCTGATCGCATCGTGGTGAAAGTTGATGCGGGATTCTTAAAGAGTCTGCCAGCATTAATAAAAGGCAGCCGAGATCTACCCTTGGTGCGACCTGACTCTATTGCATACCTCATCTTCACGTCTGGAAGCACGGGCGTACCAAAGGGCGTTATGATTGAGCACCAAGGTATTGCCACCAGCTGCTCCAACTTCGGGTCCAGGATGGACTATAATCAGAACTATCGGGTCCTGCATTTTGCATCCTACACATTTGACGCGTGCGTGCTTGAAATAATAACAGCACTCGCTCATGGGGCTTGTATCTGTATACCATCCGAAGAGCAGCGAAGGAACAGCCTCACACAGTCTATCGTGGATTTCAACATCAATGCCTTCTTTCTTACTCCGTCTGTAGCTCGCATGGTCGACCATAACGCAATCGGTCAAATGGAACTCGTAATGTTGGGTGGTGAGAAAATGGACGAAGAAGACCAGGCCACGTGGAGGAATGCAAAGAGATTTTTCAACCTCTACGGCCCAACAGAGTGCTCAATCTGTTGTTCAATGGCTAACTTTGGTATCGATGAAGTATGCGCGGCTAACAACATTGGATCAGCTGCAGGGTCCGTGAACTGGATTGTAGATCCGCAGGATCACAATGTGCTTTCCCCTCCAGGAGTAGTGGGAGAGTTGGTAGTGGAGGGCCATTCACTGGCACGTGGATATCTCAACTCCCCTGAAAAGACGGCCTCATCTTTCATCGACAACCCGGTTTGGCTTCTAAAGGGTAGTCTGGAGAGACCAGGCCGCCGGGGACGAATCTACAAGACCGGTGATTTGGTTCAATACAGCGAAGATGGAACCATGAACTACATTGGGCGTAAAGACTCACAGGCGAAGATCAGAGGCCAACGTGTTGAACTTGGGGAGGTTGAGTATCAGGTCCGAAGATGCGTCCCTCAAGCCACGGATGCTGCCCATGTCGCAGCTGAAATCATCGTACCCATTGGCAAGGATAGCAGTCCTTACTTGGCGGTCTTTGTCTCCAATGCAGCAGACGCTGCAGATGAGATGAATGTATTTACTATCCCTGCCGAGGCGGAAGACTCTCTTTCCAAAAATCTTCTGAGCTATATGATTCCAAGCGTGTACTTCTCGCTGCCTAGCTTGCCACTGAGCAGGACTGGAAAACTGGATCGCAATAGCCTTCGCATTATGGGCGCCCGTTTCTCAGTTGAGGAGCTCGCTGAGCTGAGAAGAAAAAGCGTCGGGCCGAGGAAACTGCCCCGGACTCAGGTTGAGAGAGCTCTTCAAGATATCTGGGCTCGTGTCCTCAATGTGGACAAGGCGCAAATCGGCTTGGAAGATAACTTTTTCAACCTTGGCGGCGATTCAATTACGGCAATGCAAATCTCTTCGATGGCTCGCTCGGCACAGATTTTTATTTCCACTGGTGACATCTTGCGAAAGAAGACTATCCAACGATTGACTCAGGTCATATCGCCCAAGGCGGCTTCTCAGCTTGATCTACAAAGATATGAGGCTCTTCACCTGAATACAACGCCATTCAACCTGACTCCCATCCAGAAGCTCTACTTTGCTATTCAGGGGGGTGGAGATGTGTGTTTTGACCAAACTTTCTTCTTGCAACTCTCGAAGAATATCTCCTTCACTAGCTTTGACAATGCCCTCCGCTGTCTCGTTCAGCGTCATCCTATGCTTCGTGCAAAATTCATCAACGCGGGCAACAATGTATGGAAACAGCAAATCCCTTCAGACCCCGAAGGGCCCTTGATCCAAGCAAACTACGTTGAGTGTCAGTCTCTCAGAGAAACTGCTATTCCAATCTCCCGAGCAAGAGATGACCTAGATATCTCGACTGGGCGCCTGTTAAAGGGAGTGCTCTTTAACATCAAGGGCACCCAATACGTGTTTTTAACCATCCATCATCTCGCGATTGACCTAGTATCCTGGCGAATCCTGCTTGAGGAGCTCGAGCTCCTCTTGACTGGGCAACCTCTACCAGCTTTGTCGCCGATTTCTTTTCGTGTATGGGGTCAAATGCAAGAAGATTACTTGGCCGATAAGGCTGGCTGGGCACGGAAACACCCTCTCAAGTTGTCAGAACCCGATTTATCCTATTGGGGTGTTGAACCATACAATTTAGTCAGAAGCAATACTATGGTAGAGAGCTTCATACTAGATGCAAACACTACAGACGCTATCCTCAAGGTCTGTAACGATGTTTTCAACACCAGGCCCGTTGAGCTAATGGTTGCTGCGTTGATCTACTCCTTTTCGATCGCGTTCCCAGACCGTTCTCCGCCACCAATCTTCAACGAAACACACGGCCGGGAGGTTTGGAGCGACGACATTGATCTCTCAAGATCCATTGGATGGTTCACCAGTATGTTTCCAGTCCAATCATTCGGCCCTACCAACTTGCTTCATATCATCCGTAATACCAAAGACTGCTTTCGTGGCTTCAAGCACAATGGCTGGGAATATTTTGCTTCTTCCATTTTGCATCCGGAAAGCGATGAAACCAACCCCCTGGTATCTATGTTCCCAAACGAGATCAGTTTCAATTACTCTGGAAGATATCAACAGTTGGAGAGGAGCGATGCACTATTCAAGAAGCTGTCATTACCTGAAGGTTGTCAGCCATCATCTCTAAAGGAACTTCGGTGCTTTTCCTTGTTCGAGATTGTAGTTGAGGTTGAGAACGACTCTGCAAAAGTTTCCTTCGTCTTTGATCAAGACATTAGTCGCAAGGCAGGGGTATCTAAATGGGTCCAGGAGTACAAGAATGCTCTCCAGGAAATATCAACAAGTCTTCAAGGCGTAATGCCAGGCTGGACCGCCAGTGATTTCCCATTGACATTCGAGAACTTGGAGCATTTGGACCAGTTTCGCTCTGAAGTCGTCCCCCGGTTGGGGCTTAAGCCTGAACAGATTGAGGACGTGTTTCCCTGTTCTCCACTGCAAGAGGGTATCCTGACCAGCCAAGCCAAGGACCCCAAAACATATCGAAACTGCGTCATTGTGGAAGCCAAGCCGCTCACTCATTCTTCTCTTGACGTCTCCCGTTTGGTCGATGCTTGGAAGTCTGTTGTGCAACGCCATGATTTGCTTCGTGCGCTTCTTGTCGACGTGATCCCTGGCAGCTCAAGGGTTCATCTCGTTATTTTGAAGAACCCAGAGCCCAGTGTCTCGGTGTTCCGCGTGGAAAGCAACGGTATTGATGTTGGTATTGATCGCTTCCGTGAGCACTATGACCCAGTTTCTAAGCAGCAAGGTGGTCTTCAACATCACTTATCGATCTGCCAGACTGACAGCGGCCGACTCATTATGTCTCTTGAGATCAATCATGCGATCATTGATGCCCACTCTCAAGGGATTATCCTGCGCGAATTTAAGCAAGCTTATGGAGAGTGGTCTGAACCTAGCGCAGTGCCTTTCAGAAAGGTGATATCCTACCTCGAACATCGATCCCAAGAGGAAGAGGGCCAGTTTTGGAGCAACTATCTGAAGGGCCTCGACCCCTGCATCTTTCCAACTCTTACCGGCGAGCCTATAAATGACAAGAAACACACCCGAAAGACAACACGACTAAATGGCATTAACTCTCAAGCCATCCACTCGTTCTGCCAACAAAACGACATCACCGTTGCCGCGCTCATGCAGACAGCTTGGGGAGCTGTACTTGGCCGCTACACAGGATCTACAGAGACTTGCTTTGGTAGTCTGTCATCGGGTAGAGATATTCCTATTGACGGGGTTTCTGATATTGTAGGCCCTCTTATTGGCATGTTGGTATGCAGAGTAGATGTCGCAGGCCAGCACACCGCCCTTGAGACAGTTCGACGTGTTCAAGAAGCTAGCCTCGATAGCATGCAGTATCAGAGCTTCGGTTTGGTGAAAATTCATAAAATTCTTGAATTGGGCCCTTCACACCTGTTTAATACGGCGTTCTCGTTTAATCGGGCTACCCAATTACAGTCAGAAGAAGACTCTCAGCTCTCATTCGTCATTCAAGATGGCATTGATCCCAACGAGGTGAGTTGCACCGCGTCGGTTAAGGACACTGCTAACGTTTACTTATGTAGTATGATATCAACTTGGATGTATCAGATGGAGAGTCAATGTCTGTTCTCTTGACCGTCCGTACCTGTTGCGTGAGCGAGGTCCAAGCTGCTAGGATAGCTGCGTCATTAACGATGTCCATCCACTCAATCGTCTCAAATCCGCACAGACGGCTTTCTGAATTAGATATTCTAGGCACTGTCGAGAAGAATCAGTTATGGAGTTGGAATATGACAGTACCTCCCGCCATCAACGAACTTGTGCACCATATTGTCGATGAGCAGTGCCGCAAGAGCCCCAATGCGCTCGCAATCGAAGCTTGGGATGGGGCTCTCTCTTATACAGAATTGGACCAAGTCGCTACTAATCTTTCACACCATCTATCGAAGATGGGTATTGGACCGACAATGATTGTACCCCTTTGCTTCGACAAGTCAATGTGGACTGTGGTTGCTATCTTGGCTGTTCTGAAAGCTGGAGCTGCCTTTTCTCTCATGGATTTGTCTCAACCAAGGTCTCGACTGCTGTCAATTATAGATCAAACTTCAGCCCCTACGTTACTTGTGCCTGAGTCCGGCCTCTCTAAGGTATCTGAACTAGGAGTCCCGTATATTGTTGTGGGGCCAGGACTTGGTATTGAGACGGCGAAGCCTCATGACTTCACTCATATTCATACCCCCTGTGTCAACCCTGACGCCCCAATGTACGTTGCCTTCAAATCCGGAAGTAAGCAGACTTTGAAGGCATTTGTCGTGTCTCACAAAGCCTTCGCATCTTCTATTCGATATCAGTCTAAGCAGCTGGGATTCTCATCAAAATCTCGCGTATATGATTTCGCATCATATGATTCTGATGTTGCCATCGGTAACATGATCAACACACTTGCCAACGGCGGCTGCTTGTGTATAGCTTCGAATGCCGATCGCTGGCATAGGCTTGCCGACTCAATTAATGCGTTTGACGCCAATATGATTCAGTTGACCCCGTCTTTTGCGAAGTTTCTTGGCGGTACCGAACTTCGTTCTCTCCGCACACTGATACTCAGTGGCGAGCAGTTCTGTTCTAATGACATTCAGAAGCTTGGAGATATTCGAGTCATCAACACATATACCTCAGGAGAATGCACGCCTACCACTGTCATCAACTTCAACCAAGACTCTCGCTACAAAACCAGAATCGGAAACGGGGCCGGTGTTGTCACTTGGGTCGTTGGTTTTGATGGCAAACTTGCTCCCATTGGTGTACCGGGCGAACTTGTTCTTGAAGGTCCCTTGCTCGGTAACAGCTTTGTTACTGACGATCACAATGCGATACAGGCATTCGTGAGTGACCCGGAATGGCTCCTGGAGGGTTCTGAAGTCTGGCCTGGTCGACGCGGGCGAGTCTACAAGACGGGCGATCTTGTCCACTACAACGATGACGGAAGCTTAACTTACATCGGCAGGAAAGATGACCAGATCAAGATACATGGACAAAGTATCGAACTTGGAGAGGTAGAGAGCCAGGTCATCAAGCACCTTCCGGCGTCAATGCATCCTACACACTTGGTCGCCGAGATCATCACCCCCAAAGGCGGAAATGCGAACCCAATGTTAGCAATTTTTATGTCTATGGGTGATGAAGGATTGACAGGTGAAGATCTGGTTCTATGTGAAACCCTACACCATGGTAGGCCCGGCGTTGAGATTGCTATCCGTTCAATTCATCCCGACGTCGAGGATCGCCTACTCGAGAGCCTACCTTTTCACATGGTACCTACTATTTTTTTTCTCATGTCGAATATTCCGATGAATATTTCGGGAAAAACTGATAGAAAATATCTCCGCGCTGTGGGATCATCATTTTCTGTTGAGCAGTTGACCGAGATGCGAAACCGATCGCAAGGTCGAAGACGGGTACCAATTACCGCCCTTGAATGCAAACTAAGAGATCTTTGGGCCCTCGTCTTGGATATTGATCCGTCTGTCATTGATCTGGACGACAGCTTTTTTATCCTCGGAGGAAGTTCCATTACTGCTATGGAGCTAGTTACTGAAGCAGGCAAGCAAGGAATGACCCTGTCTGTCGCTGATATATTCCGACAGCCGAGGCTGGGAATGCTTATTGAGCTAGTCATCGTGGATGAGGCCTGTCAAGACCCTGTTGAGACATCTTTACCCTCCACTTTGCTAGATGGCTCTCAAAATATTACCCAGCCATGCGTAGAGGGTTCTCACATTGGCGACATCCAAACCAAGGATATCCCAATATTCAGCAAGGAGCATAGCGATGCTGTCAGGCGACTTCCTTCCACGCAACTTGAACAAGTCAACCAAGGATTGTGGACTCAAATTTTGAACGATGATATTCATAGAATCAGTCTTGATAACAGCTTTTCTGAGATTCCTGGTGACTCAATCACGGCTATGAAAGTTTCATCTGGAGCGTCATCTCCAGATATCAACTTGATATCGAGCGATCTTGTGCATAAAAAGACGATGGGTAATCTGGAAGTCCTGAGCCATGCAACTAACTCTATTTCTTGGACACTGGCAGATTTCCCTCTAGCGTTCAAGTCATTCTCTGATCTTGACAAGTTTCAGCGTGAGCTGATCCCGAAGCTTGGCCTACGCTCAGAGGATATTGAAGATGTGTTCCCTTGCTCGCTTACACAGCAAGATCTTCTTATTAGCCAAACTACTAATGCTGAAAGCTACCACTCATGCCTTATTTTCCAGATTATCTCTCCTCTCACCAATACATCTGAGCTCCTCGAGGCTGCATGGAGGGCAGTTGTGCGGCGGTACCCAACGTTACGGGCCTTGCTTGTTGACAATATCCCTGGAAGTAATCGAACACATCACCTTGTCTTGCGTGACCCCGAACCAAGTATTTCTGTGGTTCAATCACCAGTAGAGCTCACTTACGAGACACTACGGGAGAACTATAGATCCAGCCGCCGAGGACCACATGGTCTCTCCCACCACTTGACAATTTGTCGCGCCGACAGTGGGAAGGTCTACGCTGCCCTCAATATTAATGACGTTATGCAAGATTGGCACTCTGTGGAAGTCCTTTTTACTGACCTAAAAGCGGCTCTCAATGGTCAAAACATCCTTCTGTCGCCTGCACCCTCCTACAAAAATGTCATCGCACACCTCGAGAACGCGTCGTGGGATGCGTCGCGGAATTTTTGGGCCGAATACTTGAGTGATGTTGAGCCTTCCCACTTCCCTGTCCTGGTAGACGGTGGAACCTGTTTTGCACCATCAAGACAAACCTCGACAATGGTCCCTTCTCTAGATGGCAAAGCTATTCTGGATTTCTCCAGAGCATGGGGGGTCAATCCAGCGGTCATCATCCAGGCTGCTTGGGCCATCGTGCTCTCAAAATACACTGGCGCTTCTGTCCCTTCATTTGGATACCTCACTTCGGGGCGAGATTTGCCGATCAAGGGAGTTGACCATATTGTCGGCTCACTCACTGTCACGCTGGCCTCGCGATTCAAACTCGACGCCGACACCACCATAGTGAAGATGCTACAGAATGGGCAGTCCGACTACCTCCGCAGCTTGCCATACCAGAGATTCCCGTTATCTGAGACGTACAAGGTTCTGAAACTTGAACAAACGCCTCTTTTCAACACCGCAATTTCTTTCCAAAGAATTAAACAGAAGTCAAGCAAGAAGACCGACGACAAGTTGACGCTGCAGTTCCTCACCGCCGTTGATCCAACAGATGTAAGCAATGTGAGAACGTGTAGAATAGAAATGAGACTAATTTACCGCAGTATGATATACACATCAGAGTAGCCCAAGGAGGAATGGCCATGCTGATTGAGATGACCTATAGCAACAGTGTCTTGGCCGATGACCAAGCCATCCAAGTTGCCAACTGCCTCAGCAACTGCATCCAGGAGCTCATTAGCAAACCACATAGCACGCTCCGTGACATTGATGTTATCAGCAATGACCAACGGGATCTCATCTGGTCATGGAATGGCAATTCACCTACCGCTGAAGAGACCTGCCTTCACCAACTTATCCTCGACCAGGTAGAATTGAATCCCAACGCCCCGGCAATTTGCTCGTGGGATGGGAATCTCACATACTTGGAGTTGGACAAGCTTTCTACTATTCTAGCCGTCGAGCTAGCACGTTCTCACACCATTAAAAACACGATAATCCCTCTCTACTTCGACAAGTCACTGTGGTCCATTGTCGCCATGCTGGCCGTGTTGAAGGTCGGTGCGGCTTTTGTGCCAATCGATCCAGTTCAAGCCCAGAACAGGCGTGAGATCATTATTGGTCAAACCAAAGCAACCGTAATTCTCGCTTCTGAACACCACGTTGATAGTATCTCACAACCTGGTCGAGTGGTGATTCCTGTCAGCCGAAGCGCTCTCGATGGATTATCCGGTCAAGAGCATGAAGGGCAGAAGCACATTACTCTGCCAGCCGTCTCGCCAAGCGACGCGGCGTACCTCATCTTCACTTCAGGAAGCACTGGTACCCCCAAAGGAGTCGTTATACAGCATAGCTCGATAAGCACAAGTTGCCGACATCACGGTGCTGGAATGGGATTCAACCCATCCTATCGCGTTCTTCAATTCGCCTCATTTACTTTTGACGCCTGCATAATGGAGATCATGACCACTCTCGTCCATGGGGGATGCGTTTGTGTACCTTCTGAGACGCAAAGAACGACAAATCTTGACCAAACAATTAAAGACATGAAAGTCAATGGGCTGATGCTAACACCTTCCGTCGCTCGTTTGATTGACGAGAAAGATGTCGGGCGTATGGAGCTCGTCATGTTAGGAGGCGAGAAAATGCAAGACGACCATTACAGGAAGTGGAAGCACTCAAAGATACTAGTCAATGCTTATGGGCCTGCTGAATGCTCCATCTGCTGCTCACTTAATCGCTTTTCTGGATATCAGGACCGCACTGACGACATCGGCAATGCGGTCGGATGTGCAACCTGGATTGTTGACCGGGAAGATCCTAATAAGTTGGCGCCCGTGGGCGCAGTAGGAGAACTTGCCATTGAAGGCCCAATTCTTGCAAAGGGGTACTTGAACGACGAAGAAAAAACTAGAAAAGTATTTGTTGAGAGTCCTACATGGCTTTCTCGAGGTTCCACACATAGGTCTGGGCGCCAGGGCCGCGTGTACTACACTGGCGATCTGGTGAGATATCGTCCTGGTGGAACAATAGTTTACGTCGGCCGCAAAGACACGCAAGTCAAGATCCACGGGCAGCGTATTGAGCTCGGCGAGATTGAGCATCAAGTTCATAAATGGGTACCTCAAGCAACACAAGCCAAGCAGATTGCAGCCGAAATCTTCACTCCATCCGGTGGTTCCTCTGCTAACCCTTTGCTGGCAGTCTTCGTCTCTCAAAACCAGGCCATAGTCGAAGACCTATCTTATATAGAAACTGCTCATGGTAAGGTCGCACCTTTCTTCATCTCCTCGGAGGTGGAAGAGATGCTCAGCTCCCACCTTCCAAGCTTCATGGTCCCGTCTGTGTTTTTTATCCTAGACAAGTTGCCGATCTCGGCCACTGGTAAGATGGATCGTAAACGAATTCGTGAGATCGGCATGTGTCTTTCGAGACAGCAGATCAGAGACCTTTGGAGGACTTCACAAGATAAGAAACACAGGCCTAAGACAGAAGTCGAACGGAGCTTACAGGAGCTCTGGGCGAAGGTTTTGAACATTGACCCTGCCACAATTGGCCCAGACGACAGCTTCTTCCGTCTTGGAGGCGACTCCATTACAGCCATGCAGATTTCCTCTAGTGCCCGTTCGCTTAAATGGAATCTCTCGTCAGGAGATATCCTCAAGTTGAAGACTATTGCAAAGCTAGCTCGACGCCTTGAGGAGACCGGTCCCAACCTCACCTTTCCCACAGCACAGACGGCAGAAGTGGAAATAGACAAAGCCTTCGACCTGACGCCCATCCAGCAACTATACGCACATGTTCAGGGTGAAATTTCAAACTCATCTTTTGATCAGGCCTTTTTTCTACACCTCGCAAAGCCTGTCAAATTTTCCACGTTCGAAGATGCACTCAGCCTTCTCTCAGAGCGTCATTGTATGCTGAGAAGTCGGTATCGCAGGGACGCCGATAACCGATGGCGCCAGCGCATTGTTGCCAACAACCACGAACATGGCAGTTTCATCGCTAGGCACATCAAAACGGACGATGCATCTGAGATCACATCCGCTATCTGCCAGGTCCGTGATGAAATCGACATTGTTAATGGGCCGATTATGGGGGCTGTGATGATCTCAGGCAGTGAACGCATGTCTATCTGCCTGGCCATTCATCACTTTGCCGTTGATCTTGTTTCGTGGAGAATAATACTGCAAGAGTTGGAGTGCATATTCCTCTCGCATCCTCTTCCTCCAATTCCGACAATACACTTCCAGTCGTGGTCAAAAATGCAGTCAACCTATGTGCAAAATAGCCTGAGGAGCGAATCCAAAGCGCCCTTCGATCTACGTCCGACCCAACTGGAATATTGGGGAATTGAGCCATCGCAGTTGATATTTGCACATACTCGAACAGAAAGTTTCGTCCTATCTCAGGACGTCACAGCTGCTCTTTTGGACACTTGCAATACGACATTCAGCACGAAGCCCATTGAACTTCTAATCTCCGCTCTCATATACTCTTTCAGTATTACCTTCACCGATCGCGAATGTCCTGCAATCTTCAATGAGACACATGGTCGTCAAGTCTGGGATGACAGCGTCGACATCTCTCGAACGGTAGGATGGTTCACATCCATCTTCCCCGTCCAAACCTCGGTTCAACCTGCCATGGACCTGCATACAGTCATTCGCGAATGCAAGGACTGTATGCGGAGTTTTAGCAATAGTGGTTGGTCCTATTTTGCATCCCAATTCCACGATGAAGATACCTTGTCAATCTTTCAGTCCCAGTTCCCAGCCGAGATCTTGTTCAACTACCTAGGTATCTATCAGCAACTGGAGCGCAAGGATGCCTTCTTTAAGAAGTTCAGCATGGATAATTGCGAGCCTGCCTCGGCTGGCAATGTCAATCGATTCGCTGCCTTTGACGTCTCGTGCGTTATCGAAGGCGGAAAGGCACACATGTCTTTGATGTATCATCCTGCCATGAAACACAAGGAACGTATCTTCAAATGGGTGCGCAACTATGAGCAGACATTGATACACATGTCAAACATTCTCGGACGAGGTGCAGATAGACAATGGACACTGACCGACTTCCCGATGTCTCTGACCTCGTACTCTGATCTCGAAGAATTTCAGGATGTCATTGTTCCTTCTCTAGGTCTCACCCGTGATAACATCGAGGACGTCTTCCCCTGTTCACCTATGCAGCAAGGCCTTCTGGCTAGCCAGGCCAAAGATTCAAGCACCTATCGACCTTTCTTTGTCTTTGAGCTCTGCACAAAATCCGGAGCCAGAGTTGACACAAATCATGTTCGACAAGCCTGGAAAACCGTTGTCTCTCGGTGTGATATTTTACGTGCCTTGTTGATCAACAGTATTCCTGGGAGCAGTCGATTCCACCATGTAGTGTTGAAGAACTCAGAACCGGGCATCTCCTACTTTGAGCTCTCAGCTCAACACGTCTCTATTGACGATTTCTTGGCTCATTACGACCCAAATGATATGCATCCGTCGTCTCCCCAACACCACCTTTCAATTTGCCAGCTCACCAATGGAAAGGTCTTTCTGTGTTTGTATTTCAATCACGCAATCATTGATGCTGATTCACGGGGGACACTGCTCAGAGCATTTGAGTCCGTATATCTCGGTCATGAAGACCTTCAAGTCACTTCCTATAAGAATTTCATCTCCTATCTCGAACACCAATCACAGGAGGAAGCAATTCGGTATTGGTCTACATACTTGGAAGGCGTCAGCCCTTGTATTTTTCCTGCGATGGCTGACGAATCACTTCTATCCGATGTTCCTCGGCAAGGAGCTGTGAAGGTACCTGGGCTTGATGCCAAGGCTCTCAATCGTTTCTGTCAACAATGGGAGCTAACACCAGCTGTACTGATCCAACTGGCCTGGGGTTTGGTCATCACTCGATACCTAGGCTCTGTGTCTGCCTGTTTTGGTAGTCTTTCTTCAGGACGACACATACCAATAGAGGACGCCGCCACAATCATTGGACCCCTTATCACCATGCAGACCACAAGGGTTGATTTGGAAAAAGGTAAGACCGTGATCGAGACCCTCAAGACTATCCATCAAAACAACCTGCATAGTCTCTCGTATCAATCCTTCCCACTTAGTCGAATTCACAAACTCCTTGGCCTTAGTTCTTCCAGTCTTTTCAACACAATTGTTTCCGTCCAACGAATAGTTGATAGACGGGCTGCTGTCGGTGAAGCATTGGACTTTAAGTTCCAGGCTGGCTACGATCCGACTGAAGTAAGAACCCCTGTCCTCCTCACCGTATCAGAAACTAACAATCGACAACAGTATGACATATCTCTCAATGCGGTTTATGGTACTGACTTTTTTGAAATCGACCTGACCTTCTTATCTAAATGCCTATCCCATCCTCAGGCTGTGCGGTTATCCAAAGTCCTCAGCCATGCGATCAATACATTGGTTGCATTTCCCAATGAGTCGATCGACAATCTTGAAGTTATGACAAGAGAAGAGAAACAGCAAATATTCTCTTGGAATGAGACAGTTCCTCCGTCCATCGAGAGACCTTTGCATGAAATCATTGGAGAACACGTGCAAACCCGTCCTGAAGCAGTCGCGGTGTGTGCATGGGACGGGCAGCTCACATATTCACAGCTTGATGAGCTGTCGGATCGACTTGCTTTTCATTTACTTGAACTTGGTATCGTACCAGGTGATCTGGTGTCTCTCTGCTTTGAAAAGTCTATGTGGGCTGTGGTTGCTGTCTTGGCTACCCTAAAGACTGGTGCCGGGTTCTCGCCTCTTGACCCTTCTCAACCATCGCAACGCAAGGGCTATTTGATCTCTGCATGTGATTCCAAAGTTATCCTTACTTCCCAAGGGTGTGATAATCTCATCCATCAACCAGAGCGGCATATAATCCCTGTCTCAGCGGCTACTCTTAATAGCTTCTCCCCACTGGCAGACAAGGCCGTACTACCTAAGGCCAACTTGAATGATTCGGCCTATATCATGTGGACATCTGGTAGCACCGGATTGCCTAAGGGCGTGATGATTAGCCATCGGTCAGCCAGCTCCGGTTGTACCCATCACGGGAAACACGTCGGCATTGGTCCTAACACCAGGACACTTCAATTTGCTTCTTACATCTTTGATATCTCCATTTTTGAGCTCCTGACGACAATGGTACACGGTGGCTGCATCTGTATTCCATCTGAAGATGAAAGATCAAACAACGTTGGCCATGCTATTCGAAAGTACCGTGTCAATATAGCAATGATCACCCCATCGGTTGCTCGTCTCATCAATCCCGAAGATCTACGGAATTTCGACCGTTTCATCCTCTCTGGTGAAGCTGTTAACCCCTCGGACAAAGAAGCGGTTTCTGAAGTCACCAACTACGTAAATGCATATGGCCCAGCTGAAACAACGGTTTTATGTGCTATCACAGACCCGGCTCGACCTCCTAGTCGGCATGACAACATCGGACGCATGGTAGGGTCGTGTGGCTGGATTGTTAGTCCCCAAGACCCCTCCATCCTGGCTCCAATTGGTGCCGTAGGGGAGCTGGTGGTAGAGGGGCCTATTATTGCCGAAGGCTACTTGAAAAATGAGAAGGCTACAGCCAGTGCGTTCATTGAAGACCCCCAATGGTTGGTCTCGGGAGCGGACGGCCATGCTGGCCGTCAAGGTCGCATGTACAGAACAGGTGATCTCGTCCGCTATAGTGAAGATGGAAGCCTTATCTATGTCGGACGGCGCGATGCACAGACGAAGATTCATGGTCAACGGATTGAGCTTGGCGAAGTTGAAACCCAGGTTCAACTGTTGCTTCCGGAGAGGTGTGAAATTCGTCGAGTTGCGGCAGAAGTTATCAAACCAGGTGGAGGCGGGAATCCAGTGCTCGTTGTCTTTGCAGAAATGGAAGCTGCCGGTGAAGGTGAGACGAATGACGTTCTCCCAGTGAGACTCTTCGCTGTGCCATCCGAGATGGAGGCCCAGCTCACCCGAGCCCTACCAAGTTACATGTTACCTTCTATTTACTTCAGCCTGACAAAAATGCCTACAACTATCTCGGGGAAGACGGATCGCAAAAAGCTTCGCGAAATCGGCGCCAGCTTGTCTGCTGACATGATTGTCGAACTGCGTGCGCAATCGGTGGGCAAGAAACGGCAACCAACAACTCAACTGGAATTGAAGCTACAAAAACTCTGGGCTGATGTCCTCCAAATCACCTCTTCTAGAATTGGCCTCGATGACAACTTCTTTGGTCTTGGGGGAGATTCACTTGCGGCAATGAAACTGGTCTGGGTCACTCGGCAACACAATATTCTTCTCTCCGTTGCGGAAATCTTTCAACAACCTAAGCTCTCTGCCATGAGCAAAATTGCCATTGAGGAAGAAGATTCTGCCGTTGGCCAGATGAAACCATTCTCTTTGCTTGGTATTGCAGCTGAGGAGACTTTTAGATATCGCATGCAAGTGTCTGCTTTATGTGGCGTCGACGAGCATGTTGTTGAGGATATTTATCCCTGTACGCCATTGCAAGAAGGCCTCATGGCACTCACTTCAAAAAGACCAGGAGATTATATTCTTCAGTCCGTACTAAAACTCTCTCCTATCGTGGATCTGAATCGCTTTCGTTCCGCCTGGGACGAGGCGGTTCGACTGTTGCCCATCCTTCGCACTCGCATCGTACAACACGAAGAACTTGGTCTCCTCCAGGTTGTTCTCAAAGAAAACGTCAAATGGACTGAGTCAACTGATCTGAATCATTATATAAAAACTGAGAAATTGTCTGCTATGAACCTTGGCGAGCCACTCAGGCGCTTTGCAATGGTTCATAATGCCGCCTCTCACGACCGCTGGTTTGTCTGGACCATCCACCATGCCTTGTATGACGGCGTGTCCCTGTCTCTCGTACTGGATTTGGTGCGAAAGCTTTACTATAGAGAGAAAGTTGCCAGGATACCTCAATATTCGCTCTTCGTTCGGAGCATCATTGGCCAGAACAGCAAGCGCACTGATGAGTTCTGGCGAGATCTGCTTCAAGGTTACCGTTCTACCGCCTTCCCCGTCCTCCCATCATCAATCAAAGAGCCCAGAGCAAATTCAGAACTCAAAAGCCAGTGGAAACTATCATCAATTTTGCATCAAAACGTTACTATGGCATCATTGATTCGCGCTGCTTGGGCTATTGTTGCCTATAGTCGGTCCGGGACATCGGACGTGCTCTTTGGCGCAACACTATCGGGCAGGACGGCAAATGTTCCGGGGATTCGTGAGATGATCGGACCAACCATTGCAACCGTGCCGATTCGAGTCCGTGTCAGCCCAGATAGGCTTGTTTCTGACTATCTTCAGGAAGTGCAAGACTGTGCAACTAAAATGATGGCGCATGAGCAAATTGGACTACAGAATATCACCAAACTTGGTCAAATCGCGAGCCAGGATTGCTCTTTTCAGAGCCTGCTCAATATTCAAAGTGCAGAAGAAGGTGTGAAGAAGGAAGCGGGATTCGGCACTTGGCTTAAGACAGCTGGCGCTCAGTCGTTCAGTACGTATGCCATTACACTGGATTTCCTCGTAAGCCGAGACAGTGTCACAGTCACCGCAAACTTTGATAATCATGTCGTGTCTCACTGGCAGATGAACAAGATTTTAGAACAGCTCAATTTTGTCATGGACGAACTCGCCAATGCTTCTGCAGCAAAGAGGCTGAAGGATATCCCTAGCCTCACGACGAATGACGAGCAAGAGATCTGGACTTGGAATTCCACCGTTCCTGAGACTTCGAACAAGTGTTTCCATCATCTTTTTGAAGATTGGGCACACATAAATCCTGATAACTTGGCAATTGATTCATGGGATGGTCAATTCACTTACAAACAGCTTAATTCGTTGTCGTTACAACTGGCACGCCAACTGATAGGTTCCGGACTCAAGCCCAAAGACATTGTTCCTCTCTGCTTCGAAAAGACTCGTTGGTCCTCTGTTGCCATGATTGCTGTTCTCAGAGCTGGTGGAACTATTTTGATGCTTGATCCTACACATCCCGAAGCACGCCTTCGCGGGATTGTTCAACAAGCAGGGTCGAATATCATCATCACGGAGTCGGCTCATATATCCGTCACGGCGAATCTTGTAGAAACCGTCATTTTTCTTGGGTCTGACAACGTTCCTGACACTTGTGCTGACGATCCCTTACCATTCATTGACCCAGGTTGGAATATGTATGCAGTGTTTACATCTGGCAGTACTGGCCGCCCGAAGGGCGTCCTCGTTTCCCATAGGGCGTTCTGCTCTGCGGTATTGCATCAGGCAAAGAAGTTTGGTCTTACCCCTATGTCTCGTGTTTTTGATCTCTCATCTCCTATCTTCGACCTCTTCATTTGGAACACCACCGCAACTCTCGCAACGGGTGCCTGCCTTTGCGTGCCCTCAGAGGAAGGTAGAAGTGGCGACCTCATGAGCGCATTTCAAGCAGCCCAGCCAAGTTTTGTGATCCTTACTCCATCTCTGGCTCGTCTACTGGATCCTTCGCGATTACCTTTCTTGGAGGTTTTAGGAATGGCCGGTGAAGCTTCTACCCAGACAGACATGGAAAGGTGGTGGGATTACGTCAGGGTTATGAATTGCTACGGACCTTCAGAATGTACGGCAATGAGCATTCTCAATTTCAAACCAGATGATGCCTTGCACGCCTTGCGTATTGGTAAAGGATCTGGAGTAAACACCTGGGTCGTTGACCCCGAGAACCCCAACAGATTGCTCCCAATTGGTGTTCCGGGAGAAATCCTCCTTGAAGGCCCTCTTCTGGGCAATGGCTACCTTGGGGATCCAATAAGAACCTCGAAAATATTCATCGAAAGCCCCAATTGGCTACAGAGAGGCACTTCAAGAGTACCTGGACGTCCTGGCTGTGTCTACAGAACAGGTGATTTAGGATATTACAACTCTGACGGCACTATAACATACCTTGGCCGCAAAGATACGCAAATCAAGATTCGAGGACAGCGGGTTGAACTTGGTGAGATTGAATACCATCTTCACTCATGCATGCCATTGGCAACTCAAGCGAAGCAACTCGCTGCAGAGGTCATCATTCCTTCAGGCCAAGATCAGCCGATGCTTGCCGTGTTCCTCGCCTTGTCCGGAGTCTCAGATGATTACAGTCGCGTCGCTCATGACGGCCTTGTGGCTTATGCAATACCTGAGGACGTGGAAGAGAAGCTCTCTGCGTGTCTTCCTAGCTACATGATCCCGACAATATACTTCGTCATGCGTGAGCGAGTTGTAACGCCGACTGGAAAAACAGACAGAAAGAGTCTTCGAGAGGCAGCCGCCAAGTTCTCTGCTCAGGAGCTTGCGAGTCTTTGTAAAGATGCACAGGGTGAAAGCCGCAAGCCTTCAACTGACATTGAGAGCAAACTACAGAAGCTGTGGGCTCGAGTTTTGAACATCACTCAAGATACCGTGGGAATGCAAGATAGTTTCTTTCGTCTTGGAGGTGATTCCATCACCGCTATGCAGATCTCTTCGGCGGCACGACTTCTTGATTTGAAAATATCCACTCGGGATATCCTCCAAAAAAAGACTATTGCTCGACTAGCTCAGCAAGTCTCAGTGGTGCGATCGCTTGACCTCTCAGTAGTTGCTGGCCACGAAGAGCTCGACTCGGACTTCGGCCTGACTCCTATCCAAAAACTGTACCTGGAACACCAAGACGATCCCACTGTTTGCTTCGACCAGCACATGTATCTCAGGCTGAGAACTACTACTTCTTTCACACGAATTAATGAAGTTATCCGAGCAATCATTGACCGACATCCTATGCTCCGGGCTCGTTTCTCCAGAAACAGTCAGGGAATATGGATGCAACGTGTAGTCGCAAGCTCAGACAAAGACCTGATGTCTCTCTATGTCAAACCAACCAACTCTTCAGATATTCAAAGGGCCATCATTCAAGCTCGTGGAGGACTGGATATTGAAGAGGGCCCAATGATCAGTGCAGCGTTCTTCGATGGGAAAGATACCCAATCCCTCTTTTTGTCCATTCACCACTTGGTGGTTGATGTGGTATCATGGCGAGTTCTCTTGGAAGAGGCTGAGAATTTCCTTGCCACTCATCCTGTTGGCCCTGTTCCATGCTTGAGCTTCCAGAGGTGGCAAACCCTGCAGTCGAAGAAAATCGAAGAGAATTTCGATCCCAAGACTGTTGGACCTGTCCAGGTTCGACCTCCACAGCTGTCATATTGGGGAGTATCCTCAACACGCGTCCTCATGAGAAATGTCAATATGCACAGCTTCAGCCTTGATAAGGATACGACTAGTCTGCTCCTTGGAGATTGCAATAATGCTTTTAACACTCGTCCAATTGAGCTCTTAATTGCCGGTCTATTGCATTCATTCTCCACTATCTTCCCTGAGCGTTCCATGCCCACGCTTTTCAATGAATCACATGGACGTGAGGTTTGGCATGATGACCTTGACCTCTCTCGAACAATCGGCTGGTTTACAAGTATGATGCCGGTCCAGCTAACTCGCGATAAGTACCAACATGTCCGGGATGTTATTCGCGAGGTCAAGGATTGCGTCCGAAGCTTTCCCCATAACGGTTGGGCGTTCTTTGCTTCGAGGTTCCGTGACGATAAAACTTTCAAGTCATTCATGTCGCAGTTTCCGGCGGAGGTTACTTTCAATTACCTTGGCATGGTGCAGCAGCTTGAGCGTGCTGATTCACTTTTGACTCCCCTTGCTCTGCCCGACGGCACCAACCCTGACTCTGCAGGCGATTTGAATCGCTTCGCACTATTCGAATTCTCTATTTCTGTCACGTCTGGAAATGCCAACATATGCCTCGTATATGACAAGTCACTCAAGCACCAGAAACGGATATCATCTTGGGTCGAGCAGTATAGAGCAACCCTCGTGGAAATGGGCGATGTGCTGTCGAACATGGCTCTCGAGTGGTCCCTCAGCGATTTTCCGCTAGTCTTCAACAAATATGAGGACATTGACCACTTTCAAAGCTCTGTACTCCCCGATCTAGGCCTTAAAATAGATCAAGTCGAAGATATTTTCCCCTGTTCAGCTATGCAAGAAGCCATTCTAACGACCCAAAGTCGCGACCCCGAAATGTATCGCACTTGTAGTGTCTTTGAGGTTGTTTCCAATCGGCAAACACCCGTAGATATTGAGAGACTGCAGTTATCATGGAAAACTGTGGTACGAAAACATTCACTGCTACGTGCTCAATTCGTCAACAAACTACCGGGAATTAGTTCTAGGCCCCATCACATCGTCTTGAAAGACCCGGAGCCGAGCATCTCCGTGTTCACAAGTAGGGCAGAGGTCCCAATGACTGTCGCCCTATTTCGGGATCACTATAACCCCATTGCGGATCACTCCAATAAACTTCAACACCACCTCTCCATCTGCTCATTGCCCGACGGTAGAGTCTTCATTGGCATAGAGATCAACCACGTTATCCAAGATGGCCACTCTCTCAGTCTCATGATGCACGATTTCCTCAGAGCTTATGAAGAAGATATCCATTCTTATGGAGCCCCATACAAAAATCTCATCTCGTTTCTGGAATCCCAATCCCAGGATGAGGCGCGACAGTATTGGGCGGATTGCCTTAAGGACGCCAAGCCCTGCTTGTTCCCAACCATGGTAGACTTGGCTCCAGAACAGCAGCCCCAGCAAGGACATAACTCAGTCTTAGTGCCTAGTATCGACTCTAAGAAGTTTCATCACTTCTGTAAGTCCTGGGAAGTCTCGCCTGCCACCGTTATTCAAACTGCTTGGGCCCTCGTCTTAAACAGATACACGGGTTCAGATTCACCTTGTTTTGGTAACCTCTCGTCAGGACGGGATCTTCCCATTGACGAAATCAACGAAATATTTGGACCTTTCATTGGCATGCTCACGTTCTCAGTCGTCCTGAAGGAGAACCAGACTGTTCATGCCACTCTAAAGACTATTCAAGCTCATGGAGCCAACAGCCTCTCTTACCAAACGTTCCCATTGGTAGAAGTCCACAAAGAACTTGGAATTGGTCCATCTGGTCTGTTTAATACAGCTCTTTCTATCCAACGCGTCACGGAAGAGAGTTTAGCATCTGATTACGGCATCACGTTGAGCCAGCAAGAAACGCTGGATCCTTCTGATGTAGGTTCTCTCCTTCTTCTCAATCTCTTAAAATATGCTCACAGTTCATCCACTAGTTCGATATCACGGTTAATGCCTCGCATAGCAGCACAAAGGTCGAGATCAAATTGACATTCCGTAATAAATGTTTGACAATGAGTCAAGGTGAGCGATTAGCTCATTGCTTCAGCAGAGCGATCATGAAAATCATTTCCGAACCGCAATCCCAGGTTCAGGCACTTGATATCATAGCTCCGGAAGACCACTCTCAGATATGGTTATGGAATCGCTCACTGCCTTGCGCTATTGAGAGATCCATGTCAGAACTGATCACCGACCAAGCGCTCACCCGTCCCTCGGCCATCGCCGCCCACTCATGGGATGGCACACTGACATACTTAGAACTCAATCGTCTCGCTACGCGACTTGCTCATCACCTACTTCAATTTGGAATTGGTGCTGAATCCCTTGTGCCGATATGCTTTGAGAAAACACTGTGGACTATTGTATCCATGATGGCGATTTTCAAGGCTGGCGGTGCCTTTGTCCCAATTGATCCATCCCAGGGAAGTACTCGACGGGAGCAAATCCTGAACTGCTGTAATTCCAAGGTCATTGTGGCTTCCGAAAAATACAGCAGTTTATTCTCAAATGACAGTCGTCGCACTGTTGTCGAGGTCAGCTCGAACGCCATACGCAAGCTCCCAGCCTTCGAGGCCACAAGAGAACTCCCACTCTCAAGCCCATCAAATGCGGCGTACGTCTTGTTCACTTCTGGTAGCACTGGAATACCGAAAGGAGTTGTCATTGAACAAAGGGCTATGAGCTCGGGTTGTACCTACCATGGCAGCAGATTGGGGTTCAGTCCACAGAGTCGCGTCTTCCAGTTTGCTTCTTACACTTTCGACGCCAGCATTCTTGAGATATTTACAACCTTGATGTACGGAGGGTGTATATGTATTCCTTCCGACGAAGATCGAATGAGCAAGCTAAACGATAGCATCCGCGCATTGCATGCAAACACACTCCTCCTCACCCCATCGGTTGCTCGTCTCCTTGAATCTGCTGCTCTCGAAACTGTGGATCACATCTTGCTAGGAGGGGAAGCTATCACGCGAGCAGACTATGCCAGCATCACCAATCGTGGCAAACATGTCAAAATTACCAATGCCTACGGACCGACTGAGGCTACCGTCTGCTGTAACCTCGAATGCGCTGATACACTCCCACGCGCTCCAGATAGCATCGGTACTGCAGTTGGATCTTGCAGTTGGGTAGTGTGCCCAACAAATCACAACGCCCTTTCTCCATTGGGCGCCATTGGCGAGCTACTTATTGAAGGTCCTATTTTGGCTCGAGGATACCTGAAGGATGAAGAGAAAACTGCCGCGGCATTCATCGAGAATCCTCTATGGTTGAAAGCACCGAAACAGGGGGCTCGTCGTGGCAGACTCTACAAGACGGGTGACCTAGTCCGGTATCATACAGATGGCGGCTTGATTTTTATTGGCCGCAAAGACAATCAGATCAAGATCAATGGGCAACGCGTTGAGCTTGGTGAAATCGAGTATCATGTTCAGCATTATCTCCCCTCCTCTTGGGATACCAAACAGCTTGCAGCAGAGATCATCATTCCAGCGAATGGGAGTCCAACACTCGCTATCTTCCTTCAGATAGGGGGCAGTCTATTCCTGAGCCACAACACTGAGAAAACGACTATTCTCTCTGTTCCAGCTGAGTTTGGCGAGCGTTTGGCTAAGCATCTCCCTACCTACATGCTACCAAGCATATATTTTGGCCTCGACCAGATGCCCATCACAATATCTGGGAAAATCGATCGAAAGCGGTTGCGCCAGATTGGAGGTTCCTTCTCATCCCAGCAGCTTGCGCAACTTCAGTGTGATGCTCAGGATGAAAAGCGCAAGCCGGCAACCGAAGCGCAGCGGAAGTTGCAATCTGTATGGGCGACCGTTCTCCGGATCAGTAGCTCAACCATTGGCATTGATGACAACTTTTTCCAACTTGGAGGCGATTCCGTTTCAGCCATGAGAGCCGTCGCCGAAGCTCGTAAGCTCGGGCTTATCATCTCTGTGGCGGACATCTTTAAGCATTCAACACTTGAATCTATTGCTGCTCAAGATCGTAGGAAGCGGTGAATCCATAGGCATCAAGATAGCGAATTGCCTCACAGCTTTTTGGTACACTATCATTGACCGCATGATTTCCGACTTGAACAAGCCACTATCAGCATGGTTGAATAAGTTGAACATGTAAGCTCAGAGGGGGGAGATCGTACGTACAGATTGACATTTTAAGCCTCCAACATGCCACATGCTAATACAGATAGGTGAGCAGTGTTCTTTTTTCCTCTCGAGGCTACAACCTGCTTGGCTGAATTCATGGGTTTTCTTTTCTTTTTTAGGCTCGTGTCTGCTCTTTTATTTCTATCTTCTGTGCGTACCTTCATTTAGGGTGTCATATGTCGCGAACTCACCAATACACCCATAGATGCACTTGGGATTCTACGTGTGTTTTTCAATCTCTTCTTTTTTATCAGTTTGCAATTATAAACGACCACTCTCGTCTGTCTTCTTTCCTTAGCTCAGAATGTAATATGAGGCACCTCAAAATATACCAGATTCGACTCCATCACGCAACTCTGTAATACTATGCTCCAGACACCAAAGCATCATTATAATGGAAGCACCTCTACCCTCTGTAACTTCGTCTTTCATTTTGATGTCACAAATTTCCCTGGGAAGCTCGAACGGAATCACATTTATTGGAATATTTATCAGTTCCGCTGCCATTGTCACAACCGACAGGCCAATGGCTCCAAGAAAACATGACATGGACGAAGAGGTAATACAATGGCTTAATTGGCGTGTAAAATAAGAAAAAATTGAGAACGAGGGGAAATTATATGTCGTCATTTCTTTCCCACATTCCTCAGGCCCCATCATTAAATCTCACTGTCGAGTTTAAAGCCAGTACGTTTGGTGGTGCGCAATTGCGTACGTACTGCATGTCTCAGCCAAGTCGCGAAGCGCAAAGGAGCCTTTGTTCCTCTATTACTGAGTTGTCTCTCCCTGCCGCTGCAAAAGGACCCTGTTAATTTCACCTTAGCTAGGCAGACTACCCTTCCACCAATCTGAAGGGCAAAATGATTGTAAGAGTAGCTAGTGTGACTAAAAAGGAAAAATGACAAGGAGGGAGAGTTCGGGTGCCAGACGCGTAAGGGATGAGCTACCCGTGCTCTACGTCGTACCGTATCGTCGCTGGAAAGAATCACATATATAGCCAGCGCCTAAACTCATAGGAAACGGGGACAGGACGATTCGGCCGAACCTGACTACGTTCGAACTCGCTATTGAGTAGATTTAGGACCTATTGGAATGACGGGGCAGTAGGATGACGGCATGTTCCACGCTCTCGCAGGATCGTTCGCTTGCCCGAAGGGGCAATAGAGGGGATGAGAGACAACAGACGGGAGGGAATAGAACGATTCAGATTCCCTCTTTGGATCTGTTGAATCCGCGAATATCCTCGCCCCCTAGATAGTCCATCCATCTTGCGAATTATAATAACTTATCGCATCTGCCGGGAGATACGGGCTCATAGTCTGCTATTGCCGCCACTGTTACTCTGGTTGCTGTTGCCAACCCTCAGGAACAGCTCTTGGCTGGCAGCACTCTCTCTCTCTCTCTCTCTCTCTCTTTCTTTCTTTCTTTCTTTCTTTCTTTCTTTCTTTCTTTCTTTCTTTCTTTCTTTCTTTCTTTCTTTCTTTCTTTCTTTCTTTCTTGGCTCCTGTCCAGCATGCCCCAAAATAGCCCGTCTTGCCCGCCATGGGCTGATAGCTCGTTTGGCCCGTGGGCTGGATCGTGCCGCAGTGGCTTCGACTTCACCCTGTACTTCGAGGAGACCATTCTTTCCCTACCTGTGCTATGCCTATTTCTCATCGCTCTACCATTTCGCCTCTCATACCTCATTCGCGCTGATGTCACGGTGGTTTATAGTGCGGTGCAGCCTATCAAAAGCGTATGTAAGCCCTGCTTCACGAATGTTTCTTTCCACGAGTAGCCTCAATGTTGCCGCATCTTGCCCGTTTTTCAATCGTCATTGGTGACTAGAATATGGTTCTCGGATCGGCATAGCTTTTCATTGTCCTAGTTTTTATTTCCAGTAACTGATTTTGTCAAAGCCTTGCATGCTGATTATTTTCATACCGTCAGTTAGCAACCTTATCTTATGTAGCCACTGAGCTCGTCTTGTTGATCTTGTGGCCCATCAATACACCTAGATCACAGCGCACAACCGCCACCATCCCCACAGCAGCTCTCTCACTCTTGGCTTCACTTGGTGTGGCCTCTCTATCGTGGCTGGAACACAGGAATTCTATTCGGCCATCCTTTATTCTCACTGTCTTCCTGCTCTTCTCCTCCTTGCTCGATGTCGCTCGAACACGCACGCTATGGATGCTAGGGCTCAGTGCCACGATTCCTGCAGTCTTTACGGTATCAATGGCTTTACGATGTTTGATGCTAACACTTGAATCAATTGAGAAGAGGAAAATACTATCTTTCGACACCAATAAAATATCACCAGAGTCCACAAGTGGCCCTGTCAACCGCAGTCTCTTTTTTTGGCTAAGTTCGCTATTTCTGAGAGGATACAATAAGATCCTCACACTGGACGACCTGTATCCTCTAGAATCACATCTCGAATCAAGCAAGCTACATGGTGCCTTGCAAACAGCTTGGGATAAAGGTGATTTTGGGGCCAATTCTAACACTTTTATGTTACCTGTCATACTAATCCCTGGCTATCCATCAAATAGTCCCAGATAAGAATCGTCAGGGCAGTCTGTTTTTCACTTGGCTCACTGTTCAATACCGATTCTTCCTCCTCGCTGCTCTCCCAAAGTTAATAGTGATCGGTTTATCCTTTGCCCAACCATTTCTCGTCTCCACGGCTATCGCTTATGCCGGCTCTCCTAACACAGAACGAAACGACAGCATCGGCTATGGGTTGATCGGCGCGTATGTTCTCGTTTATGTGGGATTAGCAGTAACTTTTCACTTTTCACCGCCATACCACATTTCAAGCATTGCTTACAATTCAGTTAGATATCGACTGGGCAATACGAGTGGGCTGTGTACAGAACTTGCACTTCGATGCGAGGAGCGTTGGTGCCTTGCATTTTCAACAAGACTCTCCGCCTGCAATCAGAGGAAGCAAACTCTGCCGCTTCTCTGACGTTGGTCACAACTGACATTGAGACCATTGCGCAAGGGGTTATAGCATGTCACGAAGTATGGAGCTCATTCGTGGAGATCAGCTTGGCAGTATTTCTGCTTGCTCGTCAGGTCGGAGTTGCCTGCACAGTCCCTGTAGGGGTCACAATATGTGCTCAACCCTCGCCTATCCCTGGCAGTTCTTGGTTCCTGACTTCTCTCTCATTCTAGTTGTATTGGTTGGTGCCGTTTGCATCGCGACCCCGGCTGGTATTAGACAGGCAGCGTGGATTAAGGCTTCGCAACTTCGTGTCGCAAACACTTCAAAGACGCTAGGAAGCATCAGATCACTGCGCCTTTCTGGTCTCAACAGCATCGCCTTCTCACACATCGAAAAGTTGAGATCAGAGGAGATCGCCATCTCACGAAAATACCGCTCATTCTTGGGTTTTGGTGCCACCCTTGGTAAGCACGTCCATCTTAGGTACCTCTTGGTGGCATGGTCCTCGTCTAACGTAAGGATACAGGGAACTGTGCCCCGATTCTTACGCCAATTCTTATGTTCATTACCTTTGCCGGCGTATCCTCGCACGGCGGTAGTACATTGACAATCTCGAGGGCATTCACATCTTTGACGCTACTCCAACTGCTGACAGCTCCTTTAGGCAAAATTTCCTACAGTTTACCAACCGTTGCAGGAGGCATCGCATCATTAGCCCGTATTCAAGCGTATCTAGTATTGGACGAGAGAACTGACTCGAGACTTTTAATTCCCAACTCCAGAAGTGACGAGGATAGAGAATCACACAAGCTTCAGATGTATGCCACCTCGCATCTACCTGAGAAGAATCAGCTAGATACTGTTCAAGAAAGTGAAATTGTTGAGAACCCTCTCGACAGTCACGACATTGTGGCTTCTATTCAAGGCTCATTTACGTGGCCAGATGCCGCAGAGCCCGTGCTACGTATTGAGAAGGAGAAGTTGGAGATCCGTCGGGGGACTTTCACGCTCATCACAGGACAGGTTGGATCCGGGAAATCAACACTATTAAAAGCCATATTAGGCGAATTGCGCTCTTTCAAAGGAACAATCCGAGTTTGCTCTGATGGCATTGCGTATTGCTCCCAGTCAACCTGGATTCCGGCCCGCGCTATCAGAGATGTCATCTTGGACCACGCTCCTCTCGACCTGGCCTGGTACAATATGGTCCTCGATGCTTGTGCTCTTCAGCCAGACCTGGATGTACTGCCATTAGGCGACAATACCAACGTTGGGAGTACTGGGATATCTTTGAGTGGAGGCCAGAAGCAGCGAATTGTAAGTTGAAAATCTCACTTGGTGCGACCTGAGAAATGACACTAACAACCAGAACCAGGCTTTGGCCAGGGCGATCTACTCCCAGAAGGAATTTCTCATTCTAGATGATGTTCTCAGTGGCCTGGATTTAGAAACAAAGGGAAAGGTTGTGAAAAGCCTTGTTGGACCGCAAGGTATTCTCCGACAGCGCAACGTCACTACGGTACTATCATCGTGCGATGGTGAGTTTGGACAAAATCGCATCCCATTGATTGCCATGCCTCATTTTTAACTCGCCTCCTTAGCCCATGTTGCCAAATACGCCGATCATGTCCTCATCCTTGACGAATTGGGTACGCTTGAATCCGCAGGTGTCGGCTATGCCAAGGAATTCTTCCCTACCTTTCAGTCCAGCGAGGATACCAACACCTTGGCCGACACAAGCACCATCCAGCAAAGGCCGGCACAGGGTCCAATAGCAGCTTCGGACTGTGAAGATTTGGCTCGTCAGACGGGTGACGCAGCCGTATACATGTTTTACTTTCGGTCAGCAGGACTGTGGCCATGCTTGGTCGCTCTCTTTGGGCTGGTACTCTATGCCTTCTCATTATCTTTTCCAAGTAGGTAGTCACAACACACGTCTTTCAACGTAATCAAATCTAACCCGAATATTTCAGCGATATGGCTTAAGTGGTGGTCAGAAGCAAATGAAAAGATGCCCAATGCTCACTTGGGAAAATGGCTTGGTGTGTATGCGGCTTTAGGTGTTGGTGGGATTCTGGGCTTCTTGATCGGAGCATGGTAAGTTAATCTCATCCTTCTCCTCACATATTTTAACAGCAGATGCTCGACCTTGTTATCAACTGTATGCTCATAAACCTGTCATTTACCTTCTGACACTCCACAGGGAAATTCTTCTCGTTGTCATTGCAAGGTCTGGATTGTACTTCCACACCATGTTAGTGAACACAGTCTCTCGGTATGGCCTTGTTTTCTACATTCTTAGCAGGCAATCAAAATATCAATCCTAATTTTGTCCAGTGCTACTATGCAATTCTTTGCCAAAATTGATCATGGGATTACCATCAATCGGTAGAATCTGTCATTCTCGCGTTGATGCAGCATGTAGACTGAGCATATAGTACAGATTTAGTCAAGACCTTCAACTTGTCGACATGGAGCTCCCTTCAGCCGCCCTCAACACAGCAGCTCGTAAGCTTGAACCTGAGCCTTACTTTATCACTCCCTCACTATAGCATGGCGCCTAACAACTTTCCAGATGCCCTAGTTACGATTGCACAATTTACCATTATCGGTATTGCATCGCGCTTTGTGGCCATTGTTTTCCCATTTCTTGGCATTCTCTTTTTCCTTGTCCAGAGAGTTTACTTGCGAACATCTCGTCAACTTCGGCTGCTTGATATCGAGCACAAGGCGCCTCTCTACTCTCACTGCATGGAAACTATTAGTGGGCTAATAACTATCAGAGCGTTCGGACACGAGAACGAATACATGCATAGACTCCGCACATTGCTAGATGAGTCACAACGGCCATACTACCTTTTCCACTGTTTGCAGGCCGCCTTGATGGTTGTTTTGAACATGATCATTGCTGTATTGGCAGTGCTCGTCATAATCTTCTCAACCACCCTCCGCGATCAAATTGGACCTGGCTATGTCGGTGTCGCGTTGTCCAACATCCTAACCATCAGCAATACAATTAAATCTCTCATTGCTGCATGGGTCACGCTGGAGATTTCCATTGGAGCTGTTGCGCGCATCCGAGCCTTTGTGAAACAGACAAAGCTGGAGGAACCTCACGGCCCGCCTTCAGCAGCATCGTCCAACTGGCCAGTGACTGGAGATATTCAGTTCCGAAACGTTACCGCCTCCTACGGGTCAGTTTTCCCCAGCTCTATTCGGCTGGTTAGTTCCTTTTTGTAACTGACAATACTTAAGGCCAACGAATAAGGTCCTGGATGGTGTATCACTGTTCATTCAGTCCGGTCAGAAAATCGCCGTTTGTGGGAGATCTGGCAGGTAAGTTACGATGTCGCCGACGTAGATTCAACAGCAGACTTGTAGCTAATATTTTTACTTCTTTGTAGTGGAAAGACTTCCCTTGCGCTCTCTTTATTTCGCATGATCGATATAGAGCAAGGAGAGCTTCTCATCGATGGAGTAAACATCCTAGCATTGGATCCTGAGTACATTCGCACAAGTCTAGTTGCCATTCCCCAGGACGTTTTCGTCCTAAAAGGTACAGTTCGTTTCAACTTGGACCCCTCCGAAGCTTTGGAAGAGGCAGCGATTGTGCAAACGCTTGAGAGGCTGCAGTTATGGGAGTCTATCGAGAAACGAGGCGGCTTGGATGTCTCGGTTGAAGATGGTACTTTTTCACAGGGAGAACTTCAATTGCTCAACTTTGCTCGAGCCATGCTACGAAATAGCCGCATCATTATACTTGATGAATCAACAAGCAGGTGAGCCTTCAGAGAATTCTGTTCAAGATGCAAGCACCGCTAATCGTGACATGCAGCTTGGACAATGACGCCAAGGCGATTGTCAATCAAGCTTTGAAAACCAGGTTCGCAGACTGGACCGTAATATCTATACTGCATCACCTAGATACAATTCAAGACTACGACTATGTTGCTTTATTAGATGGAGGGAAGTTGGTTGAGTTTGAAGATCCAACATCTTTACTGGCGAGGGATTCAGCTTTCAAACGTCTGTTTGACTACCAGAAGGGGAAGTTATCCCCTAATCTTTCGGGAGAGTAGCTCTGTAAGACTACTACAGTTCTGGTGGAATGTCCGGAAACATCCAACAAGGACGGGTTGTTCGGGATTTAAACATATAAAGCTTGTAAATACAACAGGTTTCAATTCTATCATTTGTCACATATTCAAATTTGCTCACAATGGTACGTCTAGGTATTCGGGATGCCTTCCTCGTGCTGCTCAGTAGTTGTTGGCTGTGTCCAGGTGCGCGCGAATACGGCGTCACCATCGGTCGGGTTCGCATCCTATGTGGCGCCATTTGACAGATACCCAACTCTTTTGCAATAGCTCTAAATACAGCTGAAGTTCAGTCGTCATACCGAGTTACCTCAAAAGATAATTAAGATAGAGGATACCCGACTTCGATATAGGTTCTGTTGAGTGCAAGAGCCCCACGTCGTTGTAGTTGCTCTCATTATTTAACAGCTGTTACACACTTGTAGGTGTTTGTATGTGCAGGTGTTTATCCGATGGCTCCTCATTGCTAGCTCTATTCATAATTCGTGAAACCATTGATAATACTCTAGTAAGCCATGCTATTATAAACTGTATGAACAATTGACTGCACTTTGGCTGGAGCCCAGCATCAGATCTACCCTACAGAGTGACGAGAAGTCATTAGTATCACCACCTGGGCTTTTCTTTCTCCGCATGTCAATGTACAGATGCAATGCGAGAAGATAAAGACGAATATTGGAGAATAGCACATCTATATCCCTAACACCTTGGAATAGTGGCCTCATTTCTGGGCGTTGTTTGGATGTGTGTGGGAAACCTCACTGTATCAGACAGAAAGACTTTGAGGAGCCGCCAACCTGATGAGGACGGAGATTGCTCTAAAATACGTCAAAGAACATTAAGTTAACGGCTGTGGCCGCTGTTCATGCACTGGCATTGAAAATTTTCTCCGATCGACATAGCATAGGTATGTTCGTTGAATGATGACCAATACACCACTCATCTCTATGCTGGCTTATTGGATGATATCCCTAGGCTCCGAGTCGAGCTGGGGCTATTCATGATGAAAGTTTAGCTATCCTTTGACGGTCACGAGCTCGGGTCAGCTTGTTTCTGCTCCTATAGACTACAAAGACGTTTGTTTTGAAGCAAGGTAGCATACAGTTCTGAGCGGTGGGAAACGTGTCCTTTGTTCTAGGCTAATTGCTGCTGAATAAAGTCTTTCTGGTTGGACGGACCGCTGTTGGGCATGGATGGTTGGGGGAAGGATATAAATTATCGTTCACCCTGTTACCTGGGCGGGCACAAAATATTTGATTGGTGCAGATAGCTCTCATCTTCGTGGTCCCTAGCGAGCATGTGAGGTCAATGAATGAACTTGATCAAAATCAAGATTGCTCATGCTTGCTCTATTGTGTTAAGTTGCTGCGAGTGGTGCTCTATCAGGCTACATCAAGTGGGCACTATACCGAGAATAAAACTAAAAATAAAAGCAATAGCAAAAGTTACAAACATGGAGACGGTGATTAAACTACGACAGGCAGTAAAATGCAGGAGGAACTTTGCAAAATACGAAAGCTGTAATCTGTAATCCGTGGTTATGAAGCATACGCGAAGTATGACGCGTAATAGGCGAACAAGGGACCCCTCGAGTTGGATGACGCACAGGCCCCAAAAGGTGCCCAGCACACCACTGGAGGTTCGTACAGATAGGCGGCTTCATTAACCATCCGATTTGCGTGCTCTCTCGCCTTTCTCGTATCACTTCACGCACCGTGTGAGATAGGACTTTATTGCTCTAATAACCCTGATGCTGAACGCAATGCAGAATAGCAAGGAGGTAATCATGGAATCGCTCCGAAGAAAGCAAAAGTTTAGTCGGGGAGAGTTGATGGGCATTTGTGCAAAGAGTTGCTGGTTTTATCGCACGAGGGTTCGAAGCTCTTCATTTGAGCCCATTTGAGCCCTGGCTGTCACTATGGAGCTATGGATACTTTGAGCGAGGGCGTGGTAGAGGTCAGGTACATAGTAGCCACTTCATTCATGGTGCAGCGCTGACGAAGCGAGACAGACGGGCACCTCCCAAGTGCCAATCCTTCCGGATCCCAACTAAAACCCGACCAGACACGGAGACTCGGCAAGGGAGCGAATGTGCAACCAACCAGGGCACACGGGGGTCCAGTCCAGCCAAGCAGCCAAGCAGCCAAGCAGGCTGCATGTCGCAGTCGAGACAAGCAAGCCGGACAGCTGCCCCTCCGCTGATTGTCTGATCGCCGACCAAGAAGTAAGACGGCGCCACTAAGGTGTGCAAGCCCCAAGGTACAAATGGCGTAATTTGCTTCACATCTGCAGTAAGTTGCGCACTTTGTACGGAGTACGGATACAGATTACAGGTTACGAAGTTCCTATCAACGTGCGCGTGTGGAGGCGGAAACAAAAAACTTTGCCTGAGACCAACCCCTCAATGCGTGGAAATTAAAGTAAAAATTGAAATAAACAAGGCGAGCCTGGAATCTTAAAATTCGACAGGGCACTAACGTGACGAGATGTTGCTTGGAGTATTATTCACACTGCTTCCATACGTACGTAAGACAAAGACGTGCGGGTTCAGCAACAATCACAAATACTCCGTACAGATTACTCTGTACTGTAATGACGAGAGCGAAGCATCGAAAGGTACCTCAGCTTCGTGATTATACTGTGGTGGAAGCATGGTGGCTTCTTGAGCTGAAGAGAAGAGGCGTACTGATCCGTGAACAAACCACCAAACGTTTACAGTATGAATACCTCGACTGAGGATACTGTATACCAAGTCCTCGCTTGCCCAACTCAGCCATCCAGAACAAGCAACCCAAGCCTCCTAACCTCCCGCGGGCCCGCCTTCCCTCCCTCTCCCTCCACAGAGTCCGTGCCACGCTGGCAAAACTGAGCGTCACACACCACACACACCACCGTAGGCCGTCTTGGTCGCCCAGTTTCGCACACAAAACCAAAAATGAAATCATTTGTCGGCCACTCACCCTCCGTCTTTGCCAAGGGAAGCCAAAGTATCCGCACAGTGCGCCTGAAACGCCACATGCACCGTCTCTCAATACCTTGATTGTGCCAAAATCCCCCCCGTCCGTCATGGCAGGGCAGCAAAGAAAGGAGCGATCAGTCTCCCTGCGTTCCCCCTTCCTTCCCATCCCACCGTCTGACATCCGTCGTCCAAAACATGCTCTTCCCCCGCTTCAACAAAAAGTAGGACGAGAGTCTTCCTTCAACACCATCGACTCATCACCATTTCACCTTCGAGTTCGTAGCCATCAGCACTGCCATCTACATTGCCACATACGTATACTGTATCTGTATCCGCCTCCGGAATCATACGCCATCAATACGAGCCAACACTCCCCACTCCCTCGATTTTCCCGACTCGACCTCCGCAATACCCGTTTTCCTGTCTGGAGCCAATCTGTGGTGTGATTCATTCTGGCATTACTCAGTCCTCTCTCAACCGCCCATTTTTAACTCATCCATTCAACCTCGAACCTGTCCTCGACCCCCGTTGGGGATGGCTGCTACTGTTTCACAACGGCCACCACCCTGAATCAGCAATCTCTGGCGGACGCGGGTTCCATGTGATAGTGCAGCCGAACTCGCCTTTGACCCCGAGATGCTACGACGACGACCTCCAAGTGAGGGACGTCGGCCCTCTCAGCAACAGAAACTCCTTCTTGCCTTCGCCATTATCCTCCTACCATGGATACAGCTCGTCGACGCTCAGCAGCAGCACCGACCCGCCCCCCAAGCGCAGCTCCAACCTGTACAGCGACTCAGGGGCAGTAGCCAACATGTCTCCGACGATACCGTCATCCGTCAGTGGGCTGCCACCCCCGCAGACACTGCCGATGAATCTCGCGAGACCCTTCAGGATATTAAGAGGGCCGCTTCGCTAAAGCAACGTCAGCTCTATCAGCAGAAACAACCTACAGAGCAGCGAAAGCCTTCCCCAAACCGAAAAAATCGAAAAAGTAACCTCGACCACCCCATCATCCCTAACGATGCGAGCGCCCTCGCAACTTTGGCTCCGGCTCAGTCCGTCCGAGCACCACATCCTCCACGACATCAACGACCCAGCAGCATTGCTGCGTCTGGGCTGTCCTCGCCGCAGAATGCGCGGAGTCTGGAGGACTGGGAAGTAGAAGACTTTGTGCTTCTGGCGACCGTCGATGGAGATCTATACGCCAACGACCGACGGACTGGTAAGGAACGCTGGCACCTCGAAGTTGACCAACCCATGGTCGAAACGAAGCATCACCGTTCCAATCAATCCGTGCTCGACGACGATTACCACCCCATCGACCACTATATCTGGGCCGTCGAACCCAATCGCGAGGGAGGAATATACGTATGGATCCCCGACTCAAATGCCGGCCTCATGTGGACCGGCTTCACAATGAAGAAGATCGTCGAAGAATTAGCTCCCCACAAACACGATGACCCTCCAGTCGTCTATACTGGTGACAAGAAGACGACAATGATTACACTCGACGCCGCCACCGGTCGGGTTCTCAAATGGTTTGGTTCTAGCGGCTCTCACGTGAACGAGGCTGAGAGCTGTCTTCGACCAAACACCCTATATGACATGGATAATGAGGAGTGTAGTTCTACGGGTACCATTACTCTTGGCAGAACTGAGTACACGGTTGGCATTCAGCGTGCTGACGGCGTGCCAATTGCGACTCTGAAGTATTCGGAATGGAGCCCCAACAATTTCGACAGTGACCTTTGGCAGCAACATCAGTCGTCTCTCGACAGCCGATATATCACCAGCCAGCATGATGGCAAAGTATATGCATTCGATTACGCACGCTCGGAAAAAGCCGAACCTCTGTTCAGTGAAGACTTTTCCACACCCGTGGCCCGTGTTTTTGATGTCTGCAGACCATGGCGGGCCTCCCTGGAGGACAACCCGGATCTAGTTGTTCTTCCCCAGCCGCCAATGCCATCTCAGGATGATACAATTGCCCGTATGCGAAGCAACAGCATCTTCTTGAATCAAACCCGGTCAGGAAGCTGGTACGCCATGTCCGGCCGTTCCTACCCCTTGATTATCAATGCTCCCATTGCCCAGATATCTCGCCCTGATTGGTGGGACATTGCGCCCGCTTGGGATACCATCAATTCGGACAAGATCTCCAAGGCATTGGTTGGGACGCATTTTCTCGAGACATTCCAGAGCGGTGGGCGGAAGCCACCGACCCTGCCTGCCCCTCCTTTGGATTTATATGATGACCGTTATGGACCATACGAGGAAAATGAAAACGACTCCAAATCTAATATTCCAATCGTTGTAGATATTCCGGATGAGCCGACCATCATCACAAAGGTCAAACTCCTTCCCCAGAGTGCGGCAAAAAGCGTCATCGACTTTATTAGCAATCCTATCTTGGTGATTCTCCTTTTCGTCAGTTTGGTGTACAACGAAAAGAAGCTGCGTCAATCATACCGCCGAGTTCGACGCAAGGGAATTATCAACCAAATTCGGTGGTATCTTGCCTCCAGACCTGATCCGGAGCTAGTTGAGGACGAGGAAAGCGATAAAGAAGTTGAGGTCGTCGAGCCCGCCCCGTCACCTGAGCAAGCAGCTGGAGATAAGAGCCCCGAAGAGAAAAGCGAGGAAAAGGGCAATGACAAGGCCGAAGCAACTATTCCTATCTCTGTCGAGAAGTTGGAAAATGCCATTGATCCTGCTGAACAGCAAAAAGAAGAAGCAGCTGATACACCACCCGTCGAGCTGCTCGTCAAAGAGGCAGATGTCAAGCAAGCTGATGTAGACCCCGTTGATGTCCCAGTCACATCTGGTTCCACTGACGGTGCCCTGGCCGTTCCAGCTCCAGAGAAAAAGAAGAAAGCGCATAGGGGGCGTCGAGGAGGAGTCAAGCATCGAAAAGGTCGTGCTCGGGAGATGTCTCAGTCTCGCGAAGATGATCCTGGACAGACTGTTGAAGACGCTGTGAATAACGCGAAAAAACTTGGCGATCGGCCAAGTCTGGAGCCGGATGTTATGACAATTCCCAACGACATGTCATCCGTTACCGGCCCGATCATTCGTATGGGGAATATCGAAGTCAATACTAACGAGCAGTTGGGAACGGGAAGCAACGGAACTTTGGTGTTTGCTGGAAAGTTTGATGGCCGAGAGGTGGCAGTCAAACGGATGTTGATACAATTTTACGACATTGCATCCCAAGAGACTCGGTTACTTCGGGAAAGCGACGATCATCCAAATGGTAGAGTACCAGAAGCCCGCACCTGAAATATTCGCGCTAACTGTAGCAGTCATCCGGTATTACTCTCAACAAATGCGAGATGGATTCCTCTACATTGCTCTCGAACGCTGCGCTGCCTCGTTGGCGGATGTCGTGGAAAAGCCCCATTTCTTCCGTGAACTCGCAAACGCGGGCACACAAGACCTACCCAACGTGCTCTACCAGATTACGAATGGAATCAGCCATCTTCACAGCCTACGAATTGTGCATCGTGACCTCAAGCCACAGAACATTCTCATCAATATGGGCAAAGATGGCAGGCCACGATTGCTGGTGTCTGATTTCGGTCTGTGTAAAAAACTGGAGGGTGGTCAGTCTTCCTTTGGCGCAACAACCGGTAGGGCGGCCGGAACATCTGGATGGCGTGCCCCTGAGCTGTTGCTCGATGATGATGCCCACGAGAACGGAACCTTTGAGTTAAGCACGCAGAGTGGCTCCAACTCAGTTCTGGTATCGGACAACATGGCTCACAACCGCCGTGCAACCCGGGCTATTGACATCTTCTCGCTTGGATTGGTATTCTTCTACGTGTTGACCAACGGATCACATCCCTTCGACTGCGGTGACCGTTACATGAGAGAAGTCAACATCCGGAAGGACAACTATAACCTCGCGCCCCTTGATTCCCTGGGTGACTTTGCTTTTGAGGCGAAGGATTTGATTGCCGCGATGCTTGAAGCCGATCCCAAAAAGAGACCTACGGCCAAGGAAGTCATGTCACATCCTTTCTTCTGGTCAGCAAAGAAACGATTGGCATTTTTGTGTGACGTGTCGGATCATTTCGAAAAAGAGCCTCGAGACCCTCCATCCCCCGCGCTTGCTGAATTAGAGAGGCACGCCCCGGCAGTCACTCGAGGTGATTTCCTTCGAGCTCTCCCTCGAGACTTTGTCGATTCTCTGGGAAAACAAAGAAAGTACACTGGCTCCCGGTTACTGGATTTGCTACGTGCTCTCCGCAACAAGAAAAACCATTACGAGGACATGCCGGACACACTGAAACGAAGCGTTGGCCCGTTGCCAGAAGGATACCTTGGTTTCTGGACGATAAAGTTCCCCATGCTGTTGTTGACATGTTGGAATGTGGTTTACAATGTGCAATGGGAAGAGACGGATCGGTTTAGAGAATATTACGAACCTGCTGCTCTGTGAATGAGTGAGTCGGTTCGGCTCGATTCAGTTCTTAAAGACGTTTGTCAGTTGCTAGCAAGTAGATGAGTTTTTGTTAGCGTCGATATGGAAATGCTGAGAAGTTTTGTTTGATCATATTTGAGATATTTCCGCTGAGGTCATGTGAAGTTTTCGTTCATCAGTTGGAACGCCTAACCCTCAACCAAGTTCTTTTTGGACGTCCTTTATGTTTTCCCTCACGTGAACACTGACGGAGGTCTCTCTACTATACCCACACACGTCTCTGGAGTAGACGGCCTGGGTTATTGTAAAACTAGCTGAAGTGGACAATATTTCCGTCTGTGGGCATATGCCGTCGCTCTACAAGAACATTGAACTAGGCACTGGACATCAAATCTCAAAATCTCATCATATTGCGCTTTTTCTTTTGGGTTTATATGACTGGTATCTCTTCATTATTCTTCCCCGTCCTACATTCACAGACTTTCTTTCGTTACAATACCTGACTCGCATTTTGGCATTCTACCAGTTTATTCAACTCTCGTTCCTCCTCTGTCGCCTTCTATTTGAAGGACGGAGAAGAGGTCGAACAAAATTCCTTCCTGTGCTCCAAGTTATCCCCATTGCACCAAGACTTGCTTCTTCTTGTTCTTTCCCTTTTTCCCCTTTCCGGCAGTATCTTCCTCTTCTTCAGCGGGTTCTTCAGGACCCGCCGCCGAATTACCCCACTGGAAACCAGTTTCGCGCTGGCCGTAGTCACGACGCACTGGGCGGCCATTGCCATAGCCAAAGATGGTAGTCTGAGGCTTGGGGGCGGAGGGGAGTGCGGGGAAGGCGTCCTCGCCGCTGCGGTTGTTGGCGGGTCGGGGTCGGTTGAGAGATGTGGATTGGGATGCCTGGGAGGCTGAGCCGGTTGTCCAAGACGGACGAGATGAAGATGCAGAGGAGGCAGCAGCAGAGGAGGAGGATGCAGCGGATGGAAGAGATGGGAAGGCCGATGCTGAAGGTGGCTTGACAGCGGGGCTTGCACCCCACGTCGACGGCGCCTTGGGCGAGACCGGAGCTGGACCAAGTCTTGTACTATTCTTGAGCTTGAGAACACGATTGGAGTATTTCTGTGATGGTGCTGCATTTGGCAACGCAGGGTTAGCAGTAGCAGCGCTGGCCCAGCCACTTGAGCTTGAAGTAGCGCCGTGCATACCACTGAGACCGGGAAGACTTGGATAATCCTCATTGATGGCGCGCCAGTCTTGCCAAGCCTTCCGAAGGTCATCAGCTTTCTTCTTGTCTTCAAACAAGTCAGCAACCTCGCGGACTAGTGTGCCCAGAGAGTTAGAGGACGTGTCAGCAAAGAGGGTGAAAAATGCGTCGATGAGTTGAGGCCCGGTAAAGCCACCCTGTCTATAGGAAGAAATGTAGCCTCGAAACGTGCTTAACCGTTGAGCATTGTTACCGAGAAGGTTGGATGCCCGTTCAATGACTGTGTTGTGTCGAAGCAAGCGTGCTCGCTCCTCCGGTGGAAGGTTGGATGTGTCTGTGACAGTAAGAGACTCCATTGGAGCGCTGAGGTCGTTTTGGCTTGCCCGCGGCGTGGAGGATGAGCTGGCGTTGCCCCGCTGTGAGGAGGCAGTAGGAGTAGGCGCCGCGGCAGATAATTGCCCACCAAAAGTGCGGTTTGATACAGATTGAGCAGAGTGGATAGCCATTTGACGCTGGAAAGCCAACTCATCTCTTCGGAGAGGCTGAGCCGAACTGACCGGCACCGTCTCTGCATTAGGATCACGGCCTCGACCCCTATTTCGCCCACCTCGACCCTCACCATCACGGCCACTTGGACCCCTTCGTTCATGCTGGTATGATTGTCGATAATCGAATCCGGAAATATCCACCACGCGAGCATCCCTTGTGGTTGACTTGCCGGCGTGCTCGCTTATTTGATGGGCTTGAAGGTCCAGTTCCGATTCAAATACGACAAACTTCTTCTCTAGACATTCTCGGTCGGAGCATGGATAATGATCCTTCTTAAAATGTTCCTCGAGCGCATTGTAGTCCAGATAGTAATGAGGTTTCCTAGAATCTCTTCTATCACAGATAAAACATCTCTCATGCTTGTTCCTGCAGTGTTCGTAGAGCTTATCATCGTCGTAAAACCGTTCTCCGCAGAAGCCGCACAGAGGGTGTCCCTTAAAGCCCGTCTGGTCGGCAGCTCCGGGTTTATCATCGCCATGCCGCATATGTTTCTCGAGCTCCCGATCGGTGAAGAGCTCATGCTCGTGGGTGAAAACTTTCTTATTTCTGGTACAAAGATCGCACATGCGCTTTCGATGAGCCGACTTCACATGGCGATGAAGGTCCGGCCAACCTAGGCCTGCGAAGTCGCATGAGGGGTCGGGGCAGTTGTAACGGAGAAGAAGAACAGTGTCGCCGACGATATCTTCATTGGTGTACTTGATACCAACGTTGCTATCAGTCGTTGTAATGTCCTTGTTGGTGTAATCCTCAAAACGCTTCTCGGGATCGTCCGTGAATATAACGTAATCGGCAGGGGTCTAAACATACAAGTTAGGCTTGCGGACGATTGGTGGCGGATGAGGAGCATACTTACACGACAGTGGGCGCAATCCTTTGTCTTATAGAGGGCTCTCATGCGCAGGCCGCAGATATGGCAGGTCGCATGGTTACAAGGCGCAATTGAATGGTGAGCAACGGGGTTGGCGCAAATGAAGCAAACGTCCGCCTCATCGTCATCACCGGCAGGTTCCTTGGCTGTAGCACCGGAGCCCAGGGCATGCGCTCTGGAAGCTGCAGCAGCGACATCTTGAGCGGCTGGGCTGGCCGGTACAGCAGCAGCATTGTTGTGTCCACCACGTCCTCGCTTGGCACCACCTCGTCCTCTCTGGTTGCTTTTGCCTCGTCCACGGCCACGGCCTCGAGAGCCATCAGTGCCACGGGGTTGATTGTCAGATGGAACAGGCCCGGAGCCTGCCTCTCCGTCGGGAGGAGCCATTAGGAGAATGATCGGTGCTTGAGTATGTTCTGGGGTGCTATTTTTGGAAGATTCGTACTTGGATCGCCGTTCGTACGTGTTGGGTTGAGATCGCGGCTGAAGAAGATAAAAGACGGCGGGGTTCCAGGCTGCAAGAGAGAGGGCCTTGAAACCTATGTGTGCCTATCGCTAGCGAAACGTGATACTGAGAGAACAGTTCCACTGAAGTAGATATGTATGGAGTTAGGAACAGCTAGAGGATACTCTGCCCAAAATTCGAGGTTGATGATGTCGACGATGTAGGTAGTCGAGGTCCAGGTAAATTAGATTTTATTTGGTCCGCTTGCTCCTGCCCGGTTGCTGGCAGTTTGGCGGGGCACCTTGGCCGAACTGGAAGAGGCAAGAGTCAGACCGGCGGAAAGTGAAAGTGTGTGGCTTAGTCAATTGTGGCGTGTCGAGCCAAGAAGTGGCTGAGTAATACCTAATCGAGACGGATGTTCGATCTGTGACTCTTTCTTGCAGTGCGCCTAACATGGGCTGACCTGAAATGACTGTGAATGAATTCCAGTTAACCGAGAAGTGACTCAATCAAAAGAGCGCCTTGCTTGAGGCCAGTCTATGACTTGGGTAGGCTTTTTTGTAATTTCTTTTCTCCTTTTTCGCGCGATTGAAGCTTCATTCCTTGGGTGCATGAACAGGTGACAGAAGCGGTGTGCATAAACCAGTGTGATGTAGATACGTGACCTTGTTAGCAGGTAAGATACCCAATACGCGAAACACACGAACCCTACATATGGTAACGAGTTAGACAGGGAGTACAGCATTGTAAACCAAATAATTCTCCTTGGCATCCTGACTGTAAATACCTACTCTCGTGCCATTATAAAAGGGTTTTTTTTCTTCGGCTGCTTTTGAACAAAAATATCCTCCAATAGACACCTAGACTAAGAAAATTGAACAAGATGGTAAGCCTGATAATTTATTGCGGTATGGAAAAATAAGGTAACCACGCTGTCATTAAACTAACTCTAGTTATGTAGTAGAAAACAATATGTAATTGTGGTAACTTCGGCACTGGGCATTCGCATAATACTTACGAATTTGAAGGCTTGGATGCTGTCGGTGGTTGCCACGATCGTGATCACAGCCCATGTCATCTGTACGTTGTCCCACATATACATAGTCCTAAGTTCCATGATCCAAGAAACACTATCTCGGGCACGAGGTAAACATATATCAGCCATACTTGGAAACTGATTTTGGTATTTGCAGGGCGACATTACTTTCTAATTCGACAGATGGGCCATCTGGGTCTCATGCACAAAGGCCTTGGCAGCTCTGTGGCTCCATGCGAAGAGATCACCCCCACAAAAAGCTGAGCCCTGATGAATGGTGATTGCTTATGCATATTGAGGAGATCTAGAACTAAGAGCTGTCGGTCCTATCGATCTGTCTTAGATTCGGTACAACGCCAGACCTAGTCCGAGCACGTATGCGGCACGACGCGACGAAGAGCTCTTGCATCGCCTCTGGTCATCACCTGCGATTTGGTTCACAACGATATTCCATATTGGATAATAACGTTAATTTATTTCATCTAGTCATTGATCTATCATATAAAGACTGCAAATTCAAGGGACCTCCATCTCCTTGTGTCTTTTTAGTAGTCCATGTGGCGGTGGCGCTCCTGTCTCTCACTATTGGCTGTCAGTGCCGCTCCCACTTACATGGAAGAACCCTCTTTTGACTAAAGACTTACGGGTTGTACTCATCGTACTGGGAGTACTGCTCATCGTAAAGGTGCTCGGCCTGCTTCTTGGCGTGGTGCTTGGCCTTCTCACGGTCAATGTAGTCAAGACCCTTGGTCTCGATGAGCTTGTCAACCTCGGCACCAGCAAGACCGGCGATGACCTCCTTAGCGAAGCTGTGGTTGACGACCTCACCTGGGTGAGAGGTTAGCTTTCTGCCGCCAGACACAGAAGCAACAAACTGCTAGGATCATCCTACCCTTGTCGCGCTGGTTGTCCTCCCACTTCTTCATGGCCTCGAAGGCGGCGCCACCAGCCAGGACCTCGTGGCTGAGGTGGCCCTCATGTCGCTGCTCATCGTCGTAGAGACGGTCACGGTGCTCGCGAGCTTCGCCTATAAGCAGGTCAGTGGCTGTTCAATTGAGAAGAGATCAAGAAACTGACCAAAGCCGAACATTTTGAAGGATTGGTGGAAATGGGGGTGAATTGAATAGTTGTAGGTTGGAATGAGGGAGCTGATCTGATCACACCTCTACCATCACCAAGCGGCTCATGGATATTTATATGTTCCTCTCAAGCTGCCTCTACGTCAGTGCTTACTACCCCTCATTGCTGAAACTCCCCCGCCAGACCCTAGGATCCTCGCATTGCATGGTCATTAATCTGGTTTCAGCGTGCGTGGCCACATCCTCAATGGCATTACTTCATTGTCTCATGGTCGCGCCAGTACGCATAGTCGACCGCACTTGTCCCTGTGGCTGACGCCGGACATCCACGCCAGCACTTCGCCTTCTCTCTCAGTTTAATCGACTTATTCAAGGGGTTCGGATATGTTGCGCCGTCCACGCCAATAGCAAGGCCAATTCAATCGACGACTCCGGGAATGTCGGCACATCCCCCACTTGCTCGGGCTGATCTGGAATAGCTGTTCGACACTACGTATGTGTATGGGCGTAAAAATAGCGAAGCGTTGCCGATATTGCCGGACCTTCAGGGACTGAGACGAATGTGGTCAGTAGAAGGGTTGCTTCCGGGCAGCTAAACAATTGGAGGGGTGTTTTTGGCACGGCTCCTGAACACTCAATTGAGCTACGATATGTAGCTCCCTACTCCCCGCGGGATTGCCGATTGCTGGAACCCCTGGTGCCCGGGCATCGTCCCTGAAAAGAGACTTTGGAGTTTATTCGTGAACTAGGAGCTTTGCTCTACAGCTTCAAGGATTCTCATGGCCAGTTGCACTCCATGTGTCTCAAGGAGGCCGCTTCTTCACCATTGCTGACTGCAGAGCACTATACGAAGCATGGCAGACGCTTGGTATGACGGACCTTGATTTATGCTCTGCAGGGAACAGGTTAAAATACTGTAGAGCTTCAATTGATCCAATCCTCAGCTCTGTATCAACACATGCACCCTTGACTGACCCCGCAAGTCTCGAAGTGAGGGGTAGCTGAACCGTGTTTGTCTATCCTAGCCAGGCTGAACTTGGTGATGGGCTGCCCCCGCCAGAAGCTCTCATGCAAGCATGCAGTTGAGTCGTGCTAGTTTACTCATACTGGCCATGCTTCGTAGCACACAATAGCCAATGTAGAGGCTGTTTTAACATCTTGAGCTTGAATAAAATCACCGCATGAACAATTAAGCTCAATTGACTACTCTGGGCTTAAAGCATGGGGGGCAAGAAGCGACTTTCCTACGGTTACGTCAGTCGCGCTGTCTAGCCGCCTTTATAGACCAACATCACTGACATGACCAAATTCTTCCAGTCCTGCAGCCCAAGAAATGTATCGTATCATTTTACCAGCATATCATAAGCCTGGTTGAATACTATTTCACATTTCTGCCCCACGCTCGAAATCACCCTTTCACTCCAAAGAGCCGATAAACTCCTCAGGCTTGTCCTCTATCTTGAAACTCAAGAAACCAGACTCATCCCGTTGTACAAGGATCTGGCCACCTATTGGTTGAGGACTTCGCTCCTTTCACCACCTCCTCTGACCCTACTCTTACGCAAGGATCTCTCCATTTCACCAATCAAATGCAGTTCACTGAGCCTAAATCCTGCATCTTAAACCTTCATCTTCCAACAAAACCATCCAAAATGTCCCTAATCCATATGTGATGACCGCCCGCCGAGAAAACAATAAAATGAGTAAACAATGAGTGCCAATTACGCCGTTGCGCGCCGAAAACGCAGTCTTCTGTCATCGATCACAGAGGCCTTCTTGTCCAAATCCCTCTGCTTCGATCTGTGGGAACGACAACTTACTCTTCCCCAACGGGGTAGAGGTGGTTGCCAATCTCCTTGTTCATTCGGAACATGTCCACTTTAGACTGCTTGAAAACGGCATGCATCTTTTCATCGCAAATGATTTGACGTTTATCCTTAGGGTCTTGCAATTCATTCGCTTTGATATGCTCCCAAAGCTTTTTGACAACCTGGGGGCGAGAGAGCTGTATCGTATAAGAGTCAGCAGGGTCCCCACGGATAATACCCTGACCATGAACACCTTTCCGGGTCATCGAGCAATTTGGGAGGTAAGTGAAGGGAGAACAAACCTGAGTTTCGCCACAAAGTTCGGACAGTGTCGGGCTGAGGTTGAAGGGCTTCTGGAAACCACCGCCCGCCTTCCTCTTTTTAACCACACCATCGGCGGAGTCGACATCACTATCATCCTCAGCCTTAACTTTTTTGCTGCTCTTCTTACGAGGAGCTGCCTTTTTCTTCGGAGCCTTGGGCTTGTCTCCTCCGCGAGTCTTGCGGCCTCTGGCAAGGCTGTTCTCCTGAGCTTGGAGCTGGGCAGCTAGGCGAGCGTCGGCATCTTCCACTGACGATGAACGTTTAGCCTTTTTTCTAGCAGGTTCAGGGGAGGCCGAAGGCTCAGTCTCTCCCGCGTCCGAGGTAACATGGCTTGCGGCGCGTTTAGTTGACGATGGGTTGGGGTCGGCGACAGGTGCAGCATCATTGCCGGAGATGGCATCAAAGCGGTCCTCGATGAGCTTTTTGATAGCAGCCTGATGTTAAAGTCATTAGTAATAGTTTGAAGGCAATGATGTAAAAGAAAAAAAAAGCCGAGAGTCTAATTTTTCTTTTCCCTCCCTCCAAGAGAGGTCGACAGTCAGCTGGTCGTTTCAACCTCACCTTCTGGTCACTTAAGTCCTTTCCACCCAGTGCAGCCTCCAAACCCTGACGAATTTTCTTTCGAGATATTGTTTCGAGATCAGCGGTAGCGAGAATGTTGTCAATGAGGGCAGTGTAGCTTTCAAGCTCCTCGCTGGTTACTGTTGTTGGCTGATTAGCGCATCAAGTATCTAAAGAGGGGTGAGTCTTGCATCCTTACAAGGGGTACTCATGATGACCGATTGCGGTGGGGCGTGAGACAGTATTATCATAAATGCTTGGGGTCGCACAATGGATATGGATATGGAGCTCGAATGACGCCTAGCAAGGTATCGCAAGCTGCCGTGGTTGGGATCAAAGGGGGAGGCGACGGCTGGTGAGGGCGCAAACAAACGAGCCGACGAGGCGGACGGACAAGGCTGGAATTCGGGCGTAACGATGAAGGGACCGAGCCAGGTGAAGGATGTCTGGAGGGAGAAAAGAAGGAAGATGTATCTGCGCTCTACCCGCCGATGTTAGAGCATATCCTCAGAGACAGCAGAGTACGGCAGCAGCAGCGTTTGTTGAAGCTAGGAACGCGGTCTAGTTGAGGGCGGATGACGATAGTTTGTTGGTTGCCCAGTGCCCGCGGCTGGTGGATCGATTGCGCCAGCCAAACCGCGGCATCAGATGGCAGCAGCCCTGGTGGGAGAAGGAAAAACGACGGCGCCGTAAAAGGAGGATGAGAGGAAGTGAGAGACAAAGGAGATTGCAGACAACGGCGAAGGGTGGTAGGAGACGGTGACCAAAAAACGTACGAATGCACGGAAACGACCTGGGATTCTCGCGTTGAGGTTCTGTTGTGGAGCGAGTAGAGATGGAGGAGGTTCCATCCAAGGCGTTTGGTTGGTTGGTTCCCCAAGCCTTGCCTTGAGGTCAAGCCACCAAGCGCGGCTCACCCGACCAAACCTTGAGAGGCTTAAGAGTGTGGCTGGTGGCCCAAGAGCGACAGCGAAAAGGGAAACGTATCTTGAATGAGCCACAAGAGCTGCAGCCTTTTCGCGGAGTTTACTTGGTTGAGGCGTGTGCGACTGTGGCTAGTGAAGACATGGAGTCGGAGATCGCCCAATGACCTAACTCTGTGTGGTCTTCTGGGGTGCAACGTGCCACCCAATCCGGGCCTCCAATTGCAGAAGTAGATGCTGCTCCGTGTCTGTGCTCCGCAACTACCTGACCTCATGTCTTGTCCACCCCCCGCTTCGCCCAACTCTTGTTGCCATTTGTTTGATTAGCAACTCAGTGTAGAATCGAAAACCACTGTCGCTGCCGATTGGGATCACTGGCTTTAATTGAATAGTCTTTTTTTGTGGCTTACTCAGTTAGCTCCATGTGCGATTTGCTTTGAAGTATCTGCAAATAATTATCGTTGCTAGCTGTCGATGTGGCGTGTGTTGTCTGTTGTTACGATGTACCAGATTCCCAAAGACCAACCCATTTGAGAGCTCTACGATGAGATTTGAACTACAGACTCGAATAGGTGGCATACGCTGGCCATCCCCTTGGGTCCCGCATGAGCGTTTTTGGACCCAAATTCTTATATCGAAATACTTTCTCTCTACGGGATAGAAATTACACCCAGGCTGCTGGAGGTATCGTACCCTTCGAAGCTTTCTGAGTGTCTCAGTGGGTTTCACGATAGGGGTCCTAAAACCATGCCTCTCTTGCTCTCCCCAGTGTGTTAAGGACGAATAGAAAACTACTACTGAGGTTTATTCAAATCTCTCCCAATGCCAAAAATCAATGTATTTAAAGTCTTTGATCAAATTGAATCGAATTATCAACACTAGGAGCGAAGCAGCGCCAGGATTGCTTCGGATACAGAGGGCTTCTAGTTGAGACGTTTTTGCAGCGCGTGGTAGCTAGAACGCAGCGGATGTTAGTGCTGACAAGGCCTGTAAGCCAGCTTCGGTCGATCTTGTTGGCGCTGTCTCGCCGTGTCATGTAAGATTGAATCGTCCTTAAATCCATCTGCTCGTCAAAACTCCAATCTCAGATATTCCGCATCGAATCGTCTGTCGTCGCTAACCTCCGATGCATCTAGTTGTCATGATGGAAAATGCCCTTCCACACGCCACATCTCCTAGTCGGAGGAAATATCACACCGATTGTCCATTCGGGTTGGTGCCTCCAGTCACTAGCACCTGCGGTTTCTTTCAAACATGTCCCCGCCTGGCTAACTCATTGACATTCAGCGCCTCATTTGCGCCGACCTGCTCGACTTCATTTGTCAAATCCGAACTGCCCCAGCAGGCTGGTATTAGTTCACCATGAATACCATCACTCAGGCTTTCCCACCAAAGCCCAAATTCAACGACGCTGATGTCCCCGACCTTTCAGGCCGTGTCTGTCTAGTTACTGGAGCCAACACGGGGGTCGGCAAGGAGGTCGCCCAAATACTCTACGGCAAGAATGCAATCGTCTGGGTTGCCTCACGCAACGAGGAAAAGGGTCGGGCTGCTATCGTAGAGATCATCAAGAAGCACCCATTGTCCAAGGGAACTATCAAGTTTCTCAAACTGGATCTCGCAGACTTGACGACAATCCCCGATTCGGCCAATAAAATCCTTGCTGCCGAGACAAGACTTGATCTCATCTTCAACAATGCTGGCGTCATGATGCCCCCCCAAGGCTCGAAGACCAAGCAAGGCTATGAATTGCAGATTGGCACCAATTGCGTCGGACCTTTCCTCTTGACGAAGCTCCTCACCCCTCGCCTCATATCCACCGCCAAGCTCGCGCCCAAGGACTCTGTGCGTGTTGTCTGGGTGTCAAGCTCTGCTACGGATCTCCTTGCTCCCAAAGGTGGCATTGAGCTTGATAACCTAGATTACCACCAGGATAGAAGTACCTACTCCAAGTATGGAACCAGCAAAGCGGGAAACTATTTCCATGCTACCGAGTTCGCCAAGAAATATAGACAAGACGGTATCCTAAGCATCGTGAGTAGCCTGAGTGTCCGATGCAAAAATAGATGGCTCTTTGCTGACTTGATACAGCCCCTCAATCCAGGCAACTTACGCACCGAGCTTGACCGTACAGCCCCTTGGTGGTTGTACTTGGCCCGAGTGGGCACCACCTACCCTCCTCTCTACGGAGCATACACGGAGCTCTTTGCTGCCTTCTCTCCAGAATTTACCCTTGACAAATCTGGAACTTGGGGTATGTATTAAAGTTTCCATGTTGACCCTGCACTGTTACTGACATAATTACCAGTCGCCCCGTTTGGGCGTTTCTTGCCAGTTCGCGATGATGTTTTCAAGGGCTCGCTTTCTGAAGCAGAGGGTGGCACGGGCATGGCCGAGAAATTCTGGACGTGGTCTGAAGAGCAGGTTAAGCCGTATCTCTAAGTGTTTAATAGTGTGCGTGGCTGCAAGTAATGAGGATGATGTAACTTATGTTGGGGATGGTTATCCCGTCATCGCAGCTGTATTACTACATTGGCGACTAATTTAAATTCTTGAGATGATATATCTTATAGTTATCATGTTGTATCGGTAGCCTGAAAATGAGATACATCACCGAACGGAACCCATATGCCCTCATCATTCCTATTGCTAGATGCTTGAGCCAAGAGAGCTTGGCTCGTTTCAAGAAATGCAATCGGCGGATGGTTGTCGTATTGATCAATAACCCCACAAGCGATCAAGTTTGTTTCCCGGATATCCATTCCCTCATAACTTCATGGCAAATGAGCTGGTCTAGAAAGAAGCGATGATGTTCTTATTGTACAACAATTGGGTGATGCTAAGCTCGGCACTGAGGGTGAGTACATGTCGACCCGAGACCGGACACAGGCTCCTTTGACAACTCTGCATTGCGCCGACTACGAGCAAATGTGAGCATTAATCCTATCTTTCCCAAACGAACTCCCTAAGCATGAGTTGTGTTTACGCAGAGTGATTGTCGGTTGGAGCTTTAGTAAGGGTAACTAGTTCGGATTGGATGAATATGGGACGCATTCGGCTGTGTAAGAATTCGTTCCATTCGAGCAGGCTGGAATTTTGGGGTGTTGACATGGTACGCAAAAGAGGTAAAGGGCAGGAGAAGGAGAGACAGAACACGGCGGATACGAATCCGATGCAATAATAAAACTTTGTCTACAATAGAAAGCTCATTCAGTCATTGTTTCGTCCGCCTTTCTCGTACCTAGGATTCTGGACTCGAGTGGCAGGAGACTCATCTGAAGAGTGCACTATTGATGCTCTTTATCAAGTAGCACATGTTATATCTGCTTGTAGCTTCTGGAAAATCGCACTTTTATGTCGTCCTCCGCACTTTCTACTGCTTTTAGCTTCCTGGCTTCTCATCTAACGATTCTAATAATTGACGATGGCCTCAAAGTTGTGTGTGCAGCATTGGCACCAAACAGCGTGGCTGCTTCTCAGACCATACACCGTCTTGGAATAATTCGTATTGCGCATCCACACACAGTCACATTTTGATCTAATACTGCCAATAAAACACACGGAGTCCTGATTCATACATCGCCTTCGCATGAGAGTTAGTTTTCTTTTATTTCCTTTTTTTCTTTTACAAAAAAGCACCCAAGGAGGTCGCAAGGTACGGGCTACCTCAGTTTGAAACAACAGTACGTTCTTTAAAACTTGCCTCAGGTAATAATGTGAATCAACATCCGTAGACGGCAGTCGACAAGTGTGATCAGCAGATGGCTCCCAAATGTGTTTTACTGGTTTGTGTGTACTGTCTTCTAAATATAGCAACTCGTGGAAAGAAACTCGCTATAGGAGGGGCTGGCTTGGTTGTTTGGGAAAATCCTTTGTCTGGAAACAGAGAGAACAAGTGTCCGGGAAAATTAAGCCTTTCAGTGGATTTGGTTTCAATGCTGAATTTTGAATTGTCACAACAAACACACGAACGAGAGCAGAGCAATGATAACGTGCGAACGACTACAAAGTAGGTAGGCTGCAGGTACTTCCGGAAAACGATGCACAAAGATTGTACAATAATATGACAGATGCTTGGACGCGCGTTCGGCTCGCCTCATATTTATCTGTCTTTCTGTCGTGGTGTGCTGACGTCACTCAGCATGGCGCGCAGTCGTATCTATATGCATGTGAACAAAGCAAATGACGCAGTCATGCCATGATTGATGCTACGCGAGGCGAAGGAAAAAGAGAGAGAGCGAGGGGGAACGGCAAGTATACGCACATTAGCATCTATCGAGGGCAGTGCGTATGCCCTGTAGGAAGTATGGGACCTAATCAATCGTTAAGCTAGCAATATTTCAATCGAGGACGCTGAACCCAGCAGGTAATTATACAGATTAGAACATGTATGTATTGGGAAGACGGGTGCGTCATGAGTTACATTCCGTATAAACTAATATGTACGCATGCGCAGTGCAGTACATGGATATGATGCGGAGCGCATATCCGGCTTTAGCTGCTCAACAGAGGACCAGGGGGCGCTCCTGTCTCCACCCGAGTTATTCCCTTTTCCGTAGCCAAGATAGGGGAACTCCACTTCTAGTGACCCAAAGCTTCATCGGCTCATTCTATTCTTTTTTATTAATCAGTGCTGTTGGTTTTTCTGTTATTCTTTTTTTCTATTTTTTTTTGTTTCATTCAAGTTAGCCTTGACCGAAGGCGAACTTTTGGAGATCCTTCAAGCGAGATCAAGAAGAGGTAATCTAGAAGTAAGCCGCTTCTGTCTTTTGGCGGCAGATGCAGTTTGTCGTTGTGCAATACTTTGTAGCAACTCCAGAGATAATGTATACTTTTGTCGGATTTTTGATTTGATACCGTATCCCAACACGCCGTTCGACATGACATTCACACCTTCCCTGTCAAGGAAGGTCCAAGCTTCCTGCACCCCGTCGCCTCGTGCTTGACCTTCCTGGGAGGCAAGTTTGTAATGTACATACTATGTAGTATAAGGTGAGGTATATCATCTGAGGCGCATACAGATTGCTGTACTTGGGTATATAAGGTAGCCAGCCAGCCACGAGTCTTGCATCGTAATTTCTGCGGTTCAAATGCCCTTTAAAATTTGGTAATGCGGTGTAATTAATTATTCATCTTGCTCAGGAAACAAGCTGTATTCATCCATCCATCCATCCATCAAGATCCATCCTCATGAATAAGGAGTGGCGCTATTCTGCCGCTTTTAGTCAAAGGTGGCCACTGGCAAGGGCCCAGGCCGGTTCACTGGCCCACTAAACCCTTGGCATCACCCACCAGAATGTCGCCCCTGGGCTAAGACCTTGACCCCTCAATGGTGGTGCTCTTTCCGTCCGCGATGTCTTGGTTGGCTGTCTTCGTAGTGCGTGGTGCGTGGTGCGTGGTACTGGATGGCACCGGACATGGTATGGGACTTGAAGCAGCGAGCAAGGTGCTGTGACTTCCTGGCAAAGTGCTACCTGTCGTAATTTTTTTTTTTTTGGGCAGGTAACTTTGCTGAGGAAGTGGCTATGGAGCCCCTCAAGTCCGCGTATTCCGAATCCTTGAATCTTGCTTTGATGCTACCGGTTCCGAATAATTAAAGTAGACAACTCCCAACCTCCAACACAAAGTTTGTTCCTCCATAATTTTCGTTCTAGTCCTGTCCGTTGTCGGTCAAACTCATCTTGCCTTTTCTTGAATGGCTTCGCTGTTGGTGGTTGGGTTCCGCTCGTTATCACTTTATTTCTATACTTGGTTCCCTGTCGACTTTTGACCTGATTCATTCTTGCCTCTCGTTTTCTCGACAAAGATCCATTCATCTGAGCCTATCTTGCTATTGCCGCTTCTTCGTTCCCTCGATTTTTGCTCAACTCGACCTGCAACAATAACCTTGCCCGATTGCAACTTCAAACCTTTCGTCTTCCTCGACATGCAGAGATAACACTCGACCCCTGACCCCATCGAAAATATCAACGAGGCCTTCCAACGCCGAAAGCTGCCAAAGAGAGCAGCACAAGCTTAGCCTCGAGCTGGCCGTGCAACACAACCTTCCGTCTCAAAAAAAAAAAAATCAGACCAATGGTGCAGGGTTTTGCCAAAGGCGGAGAAAAAGCCGACCTGGTTGCGAGCTGGAGTCGGCCCTCCCGCCGTCATAAAACAAGGTTAAAGCCATGTTGCGTGCCTCTACCACGACGCAGAACCGTCGCCCTGGCTCTGCTCATCGTCATAACTTTTTTTTTCCTCAACACCGATTCCGCTTTACAATGCACGCTTCCCTTCAATTTTGGTGACGACAGGCCCGATCGCCCATCCTTTCGATATACGGCGACCTGCAATTCTGCAATCGACCATCTCCGTCGGCCCTCGTATGGGCTAACAAGAGAAGTTATATACCAGAAGCGCTGCATACGTGCAGTTGTAGATAATTCCGTCGACAGAGCTGAAATCGCCCAGATCTCGCAACCCCTGGTCGGCGAGGGCCAACTCGTTCGTTTAGACAGGAGGTGTTCCGGATGGCAAGAACCACAATGCGAGCCGGTTACTGTCAGTGTGCCTCCAGCATACCCTTCAAGGGATTACTCCCACATGATGTTTGGCGTGGCGACGAGCATCGATCGTCTGGTGGATTCTTTGTCATCTTTCCAGAGCTGGCTTGCCCATACGGGTGCGCACCTCATTGCGGTTATCACAGATGAGAAAACTTCCTCACGACAATTTGATAAGACGACAAAGCTGTTCCGTGAACATGGAGTAGACCTGACGCTTCTCAAGCCGTGGAACAAGACTCTCAGTCACAATGAACAGCATTTTGCTATCCTGCGCAATCTACTTGGCCATGCCTCCGAATCCACAAAATGGGTGTCCATTATCGACGACGACACCTTCTTCCCATCGCTATATCCACTGGGGCAAATTCTGGAGGCGCAAGACCACACAGTCCCCGCCTATATGGGCGCACTCTCCGACAACTTCGATGCAGTCAAATTTCACGGATACATGGCGTTTGGAGGAGCCGGCATCTTCTTGAGCATCGGGCTTCTTCAGCAACTGGACCCTCATATTGAGGATTGTCTATTAGAAGAACACGTTCCCCAAGGAGATGGTTTGCTACAATCTTGCATATACAACAAAACCAACACTAAATTCACAATTATTGATGGGCTCCACCAATTGGACATGGGCCATGATCTCAGTGGTCTCTATGAATCCGGCCGTCTACCTATTAGTCTTCATCACTGGAAATCCTGGCACAACGCCCCGGTCGATGAAATGGTGAAGATCTCTGAATTTTGTGGGAGTTGTTTCATGCAGCGATTCCAGTTCGGCACCGACACGATGCTCTCGAATGGGTACAGCATTGCGGTGTATGCAAATGGGACTCAGGGAATTGACTTCTCTCACACCGAAGGGACTTGGGATGGTTATGAGGGATTTGATTGGAGCTTGGGACCAATGCGGGATCCATTAACCCAAGATGAAAAGAAGAGTTATCGTCTTGTTGAATCTGAGAAGGTGGGGCAACATCTTCGGCAGATCTTCGTTCACCGAGTTGAAGATGACCTTCCCGAGCTTGAAGAAGAGCCAAGCGAGGACAGCATCCCAGTGAAATATGACCCTCTACTATGGACTCGGAGAGACGAGGTGGTGGAGCTTTGGTGGGAATTTTGAATAACGCTGGTGCAGACAGAAGTTTTACCTTGGGCATGGCGGCGAAATTGGTACATACCAGGCGGGGAAGTCTTTGCATACGGACATTTTACACACATGATACCTGGCACGTGGGCTTCTAGATGAATTCCCCGCATAGCGCAATATAGATAATGTTAATGAATTGTTTTTCTTTCAAAAAAAAAAAGTCAAATCGAGAAGTGCCAGAGGTGGAGAGGGGGACTGGAGGGGAACACAAAGTTGTTACCGGATTCAGGTGAAGACGAGCCGGTCATGCATCCTGCAATCTTGAAGCTAACGTCTGCGCTTCCGCCCTCTCGGCCCGCTAACAGGATCGGGAGCAGCACTTTCTTTGTAGCTTAATGTAGGTTTGTTCTCCAGCAAGCTTTATCCGGCCAGTAGCGTCTTTTGGCGATATCGGACATGTAATGGAGGGTGGACGTGACCCAAGCAATGGCTCGATAGTGGATTCGAAGAGTCCATCGAAGGGAACCTGTTATGTATTATATCTATGTTGATATCTATATATTGGGTATCCCTGCATCCTTCGCTAACGTCGCCTGGCACTCATTATTCTTCAGCTCCTTCCCATATACTATACCCCCTTCTCTCACGCTCTATTTGCACCGCTGTTCACGAGAGACAACAAAAGAATGCATGACTTGGTCAACCTCACGGCTGTTCCGGCCTTGTTTTGCTTGACCATCCTGGCCATCACGTTCGTCGTAAGTCTCCTCTGTCTCCCCCCTCTCCTTGCCTCGACTCTGAAATGTTCGTCTGGCTTACTCAACAAAGGCCAAACGATGGATGCAGGTTCGCAGGCAGCAAGTGAAACGGCAAGAAAGTCCAGCGTTGCTCGAGAAGTCACTGCCTATTGAACCTCTTGACGACTTTGACTGGAAGAATTCTCAGCGACGTAAATTACGGCCGTTCAAGCCGACTTATCACATCACCATGGGTATGATCAACAGTGGCACGAAGTTGAGAGGGGCTAGAAGTAGAGTTGGCTAACTGGAGTGGTGGTTTGTAGCCATCCAAGCTGATACACCCTCGGAACTCATCACGATTGACGAAGACTATCTCGATCGCATCAATATGCGTCGAGATTTACTCGCGCAGCTTGGCAGCACCGTCCATGGCTTCGTTCCTGGCGGCGAAGCTTCAGTGCGCGAGCTCTACACATATCTCCTTGTAGACTATCTCCCTGCCCGTTTTCCTTCTCTATTCAGCATCTCGCCCGACGGTGCAACCTTCACCAACACAATCACCGGAGCCACGTTCTCTACAGTTCCCCCGAATGATATTAACCAGGCTCTCAGAATTCTGGGCGAAACTGTAGAAGAAGACTTATTCTTGCTGCAGGAGAGTCCGGATGGTCATGGAAGCGTGGCGTTTGTGTGTTGCTTCCCTGCTGGGTTTGACCCCTCGTCTAAACTAGGAAAGACACTGGCAGAGATTCACAAGCCTGTCCCATCTTATGAGAAAATTCGAACAAGCATGGAGAGGTTCTTTGGAAAGCTGGAGGTTGGCAAATGTGTCAAGAGAACCAACGTAAGTTATTGCTGTTGTTTTTACCAAGCAGGGAATGAGATGAAGATACTAATGAATATAACAGTGGTCGGTACAGACACATACAGATTTGTTTAACAGCAAGGGAAACCACATCAAAGACGGCGATGAGTACCAGGAGAATGAAGAGATTGACATTACCAAGGTAAGGATCAGCCCTCGCTCTCCCAACTCCCCTTCCTTTACAGCAACAGCAGCAAATCTTTACTTTGTCTTACTTCACCACAAATAAATGGCTAACTAATTACTTGCATTTATTACTAGACCTTCCTGCGCACTGAGCTACAAACCCTCACTCGGCTCCCCAAGACGCGAGCAATCCTCTTCTCCTTCAAGACGTACCTGTACTCTGTGCAGCAGATCAAGGACGAAGGTCTGGGCCCCGCCTTTGCCGATGCCGTGGAGGGTCTGGGGAGGGGAAACGCGCCAGGCATGTGGACTTACAAGAGCGCGGTGCGGTGGGGGAAGCGTGTGTGCGAGTATCTTCGTTCGTGAACAACAGAATGGAGGGGGATAGGAGTGGATTGAGACCGGGCCGGTCCTGAGGAGAGAAAAACAAAAATAAAATAAAAATAAACTTGGGCTTGGATCGTCAACCAGCCTACCCTTAAAAAAATAAAAATAATGCCGGCTCGGGCATCGGAGCTTGATGGTGAGATGTGGCTCTGTTATCACGGTACTCCAGTGTGCTTCATCATGATCGTCACAGTTGAGCTCTGGAGTGGGTAGCTTCTAACGTTTACCCCGCAAGCCTGAGCCCAAGACCAAGCCCAAGCCCAATCGTCAAGGTTAGTGGGAACCTACCTACGTTAAGGCATTCTCTCAGCACCTCCAAAGAGGGTTGTTTCTCGGCGGCTATTTACAAGGTAGCCCCCTCCCATTCGCCCTCGCCATCACCACCACCACCACCACTATCACCATTGCCCACTCTCTGCAATGAACCCCAGACCCGATGCGAACCGTATCTCCACCCGCCCTGTAGCTTTTCTGTCTGGGGTGCCTCCAAATGGCGAGCCCCAGCCACATCAACTGTGCCAATGGTAAGCACTGTAATTACAGTACAATACCGTACTGGGCAAATCTATCCCGGCCAAGCAAATATGCTCCCACCCATCTCTCACTCAGCCTGCCGAAATAGGTAATCATAGTCGCAATGTGCACGCACGGAAATCAGGTACCGCCGCTACGAGCCGGCAAATACAGCGGGGAGATTGTATCCCGGACTTGTTATGCCCAGCGATGACAAGTGACGACGACAACGACGACGACAGCGGCGGCGGCGAGGTTGCATTTCTTTCTCAAACCGCTGCATATCTAGCATCATGCAATGGACGTCTGTCTCGTCATGAACTTGTTGCATGGGTTGAGAAGAATTTTCCTCACCGGCAACCGGTCTTGGGTATCCCGAATGAGCCACTGGTGACCGAGTTCGGCGCCCAACGTCATGCCTTGGATGGATTTCGTTCAATCTACTCGCTATTCTAGTCATTATAGGGTCAGAAGAATTGTTACATTGAACAGAGATCTCCCGAGACCTCCAATATGTAAAGATTTGTTTGTCTCTATATAATGTAACCGGAGCTGTATATGAATCCAAATCCAAGTCGGGCTGATACGTCAAAAGAAATCAACAACTATGAAAATGGTGCACAAGCTTCATATTTTGATTTGGGGGAACATATCCAGCCTAAATATTAAAATCCCCTGTGAGAGAACATAAGGTTATTCGAACATAGTCATTAGATAAATTAAATGTAACAATGCATGCGGATTAGAAATTGCCTCCTCACTTCCATAACCAAAGCACTGTCCAAAATCATAGCCTGAGCACATAAGATTCGCCAATGCAGCCATTGAAGCAAGCCTAGCTTACTTCGCCAAGCTGTTGAGTATGCCAGGTGAGCAGAAATGAAGTCATGAGCTCTCTAGGACAATAATAGAAACAAATTATGTTTGGTCACACCTACCTCAAGGATTATCATCCGAACACAATCTTTTTGAAATACCAATAACCAGGTTGACTTCCACCTCCCATGATTGCCCCTTTTACTTCTCAGCGTCGTCCTGTGCAACCGGCGGGTCAGCGTTTAATTCATTTGAATTTTGAATTAAGGAGAGAAATACTGAATACGTGTCAAGCGGATTTTGTGGTTGACCCTTGGCATTCTTCTGGAGGTACACTGAGAACAACACTTAGAGCCTGAAATCCTCTTCACAAAATACTACTCAGGTTTGCCATCATATGGTATTGGCAGCTGCATAAGTAAAAAGAAAAACCAGCTGAAGTACAATAAAGATGTCACATTTTTGCGACAAGATGGTATTGAAATCGATACCAACCATCTTCAATTATTTGTTTTGGCCTCTAGGGTGGGGTGGGAAGCTGACATTTTGTCTCGCGAGGGAAATGATCTAGTATATAAATATAAATACATCCTGAATGAAATTGAGACAGCGAAAAATATTCAAAATGGTAAGACTTTCCCAGCAGACCACACGCGACCACATCGAAAAATAGCCCCGGCAATCAGAATATGTGGGGGGGATTGAAGATCAAGGAGGTTGATACTAGTCTCTCTCCTCTCAAAGCAGAGAGCTTCTCGAACGTTAGCGGCAGTCTAGACCTGTTGTTGTGAAATGTAAATGTAGCAGAGAGGCCATCAAACTGCTTTTTATGCATCCTGTTTCCCCCTGTGATGTCGGAAGTTGTGGCAAAGCAGCTTGCCAGATAAGCTGCGCAATTTGGGGCCGAGCATGGGGTCCCAAGTCCGCAATGCCGTACTATACGGTATGTATATTATCTCCAACTGAGTGTAGCCACTGAATTTTGTCCTGCAAGAGCGCATGTGCTTCCTATGCTACTCCAAAGCTGCCAAGGATCCCCAGGGCGCGGGGGGACGTGTGGGGCTTCGTGAGATTATGTCTGGCAGATTTGCAGATTCAGCCTCATCACGGCCCACTGCCAAGGCGGAAGGGTGAACGCCCATCGTCACTTCATAGCTTACTACTCTTATATGTGAAGAGATATTCTTACATGTATCCATCGATGAATGGAATACTCAGTACATTTGGATATAATACCCTTACGAATGCTAGTTATGACGTGAGCCAAGATATCTATGGAGGCCCCCAAGTTTTAAAAAAGAAAAAAGGAAAAAAAAAAGGCTGTATCCCACAAGGTTGTGTGCATTTTCCTCTTGGAATAGGGAAAAATGAAAAAAAATAGAACTAACTTAGTTCAAATAGTGAGCAGAGCCGTTGGATTCCAAAAGGAGACACCAGTGCGCTTTCTTCTTAGACCATGGCCTTCAGGGGCTTCTTCCCCCTCATTAAGGCTGTGGTCACGGTGGCGGTGGCAGCCCCGGCGATTAATAAAATAACACTAGATGGCTTCGTGAGAGATCTACCCGCTTACTCTTATTTATGGCTGGCAACGGTTCTGAACGGGACCAAAAAGACAGGATTGCGAGCTTCATAGTGTTACAGTCAAGAGTGTGTGATCATGACTGCATATTGCAAATGATGCTGGCCGAGTTGAAACCAACTCAGCGGTTATTTCTCAGCCTTAAATCGAGGGCTCTCAATGTTTGTCAAGCCACCTCATGCTCCTCGGCTCAGCTTGGCCGGCTTGAAGGGTGTTAGTGAGGGGCTGCTGAGCTTTTGTGGCGTTCTGGCGTCCAAGCTATTTAAGCCCAGACCGCCAGGCACAGAAGGAGAGCCGGCCAATTGAAGGGGCAATAGTTCACTTTGATACCGAATTGGGTACAGAGAATCATGCAGGGCCTAGGGAGAACACTCAGTAATCACTCCCAAGTAATGGTTAGGACTACGCCATTTCTTCCTTCCTCTTCTTTGGCTAGTCTAACAGGTTAGCACTTCGAAGGAGTGTCTGGTGGCTGCCGCTACTGTCGAATGGCGCCTACCCTTGATATTTGTTTACCAAGGGTATCTTATTTTGGCCGGAAATATGGGAGTTTGTGCCATCAAGTAGGTTCATGGGCTGAGAATGAGAGCTATTTACAAATTGTCATTTGGAATAGGAGGAAGAGGAAGAGGGGGGGCTTAGAAGAGACGCAGTGATCAAGCGCATTTATAGTCTAGACGACCAACTGTTCGTCCGTCCCGTTTCGTTTCTGCTCTTTATCCTACTCTCGTTTCATTACACTCATTCAAATTCACCATCCAAAGGTCAGCGACATGCGCTTGACCAGCACCTTCCTTTTCATCGGGCTCTGTGGGCAGGCAGTCTTCGCAGGGCCATGTCGACCAAGGACCACCACCACGTCGTTGTCGACTCCGACGACAACAACTGCATCAAGCCAGATTCATACGGACACAACTAGCAGTGCAACAGGAACCACCACCGATGTCTCTACTGGCCCTGACGAGACTACAACACCAACCACCGCACCCAGTAGCCAAACTACTCCTCCAGGCTCCGGTACTACGACACCTGGTCAAGGTTCAACCACCACCTCTGGAGGTCAAACGGAGACTACTACTCCTGTATCCAGTGGAACAACTTCAGGTCCCAATACCTATACAACGCCAGGCTCAAGTACAACTGGTTCCGAACCAAACACAACAACTACCCCAGGTTCTGGTACCACAACTATCCCAGGTTCAGACACGACGACTACTCCCAATTCTGATACAACGACTACTCCAGGTTCCAGTACAACCGCTCCTGGTCAAGATACGACAACGACTCCTGGTCAAGATACAACAACGACTCCTAGTCAAGACACAACAACCACGCCTGGAGGTCAGACGACTTCTGAGTCCACGACGCCTGCACCAACAACAACCACAGGCCCGTCCACAACTACTCCTGCATCAACCCCAACTACTACTGGTTCTTTCTGTAGTGTGTATGCACCCGTAATTGATGTACTAAAGGATACCCCTGAAGCAACTCCCTTTTGCGATAACTATCTATCCGTCACTACGACTAGAAGGTGAATATCCTCCTTCCCCCTCAGAATAAACCTGAAACTGTCTAACCCTTGAGTTTGTAGCACTCTCACCGTCACTGTCACACCGACACCCGTCCATAGCCTCGTCTCCCTCACCGTTACTGTCGATGCTGTGACAACATCTGAATTCTTGCCGCCTAGAGAAAGTCTGGACATTGAGACCACGACTGAAACCATTTATGAGGTAAAATAGATGCAACACCTTAGAAAAACGAAATGCGAGCTTACACTTCTCCCGTTCATAGGCGTCAGCAATCACCACTGTTCTGCCGTCGGTCGCGGTCCTGAGCTGCCTCAACAGCGCATACACTGCGCACCCGATCACTACTATCATTGAGAAACGGGTCCTCCAAGCCCAGAATCCACCTTTTATTCCTGCAGACTGGGATGCGTCTCAAATATCGCAGGCTTGCTCTTGCTTAGCTCTTCAGTCGCCAGCTACAACGCTGACTGAGTATAAGACACTCACCCCAGGCGTGCAGGTGGATACAGCCACTCAATTTTACACTCCTATCGTTACTGTGTACGTTTTTATTTTTTGGCTACCTGGAATATACCGAACCTCAGCTTCTAACATATCTTTAACAGAACGGAGACACCTGTTACTACAGTGACAAGCTATTTAACCGATCCGGTGACCATTATTACCACTACCGTGGCCACAGATTATGCTGTGGAAACGACCATTGAGACATCCGGCCTCAAGTATCGCAAGTACACACACACGTTTAACGAGAACACGGCAGGTTTCACTTCGTCGTATTTCAGGACGGCGAACTACGATTGGCAAGGTGTTCTGGCCTCTCCGTTTTTCAGCACACCCAACTGGCCCAATGGCGGAGATATTCTTTCTCTTAGTGATGGCCACACGTTTAGCGCGCCCTTCACTGCCATTATATTCAATGGCTTCTTTGTAGCCAAGGAGACCGGGCAATACACCTTCTCGAGTTCATCCGACCTAATCGATAACTGGGGCTACCTCTGGGTTGGCGATGCGGCGTACAATTGGAACGAAAATAACGCAGCCTTCAAGGCGAGCCGGACAGTTTCAGGCTATTTCGGCGGTACCTATTCAGTTGTAATGAACACGGGAGATGCTATCCCAATCACCTGGCTGTGGGCGAATGGTGGTGGCCCAGGACAAAGTGATCTCACAATTACAACTCCAGGTGGCTTGAAGATCCAGGGTGGCAGTGGTAACTTTGCCACTCCTTGCAGTGACCAAGTATTTTGGGCTTGGGCCAATCAGGAAAGCTGAGTTGATGGCATGGTGAGACGTTGCTTCTACGGGCATGGATTGCTGCCGTCTTTTGGGTCTGCGTGGTAGGCATTCGCCATCAACTTAAGCAGTGCCATGCTGAAGAGAGGTAGGCATTTATTCTTGCAAAGATTAGATCGAGTGGTAAAGCCTTCTTTGCAGCAGATGGTGCGCTGCGTCCGGGATATCTTTCCAATCCTTTTGTAATAATGGTTTCCAGCAGGGTGCCAAGGACCTTAGATTGGTAACATGGATGCATCATTTTACTCTATCTCAGATTTAACATTCTATATTATACTATATACTTATAATGATATCATGCCTGGTTGAGAACGGCGCAAATTGGTTGGACTTTGTAGATATTTAATTCACGTACAGTAACTTGTTCTTCAAATGTACCGATGCCGTAATAAAAAAAGAAAAGAAAAAGAAAAAAGAGCCTGCAACAGATGCCTGCACCTCTTATCGAGCCCTGATCTGCGCTTCACCAAGAGGCCCATCATTTGTAATGCAGCGCCCAAGGTCCATAACGATACGCGAAGGGTAAATCCACCGATTGGTTCTGTGCTTTGTGAGGAGAAGTGCTGGGAGAAACTAGATATGACCCAAGCGGCTAAGCATTGCTGACCATTTGCACATTTGGTGGCCGAAAGTCCCCAACATCACACGTTACAGGGTCGCTTTACTGGTGGACGTTTATGCAACTACTTAGCGCCCAGGTAGCCTTGGGAGCCTGACGTACATAAGGTTATCCCCTGACTGGCTCCCATGACCGATGGGTTGGAGGGTGGGATCTTCAAAGACGTTCTGACGAGGGTGATGTTGGTTGGTCCACCCTTGCATTCAAGTACTTATTAGAGCCAACATGCCCGGAAGCATTTTCAGCTGGATTTCCTGTCTTTGGGGTACCCTTTTCTAGCACATTTCAAAAGACAGTTATTTCATTTTCTACAGAGGAGGCTCTGTTCACTGGGACGATTCAGCCGCGTTCAACTACAATGTCCAGCCGAGTGAGTTTTGGAGAAGTTTTGCACGAAATGGTTTCAGGCCTGTTCTAACTTGGAATCGTCGGCTTAGTTCCGTCTTATTGGGGGCGAGGTTGTACCGTAAGAAATCTCCGTCAACATTTCCTCTGTAACACTTGCCTGACAATCTCTCAATCACACCTAGGCTTGATAGCCGTACGATGACGACTTCGAGAGAGGATGCTGCGAGGACAGCTCAGCGAAAGACTATCGCGACACGAGGAGATGAATATAATGCAAATGTATCTGCAAAGGAGGCTATTCATGAAGGCCCCGAGAACATTATCACAGGGCGCGCAGCAGTCGAGCACGACATTGAGATTGGGAAGTCGACATTCTCAGGAGACAAAGTGTCCGAGTTGGGCTCGATCCGCCAAGGCACCAAGACCGTTATTGGCGATGGGCCGTTTTGTCAATGTTCGTCTGATTCTTAGGAGTACTTTTTTTGGACACGGTGACCCGATGGCCACCTCGATTCTGCCATTTTACCCCTGGAAGTGCATGTTCATAGTTATATTCTATCTCCTCATCATCGGGCCAGACAGGCAGGCAAGACCGGTGATAGTAAGGACTATGAAAAGATCTCGTATATGTAATGAATAGCAAAGGCTCCATAGATGTCGAGGCTGGGCGACAGCAAAGATGAAAAATGGCTTGTTCGACCTGTCTTGGTTCAGGTGTCCGCGTGGCCCTGCAACGCGTAGTAGCGCCAACATGCTGCAGCACATCACGTAAACGGTATAGTTATGTGATAACAATGAGTAGTATGCATCCCAGTCCCAGTTCAACGCAAACTTAGACCAGTCATGTTTAGTAAGATTATCTTAGGTAGTTGGAGCATACTTCAAAGCTGACGACCCGGCACAGGTCAATCCTGGCTGTTACTGAAGTAAATCCAGAGAAGCAACAGTGGGCAAGCGGAAATGTTTCAAGTTGAATATTTAGTAAGCATCCCAAATAGCTAGTTCGAATATGTATTATACGCAATGGCTTGCCCATATCAGGACTCATCGTTTTCTTAATGGGACTCGACGATACTTAGGAAAACTATTATGCTAACTTACTATGGTCATAGCAACTTATTAACTATCCCAAAAAGCCACCCTAACATTATGAGATATCTTATTATCACAATATTCACATCCTATTGTCAACTGTCAGCAGTAAGATTTTATTTGTAGATGTACGTGAGGGTTTAATCTATCTAGCAGTAGGCTACACGCTGCCATACCAAGGTCCAGCTCGAGCCCCAAGGTACCAGACAGGATTAGGTGTGAATCAGCCAGTCAGTCAATCTCACACTACCCAATGACAAGATGCCCCGGCCTGGCTGCACTGTGAGGCAAATGGGTTGGCTGACCAGGCAGACACCATCGAAGAGAACAAGAAATGCAGGCCTGCGGAGTTACTGCCCATGTGACAAGATGTGTCGTACAATGAACGGTTACATTGAATATGCAAGCTGCACGCTGTTATCCAACTCATTCAGCCGTTTTTTTCAACGCCCAGCAGCGTACGAAGCCAATTTTAGTATAGCACCCATGCAATAAGTTGAAAGCCATACCATTTCACAGCTCAGCTATGAAATCGATGACCCAATCCCGGCTGCCACGTACTACACATCAGAGCCTGTTGCGTGGTCGGTTGGGAGTCTGATGCTCTCCACTTGAACGAAATTGATCAAATAATAATGACAAATTAAGTCCAAGGAATTCTAGCTAGAATAAGTCTTTTTCTCCAATCTCCACACCGGATGTATGCCTTTCTCTCTGAAGGGAGCAATACCACCATGAAGATACGGCTTTCCAGTAAGGCTGCCTGAAAAAGGGCTTAATTTTTCCATAAAACTCTCACTATGGGCCTTTTTTTGGGCGCCAGCCTGTAGCACAGTCGGGGGCTTGAAAGCCATGTCGCCTTCACAACATGGGCTGTTGGATTTCGGAAAATTCACTTTAGCTCACTTGTAATATAAATTCAAAGAAAAGAAAGAAAAGTCGGAACTGGAATACTGTGTATATCATTATTGACTTTATCATCACCGCTTTGACGCCATCACGAGGCTGGGATGCCCACACTTAGCGGTCGAATCTTGCGCAACACCTTGTAAAAAGTTTTTCTTTCAGACATGCAGAATAAGTCCCCTTTCACTCTCATTTACTATCATTCTTGTATATATCGTGAAGCAACAAGCCTATAGGAATCCTGAAAAGCCGGAGCGGTGAAGAGCCTTCCTCAACATCTCGTCAGCTATGACCTATATCAGTGAAACATGACCTATAACAAGTATATCGATGAAACTTCGCTATGTGCCAATCCAAGGGCTTCTGTACCTGTGATAAAATGATTTGGAAAATTCTACATTGCTTCATTCGCACGTCACATAGCGTCGTTTTCATACCTATATGACGAAGCGCTCGACTGGATTCACTCGAACATCACATCTAACTAACTCGTGATAACTAACAGCTACCAAGAAATTCATTACAATAGGATGTATAATTAGTGATTCAGTAAGGCCCATGTAGTATGATGAGAAGGCTGACGGTGGCTGATAAATAGTCAAGACACCGAGATGTTGCCATACCAGGTAACGTTAGTATGTGCTCATTGTGTTACACTTGTGAGACCCTTCCAAGTGTGTTTAAAAGATCTTTTTCTCAGGGAGCCCATCTTTATCCTTCTTAAGCCTTTTCCTTTATCCTATTTTTCGTTTGTGGGTTTATAAACTCTAAACCTCTTGCTACGAACTCTTAATTCATCATGCAGCTCCCATCATATCAACTCAATACACCGCTCGATCCGTCCTTTGACAAGGATATGCGGGATACCCATCTGATCTACGACTACAACGCCAGAGATAACGAAGGAAGTCCTGAGAAGTGGCGATATGAGATATGGTTTTTTTCAGACTGTCGAGTTGTCTATGCAATTCACGGTGGGCCTATGGCCGGCAGAGTCAACTACCAAACGGCAGTCTATCAGTGCATTCGGCCTGGGGAAATTTGGCAAATCAACTGGCTTGAGGAAACGGGAACTGTGGTATCTCTGGTGTACGACATTCCCAGGGGCAGAATCAGTGGGCTACTGAGCTTTTCAAAGGGACACTGGGAAAACCCTGCTAAGGCGCATGGCGACAAGAGGAATCCTCAGGATTTTGAGAGATGGAGAGGACTGGCTTCAATAGGAACGCAGACAGAACGATTTATGTTGGTGGAATATGCTGATATCTTGGAGACATTCAAGGGCAAGGGGAGCCTGGAGCCTATCGAGCTGGATGCCGCGACATTCTAGGTCAATTTATGTGATGACAAATATCAAGTCGGCGCACTGGGAGAATCATATATGATTGAACCGAGATTCAGTTTCTGATCTTCAACCGAGCTCAAGAAGGCATCATGAGTACTGTGGCTTTATTGTAATTAGACGCTCACGACGTATCTTCATTCAATGTTGCAAGCCGCACTAAGCACCTATTTTATTTCATTTATTTCTATCAATTCTAGGTTGAATTAACTTCGCGAGCCACTAGATATGGAAGTCAGGGAGCTCCCTTAAGCACCTGTCGCAGCCTTTAAATGATGGACAGGTCTACGAACACATTTCTCAGGCGCAATGCATGAACCATCCTTCGATATATCACGTTAGAAAACGGCCGGTTCAGTCTATAGGGGATGGATGACTCACATCATTGAAAACGTAATCTTTCTGCTTGCATTTGCAACCTTCAACGCACAGAGCAATGCAAACTTCACCACTGCCTGGGGGTGGATTGCAGAAAGCAGGGCATGGCGAGGCACAAGTGTCCCATGCTGCTCCGGCCTGATTGTTACAGTCGAAGCCGTAGATATTAGCATAAGCAACCTTGACAATATTGGGCAAGAAAACTGATAATCACGTACCCCGCACTTCTTTTTGTGGTGTTTGGTAGGACCAGCGAGAGCGCCGACCATAAAGAGTACTGACAAGGCGGTAGACAGTTGCATCTTGTATGCTAATAGCTGAGAGTCTATAGGTGGTTCAGGAGTCGTGGCTAGCGTCGATTGCGGATCAGGAGGGCGGCTCTTTGGTCTCGAGTTGGGGGCTTTTTGAGACTAGAGACTGCCTGCTACGAGATCTGGGGTACGCTTCATGTTTAAATACAGACTAGATACATCATTCCTATGCGCAATTTCCGTGTCAGCATCGGAGGAAATGAAGTAAAAAAATATGGCATCCGTACCAAAAGCAATAGCTGCGTACTGCTCAGGTGGGACGGCCGTTAGTACGTATTGTAGAGGAGAGGAGCTCAAGACATGTCTCATCTTTAAAGACGTGTCTTTCCCATCGGCCTTATTCTCGGTATACTTCGCTGATACATTGTTCCTTCATGGAATTACGTGCATAAGCTGGTACTGCTGCGGTGTCCAGTCCACTGATGTGAATTCCTGCCCCGAGGAACGTAAGGGAACGTAAGCATGCGGAGGATATTGGGACAGACGGATTGTGATTTCTTACATTCTTACCCGAGGGTGTGGTTTCAATGTGTGATCTATTTTTGAAATACTGGCTATAGCAACAGGATATTCTCTATCCAAAGCTTCCTGAAATGCAAGATTCTAATAGCCAACAAAATCACGTTGTATTTCTTGCGCCTCGTGGCAGGCATATACACATAGACATACATGTGCTTACTATCCGCATGACAATGAAAATCAGGGGTCAGGTTTGTGGTGTTATACAGTGGGCTCACAAAAAGAAAAGAAAACATAAGTTTCGATTTTGCCTCCGAATACGTTCTGACATGTCTATATCTCTCCTCTTGGTATTATATCAGTGCTTCCTTTTCTGCATCACTTCTGATTCTAGTAAACGCGCAACACAAGAGAGTCGATTCACAGTTGCCATCTTCCAATTACAAGAACGTGGCATCGAAAATGCCAAGCTCAATCCTTGACAAGTAGGAAGGCCATATACAGCACTGTATATGAATATGTTAAAAACCTTGCACAAGTTTAGTGTTGACCGTTGATCTTAGAAACTGAGACATAGCTGAAAGAAATATCAAGTATCATCAAAAAGAGCCCACGTCTTCAACTCAGTTGTCACAGTGATACTCAAATCATTCCTTGGTATTTTTATTTAAAAGTAAGCTACGCGATACTACCACCAAGACAACGTCCCTGAAGTGGCAGTGCCGTGAATTCTATAATCTAATTATTTCTTTGTATTCTATGCTCTTTGTACGTAAGGGGAACTTTTCCCGTCTATTCTTTTACGCTGTAGCTGACCTTCGATTTTCCCTTGTTTCTTGATATCTTCTTCACCTTTGTTTCGCCGCACAAGTCTGTAGTGTCGACGTGTGTTCCGCCACATGGATACACTTCGGCCCCGACGATGTGCACAACACGGAATTTCTCGCCCGGTGGTGCCAGACTGCGATCCGGGATGAGGCGTTCGAGGCCACGCTTTCGGAAGTCCTCTTCATCCCACCAGTCGACCTCGACAGGCATCTTGGCTGCCATGAATTCATCGACTTTGGCCTGAATTGGGTCCTTCCATTTCCCCTCAATCAGACCCTGGAATTCGCACGATGCCGAGTCGGGGAAGTGTGAAGCCTTGAGTTCATCGAAGCCCTCAACTTCGTTCTCGACAAGGTGTCTGACGGCAGACCCTAGGACATGGCCGGCAGTGTGTAGGCGTGAGTAGTAGAGACGCTTCTTGACGTCAATTGCCAGCTCAACGGTGTCACCTGGGCTGAAAAGTGCACTTTCTCCTGATCCATCAATCGCCTGACTGAATCGTCCAAAGTGCAAGGCTTGTCCGTCTCGAACAGCGTCCATCCTCACGGCGGCTACCTGGAATGAGGCCCCTGAGGGAGCGGTGATGGTACCAACATCAGAGGGCTGGCCGCCGCCTTGAGGGTGAAAATTCGTCTTCTCAGTAACTACCGCATAGCTTGTGTCGTCGCCTTCTTTAAACAGTAGCCTGTTTTCTTCCTCAAGGCTGGTGAAAGGAGTGATGGAGACAAGTGTCGTTTGAAGGGCGTAGAGCTTTGCGTCGTGCTGGAAAGCAAGGAACGTGCGAGGGTGTGAAGAAGCCATTATCTTTGGTGCGATGGTGACAAGTTCAGGTCTTTTAGTTACAAAGGCTCTGACAGTCAACCACTGATTTTTTTCAAATTTTGATAAGATGCAAGGAACGACAGTGAGAGGAAGTCTCTTGACCAGCATAGAATCTGCTTGCCTGTTGACAGCGTGTGGATGTTTCTAGTCTGTTTCTAGATATGTCAATAGTCAGCATCCCGAAGTCTCTCCGACTCGATAATCGGCTATAATCCGGAATTAATTCTCTAATAACATGTTAACTTTTTTGTTTTAGTTTCTTTTTTTTTTTTTTTTTTTAGGTTTTTTATTGCAGGAATAGACGAAACTCTTCTTCACTATTGTCGACTTTTCGTCATAATGTGAGAAAGAGTACGCCGCGGCGATGATAATCTCCGAAAGCCATTGCAAATGGCTATTCATGCTGTACTCTATCATTACTGAGCTTCCAACTGGGTTTCCATACTGCCAAATCCCAGTACTCAATTGCTACAAACTATCTGCCGATGCGATACGGTGCTAATAATCAACAGGGAATGTGACAAGTAGTCTCGTCAATAACTTGCGTCTGAATGAATGAATGAGCCGCCTAGTTCAAGCTCAAAATCCCAACTCACGCAACAATTAATTCTGAAACTTGTGACATTGGTCAAAATCATGGGAAACCAGGGTTTTCGTTGGATATCGGAATATCGGAATATTGAAACTGTAATATGAATCTGCGTGCCAACGACAGTCGCAAGGTGGCAGCAAGACTCTGGTATGCAAGGTTATGTCCGACGTCATCTAAGTCCGATGCCAATGACGCTGATTCTGTGTACGCAACCAGCAGAGGGGGAGCACCACTTTCTATAAGAAGACAATTGTTCTCGTATCATTTGTTCATCTCAAACTCATCTTCATTCAACGTCATCTACAACTTCACTTGCAATCAATCTAATAAAAGGACATCATATCCACGATTAGTACAATGGCACCACGAGGCTTGGCTATTCTCATCGGCGCTGGTCCTACCTCTGGAGCCGGCATTGCCAGAGTCCTCGCCAGGCCAGACCAAGGCAACCTCGCCGTCGCCCTACTTGCTAGAAATGCCGAGAACCTCACATCCCTCTGTTCAACTGTCAGGAAGTCGACCAACGGCGTTGTGGAGGCGTTCCCAACCGACACAAACCCAGACAACCTTCGACGTGCCTTCAAAGATATCGCCAACCACCCCAGCTTCAAGGGCCTCAAGCTGAAGCTTGCTATATACCACGTCAAGCACAGCAACAGATCGCCCTTTCTGGAACAGACCGCGGAAGCTTTCGGGGATAGCTTGCAAACTTACACAACGGGCTCGTTTGCCTTTGCGCAAGAGGCGCTAAAGTTGATGTACGACCAGAATGGCGGCCAGACGCTGCTCGCCGAAACGGACGGGGCTAAAAAGGGCACAATCATCTTCACGGGTACTTTGGGGGCCTTGCGAACCAATCCCGGATATGCCGCCTACGGTGCTACACGGGCGGCATCGAGAATGGTGGCCCAGGCCGTCGCAAAGGAACACAGCAAATTCGGGGTGCATTGTGTCCATGCCATCGCCAACGGGCACATTGTTGGAGAGGCGAGTGATGATACTCGACGGGGGAAGAAAATGGAAGCTGAAGATATTGGGCGAACATATCTGTGGCTCTCGCAGCAGCCGAGTTCACTCTGGATTCATGAGATGGATATGCGCCCAGCTCAAGAGTCCTTTTAATGCGAATATATAATTGTGAAACATCTCTCTATTTATATATACATACATACACACATACATACACACATACAAATATGATCAGTTGTTTGATTCCTATACTTGCGAGTCTGGTCATAAGCAACAAATGGGAGTCCAGTGAAAGACGTAGAATAAAAAGCCAATGCTCCTCTACTATAGAGTAACGCCTGCCACCATGTGATTGAACAAGTTGGAAATAGTGAATAGCCAGTTCTGGTCCATGATCTCGAATGACGTGAGTTCACTATGGAAGGCCTGCCGCATCGTTTTGACCTCCTCTGCCAGGGACGTGGCTTGGGGGTGGTACTATGTCGCAAATGAGGCAAGGAGGAAGATCCGTCTGGGCTTCTTCCAATACCTTACCTACCTCCAGTTTTTCATACCGCATAAGCTGCTTTAATAAAACTTCTTGACGAAAAATCACAATCTACTCAAAGTCTACGATGGTGCTTCCTATAGTTGGTTGGATGATTGAATCTCAGAGGTCATCAGGCTCCTTGTGGCTTACAGACCTTTTGCCATAGAAATTCATGCTGCAGCATCATTCTCCTATGATAGCGTTGCTATCTATAGGCACCAGTCCCCTTTCCACCATTCTGCCAATTCACAGCCATTGCCCGTTTCTTAAGCCAAACAGCAGCTGAATGTGTGGCTTCGTTTATTCGCTGGAGAAAGGGAGGGGGAGCAAGCCTAGTACGCTTCGTTGATGACAGCTTCCCCTCGATCCATTGGAGGGACGGAAAGCTCCGTTCAGCTCTCCCTCCACTCGACCCTGCAGCTATTATAGAAGAAGCATTAACCTCTAAATCGCAGTAAGTATAAGAATAAAATGCATATCTAATAGTTACATCCTCCGTCTGCTCATAATTGATCCATTCTATCCTGTTCAAGACGCCTAGTATCGTCGTGTCATGTAGTATCGCGACCTTCTGGACTCGATGATCTGGTAGTCACCCTTACTTATAAACACAAAAAAAGCAATTTGAATGATGACTCTCAACAATTATATGGAAGCGCCACAACCGGCGATCACGCTGGCACCAATCTTTGCACGAGATAGCAACCTGAGTGATGCTCAAGTCTGCGCCATCTTTCAAGATACAGGCAAGCCGTTTTTTTTTTGCCTCCCCTCTCATCACACACACAATATGTGTATGAATCTTCTCTAAGTCCAGATTCTTCATGAGCAGACTATACAGCAGGCTGTGGTCAAACGAGGACATGTAGCACGGCCTCTGGCGCCAAAGGACGCTCATGGGGCTGCTGCGACGAGACGAGTTGCTATATACCGGCGTCCTGCCAAGATGCGGGAGCAACATATTGCGATGGCACGGCGACATCCAATTGCCCCTTTTCACCCATCATGTCATGGTTTGTTCCACCGGGATGTCACTTATACGTTCCTCATATGTTTAGATGAATAACATTTCTTCTCATTTTTTCTTGTAGCACATACGGATCCTCATCGTACTGTCTCAAATTCGTCATTCAAACAGCCGCAGACGATGCAGCCAAGATTACGTCCTGGGGCTGTGGACCGACACACACAACGTTCATTCTCGAGCCATTCAAAGCTACACAAACTAGTACAGCGGTGAGCACGAAGACCTCGGAGCCAACCTCGACCTCGTCAGGTTTATCCCACGACGCTACAATCATCCTTGCGGTCGTTCTCCCAGTCGTGTTCATCGCTATTCTTGCCATTCTCGCCATCTTCTTTTTGCGGTGGCGAAAACAGCGAATGATGGAGCGGGTCAATAGTGCTCCTGTATCAGAGAAAGTAGGTGAGATGCAGCGGCATCAGCTCACCACGGACGGAGGTGTGCATGAGATGGAGAATAGTGAATGGGTCCATGAAATGGAAAACAGTCAACTGCGTGCAGAGCTGGAGGGATATGAAATAAGACCAGATGGTGTAAATCAGTAGGGAAGTGGCTACATATGCGATATTGTGCAAGGGGGAGGGACGCGGCTTGGGAGCTTGAATACTCTTGTTCTGTCCGACATCTGCGCGGTATCGTGGATGACGAATGCATGCATAGGACTATCACAGGAACATGCAGGTCAATGCAATGTCTGCTCACATGATATAATCACAACTTCCCAATTAAAATGATGGGATGGCACGAGTTACGCCACATGTGTAGAACTTTGAAGATCTTGACGCCTATTTTCTACCAACGAGAGGAGAGAGACAGATTGAGATAACCTAGAGGGGGCGCACCTGGTCCGTTGTGCAAATTCCAGTTCACACACACTCCAATTGGCTTTATATATGTGTGTATAGAAAAGAGTGAAAGATATCGTCCCTCGCATATTCAGAGGAGTAGAGACCGGTCAGTGTTTTTTTCTCTATACCGGCCTCCAAAGCAGACTGTTGTGTTTTCAGCAAGCCCCATGAGAACGGATGACCAGCGAAGCCGTTCAACTGCATATAAAAGTATAGTAGATACGGTAGAGGATGATGATAGTAGTAATAACAGTATTGATGATATGCGAAATACTTGGTGCCAGATCTATGCTTTTGAATAACAACTTGCAGCCTCGCTGTACTCGTAATTTTTCATCAACTAACACGACGAACGAGGTTCTGCATTTTACCCATCTATCTTCCCATCCATGCCCAAGAAAACGGAAACACCGAATCGACCGATGCAGTGCCCAGTACGTATCCATCAATACTATACAACCACTCCTCACTTCTTAGGTGGTGGTGGTAGTGGGTGAAGCAAGCATGAGCGTCGTCAATATAGAGAAAAAGAAAGAAGATAAAAGGCCTGGAGACCAGCAAAAAGAAATAAGGTATAAAGACGCAAGGAAAGAAAGCGTGCGTATCGACCGTCTCGTGCCGAAAGTGTTGTTCGAACTCCCTGATCACTGGAAAAAAAAAAGGCAAGAAAAAGAAGCAGAATGGCTGATATCCCATCAAGAAGTAAACCAAAGAGCCCAAGACGGCCCAGAACAAGATTCATCAAGTCGTCCAACCCTTTCCCATTTTGCTTCCCACACGCCAGAGATTCAAATCAGCTGGCCGTCTTATGACGCTACCTTTTCAATGCCCACTGCGGGCAACAGTATATTAGTATTAGCGATTGTTGATGCGTCACTTGTCGCTCCCGCATCCATCTCTGCCATGGGGAGTGACGGCAACGTCTTCAGATTTGGTGTCTCGTCCTCTTCAAAGATTTGTTCCTCGATCTTTTCACCAGGCCTGCCAATTACAGGGCTGAATACATCAACTTCCTCGATATCGTCATCCTCGTTCATTTCGTCTTCCTCTTGGATGGTGACTTCATTTGATCGTCTGCCTATCCCCGAGGCACTGGCACTACGAGAATGCGACCCAGACCCACTATTTCGTGGATTGTTTCCAGGACCTCCGAAATTGAGGGTTGGTCCTTTGAACAAGTTTCGCTTACGCTTTGCGAATAGAACACCAGATGAGAAAGGGTTGGGTGATCCCGGAGGTTGCGGAGGCCGTTCCCCCGAGGGCATCCCCTCGTTGAACAGAGCGAGTGGTGGTGGTGGTGCGCGAACCAAGCGGATATTAGATGGGAACGACACTGCCGTGGGCGTCGCTGGAAGAACTTTTACAGAATGGTGAGGTGATTGCCCACGTTGCAGTGGAGTTTTCGATATGTTTGTAGAAAAGGACGCCGCCGAACTGGTTGAAGAGGCCTTCGAGTGAGAATGATGATGGTGGTGAATGGAGCGGACTGACGAAACGGAAGAAGAGGTCGACTTCCGCCCACGCAGCCCAGCAGATGACCGCCGCATAGTCGATCGAGGTGTAAGAGGTGAAGGAGAGAGTGACTGTCGCTTATATGATTGTGATGTTGATATCCGGGCTGGCGGAAGAACTGGTGATATTAAAGCGGTGGATCCTGAGCCGATGATTCCTATTCCGTGGGCTTGAGCATGTCCTTTAGCAACATGGCCATTAGCCACGACTCCCTTCGGGAGTGCTGCCGTCGGCTGAACATTGGGCGAGCCGGACGCGGGATATTTGCTTGTCTGTGGGCGTGAGCTTCCATCCTTACTGCTGACCGTGCCCTCTTTTGTATGCAAATCTGGCGCACTGCGACTTGTCCTTCGTTCGTGACCCCGTTTCCTCCTTGTGGTATTTTCTATGAACCAATGCGTCCAGTTTTTCCAGTGTGAGATGAGGGCCTGGCTTGGCTTCTTTCGAGGCTTTTGCATAATGTCCCCTTGTTCCTGGTTTGACCCGGTGGCTTCGATTGTGTTAGATGTGGTAACAAGATGGAGAGTTGATCCTCTAGAACGGGCACTACGTATCACGCCTTCTTTTGGTGGTGGGATAGGTCGTCGCTGTCGGGATGTTGAAACTGATCGTATCGAATCCTTGTCCACAGGGGGGGGAGGATGATCGCCGTCCTTGTTGGCACCACCTGGTTCCTTGCCAACTTCCAGTAGCTGGGGAAGATCTGATACAATGTAATCGCCGTAATGCGCGCTCCGCCTCTTGCTTCTTCCACGACCGTGGGACCCAGAATGCTCCAACCTGATGAACTGCCGGGTGACGTTCCCATCTTCATCAACGTCTTGTAGAATTGGCGCCATCCGCTCTAGGCGACTAGATGCAGCTGACAGACGACGTAGGCTGCGAGTTTCTGCTTCCTTTTCTCTTCGTCGTTTTTCTCTTCTTATAGCCTTGCGCTGTTCCTTTTCAAGGAGGAGTGCCCACCATCCGGCCAAGGCATCGCATTTTTGAGCCAAAACGCTCTCAACAACAGCGTCCGTGTTCACTCCAGCGCTTCGCATTCGTTGAAGACAGTCTTTCTCAACAACTGTTGAAAACGGTAATGGTGGCTTCACTGCTAGAATTGCCTGCTGACCTGGGGCATGTTCAGCTAAGAATGGATGTGCAAGAATATCCGGCAAACTCGGGCGCAGGAGTGGCCGTTTTGACAAGAGAGATTTGATCAGTGGTACCGCATCTGCAGGAACATGATCAGGGAATTTGGGCTCTTCGGCGAGAATCTTGGTTCGAGTGACGTTATCATCATCATCGTCGAAGGGAAGTTCTCCGCAGAGTAGCGCATACAGAATGATGCCTAAACTCCATACGTCCACCTTTTCACCTGCATATTTCTCGCCTTTGAGCATTTCTGGAGCAGAATAACATATGGTCCCGCAAAATGTTTGGAGGTGGTTGGTTCTGCCCTCGTACTCTCGTGTGAAGCCAAAATCTACCAACTTAACATTTTCGTGTTTGTCGAAGAGGATGTTCTCAAGTTTCAGATCGCGGTGGACACAGGAGTGATTATGAACATAGCTCACGGCGCCAACCAGTTGGGCGAAGATCTTCTGGACCTTCGATACAGGCAGCGGGCCGTGTTCGAGGAGGTGATTGTAAAGCTCGTCACCTGGGCGGCGTTAGCGGACCGAGAGCAACATGGGACAGCAGTGTCATCAGTACCGGCGCAATACTCGAGAACCATCCAGACCATAGTCTCTGTTACGATAACTTCGTATAGTCTCGCGATATGTGGGTGAACGAACTGGCGGTGGTGGTGAATCTCACGAGCGAGGTTCGAGTCGTCCTTCTTGGCGGACTTGAGAACAACCTGGTAACAGGTCAGCTTTTCTACATGAGAACCAGAAGTTGGTCGCGCTATCTTGCCTTGGAGCCATTGGTGAGCTTGTGTGAGGCCAAGTAGACCTTCCCAAAGGACCCTTTTCCGATTAATCGTCCAAGTGTATAACTGCCCACGGACTTCAAGTCTTTGCCGGCGAACTCGCTGTAGGGAGCTGTGGTTAGCTTGACAGTAGCGAGAAACTACGATGGTCGCATTGGTATTTGGCTTCGGCTTACTCGAGAAGTTCTTGGTACGAGCGGGCAAGCTGTTGGTGAGATGACAGTTAGGATATGCACGCGTTTCTCAGTCGATATGTGTAAACGGACCTTGGCCTTGCGCTCAAGCTCGACCTGCCCTTTTGCGACCTGCATGCCTCACTGCCTAATGCCGGCTGGCTACGCCTCAGAAGAGGCAGAATGAGAATCGGCGTGCTCTGGAGCTGAGCGGGCGTGCAGCACGTTTAGACAGCACGAGGACCGGGTCGGGAGAGTCTCCGGCGACAGTGTTGTAGCGCTCGACGATGGTGGCGGCTCATACGCAGTGTAGCCTCTGACAGGGAAAGGTAGGATCGAGGAGATTCACGGCCGTTAATCCAGTTAGAAGGTTTGGAGGGTGGAAGTCGCAGTGAGATTCGGTGTGGACGAGGCCACGCACGCGCTGTGACGGTACAGGAGGAGAAGAACAGGAATAGGAGTCGTCGATTCGTCGATTCGTCGATTCGTACGGGTTGGGTGGAAATGATTAGTTGGTGATTAGCGGGCGGGATGATGCAACGATGAAAAGAAAGGAAAACAATGCTATTGAAATAGAGAAGAAGAAGAGAGTGTGTAGCGCAAAATGCGACGACGTGACCAAGTTTGGTTGAACGTTCGAAGTAGATGCAAGGTTGAGAAATTCAGGCATGGACTGGGCAAGGAGGACTCGGGATGAAATGCCACACAGAGGGAGAGAGCTCGACACGCGAAGGTGCCCCAATACCAAAGGGCCAAAGGACCCAACAAACAGCACGAAAGATAATTTGGACTAGGTAACTTATGTGCACAAATGCATGCAAAGATGGGGGCGCCTTCTACTGCCAATTAACTGTTGATCCCCTTTATGTTATTCTTCAGGTTGATAATGCCTGCATGTGGACATGTGCATATATGGCGGGTGCAAAGTAGGGAAAGGTAGCATACGGAGCGAGGCTCCATCCAGCACGTTGTGACCTCCTCGGTGGGCGAAAATGAGGAGACGTCCAGGTTTAATGGGCCCGTTTAGGTGGCGCGACACAGCGACACTGTCACCTAAAAATTCGCAGGATGGCATGGGCAGAACGCACCAAGGAGTCGCAGCGGAGAAGCTAGGGGCTCCCAGGGTCAGCATGGGCCGTATTGCTTGACCAAGGGGCCTCAGTTTGCTAATTAAATCAACGTGGAGTTGGGGATAAGATTATGACGCTTTACAGCCAAGGGTCATGATGGTGATCACCATCACTCGATGCAATCTTGAGGTATCGTTATGCCCATTTGATAAGCCTGGTAGGCTAGATCATATCATACCTCACATTCATGGCAAATCGCATTGCGCCCATCATGCAGAACCAGCCCATACACGATAAAAGCTCCTGGCCATTGGCTGCAACTTCCGTTGATCCCATAAGCTGGCGAGAACGACCAAATGCAAAGTTGCCTCGAAATCTACATTGGCCGCACAGGACGGGTCCTCCTCGATGGACAACATTTTCAATACGGGCGGCCACATATGCCTCGCCATAGTTTACGATCAAGAAGACGAAGAGGCCTCTCCCTGACAAATCCGGGGAGGCTTGGTGTTGTCATGTTCGTTCAACCATTGCGATCCTCCCCACAGTGAGAGGGGAGCACCGCACCCAAGGTTGTTCGTTTTTTCTCTCCATTCTGTGTTCCTCGTTATCGGTGGTCCTTGGCGTGTGCCTCGCATCAATCAATAGAGAAACCTGAACGTGATTATTTGCGTTGTTCATGAAGAGAAAAGAAGAAAGACTATAAAATTTTCTTGCACTTGGGCCTTTTATTTCCTCGGTGGTGGTGGGGCCTCCTTCGTTGACGGCTTGAGAACCCGGAAAATCTCTTTTCCATTCCAAAGGCTGCAAAATGTTCCACCAGTATACATTGCTGTAGAATATATCCATAACAACTGGGGTGGGTGATGCCTGCACTGGTCTGGGTATTCCATACAGCACTTTTGCCTGCGTTGGGTCCAACACACCTGAACACCCGATATCTGCGACTCGAGTGAAAGGACTAGGAGAACATTTTTGTAACATTAGCATGGGAGAAAATGACTGGTGAATCGTATGTTCTGGTATCAATGCGGAGAACATCACCAATTCAGCGGAGGTCTATGTACATGCTACACAGTGTTTTTTTTTTTTAAATGTATCAAGTCTCATTATATATAGTGTATCCAGATTCTTCCTAGTTTAATCCTGGTTCACATCACATGCGAGTTCCTTCTCCTTGACTTTCTCTCCAAGATGGTATTTCGTTCCTCACGCAAAGTCACCCAGATCCAAAACCAGGTCATCATCTCAACGAACATAAACGTGAAGAAGAGTCGGTTCTTGAGTCCATCACCTCCCCAGCCAGCTGGTCGGTATGATGGGTTATGTGAGCTCGGATGTGTAAAGTGGCCGCGCGAAGGTGTTTGGTAAACAGGCGAAGAGGGGCCGAAGAGAAAGGTGTAGAGGACGAAGCCGAGGCAAACAACGAATCGTAGAGGAGCTGGTGGCGGTTAGTTGGAAGTCATGATAGATAAGAGAACGTGGGGAGGGGAGGATAATAACGAACCTTGGGTCCCCCAGTGGAAAATTAGGCAGACTTCATCAGGCATGGAAAGAGATACAAGGTCGCTGAAGCCGATCAAGATGAGTATGGCCGCGAGGAAAGCCAGCGCGGGGCTCTGAGTGTCGAAGCCTCTGACATATGGCTACAAAATGTTAGCAAGTTGAAAAAAAATTCCTTGATTCTGCCGGGGCCGGAGGGGGGACCAACTATTCCCATGCTCTCGCCAAGCATGTAGACCAGAGCCTGGCTGTCGATAGAGCTTGGACTGGCAAGGAAGAAGTAGGCGAGGGTGACGTGGAAAAGCGACACGGAAGTGATGATAGTTTTGGCGGATATGAGCGCCATGGCTGCGGTCTATCGGGCAGTCGTCAAATCGGAAGCCAAGAGGTTTCGCATGTAGCAGGAGGATCGTCGATGGCAGAGAATGGACAAAGCCGGGGCTATTGTCGTGTGAGAGAGGGGTCCCTTCGGAGAAAAGTGAGTTGGAAACGGGCTACGTTGGGGTGGTTCGTGTAGATTCCCAGTAGGCGCAAAGGAAATTCGAAGATGGAAGACGTGAGGAGTGGGACATGGGCAAAGGGAAGAGAAAGCAGAAAAGCAGAAAACAAAACATGAAAACAAGGAGGAGCCTGGTGTTTTGGTTTCGTAGCACAGTTGCTCCTTGCGTCAAGCTTCTGATGCAAGTGACCCAACAAAGCATGCGCAAGCCAAATTAAACGTTTCCGAAAACTTGGTTGGGGAAATGTAACTTACTTACCTAACAGGCGGTTGGTCCGTTAGCTATGCTCTTCAAAGCTACCTGACTTCAGAAGCTACACTTTTACTCGTTGATCCCGCCGTCACATGCCACATTCTTGACATATCTGGCGCCTGCCTCGTCGCCCTGCAATTTTAGACAACGTGGAAGCTAATCGCAGTCGCGGCTGACGGTGTGGCTGAATATTGACAAAGTGTGGCGTGACGGGAGCTAGGACAGCTTCTCCTGATTTAGGACTAACGGCGTCCAAGAACCATTCGTAACGCGCAACCAGCTTGGGCGATTCTGCTTGGACATTTATCTTCTTTTTTTTTTTCTTTTTCTATTTGATCTCTTTGTTTTTGATACTAAACCTTTCTCTTCAGTAATCCAAAAGGAATAATTCCGTCATCATGGCCACTGAAACGACCTCCGCCCAGTTCAACAAAGCAAAGCATATCAAATACTGGCAACGATGTCATTCAAGCTTCCTCCCAGCTCCCTACACTGCATCTGACTCCACCCGGCTCACCTTCGCCTGCTTCACCATTGCTGCTCTTGACTTATTATCGGCGCCACTAACCCCTGCTGATCGCTCAGCCATTCGGCGATGGGTTCTGAGTTTACAGCATCCTGACGGGGGTTTCTGTGGCAGCTCTACCCATGTCCTACCTGGCCAAGATGCTTCCAAAGGAAACGCAAACTTGGCAGCAAGCTTTTTTGCTTTAATTTTGCTAGGCCTCGCTGCCGATGGGGAAGAGGAAGCCAAAAACGCATTTGCCGGAGTACAGCGGACCAAATTGCTTCAATGGCTGAAGAAATTGCAGAGAGAAGATGGGAGTTTTGGTCAGAACCTGTGGGAAAGTCAGGCTGTCGGTGGCAACGACACGCGGCATAGCTATATGGCCAGCAGCATTCGGTGGATGGTGAGAGGCGATGTAAAAGAGGGCGAAGAAGGATGGGTAGAGGATGTAGACGTCAATACGATGGTTGCTCACATTCGCAATGGACAGGTTTGTTGTGAATTCTCCTTCGCTGCGTTCAGGGCTCACTAACTGCTGGTAGACTTATGATGGAGGAATTGCAGAGACTTCCCAGAATGAATCTCACGGTATAGTTGCCAACCACGAGCTGTCAAGTAAATATTAACTCCCTTTTAGCTGGATATGCGTACTGCGCTATTGGAGCACTCACATTGCTTGACCGGCCTCAAGACTCGACAGCCCCAAAAGTTGACAGAGCCCTGGATGAAGGCGTACCGGATCGCGACGGTTTGATCGCGTTCCTTGCTTCTCGAACCTTCCCATATCTTCAAGAACAGGAGCAAAAGGATGAGGTGGAAGAAAACTTCCTTCAGTCTGACGCACCATCGGAAATAACTCATATTGGATATAATGGGCGGTGCAACAAAAAGGCTGATACATGCTACTGTTGGTGGGCAATAGGAACTCTTGAGGTACACTTCCAAGCTCCACAATTGTGCAGTCCATCGTTCTAATCGAAGAAACAGATGCTTGGTAATGGATCTCTCACCAATGTGCCGCTTTCGCGGCAATACCTCATTGACATCACACAGCACGTGGTTGGTGGGTTCTCAAAGGCTGTAGGCGGCCCCCCTGATCTGTATCATTCTTATCTAGGTTTAGCTGCTCTAGCAGCTATGGGCGAAAGCGATCTGAAAGACCTTGATGTCGGACTTTGTTGTAGCAAAGAGACGACAAAAAAGATTGAGCTTGCAAGGGAGGGCCTGTTAGAGCATACGCGAGGGAAGAAGGGGTGGGAAGGAGATGGGTTTTGGTAAGATAGCTTGAGATCAGAGTTCTTGATCGAACACCAGGTCTTTGAATGAAATAGTTCTTAACAATGAAATGCATCGTCATTCATGATGAGGAAGCAAATATGATGAGGAAAGTGACGTTTCATGGCGAAGACTTGCCGCATATCCGAGATTCACCCGATCATGACTTCATCCCAATTAACTCACTTCTCCGGCAGACATTGCGCTTCAGCTTCAGAGATACCCGTCGTCCTTCACAATGTCCACGCAAGAGTCAAAAACACCGACCGAAACCAAGACCACCGAGTCTTCTTCCACATCTGCCTCCGAGTCCTCGTCGAAGCCCAATCAGAGCGCATGGAGTGACGACAAACGCCGCAAGTTCGAAAGGTATGCTAATACCCGCTACCTGTCCACCTTTTTAGCTGGCTCAAGACTGACACCGACTCGCTCCAGTAAATCTTCAAGCGAATACTACGACCCTTGCCAAGAAGCTGCTCAGCGCAGCTATCGATGCCTTTTTCGTAACGGCGGCGACAAGTCCATGTGCGGCGAATACTTCCAGTCAGTGTTGTACCCTGAGCTAGTTCGGGCGAGCAGCTAACGATCGAGACAGGGCCTATCGCGACTGCAAACAAGCTTGGGTATCGTTGCTACCACATCTTTATTGGTAATTTCAGGGCGGCTAATTGAATGACAGACTGAGGAGCGCAAGAAGAAGTCCGGCTCGTGGTGGTAAAGCAACACGAACTGCAATGCGACGAGACGCGATGAGGCGGATTGCAAATGAGGCCTGATCTAGATGTCGGTGACGAGAGCGCTACAACGGAAGCGCGTGTATACTGCCAAAATAATCTTGTAAAATACCGTTGGAGATCCCTATTGCAATTGATGCGCATTGATACTGCGAAGTCTAAGGGTGATGGACTTGAGTTTTTTCTCGAGAGGGGGACCTGCAAATTCGTCAGCTGCAGCGCAACGGATGAGACATGACTGCAAAACTCGAATGATTCGCATCTCTTGAAATCAATAGACTGTATTATTCAATAATTGGCCTTCACGGGTGCCTCAACTCCATTGCCATCACCAAATCACTTGCGCATGGCAATCACAGGCCTCGCAGCATGAACATATGTGGCTAAGTTCACCAGCCACACGTCATGGCCCCGCCAAGATCGCACCCCACGTCGCGCTGGCTGACGGCAAAACGAACCCCTCCAAAATATTCAAGTCGGCCATTGCATTGTTGTACATTGGGTCAGGTGACAACCAAAGTCGACTTGAGATCAAATGAACCGCCAGAGACCCAACCTAAAGAACGGCGTAGACTTCCAGCTGCAGTCTGCCTTTAACGATGGCAACTGGGCCGTTGTCATCCGGCTTGCTGAGAAGAGAGCCAAGGCCTTCAACGATCAGTATTACCAGGTCCGTGAGCGACACATAAACTGGCAACGGGAGAAGAAGCTGACGAGAAAAAAATGCGGGGAGTTTTTAGATAGTCAAGATTTGCGCAGAGAGCCAACTTGATGATCCCACGGCCAAGTTTTCTGCAGTAGCTGCTATTTCGCAGTTCGTCAAGGATGGCACTGTTGTTAAAGATGTTGATGGGATCGACTTGCTCGAGTGGGCGTCGCTCGGCTTAACCAGTGAAGATGACTTTGCTGAGACTCTGGGGCCACTGAGAGTGCGAACTGTCAAGGCAGCGCCAAAGGACAAACTCAGCGCTACACGATGTATGGAATCATGTTTGCTGCATTGGGACTTGGTTAGCGCACAGCAGGTATGTTGACAGGAGAAGCTGGAGTTGGTTTACGACTGAAGTGAATGCTAATTGAGCTACTTAGATTGCGGCAATAGTTGACAGGTCATTTCCATCGGAGAGATCATTCATGTTTTGGAATATCGTCATCACACATCACCTGGCAGTAGGCTTTAAGCGTATCTTCCGTGGACTATTGGTTGGATATTGATAAAAATGTCTTAGATCAGTTCTCAATCACCTCCAGAGAAGAAGAAATTATATGGCATGCTAGCGCTGAAGCAGATACAGCGAGCTGCGCAATTGGCAGAACAGGTACTTCAATCACAATTCATTTTGCCGACTTCGCTAACATGTACTTCCAGGACGAAGCCGCAAAAGGAGACCAGCCTGCTACCAAACCTCAGCCAAGAAGCATTCAGACAGAAGAAGAAATACTTCTACTCTATGAAATTGTTGAGAAGCATGGGTCTCCGGCAGACTTTGAGAAGGTCGTTGCCAGCCCGGTCTTTGGGCCGCTGGTACAATTTCGACAAGGGCGAAAGGAACTCTTTTTGAGGATAGTCTCTAAATACCAGCGTGACAAAGATTGGGAGGCGATGTATCAATTGTGCAAGGACTGTCTGTCAACCACGGACGAGAATGGACAGCCTAACTTGATGGCTTCAGATTGGTCTGTATGGAGACAGTTCATCGATGCCGCTGCGCAGTTAAGGAACGCCAAACCTGGGTATGCCCCACCGTCATTTCTTTCATATCCTTTTCAACTAATTGGTACTTGTTGTAGAATTGAAACATCCGTCCAAGAGCTTCTTCTCAAATTTATCAAACGGCCTAATCTGCAACCAATCTTCAAGCGAATTATACTTCTTGCTCGCCTAACTGCCGCGTTTAGTTTAACTACAACCGATGGCGACGATATTACCGATGGCCAACCTACCTCAGCAAGAATTCATGAGCTCATTCATTATATCAAGGACCAAGGAACTAATCCTGCTTGCTTCGACGACATCAAGGCCTTGTTTGAGACACTACCGCCATCGGCTATGAAACATATCGCGTATGAGCATGTGCCGAACCTGGCCAAGGGTAATGAAGATGAGGTTGACACTGCGAGAATACAAACCTTAGCGCTGAAGCTACAGTACTTTGCAGCCACTTGCTCCTCCATGTACAGCACTGTGTCTGGCGAGAAGCCATTAAGAAAGTGTGTAGTAACGGGCGAAGAAGTCGATTCCAACTCCCCTGGGCCAGTTTTCGGTGCTGTCGCACAAGCTGCATTGGATCTTCACAAGAACTTGGCAGAGAAGGCGTCCAAATATCCGGTTATCGAGGCAGAGATTAAACCTGACCTGACCGTTCTCATTGCACTCTGCAACATCCATTCAGCTTTCCCTCCATCAACCGCGAAGACCAATAACCCTGTTTCCATTTCGCCACTACTACGTGCCACGTGCCTTCTTGAGCACCAACTCGACCTCACGCCCAAGCATAGCGTGATTTCTCTCCTGCTCACTCAGCTCCATCTACGTCTCGGCACAGCTCCCCGGGCTCGTGAGATCTGGGAAACTCTTGGTGTAAAGCGAACGATTATGGACTCCCTTGCGCCCATCTTCTACGACCGTCTATCAACCATTTCACCATCACTCATCTCACCCAATGATAACTGGGGCTGGGACTTGATGGAGCTATTGCATTCTCACTACCATGTCTCTTTGAAGCTTCGCATGCCAAGGCGCCTTATTGACGCCTTTGAGTCATGCAACTACGGAAGTGTAATTGACATTCCAAAGTATATGGAGGCTCTACGATGGAGTTCCACCAGAGCAATGAGCTTGGTGGAAGAGGCCAGGACGGAGAGGATGCTTGGGACACCCCTTGCTGAGGTACTCCAAGATGATCGATTTAGTATGACCACCCTTTGGCAATCACTGTTTTATTTCTTCCGCTGACAGCATATAATAGCTGAAGTCACTGATGAGACCGAGTTGAACTCAGTCCTAGATTATGGGTCTTTCTCCTCTTGGGATAGTAGCTCCCAGCCGGCGGTATACGAACAGCTCCGGATCGGCCCTCCACCTACGGTATGATCATTCCCGATTGAAGACTTATGATTTCACTAACGTATCGATAGAATCGTCGAGCTCATTTATCCCTTCTATCCGAAGCGTTCCACGAAACTCTCACATATAAGCCTCCAGCTATTTACAAGGCTTCCGCGGCTGCGGCTATCCCTGACCAGACGTTCTTCCTCGAGATGATGAGCCAGCTAAGCAACTCGTTCTCAAAGTTCATCAATGGGCCAGAGTCGGACCTGACACAGTCCGAGGCGACATATTTTGAGGTGATAAGTTTGCTGACGACCTTGATTCCTTTCGCCATCGGTATCGGCCGATCTTCTCCTGTCCCCGAGGTGTTCACTCAAATCATGGAAGGATTAAAAGCTGGAATCGAGAGTCTGAGAGCCAAGGTTACTCCAGACAAAGCTGAAGTTGCAGGGCAATTGGCCACCTTGAGCTCGATGCACGGTATAGGCGTGTTTAGGGACGTAGCTGGTGCAACAAAGCAGGCGACGCAGTGGATTCTTTCCTACAATGAGCGACAAAAGGAGCGGGATCGATCGGGGAACAGCAATCTGCCAAAGGATGTAGTGACGCAAACAAAAGCTCTTCAAGCCATGGCTGAGGCGGCACTCAAAGATGGCAAGGACTGGATAAGCAAACTCAAGGCACAGGTCAATGGTCGTGATTTCGAGCCAGCTGCGAGAAGATGGATCTTTGAGGATAACGAGGCGGTTCTGGAGGTTGTAGGAACTGAGGCAGTTGGGCGGTTAGTGCATAGCTGGGAAGCCAACGTGAAGGGGTGGATGGAAGTGAAATGGGCTTAGACGACGATGGGGTGGGGAGAAGGGGGAAGGGATGAATGTAGATAGAAGCGAAAAGAAAAAAGAGTATAGTAGAGGGTTGGAATTTATCCCCAATCCGATTCACCAGTAGATCAAGACTTTTCGATGTTGGAGTTGTCCGAGACAAGAAAACTGAAGAGGTGCCTTACTGTAGCTACATTGAGGTTGGTGGCTGGCCCCTTGTAAATTGATGATGAAGATACAACGGGTGTTCTCCAAGCCACACATGTCCGTATTCCAGAGCTGCCAATAGAGGACAGACTCCTCCGTTACTGGGTAGGTAACTACTTTTAGGTACCAACCTGGGTAATTCAGCGCTAGAGCCGCAGCCAACAGAGGCCCCAAAAAATGGGGCTGGCACCTCGAGCCTGGAGCTTGGAGCTTAGAGCTTGAAGCTTGGGCCAGGGATTGTGGCGATGCCCTGAATGGCCTGTGAGGAGTTGAGGAGTTGAGGACTTGGGGACTCTTCCTCCACCGAACCGCAGCAAAGCCCACAGCTGCATACGAGGAACCTGCATATTAATATTTGATTTGATTTTGTTGAATTGAGAGGAACAGATCATACCACACACGCCCAATGAGAAATGTACGTGATATGCTACAGTTTAAATTCACTCAACTTATCAACTTATACAAATACTTCTCCCCCCACCCCCTGGCGTCTCCAAGTAAATGATTACACAGATGCGGATGATGAACGATGATGATTCACAAGTCCAAAAGCCAACTTACATCATAGATTTAAGTAGCTAGAGCGCCCCCCCTAGCTCTCTATGCTAATACTTTATGAGCTGTATGTTTGTATGTATGTGTGTAGTTGTGTATGTAGTGCTTCCACCGCTGAACTGTTGCGGGATGCAGGCAGTGTCGGAGAGTTTTTATTTTCCCCCGCTTTCAGGACCCTTTGAGGGCTGAGCTCGGCTGAGCTGCGCCGGGCTGAGATCAGATGGAATGAGATGAGCTGCTGTCGTTCTGTTCTGATCGCATCAGCTCCCTCTTTTACCACCTCTATCTGCCTACACGCAGAGGACAAACAATCAATAGTACTGGCAGCATCCTCCATCCTTCCCGCTGATTGCGTCTTACCCGTTTTCTAGTTCCCACTCATACCTAGGTTTCCTTTTCTTAGACACCTCGTCTTCCTTCATTTACTGCGCAGTGCCCTACGATGGCCGACATCTCAGAACGGCTCGGGAATCTCAACCCCTTCAACCGCCGTCGTGACGATGAGGACACTGGCGGCAAGGTTGACAGCGCCACCGTCGCCGGCGGCGGTCATTCAGTACGCCGCCCAACCACCAATCTCAGAGTCAGCCGTGCGCTGCGATCCCTCATGGTCGACCAGGGCATCTTGTCCGATCAGGACGCTGGCCTGGATAGTGATGCACCCACGCCAGCGCTTCTCAACATGGTGGCCAAGCCGCATATTCAGATCCCACGGGAACTCGTAGACCGGTCTCACCCCCTGCCTGACTACTTCATCAGCTCCAGCCACAACACATACCTGATGGACCACCAGCTATACGGCCAATCCAACGCAGTAGCATATGAGTTTGCGCTGGACATGGGGGCGCGCTGCGTTGAAATTGATGCCTGGGACAACAGCGACAACGTTAGTGAGCCAAAAGTCACTCACGGCTACACCTTGGTATCGCACATTACTTTCCGCTCCGTTTGCGAGACCATTCGTGATGTGGTTGACAGAGAGGCAGCCCTCGCTGCCGCTTCCGACTCCTTCCGCCCTGCGCCTATCCTCCTCTCACTGGAAAATCACTGTGGTGCTGAGGGCCAGAGGCGACTGGTCGATATCATGAACGAGGTCTGGGGGGATCGACTGCTCAGCAAGCCTGTGAGGGAGCATGGTCATCGAGAACAGGCTGGCAATGAGGAACACCACGTAACGCTGGAGGAATTGGGCTCCAAAATCGCTGTCATAGTTGAGTTTCATATCCAAGGAGAAGCACTACGCGACTCGGACAACAATGACAGCAGCGAAGAAAAGGGAAATGAAGACGAGGAGAAGGCCCGCCGCGAGTACGAAGAGAAAAAGAAGGAAGCCTGCACCATTATTATCCCAGAGCTGGCTGACTTGGGTGTCTATGCTCAATCGGTCAAGCCAAGCAACGATTCATGGTACTCGGGACAACTCATTGACGGTCCTCATAACCACCTTATCAACGTCTCTGAGATTGGTCTCGGAGAGCTTCTTCCCACCCACAGCCAGGCCATTGCCCAGCACAACGCCCACCACCTCATGCGCGTGTTCCCAAAGGGCACTCGAATTGACTCCAGCAACCTGAAGCCCGTCCCTTTTTGGGGCATTGGCGCGCAGATCTGTGCTCTCAACATGCAGACATTTGGCACCAGCAACCAGCTAAACGAAGCCCTCTTCAGCGGCACGGACGGTTACATCCTCAAACCCGCAGCTCTGCGTGGTGGGGGCAGCGGCATCTTGAACACGGGCCGGAAGAAGAGGCTCAGGCTCCACATCGCAGGTGCTACGGCAATTCCTCTTCATGAGGATACCGAAACCGAAAATCTCCGGCCGTATCTAACATGCAATTTGTACCATCCAGATGATCTCGGGAAGGATGTACCAAAGCGCAAGACCTCTCCGTACAAGCACCACAAGCTCGGATTCCTGCACCGTGGGGAGAATCCTCCCCCAACAGACCCCATCTGGAATGAGACTCTAGAGTGGGAATATGAAGACAACGAGCTGGTGTTTTTGAGAATGTTGATCAAGAGCGACGAAAGCTGGTCCATCAACCCCATGTTTGCGGCCGCGGCAGTGCGATTGATGTATGTTGTCCCAGAATGGAGCTTTATACGTATGCTTGACATGCAAGGGCATGAGACGAGGTGCAGTATTCTGGTGCGGTTTGATATTCAGGATATTGAGTGATTTATGATGATACGTCGTGTTTTCTGTTCAGTTTACGGATCAGGCGATTAATGATGTATTGAAATACGGGGCTGAGCTGTATATCAGAACTTGTCTTTGGGGTATAAGTATTGCCTGATGACACAATAGTGCTACTTTCTTGTTGTGAGGGCGGAAATTTCTGCAGTCCTATTTTGGTTTCACAAATTCCAATATACCTACAGTAGTTAGTTCCACCGTCTGTCTGTCTGTCATACACATATACTTCCTCTCTCACTACACGCCTCGCGTCATTCTCAGTCTATCGGCGATACCACATCCTCGTCACCTTTGTTCGCCTCATCTTCCTCTGCAGCATGAACACTCCATATAACAAGGCCTCTGCTGTAGGAGGGCATCCAGGGATGTAGACGTCCACCGGCACAACCCTATCCACGCCCCTTACCACGCTGTACGCATAGTGATAGTAACCCCCGCCGTTGGCGCAGCTCCCCATGCTAATCACCCACTTCGGTTCGGGCATCTGGTCGTAGCACTGCCTCACCGCGGGCGCCATTTTGTTGGTGACGGTTCCGGCGACGATCATGAGGTCTGCCTGTCGGGGCGAGGCGCGGAAGATGATGCCAAGGCGATCCTGATCGTAGCGCGACATGGAAGCGTGCATCATTTCGATGCCGCAGCAGGCGAGACCAAAGGTCAGTGGCCAAAGGGAGGACTGACGGGCCCAGTTGACGACGTTATCCATCTTCTCTCTGGTTCAGACAATTTTGTTAGCGGGAACCATGTTCAGCGTTATAAGGAAGCAATTATAGATTGTTGTGTTCGTACGTGACATAGCCCAACGCTCCCGTTTTCTCATGGATCAATGAAAGGTCTTTTGGTCCCGACTCGCTTGTAAGGGAGGCAGAGTATCGCCGAGCACGGTTCGAATGGATTGGTATCAAGGACAAGCTTGGGGGTCCTTTCAGAAGCGCCGGGACGACTGTGTAGAGTATGAAGTCAGCCAAGGATGTCTGTCCTATTATCAAACATTAATTCTGTTGATGATGGCCCTCTTACCATGTTGAAATCTAATCAGGGCTTTTCCTGTCATGATTTCCTTTCTAATACCCTCCGAGGTATGGGTTGGATTGCAAAAGGATAGGAGGCGGGCACAACATGGCTACGGCACACTCGAGAGTAGGACACTCGGTAGCTATATAAGGAAACGATTGCTTTACTTGAGAACAATTTTAGCTCACATGAGGCACACTGACACTTATGCAAAACAATGCACCCAGGGGAATAATCGAAATTCAACTATTCCAATTGGGTGAGTATTACAACGTTTACTATGCAGAGAACTAGACCAGTGGGTGCCACCCGGCGGGCGGAGACGGTGATGACCCGGGACGGACACCGGAGGTACCCATCATAACTGGGAGACATAAAGAATAAGGGAAAATTGTGAGAAACATGAAGAGAAAAATTGAATTGAGTTCTTCAACTAAACCTCTAGCTATATTTTTATAATCTGAAGATCTTTTTCTCTCTTCAATGGCAATTTCAACATGTAGGAATTTACAAGTTTATCTTGTCGTCATGTTAAGCGGATACTGTCATCATTCTCTCCCAGCTCCGGAACCTCACGCTCTTTGTGGGGAAATATAACGGAGCACACGGACAAGTCACGACTCCGTGGGTTTTAAGCCATTTAACCCACCTCTGCCTTTGATCCCCCCCGGCTTGGATCCCACCCCCGACCCTGAACCGGCAGAGAACCCATTTCCCGGAAACCCTCCATCACGCTCCCCCCCTCCCCCCTTCAACCCCCCCTGGGCTGCCCAGAAAGAATGCCAGGCCTGCCCATTAAAACCGATGCCGCACGGTTGCAGTGCTCAACATGCGAGAAGACGTATGCTAGGGTTAGTCACCTAAGGCGTCATGAAGCTACACGTAAGTTCCCACACCCTGCCAACTCTTACTCGAGTCCATTGGCTCGTATGTTCTTGTCTCTGTCTCTTGTCTCTCTAAGGGCCCCCCTCCCCTGGTCCCCGCCTAACTAATAACATAACGGAGTTGGCTGATTACTTGTGTATGTATGTACCTGTAGACAACAATGACAGGCTGATTACCTGCCCTTCCTGTTCAAAAGCATTTGTGAGGATGTAAGTGCACAAAGCCTTCGCCCGTTTTAGGAGAAGGGACCAATCAATCCCCCCCTCCCCTTTGTTTCCCCGTTCCCTCGCTTGAGTTTCCTTTTCTTATATTCGTTTTGTATAATTTCCTGCTTGCTCTGTTTTATTTTCTTCTTTCTCTCCTTTCTCTTACTAACTTCTTTGAAGCGATGTTGCTCGTAGACATATGCGCAGCTGCGTAGAGGATGGAGACAGCATCATTCTGCCCACCGCCAGACGAGGGAAGAAACCCAGAGCTTGTGATAGATGCTCCCAAGGTAAAGTCTCATGTGATTTGGAAACGCCATGCTCCCGGTGTCGCGTCAGCGGCCTGTCCTGTTCGTACCTTCGGGTTGACGCACATGCTGCCACCTCTGCTACTACCACTACCATCACCACTAACACCAGTACTACCACCAAAACTTCACCCGGAGCTGAGATCTCATGGCTGCTGAGAATGACTGATCCGCAAGCTGTTGGGACTGAAGATGCTATTTCACATGACATACGCAACGACGAGCTCACATCAGATGAAGCCTGGGATGTGCCCGCTCCTTTGGACCTCCAAGGCGCCAAGTCATTGCTTGAAGATGAGGCCTTTCCATGGGGCCCTGCGGCCTGGTTGACAGACGACCCGATTCTTGGCCTAGAATTTGGCACGGAACGTATGGATATCGACCAGTCCTCCACATTCCATTCCGCTCTTCTGAAAGCACGGATGGATGAGATCATCTCTGAGATGGCGAAAACCCACGAGCAGATGAGACGGGACTTTCCCAACGAGTGTGGAGAGTTTGACATTTCACTTGCACGCAAAGTTTTCACTACATACAACTTGGAGCACTTTGTGTGGGTATATTTCCATCGTGTTCATCCTTACCATCCTATCCTGCACCCTCCCACTTTCGACTGCGAGAAAGCCTCGCTGCCGCTCCTGTTGGCAATCTTCCATTACGGCGCGCTCTTCTCTGCGCCTATTGATGATGCCATGTCAGCCCGCTCTTTCTTCCATGCTGCAGAGGAGTACATCTTTAATCATCGTGACATGCGGCAACTGCTTCTATCTGGCCGGGCAACTGAGCCATGCTCGAGGACCACGCTGGAAGTCTTGCAGGCGGCGCTCTCGATCCTCCTGATCCAGAATAGTAAGAATGACGAGACGGTCCGCCGGAGAATACGCATTGAGAAACTGCCTCGCTTCAACGCAGCTATTCGGTACTCCGGTGCGTTCCGAGCAAAGCATCAAGTTGATGTGACCGAGTACGTGGCATCTACCTGGGAGCAATTTATCGACGCGGAACTCAGGATTCGGTATGTGAAAATGGGACTCTAAATACACCAATACAGTCCTTTTTTCCCTTTTCACAACATAAATATCCAAGCTAATGCTTTACCAGTTTAGCACATTATACCCAGCTAAACAACAACTTTATGGCCGGTTGCTTCAACGCCCCTGCTCAAGCATACTTATGCGAAATGGTGGGAGACATGCCCAGTCGACGCGAGCTATTTGACGCCCCTAATCCGCAAGCCTTTGTCGAGCAGGCATTGCTGGAGCCTGCTGGACCTCGTCTTCAGTCATTAGCCAAGTCGATTTCTGCCTTGATGAGTGACTCGTGGCCGGGACCGACAGATGAGATGTATAAACGCATGACGCCTGACAACTTATTTATACATTTAGTTGGTAAGCATAACAACACACGCCTGTATTTCTCTCTGTTTCGTTCTCTCAACTACTTTTCTGTGAACCGAATATCTGTAGTAACAAGCGCTTTCAGCCATAGGACTCATGATCGTAGTCTCCAGAACTAACTGTCTCTTCCCAACATCATCACGCACACTCATTCTCGCCTGCATGCGCTGGAAGTCCCTCTGGGACGCGGTGACCAAAAGAGATGGCAAGCCGCCCCAGCACGGATTTATTAAGCACGCCATGGAGATGTGGGCCTTCAGCTTGGTTGTCATCAACGTCCAGCGTTCGGGCGAGACGTCATCTGATTACATGACCAATATTGCTCTGGACTCGTTTGAGAGCGTGAACGAGTTCATGAACCGGTATAAGGACGGGCTGAATCGGTCACCAGCCCGATAAAATACGGGAAATGAACTGAAGAGGAAATGGCATGGGAAAGGAGAACAAAAAAAGTTCGGAGTTTTTTTTTTCCTTCTTTTTCGGCAGGTTTCATACGAAGCCAGTGATGCTTCATTTTACATGCTTAACTTAATAGGCTTCATATCTTACACTTGGAGATGTGGAAGCTCATGCATTCATTGTACAATACTGTCATGATTACGACTCCACTCAATTTTCAAGATATCCAGATCTCACTCTTACAATAGATACCAAATCCTTTACATATACACATTGCGCAACTTCTGTCATCCAGGTTCTTGAGGTGGAGAAAAGAAAGTAAACTGATTGGTAAAACCCCGAAGGTTTCCTTCATCATTTCATGACGAGTAATGTGCTTGTGTTTAGAAATAGGAGGGTAATTCAGAACAACTACTGGGGTGCCACGCGTCCACTTAAACCCTGATGCGGTCCGGTCCGAGTCTTCTCAAATAAGCACACAATTATTACTGCTTTAGATAACTCTGGGGTCTTTGATGATACCGGATACATCGGGATGCATGGGAATGCTTGAGGCTTTCGAGACACGCAGCACATGAGAAAACCTTACATCCGAATGCCTTCGGAACTTATAAAATTTCGCTTCCGATTTATAAGAATCACAAAATAAAAATTATCTGCCTCGCAGACTTCTCAACTACACTCTTTTGCCGTTAATTTCTTCTCAAAAAAGTTACTCAACTCACAATGGCCATCACCAACCTCCTCCAGTCCCTGTTCTCACACCTCGCTCCTCTCCATCTCCTCTCATTCGCCACCCTCCTAGGCTCCCAGCTCTACCAATCTTTCATCATCACCAAAATCGCCTTCAAGACTCTTCCCAGCTCCGCATACACCAACTTCCAGAAACGCATCTTCCCCATCTACTTTCGTGGCCAGTCTGCGCTGCTCTTACTGACTGCCATCACCTTACCACCGCTCGGTCCTTTCTCTCTAGCCCAGCAGCACAAGAGCGATTGGATCCCCTTTGTCGTATCCGGGTCGACTGCTGCGCTCAACTTTTTCCTGTTCGGACCTAGGACGCGTGAGCTAATGCTGAAGCGCGTTGAGCAAGGTACGACATTGACCCATGAAAGAACCCATGCTCAAGTCAAAGTTTTCTTTCTCTATTTTCTTGTTACATGACAGCCAGCATACTAACCGGTGGAATATTTATATGCACACAGGACGGGCAGACTCGAAAACGACAGACATTACGGGCCCTTCACCGGCAATGGCTCAGTTGAACCGACAGTTTTCAAGAGCGCATGCCATGTGTATTCACTTGAATCTATTGTCTATGGGCGCTCTTGTGTTTTACGGCTGGCGGCTCTCTTCTAGACTGCAGTATTAAAATCAGCAATAACATATTCGGCTCTTAGCGCAGCAAATCACAATGATCATTGTCAGGTTTTTGTAAGTGAAGCATGGCCCACAGCAGAGGAGCATCCCAAGGTCCTTTATGAGATTACGAACTGCCTCCTAATTCTTGAAGGAGGAATGGATATGGGAGCTTGTAAGATAGTATTGTAAATTACATTGATAACAAGATATGGTAGACGCTCTCAGCTCCTAACTATAAATTTTCAACCAGGCCGAGTCTTGGGATTTGAAGCCCATCACGGATGTACGTCCGTCAAAACTCCCTCTCACTCTGTACCTCAGGCAGACGGGAGATAGACGATCATCTCCAGACCTCCCGAATATGGCGTGGTAGTCGTCTTGAAGCCGTTCTTCGGATCATGGATATAGGTCAGCAAGTCCTTGTACATGGGCTTTGCCATTGTCGTGTTGTCAGCCAGCACGATAGCTCCCCGTCTTAATCGAGGCTTGATAATCTCCAGGGCCGGCAAGGCGAGCGGCGTCCAGACTAAGAAACACTTGCGCATTAGCAAAGGATAATTCTCTAACACCCAGGTATTTGAACACAGAAGAACAAGGCAGAAGATGAAGGCGGGGTCTTAGCGTACTGTCCAGCAGCAACATGTCAATCTCTTCAGGCATGCCCTCGTCCACCTTGAGGGTTTCTCTCAAATCACCCTCCCGTACTTCAATCCACGGCTCAATCTCATCCCCAGCCTCCTTCCAGTGCTCTCTCGCCTTGGCAGCCTTTGTCGGCTCCTTCTCGGTGCCAATCACTTTTCCCGTAACATTCTTGCCGTCTCTCTTCAAGTCAGCAACGTTCTGTCCCACCGCCAGCGCCAGGTAAATGGTCGAGACGCCGAAGCTCGTCCCAGCCTCGACGATGTTACGCGCGCCGATGCTGCGTGCCAGCAGATACATGAACTGACACTTGTCCTGCTCAAGGCTGACGTACTTGTCGCGCATGTGGTCGTCGGCTGAGGCGGACCAGCCGGTGCCCCAGATGTAATGGCTCAGCAGGCGGGAGACGTAGAACCAAATCTGCGAGAGGGACTTTTCCTGTGCTTCAGATGCGGTGTGCAGGCGCTGAAGGAGGCTATGGACTCGAGTGCTAGCCTCGACAGACTGCAGAGCGGCGGGTGGTGGTGTCATGGTTGCTACTATTATGGGGTACAAGCTCGTCCAGCTTCGTTTTCGGGGGAAGTAGTTTCGTACAGCTATATGATGTATTTTGACGAGATGCGAACCAGTATATCTATAGATACTGTTCTGTATGGCAGGGTGACGCAGTCTAGACCCCTCCCTCCATTAGATGGCTATTAGAACGAAGCCCCGAGGCCGGTCTCGCACGTCCGAGCTGAAAACACATGGGGGCCGAGTGTTTGCGTATTGAAATGGTCCCATGACAGACCCCATGAATCTCGGCTTAATCAACGGCGAACCGAGCTTGGAGACTCAAGGCGGGCGTTGTAGCGAATACCCTGTTGAGAAATTGACTTCAAGCGGGGAAAAAACAGCCCGGGCGAAGGCACATGCAAAGTGTATATGTGTATATAGTTGAAAATAGTTCGACGGATAGAGACACCTGCAGTCGGGAATACAATGCCAATTCCTCCGATGACCCGGTGTCCATCCAGCACAGTTTACGGTGTCGGGGAGCTATCTATGCGGTCGATGTCATCATGTAAGCAAGACATCAAGATCATACCGTCCCGGCATCATGGAATATGAGCCTTTGGAGGCGAAAAAGTACCTGCAAGTGCAGGGTACACGGGGGGCATCGGGTCCCTCCTTGTTGCACGCTTTGAGCCCGGGCATATTGCGGAGACATCACCTTATCAGATCCGGTTCTGGTGCACATCGTACGGACCGAGGCCGAGATTCCTCAGCCGACTTTTCGGGCCTCACAGTCAAAAGTCTGAAGAGTAATTCTTAGAGTATCAAACAAAAATCTTCCATATCCTCTTCTTCATGTATTACCATGCCATGTCACTAAAAAGCCGAATCAAACCCAGCTCATCAACTTCAAGTCTTGTCTAATACCTCAACTGACCTCGAGGTTACCCTATACCTTCACGTCTCCTCAACACTTTTCAATGGACAAGATATAATGAAAACTGTCACCCATATGCATTGATAAATTACGATTTCTCTAGACACTTGATGAGATATCCTCAAAATCTTCGTTTAATGCTGTGACTGGATTTCACTTCGCACTTGTGAGGAGAATTACACAAGAAAATTGCCCTCTCCACTTGGGAAGTTTGGTGTGGCTGGGCACGTCGCAATGCACTGCAGCATCACAACTTTACCCCTCTGTTATCCCTGTCATAGCTTACTAGAAGAATCTGCATCTTACCCTAGTGACCTAAGTTCGGAGTCATACTACTGTCATCCCGAGTAGTCTAAACAGAAACAGTAATCCCCTCATGCTAAAGTTGGCGATAACAGGGCCTGGCACAGAGAGCTACTAGCATCACTTTCGCGCAAGTCGCACAACATCCCGCATGCTTTATGCGTATATGGCCAAGAAAAAGATAAGCCAGGGGGAAGGGTGGTTGCAAAAATTACCAAGTATTTCATCCACCATGAAAGAGGACTTCTTGGATCTGGATTGGATGGGCAGACACTTTGAGCATGGGAGCGTGAGCGACGAAGCGAGAGCTCAAAGCTACCACTCAAATTCCCAGGGGTCATACGAAGAGATGAAAGAAGGGTCTCAAAAAAGAAGTTTGGATGGCTGAATACGACTGTACCCTTTTTTTTTTAGAGCACATTATCGTCGTAAATGAGTTTATTATTGTAAACTTTGAACGCTTCGGAAGATGCCAAGTCAAGTCAACATCATTCTCGCATCCAAAGTGACGCTTCGCAAAGGTAGGTTGTACTGCGAATCTTTATTAGGTATTTTAGTGTAACAGTTCAATATTCGTTAACCTACTTATACGAACAATTTCTATCCTGTCGCTTGTAAAGAATGTTGATTGGCAAAACGGGAAAACAAGTAGTTACTATCTAGCGATATAATGCAAAAGAAGTTTCATCAGTCACTTCCTGTGTAACCTTGTACTGTATCTGCTGGCACCCTGCTGAGCCTTCGGCTTTACTATGGGTTTGTGAAACTACAGTCCTGCAGGTAGGTTGTCGATCATGAATGACCAGCCGAGGCGTTACTTGCAACCATCCCTGACAAACTCTTCGACTGGTTCGGAAACTGAGTCCGAGAGCGGGCGAAAGCTTCTCTTCCCCGGGCAGAATGCTACATATCAGTTTGATGATCCCAAGCATGGTCAAGTTTGTTGCAGCTGCATACACACAGTATGTCAGTCCAAATGAGGAACTGTGCCTCGAAAACCCGGCACTTCTAAAGCAACGTCGTTACAGGATGGGAATACTGTTTGTAATTTGACGATAATCGTTGTGAGATTTTTCTCAGGAATACGGTTGAAGTCTTGGAAACAAGGCGTTGGAAGCAAGATTTCTAACCGCCATGGCAACAATGCAAGAGGGCTGTACCTAGGAGGAGTTGTTGCGCATTTATCACTAGCACAGCTGATTACATTTGTTGTATTGCAAACGGGTCAGCCAACGGAGGTGTGTTTTGTGACACCGAGGCTAGGATAACTGCAGCTCAAAAGCGACGATTCAAGCAAATTTAGGCATATTAGGCAGAGTGATACTTGCCCGGGTTTGACCGACTTGGGGAAAAGTTTCCAACTCTGGTCTCAATTTCTTACAGCGTCATGTAGGCTTCCGAGGAAGGGATTTTGGCCTCTGGAGACTTTCAATTTTTTTTTTCATTGATCAAGGTATGAAGCACGTCGGACACGAAGCTGATTAGCCAATAAACCAGGAGAGGGTGAAGCTCTACTTGCTGAGGCATTTCTTTTGACTGACTCACTGACGACAGAGAAAGTGATCGACAGAGGTTACAGAAGGAGTAAAAGAGATGATCAACAAAAATGCAAGAAGCTGATCGTTATTGCGGCAATTGTCGGTCGAATCGTGTGGCGATGTATGGTGCAGAGAGCTGCTCATACTGGCAACACGACTCGAGGATTTTCACGCAAAGATCCAAGTGTGCCTGCTGACCCGGCCTTCTCCTTGGCAGTTAGTTTAGATGAAAAGAAAGGAAAGAATACTCCGTAGCTCCCAAGCGAAGAATGAGGCCAGAAAATTTGTCATCAACGACCAAAGACACAGAATTCCGACGCCGTAAGTGACAAGTTGGCGAGGAACGTTCAAGAGGCCGAGGTTGATAAAGTCCCATCGTCGTAGGTCTGAAACTGGACTCGCAGTTCAAGAATTCTGGCTCTGTGAAGGCTTAGGTATCAATCGCAGCAAAAAAGGCAACTAAAAGAAAATAAACACTCTGCCTAGTCGTCGTTCCGTAGTTGATCAAGAAATAGTACATGAGGGGTAGATAGAGCCCACAGTGCCTAGCTGAAGACACCTTATGACGTGGAAATGTCAACTTGGGTTTGTGAGGTAGGAAATATTTTAGTCCATGTGTTTTCAGTAGCTTACATCTCTCGTGTGACTGTCAGCTTGTTATCAGAGTCTTGTGCAAGTCATAAGTTACTGTAAGTACTATCAAGGCGAGAAGCCTTGCGTCCAAAGTACCATGATCAGCTCACAGTGTTCGCTTCACCGACGGAAGGGTTTCGTGGTTGTGTGATGGAGGGGGAACGAGGACGAACAGAGTGACGACAGTCAGGTAATGTGACTTTACTGCGAGACGGGCGATCGTTATGGAGTGCGTTGGCCAAAACAAATGTTGGCCTCTGTTTGGAGCCACACGTCCTCGTACCAGTACAGCGTTCCGACAAATGAGCATTAACAAGAGGCGGCAGTGCTCCTGCAAATTATATTCTTTATGAAAAAGGGAAAAGATTGGCAGATTAAGATGCCCGAGCCTGGATATATGGTGGCACCAACGGCGATCGCCACCGTCCAAGATCGTCAAGGACAGTAGGCGGCCACCGTATCAAACTGTACAACTCTGGAAGGAAGGAAGGGGAGTATCATTTGATTGGGTGCTTGGAGAGTCGCACCAGTTGGAAGCCCTTGAGAAGCAATTAGCCCTGGTCCCCGCCAGGGTCAAGCTTAGACGTGTCGATCATGACATCAGTTTGGCCGAGGGGCACCCGTTGGTGGTTTTGGTCCACTGAAGGAGTAACTATGGATTCATCCCTTGTTTGATGAGATAAAAAATTTTCGTCGTTATGTTGATCCTCTGAAGGCAAGGACCAAACGGAACTCAAGCTCGAAGTCGAGGCTACTGATGAGATCCTATGTTCTTGAGCTTCTGGTTTTGAAGAAGAATACTTCATGGCGTTGTGTGAAACCAGGCTGTAACCAACCTCATCCACCCATCACGGAATAGGAAGGGTGAAGTAAAAGGAATAGAGATGTATGGGGGTAACATGCTGAGCTATCATTCGGCCACGGTGCTGCATCCTCATTGCAATTGTGAGGCATCGCTTACATCGTACATGCCTGCCTCAGGTATTCCATAACCACAGGCTATCTTGGTCGGTTTGGACAGCCATTGGAAATAGCCAGCGGAGGCTCTGGTTGCGCTCGACAATAACAGGGTGAGATGACTGGAGGATGATTAATGCTAATCTTGGTCTGAATTTGTATTCTGATTAAGGAGAAGATCAGTCTGGATTGCATTTCCCACATGAGGAGAACGGCCAAGCTGTCCTGATGTTGGACAAGCAATACACCCTATTGCTGGTTTCGGAAACAGCGTTTGATAGAAGAGGGCAGCTGAATGCTCCCAAGCCACGATTGTTTGATAATATTTTTACTAAGGCCTCACACGTGAATATTTGAGAGGCATGGGAAGGGGTTGGAGCACGCAAGGAAGCCAATGACGATCTTCCCAACTGCTATTTGCCACGAGTTACCGACGTCGTACAAAAAAGGGCCGCCGGGGTCTCAAATAAGTTCATTCTTTGGAGAATCGGGAGAGAGAGAGAGAGAGAGAGAGAGTTCTATCCGAGATATCAAACAATTCCTCAGAAGGTGGCACTGTGAATGCCAAACCAAACAATCACAGCATCAGACTGAGAACTGAGGCGGATTACGATAATTACTGTGCATGTGTCGCTAGAAGCAAAACCGCGGCCAAAGACGTTCCTGTTGGAAGGGTTTGCCCCCGCTTATCAGGCGGATCAACTGGCCGCCGCCTTCGGGCTTAGCAGTGTATCAGTTATTGCGTCACTTGCGCTGATCGTCCTTAAACTTACAGGTTTTCACCTACTGATTCTTCTTGGCCTTTACCTACTGTGCCGCTCTTTTGTTACGTTATCTCCCTTGTCCCCGTCAGAATTCGTCATTGCCTCTTTCTCCTCTGTTTCTATAATAAGGGCCCTTGTTTGCAGTGTCAGTTGTCAAGGGGATAGATATCCCTAGATTTGAGACTTGAGACTTGAGGGGACCCTTGAACAGGTGCCTGTTCTGCCGCATCATATGACTGTAATGTGATGTACCTGATTCGCCTTTGTGTGAAAAGTTGCGTGTGAGCGGGTTGTCTTTAGAGAAGGATGTGATCGGCTGAGGCATTGTTGGTTAAGGGAAGGCAGCAACGGGCGGGTCGCCATGAATGGGATGAGGATTGACGACAGTGCGTTTAGAGATGCTGCTCTACTGTTTCTTAGTTGGCCCTCAGCAGGTTGGGTGTGGTGCGAGTTTGTACCGGGTTCTCACATGGTACCATCAAGTAATATCTCGGGATGTTGTGCTGATAAACGGTACAGCTCCTCCGCAGCAGCGGAAGCAGACCTGGCCCTTTAGATGGGACAAAGTCGCTTTTCAGGTCACGGCGTGTCATGTTGTCTTGCTTTGGAGGTGAATTGAGAGTCGTGCTCGGTGCTGGCAGTGTGATGAGCAGCGGAGCTCGGACTGTAGCATCCGATGAACCCTTGTTTTCCGCTTTTCGTTGGGACCAAGATGCCGAGATCGACGGGGTGCAATGAACGAGAATGAGGGGGGGGTTGGTGGGTTAGTACTGTACTCCAAGGCTTTACTGTGTAAGGTAGGGAAGGGGTTCGGTGCTCAACTCAGGTAGGTAGCCTCTGAGGTTTCAGGAATGAGAGTGGAGAGGTTCTTGCAGTAGCTAGTTACCGACCTACAGGTAGCAGATCGCTGGCTCTTTTCTGATGTCTGAGATTCCATCCGAGCATGGCATCCCATGGCACCCCAGGGTCCATCCGTCTCTTCGTTTGTATTCGACTGTATTGGTCCATTTATTTATTTTAGACTTGCTATGTATTCTGTCATGGACTCTGCCGTTTTTTAACTTTTCGAGCGCATAGAATTGATCAAGGACCAAAAGACGGATGCATTGCAGCATTACCTATTTTGCAGTCAGTGAATTTGAAGCCGAGTTGTAAAAGATGGGAAGTGACGAACAAAAGTCAATACGCACAGTAGGTAGATCGTTCAAGGTAGGTAGATACCAAGGTACAGTACAGTACCTTGCGTCTCTCATTCACCGCTCGTAGCTCTTTCCTCTTTCTCACATAGTGCTCGGCTACCTACCGTTTATCTGTAACAACCCTTCTGTCTGTGCTTGCCCATCTTCTACCTGTACAGGCACTGTAATACGGAGTACTTTAGGCATGTATTTGCCTCTCGTTCGTCAATATCCCACCATTTCAGTGGTCTTAGTGGTCAAGTGGTGCGCCTTGCCTTGTAGGTCCCTGACAGCCCTGCCGGCCTTGTGAGCTGCTGCTCTCACCATTTTGCCTCTCATTCTCCACAGTGACCTCACTCAGAGGAGAGGCTCTTTCTCTTCCATTTGTTCGTGTCAATAATAAACTACACTACTCCTCTTCCTTTTCTCATGACTTGACAATTACAACGTCTCTCCCCGCCAACCTGTTTCTTATTCTCCTTCGCCTTTCCTCTCTGTTTTCTCCTTTCTTCTCTTTTCTTCTCCTTTTTCCAATTTCCAGCTGTCCCATCCCCCCAATCAACCCCCCAGCTGCGTTGCTGATCGTAGAGAGGTTGGTTTCCCTTGCTTCCTTCCATTTCTGAACAGTTATCTGCATCTATCCGCTCCCCCTCCCACCCTTCATTGTCTTATCTTAAGGGTGCCTTGTTATTCCCCCCATTTTCCCCTCTTTCCTCGTCCTACCTTGCTTCCCACACTCTGCTTCGTGCTCGTTTCTGGTTCTCTGACCTTTTGGCTGCTGCAGGTCCACCGCACCACCCTCCGCCGGATTGCACTGATTCCCCAAGCGCACAGCACATAGGCCCCAGCGCAAACCCCCTCCTCAGTGTGTTATCCGTCGGACACCAGCTGCAGCCCCGGCACCAACCCAGCCCACCAGCCCAGCACAGCTGCACGCTCCTGTACTACCGACAGACGGACGGACCCTGTCAGCCCCAGCACCAGCGCCCACCTTCAGGAGGACCCCAAAAGGACCCCAGGGCTCCTGTCCAACTGTTCTCCATTACCTCCCAACTTCCCACATCAACCAACCTTACCAGGTAAGCGCGACCAGCGAGGGTCAAGTCACTCGCACCTCCCCATTCCTAGGCCATACTTATTCGGGACCCCCCAAGAAGAAGGCTCCAAGCAGCTGTTGGCCCTGGTTCCTCAGGGCTCCTCCACTTCGTTCCCACTTCCCACGTTCCCACGACTCACGAGCTTCCTCCCTGACCGCCCGCCTTTCCAAAATCGACCTCTCCCCCGGGATGGACACCAGCACACTCATTTGATTCATTTCTTCTCTGGTTCTTCTTTCTCAAGACCTAATTTCACTGACAATCTCCTCTTTTTAGCTTGTCCGCGAATACTGAACGTATTGAACCTGCAATACTCAACGAGACTCGCCGAGGACGACCTTTTTTCTTTTTCTGATTTTATTACTGCTGCTATTATATTCGGTTCAGCTCGTTTCTTCTTCTTCTTTGATTTAAACCAACCGCTTTGTCGGTATCTCCGTCTTGCCACAAACCATTCGTCTTCGCCTCGTTTTCCTCACCTTCGCAGCCCACTGAAGTGTGGTGTGGACCCTTGGACCCAAAAATCATCTCTCTCGGCCGTGCCGCGCTACAAGATCAGGACCCTCAAGACCACGTGGAGCTGTTAACATTGGGAATCGACTCGCCCCTCCTCAGCTCCCTGGACTCTTTTCTTCATTGCTGCTTCCCCTCATCAACTGGACGAGTACTCTCCTGTTTGGTTCGACAACTTATAATCGTTATCCTTCATCCCGCCAGCTTCTTGCCTCGATTCCCAACCTTTAGACAAGATTTCCAACGCCCAACGCCTGCTCCAACGACGTCGGCTGCATGTTTCAATTCCTCCACAATACGCATCACCGGTGACGATATATATATATATTTTTGGGAGGTTTTGCCAACACCCCAATTTTCCTCGAACCATATCTACGTCCAATCCCTTCATTCCATAAAGCCTCGATTGCTCCCGTTTTTTTTCCACCATGGCCGACGAGAACGAAATCCTGTCAGCTGGCTCTTTTAGTCAGACTCATCCTATTGCTCGCTCCGATTCTTCCTCTTCCTCAAGTCCCTCAGACAACAACGAGCCCACTCTTCACCAACCTTTCCCTCAACGACCGTCGCTACCAACCCGAAAGAGCAGTGGCACAATGGTTGTACCTCGCGACAGTTCGGATGTCGGTCCTGTTGAATCCAATTACGGTCCGGATGACGTCAGGGCGATGAGCCCCAGGAGGACGAGCGAAGATCTTGACAAGATAGGCAAGGAAGCCCGAGAAGAGATGAGAAAGTAAGTCAAATACCTCGCTAGGTTTTTGTTCTGTCTCTAACATACTATTCAGACACGCAAAGGCCCTCCAGGACTCTCTGATCACGATATTCAACCGCATCGAAGCGGTACGTGAAGAGCACGACAAACTCGACAACAACAACAAATTTCTGCAAAAATACATTGGAGACTTGATGAGCACCAGCAAGATCACAGCATCTGGAAGCCAGAGGAAGAAGTAAGAGTGCTCCAAGGATTACGATGCTGCATAGGGCTTTGGGTACATTCATCGCCCTTTCAGCCATTAAGTTCACCAATCAACCTTCTACCCATCAATCGGCTCTAACGAGCTTGATGACACCATCGGGACGCCAGTAGTCCCGAATTCTATACGCGACCCTTTTGAAGCGATTCCAACCTCACTTTGGATTTTCCATTTCTTTTGGGATTCTGGGGAGGCATGATACCCGCGCCGTTTGCGCAACTCATTTTCTTCCAACACGCACACACTCTCTCACTGGATTTGTGCGGCATTGAACCAAATACTTGGACTGTACATTAACGCATTACGAACTTCAGACAACAAATTCCTGCATAACGATATCGTCGACCAGAAGGAGACGTAGCCGGAACCTTGCTTTTTTTGTTTATTCTTATAACTGGACTTGCATACCGAGCCATTTGATAGAGCACCATGCTCAGCTGGACTTGGACCACAACAGACGGCATAACTGGGCGTTTTTTTACGATCCGCGGAGCCAAGAGAACGAGAACCTCTATGGTTTGCTTCGAAGATGAGCTTCTTTTTCCGCCTTGTGGTATTACTATTTTTTGGGTGATGTTTTTTTTTTCCTGTTACAATAGCCTATCTTTTTCTGGCGCTGTAGACACGGTGGGAGCGGTTGGGCCTTGGGGCTGATTCAGGCTGGAGTAAGGATCGTAAGGTAAAAATTAAAATACGAGATATTGAAATTCAAAAGATGTTTATGAACATATAATATTTCCTGGAACGTGTTTTATTCTACAGATTATAACATTGAGAGTGCCATGGGGTATCAAATTGTAAGGTCCGGTACCGTGGAGATTGAGAGGCTCCGTTGTCTTGCCTTGCAGAATCCAGTGCAGTGAAGCTTGGCTGGACGGGCTGTCAAATGGGTTACAGGAGCCGATGCAGAACCTTAGAGATAGACCCCTACCCGCAGGTTCAGCTAGACCAAGCCTTATGGACCAGCAACCCGTTTTTTGCCTCTAACCCACGCGTTGGGATGGGCTGGTGGTTGGTACTATGTAGGTAGGTTGGTGCCGGTGGCAATGAGTGACTGGGTTCAGCAACCAAAGTCCGGATTATCGGGTTCACAACTTGTTTGAGACGGTACGTACTGACCAGTGACTTTCATCAAATACTCTATCTGCCTACTGTAGGTAGCTGGATGGATAAATTATTGACCACAGGGACAGATTAGTATGCCGGAAGAATTCTGTTTGTGATTATGCTCTAATTCATTTCCTTTTTTCTTGTAGCAGCGCGTAGCTGGTGTTGATTCTTCTGACAAGTTTCCCTGATGTAACTAGACATCATCATTGTTGGACAGTTTGCTCTCTGGATCGAGTCACTTTTTCTGCTCACCGCCGGAGGATGGAGACAATACAGCGCTATATGCTCACGATCGACTCACTGGGAGAGGGGAGACCAAAAAAAAAAAAAAAGAGGCACCAGCCCATTTCTGCTCTCAGGTCAGGGATGGGACATTCCGTGCCTCAATCAATGTCTAGTCCAATTTTTGCTAGGACTATGGTAACTTATTTATTATGATGCAGTCGCAGTATGCAGTGGCACCCCATGTACTGTACTAATCTGTGTCTACGCATGTTCGGGGTAGGATACAATGACGATCACCGTCGTGTATGCAGGGATCCGTTTTCTAAGGGATATTGCGGTTCATACATACTGTGTACTACTATGCACATGGAACAAAAGGCAGGCCAGGGCTGCACATTCTGGCAGTACAGGAGCAGCTGCACGGATTGACTGAAGTCTGAAGAGGGAGCACAGTTTTTTTTTTTTTTTGGTTTGTTTGTGTCTTGGATGGTCGTGCCGAACCGAAACTGGGAGAATCACCAACCAATTCACTGGATGGGGAGAGAGAAAACAACGCCAGTTCTGTTTTGGACTGTTGGTGTTCTCTTGTTCCTTTCTACACCAGTTAAGATCCTCTCCTCCTCCACCATCATCAGCACCATCAGCACCACCACCATCACCCACTACCACGACGGTGTGCTGCCGCCAACAGAAGGGGGCCGATTGAATGGGCTGTCGTGTGAGTTGATGCAGCTCAGACCCGAGACCGAGACCTTTCGGGTACCGCGGGGAAGACGGGATGAGGGGGGGATGCAAGGGGCGAATTGGGAGTTGTTTTGGCGGCATGTTCTAGCGTCATGTCCGGGGGGGTTTGCGAAGTGGCCAATGCGGGCGGGGTGTTAGGGGACGGGACGGGGGAGCTGAAAAAAAGGAATAAACTGGCTGGACGTTAAATAATCAGCCCGATTATCAGGTAAATTACCGGGGATGGGGGGATGGGGGGCGGCATTTCCACGACAGTCTGCACAGGAGGACTACTGGACCTACAGTGCCGATAGTACCTATAGTACCTAGCGTAGGTCAGCTAGTTAGGCTGCGGCAAAGCCCGAGTCCACTGTTAGGACATGCTTCATATGCACTCGGACAAACCTGTAGACGTGTGGTGGGTAAAGGAAAAAGAAAAACTGCCAAGAAAGAAGACGAAAGGAAGCAAGACGAAAAAAAAGCCATTCATGTTTGAGCCGCGTGTCTTGAGTAAGAACTGACAAAGCTTAGGCCAGTTGATGATCCAAGGTAGATGGGTGGCTTGATAAAACATCCATATGAATGGATGCACTGTTCCCATCTCAAAACGGATATCCATTCGTAATTGCGAATTATGACGTCTGACGTAAGTAGTAATATAGTGACACGCGCGCGAAATAGAAGGGACAGACAGACAGGTCAAATAGATGAACAGACTAAACGGAATCTAGTAATTCGTAAAGTGAGGTGAGACGGGGGAGTGAGATTTAAGTTATTACAGTTAGATCAAAGTTCCGTACTGTGAGATCTCCCCAGGTAAGATGAGAGACTGCTGAAGTAACTCTCCTACAGAATACTAATCAGCAGTAGTGATTGAAGACACTACCGACAAACAATCAAAAAGGAAAGATGGGGGGGAAAAGCACAGAGACCAAGAACTCACAACCATAATTGGGTTGTGCAGCTCTCAATCTCTCACAATTTATAGTACAATATGCCCACTGACGGAATCGAACCGTCGATCTTTTCATTACGAGTGAAACGCCTTACCACTCGGCCAAGCGGGCTTTTTGGATGCTCAGGCGGCCGAGTATTGCAGAATATGCATCTGGAAGAGAGAAGAAGGGGGAAGAGAAAGAAAGGCGAGAGGTTGCGAAACTTGAGCATTACAGGGGGCAGAAGCCCCGTGGTTGGCGAATGCTTCGAGAAACTGACCAAAAACGTTGCGGTTTTCAGGAACATGTCAAGCTTAAAGTCGCGGTATGGATTAGACGGTTAAGGAATCGGGGTGGCGTTCGGGAGAAGTCCCCCTCCCCCCAGTTAAAAACTGTCACTGGCTGGCTACTACTTTGATCGGAGACTTTTCTTGCTTGACTCGTAAAACTAGCAATAAAACCTCCGTAGATATTCTCCTGGCGTGAACGATTCGAGTTTTGCAAGCCACTGACCTCACTGATCTCGACTGAAGCGATTGAAAGAATTGAAGTAGAAGAAAGAAAGATTTTTAAGCTTGACCGAACTTCCAGGGGTCCAACAGACGTCATATTTCTCGTTTTGGCTATTAGTTGTTTTTGGCTATTACATTTCCACGGAATTCCTCTTATCCCCATTCTAAGTCACGTTTCGCCACCCAACGCTACAACTTCGCTTGCACAACACAGCACGACAATAAGCCACGCTACGCTATGCTACTATCCTGCCCTTCCTCTGTCTTTGTACTCCTTCCGTATCAAGCACCAATGGTCCGCCACCGGGTCCACTTGCGTCAAGGCTGACAGTGACACTCTTGCGCTCGGCCACAACCCGGATTGTCTCCCCCAGGTTTCTCCAATCGATCTCGCAAGTCTGCAACGGCTCGTTCGCCGCACGAGGGTCCCTGACCTCCCGGATATCGATAGTGGGGTACGGCAGCCAGCCTTCCCGGAGGGGGATGAGAATTAGGGGGATCTCGGCCTCGGTCTCTGCCGACGAGGACAACGCTTCACCGGCCTTTCGGGGAATCACAAAGTGACCCTTTCGGCGACCACCGAGAAGCCAGGTGTCTGCTGGCGCAGTGACTTCGTAGCTAAACTCCTGGTCTTCGTTGCGGCGCATCTCCGTGTCCCAGATCTGTGTCCACTTCAGAAGCAGCGAAGCAGGCAGCATCTGGTTCACGCAAACCGTTGGCGTCGCGCCCGGCTTCTTCTCCACTAGTCCGTCAAGAGGCTGCTGAAGTCTGATATCGGCTGTATGAACAATAGAGAGTGAAGGAATCTCCACAGGAATAAGAATAGTACTAGGTTCTGCGGCCATCTGCGAAGGTTTGAGAGGTAATCGCGGGTTCGCTTTTTGCCAATCCTGGAGAATGGTGGTGATACCTTCTGCCGCTTTATCCTCGGAGCCAGGGACTCGACCAAGACCAGTAAAGTGATGCTCCCAGTCGGCACCAGCCAGAAAGACCGTCGTTACTGCGCCCAATAGTGCGGCACGCTCTAGATCTTGTGCCTGTAATCCCTTCTTGACTTCTTTCGTCACGGCCGCTGAGATGACTCTACCGTAGTGCTTCAGTGCCGTTGGTTCAATGGCCGCCGCAATAGAAGTTGCAATTTGTTCCTCAATCTCCGTTTGCAAAACACTATAGTAAAGCTTCAAGTACATGGTCTTGGCAGATTTGGAGGTATTCTTAACATCACTTTTCCTCTTCACCTTGTAAAGCAGCGTGGCCGGTTGTTTCGGGTAGACCAAGACAGTATCTGACGGAGCGAGGCCAAACTCAGACTCAAATAGAGTTGAATGTATCAATTCGGTCTTGTAAAGTCGTAGCGGACTGGAGCTCGCCGTTGCAACATTGAATCGTGAGAAGAGAGCTTGGTGCTTAAACACGTCCTGAACATTCACCCCCACCGCCAAAGAGATGGGGACCACGATAAACTTGGCAAAGAAAAACTTCTGATCCGAGTCCGTGGTGAAAGATACTTCAATCTTGGCAGATACGTCGCTCATATCCTGTTCCACCGAATAAGGGAATCGAATGATGGTAGCTGTATCGGACTCAATCTCGTTGAAGTGAAAGAGGCCAGCCTCGGGAGGTTTGGAGAACTCAGCCGACGAATCAACAACTTTAGCCTCATTTGCCAAAATTCGAAGACCACCAGTTGCTGGTTTTATCCTAATTTCGCAGCTTTTGACGGAGTTCCAGCCCGGTGTCAGGCACAGGTCGAGAGTGTTACTTTTATCCAAGGCAGTGTGCTTAGTTGCTGTGAGTTGCACATCAAGGGCACCCAGCCGTTGGTAAATGAGAATATCAGCATGCTTGAAGATGGTTGCATCCGGGGGTGGAGGCTGGCTAGCATCTCGTTCAAAATGGAGGAAAAGATTGCTCAATGACAGACCGAGGTGGTCGACCCGGTATCGGCCTGGCACAAGAGTCTAGACGATCTGTTAGAGGAATAACATATCTTATAAGCGGGCAAAGCTTACCGTGCAGTCAACCTTGATGCTGTTTCTCCCAGGACTGAATACTATCTCTCCATCGTGGCTGAACCTCAGTTCCTTGAGGGGGCCCCCATCGATTGTAGACGCCTTCAGGGAGACCCCGTCAAGCTTGATGTCATCAGGTAATAGACTTCGTAGGTTAATCGTCAAAGAACACTTGTCTTCGTTATCGTGGTAGTCCAATGTATCCTCCACTTCGATATCGGTAAAGAAATTTGACAACTGAACCTTGACTTGCGATGGAAGGGAGGATGCTAGGTCAAACAGATTCCCTACGACCCCCTTCATTGATGAAGCGTCGGGGTAATCAGTTTTGGATAGTCTCGAAACACTCTTCGACCTGAGCTCAAGTCGCTCTTTTTCGGCAGCGCATGATTTGGTGAGGAGCGTAAGGGCAACTCGAACATAGTCGTCCTTTGCACTGGTCTCTCGGAGACAACGCAAATACATGACCAGCATGGATAGCTCAAGCGCACTCCATCCACTCACACCGAAGAACGGCGTTGCCTTTTCGAAATGTCGCGCAGCAGAAGCGTAGTCTTTGAGGTGGAACTTCAATACGGCAAGATCGGCCAGATTTGCGTGGACAGCATGATCATGGTTGGCAACAGCATAGTGCCGGAGAGCCTTGTCTGTGAGGATTTCGTATAGTCGGTAAAAATTGTCGGAATCATCGATTGCTGTTTCAAGGAGGTGGCTGCTGATGCCTGCTGACGAGGGAGGTGCCGACTCTACTGGAGAATCTGGTTTCTCTTCAGGCGGTGAAGAATCATCAAGACTGACATCTTCAAACTCCGATGCGCCTGGCTTTTCTATGACTGGAGCCTCCTTCCAGCCATCACTCCAGCCACGCTTTTGTCCCAACCCATCAAGAATGCTTCTTGAAAGCATATGAAGATCGGCACGGCGCGCAGCCAGCTCTTCGAGTCCGGTCTTGAGGAATTGGGCATTCTCACCACTATCATCAACGGTAGGCATGCCAGGACCTGGGAACAGTCCGGGACTCAAGGGGGGTTGTGAAGAAGGACTACTTTGGACACGGAGTGATGAGCTGCGAGCGGGATGCATCATGGTCTTTGGCTCCGGCATGGAAGCCTTTGGTTCATGTGAGTCCGGAAGTGTTAGAGCTGAAGGAGGAATCGGCAGGGATTTTGAGGAGGTCTGAGCAAGTATCTGCTGTGCAACGGAGAATGCAAAGGAGGCAACAGCATTGTCAACGATTTCCGCCAAATTGGGGTCTACAGGAGACTCTTCGCCATCCTCAGTCTTCTGAGGTGTCATGGCAGCAATGATATCTTGGCGCATAACCTGAGATACCGATGGAATAAACTGCAATGTTCTGCGACAGATCTCAGCTAGCATATCCAGATTCTCCGTTTCTTCAGCATGCTTTGGAGGAGGCGCAAGGGGAGCTACACCATGGAGGATGGTCTCTTGCTGGTCCTTTAGCTTGGCCAACAGCTCCTCTCGCGATGACGAAGCGTTTCCGAGTCGCAGTAAGAGTGCTATTTGCCGTCCAAAGATGTAACAACGGAAGTCAAATACTGAGACATTGTTGGCTAGAATCATATCTCGATAGGCCTTTTTGGTTGTGCTGATGGGAATCTCATCCAAATGGTCGCTGGCTACCTCATTGGATTGAAGATCTACGGCTTCCTCATCAACACTTGTGCCAGACACCTGAGCGAGCGCCTTCTCAATAGTCTTCTTGACGTCTTCCGAGTAGCTGAGTAAGGCTCCTCCATGACTCTCTGGCGATCCCTCAGCGGCTTGCTCATTGATGACCGAGTCTAAGCCGACGCTGAGCTCGTCGTAGCCCACCAAAGCATCCTCGACAAGGCCAACGCTCTCAAAGCCTCGTGCGAGGCCCTCCTTCAGAATGAAAAAGGTACAGAAATTCCAGCCGGGAAGGCTTCGCTGGCCATCCTTCTCCTTGATGTCCTCTTCATACTGTGTCACCCTCATGTCGAATGAGCCGAGGATCAGACTCTTCATCTTCACCACCAGCTCATTCCATGCGTTCTCAGCATCCTGTTCATTTTCTGAATATCCTGTCGGGACAGCAGGAACCACTCTAGGGAGGTTATCGTAGGGGACATCGTTGATACCGATTCGGATCTGGGCGATGCGATCCATGGCAGACTTGCCAGTGCCCCCAAAATCTGTCTTGATCTTCTCCAAAAGAGGAGTAGAACCCGCGCGCCATCGTGAAGTTGCCTTTTCTGACACGCTGCTGTTCTCAGATTTGTTGCTAGTCCTGGGCTGCGTAGCAGCGACAGTGTTTGGAATGACTACATGAATAATGAGGTATTCGAACGCATCATGCTTCTCCTGCTTGGTCGCCTTCTTGGAGCTTTTAGAAGGAGGCGTGTTTGTCTTGATCCATTCCCTAATCTCCGACCGGACAGAGCTCTTGTATGAGTCGTTATCGTCGCATCGCACTAGTAGGACCTTGAGGTAGGGAGTGCGGCGCAAACCCGGGATCTGGTGCCGGCGCAAGTTTGGAAACGTTTTCGCTGAGACGACGGAAGATGGAGTTTCGACATTGTCGGTTGAAGCAGTGCGGGCGCCTACTTGCTGCGTTTGAAAACCATCATCAGCGGTGCTTGCGGATCGTCGCAGCACCGGGGCTGACACAGCAGACGCAGGCTCAACGTCTCCCTGGATAAGCTCGACATGAAGACTATCAATCGAGCGTAGCGGCCCTGCATGCGATTGCCAATTCAGGTTGTGCAGAGGTAAACGGGGGACTAGGCCCGGGGCAAGGAGCTTATAAACATCGTGAGGATCAAAGTACTCGACTATCATGAGCGACAACGAGCGCTGTTAGCAAAGCATAATGAAAGCATTCTGCAGCAGTGCAGCTAAAGACGAAGGGAAAAAAGCAAAAAATTAATTACTTACCGGTCACTTTTGACGTCGATAATTGCTGTTCCATGGCAGACGGCTCGACTCCGCCTTGGTCATGGCTATCTGTCCGCGTTGTATCGGTTCTAGATTGGCACGTTGTTCATTCGAGCGGACAGTGTCCCATTGCACATCTCCCAGACGCCCCTACCGAGGCGACCCCTGCATTGGCGTCACACCTCCCTGTTCAGGCAATGAGCTCACCGCCAACGGTCGGAGCACGCGTTTCTCCGCCTCCAGAGCGGTGAGGGCCAGAACACAAAATGATTGGTCGCGGTCCCATGACGCCACTGCCGAATTGATGGCGGGGTCTGGCAGAATTGTCATGGAGGGGCAATAATCAATTTGTCGCAAAAAGACGAAAGCAGAGACGGACAAGCTGAAGGATTTTGTTGATATCTCTGAAATCCCCCCCCTTCATCGTTCATTCTCTTTGTCCTATTACATTTTCAAGGTTTTTGATTTATCAGAGTGACCAATTTCTCAACCAGAAAACTACAAAAATGTCTACCCTCAAGGCCGTAAAGTACACCCGTGGCAAGCTCGAGGTTCTCGACCAGCTGCGCCTGCCTCACGAATTCCACTACGACGATGTCACCAACCGAGCTGAGGCCTTTGACAGCATCGCCTCTATGCGCACTCGTGGCGCTCCTGCAATTGCCATCGTTGCCAGCTTGGGGCTTGCTGTCGAGCTCCATAACCGTGGTTTGACGGCATCCTCTGTTGAAGAGACCATTGCGCAAATCGATGAGGCTCTCGACTACCTCAAGGAGAGCCGGCCTACCGCTGTTGATCTTACCAACGCGATTAACCAGCTGAAGGCTAGAGTAAGAACTGTCGGATCAGGAGCCAGCAAGGATGATGTGATTTCTGCTTTCATCGATGAGGCCGAGAAGATCTTCGAGAAGGACCTCCAGACCAACCTGTCCATTGGCGACCATGGTGCTGAGTGGCTTCGCATTCACGCTTCTGCTTCGGAGGGCAGACAAATCTCAGTTCTTACTCACTGCAACACCGGATCTCTCGCCACTTCCGGTCACGGCACCGCTCTTGGAATTATTCGCACGCTCCAAGCCAAGCGCCTTTTGCAACACGCTTTCTGCACTGAGACTCGGCCCTATAACCAGGGAAGCCGACTTACTGCCTTCGAGCTTGTCTACGAGGGTATCCCTAGCACGCTCATCACTGATTCGATGGCCGCCTCCCTATTCCGCAACCGAAAGCAGGAGAAGAACATCGCCGCTGTTATTGTTGGCGCCGACCGAGTTGTCCGCAACGGCGACACTGCCAACAAGATTGGTACCTACCAGCTAGCTGTTCTGGCTAAATACCACGGTATCAAGTTCATTGTCGCTGCTCCCACAACTAGCATCGATCTTGAGACCGAGACTGGTGACGGCATTAAGATCGAGGAGAGGAAGCCCGAGGAGCTCACTCAGGTGACTGGAGCCGTCATCAAGCCCGATGGCACTGTCGATGAGTCCACCAAGGTGCGCATCGCCACCGCCGAGCAGAGGATCGGAGTTTGGAACCCTGCGTTCGATGTCACCCCTGCCGAGCTCATCGACGTGGTAGTCACCGAGAAGGGCGCCGTAGAGAAGGATTCGAATGGCGTCTTTGACTTCAGTCGGATCCTACCAGAGAGATGGGCTAAGGTGACTGGGGCATAGGCCGTCATTTCGACTACGTGCTTGTCACATTGAATCTTATCTGCTATTCATATTTGTTCTTTAGCGACGATGGGGGGATAAATCATATTTAACATAAGGCTAAAATGGATCGGGATTTTCATGGGTACTATTAGGAGAGTAGGCAGTTTATCATTGCTTCAACGCATGCAGGATCAGCTTTTGGTATCCCTCAACGGCCGTCTCTAATTCAGCAACGGTCAAGTTTTCATTCGCACCGTGCGCAACCAGAATGTTTCCAGGTCCGTAGAGGTACCTGGTGTGATCACCCTCGAAGTTTGGCATGTCCGTGCCGTAGTTAACAACAATTGTCTCGAAATCTAAGCACAAAGTTAGAGCCACTTCGCTTGAGTTGCAGTGTAATGGCGCTACTCACCTTCAACATCACAATTGCTGGCGACGAAGCCGTATCCATGGGTACAAACCATAGAAAATGCTTCCTTGTCAATCTCATCGAAAATTGCCTGAACCTTGTCTCGTACAATCCAAGCTCCCGTCTTCTCAGTTCCGATAGCTACTCTTGCAGCCATCTTCACAAAAGCAGTCTCAGGAATGACGTTTGCAGCAAGTCCACCCTGGAAGAGGCCAACGTTCACTGTAGTATTACCGTACTCCTCGCTGCTTCCAAGGTCTGTATCTAAAATCTTGGCAAAGGCGCGGATCATTAGTTCGTTGGCTGACTTGCCCACCCAGGGATAGCCGCTGTGTCCAGGAATTCCCTTGGTGGTGATATCACAGAAGAGGCCTCCCTTGTGACCGCACGCCAACTTGTTTTCGGTTGGCTCCCCAAAGATTACAGAGTCGAAAGCGTAGGGAAGCTTCTTGTTGGCAATGGCATCGCTAAAGGTCTTCATGCCGTCGCCGCTAACTTCTTCGCCAACGACAAACAGCAGCATGAGCTTACTGACATCTACTTTATCCGCTTTGAGGAGGCTTTCTAGAGCAGTGACCATGGCTGCAACGCTGCCCTTGGCGTCGACACTTCCACGGCCCCAGATCCTCGTCTCATCGGTAACGTCGCCATCCTCAATCCCGTAAGGAATATGCGGTGGAACAACGTCAATGTGGCTGGTCACCAGGACTTTGGGATCGGCACCCGTGCTACCAGGCGGGAAAGCCAAAACATTGAAGCGAGGCTTTCCTTCGGGGGTGTTTTCAGTCGATGCGATGGGTTGTCGCTGAGTCTTGTAGCCGCGCTCGTTCAAATAATCTATGAGGAAAACACCAACATCGTGTTCCGTTCCAGGGGTTGACGAAGTGGAAACGAGAGACTTGTGCAGCCGCAGGAGGTCGGTTCGATACGAAGGCGCGTCGGCAGAGCTGCCGAGGACCGCTGGAGCTTGGTTGGGGGCGCTGAAGAGGGGTGCCTGCTCTTGAAAGGCCTGTGAAAGAGCGCCAGAGGCCAGAACGAGGGCAATTGTTGCGACTCGCATCATGAAAGGGTGCTGAGGGAGATTGGCCCAGGGTAATTAAGGGAGGTTTTGATCGAAGAGGAAGTTATCTCAACCGCATGGTCGGTTGGTGGTAGGCTAAGATACCCGGCGCTAAGCGGAGCTGTGCCGCTATCTTCAAGACACTGGTTATGACGCAATAGGAACCAGGTCCACTGAGGTCACCGCCTAGGCACTCCGAACCAACAGGTACACAGGCACAGGCACAGGCACAGGTATATTGGGGGCGCAATAGGTGGATGAATGTAATTCTAGAGGTGATCAATTGGGTTGCTCTCTGTACGCTCTGTAGATGATGCTGTGCCTGCTGATATGATGAAAGTTTTCTAGGAGCACACCTAGCCTTATATCTTCTAGCTTCGGATGGTTTTATTCATTATTATTTTTCCAATGAAATACGCTGCGTTCCAAATGACAGAGGGCAGGTCTCGTTGTATAAGTGGAAATGGAAAGGCAAACTTGCAACAAGGCACACAATCAATCTATCAACTTGCCCCCCAGGCGTCCTCATTATGCAATTAGAACTTGCTTCTCCTTCTGAAGGCTCTCAACAAAACTGATCGACACATTGAGAGTCTGAGCGACGATGTCCGCAGGGGTCAATGCCAACCACTGGGTTAGTGAGATGTCGGCGACACGATCAGACTTGTATACTTCAATCCAAACAAGGTCTTCGGTTTCTGAGACGTTTTCGATATAATGACTGATCCTGCAAGTTAACCTCAATTCATAGTAGATTCCCTTCCGGGAAAGATTACGTACCCCGAGTTATCAGGAAAGGCAGCAGTGTCGCCAGCCGAAAAGTCAAAGGTTCGGGCAGCAGAGTTGCCGATAAAGACTGTTGCTCGACCGTGTCCCTGATGGAAATACAACCACTCCTCAGCCTACGACGTGTGTCAGTCAACCGTAACGACATCATCGGCTTTCTAGAGTGAGGCGAGCATCCCTTACATTAGGATGCCAATGTAGCTCACGGAGGCCACCGGGTTTCAGCGTCACAAAAGTAGCTGCCAAAGTCTTGCTCACTGGGAAGTTGGTTGAGTCAATCTTGTAAAACTTGCCGCCTTGTCCACTAATCTTCTCAGGTTCATGCAGTAGAGTGCGGTAGACGAACGAACTGTCGCCGCTGAGGGTACCTGCTGGGCCCTTTGTAACGTTTTTCTTGCTGATCTCAGCCTTGAGGATGTAAGGGTTGGGACTAGTGACATTCTCAAAAACCTCAGGATCAACACCGAAGTTCTTGGCTAGAATATGTTTGGGGGTATGCGTGATCCAGTCATCAACCATGAAGGTAGTTCTGTATGAGATCAGTTGCTAAGCAGGTATAAAAGGGAGAACGTCAAATATGTGAAAACTTACCCAATCTTGTCGAAATCAGCCTCATCAAATACCAGGAGATACTCGTTCTCTTCATCAAGGCCCTGAATTGTGTGGGCTGCACCTTTAGGGAAGTACCAAATATCGCCGTAGTTCAGGGTTTCAACTTGGTATCTGCCGAACTCGTCAACGGCAGAGATCTCAATAGAGCCGTTATATACAAATCCCCATTCAGCCTTGAGAGGATCAAAGATTAGCCCTCTTATTATTCGGTGTGTATTGATGGAGACGTTCAATAGGAACAAGGACCTACAACACGGTGCCAATGGAGCTCGCGAAGTGCGCCCTTCTTCAGATGCTGTTGAGCGCCAGCTATGTCATGGCTCGAGGGGAGATCCGTGATGACCTGCTCACGAACCCAACCTCCCTTTAAAATGCGAGTCTTAGAGTCTGAGAAACTCCATTTGAGATTTGGCACAACACCATTATCCGTCGGCTGCTGGCCTAGATTATCAGGATTTTGGAGATCAAGCTCCTTGTTGGTTCCCCCTTTGTTGCCGTATCATACGTCAGTGAAGATAAATCGAAACGAAATTATTGTCACTTACCTAAGATAGGTGCTCCCTTGCTGCTGACATCGTCAGGTTCTCCTTTATTGAACTTGGGTTCACGCTTCTGGAGACCGGTAGGAGGCGGGGCAGCATTCACGAGCTGAGCAGACCAGACGAGGGCAAGGCCGGTGGAGAGTATGAAATGAGTCTTCATTGCCAAAGCAGAGGGGAGATTTGAGACAACAAGAGAAAACAGTGTACACTTAAGAACGAAACAAGAAATGGATCAACGAAGGCGGTGTGCCAAGCAAAGAGCTATATAAGTTATTCATTGAGTAAGAAACTTGCGGGCTAGGTTTACATTATGCCAATAAAGAAGCTTATCTAGGTGTTTGATCCTCAATTTAACGACCAGCTTCCCACTACGATTCGGCTGAGGTCTCACCCCACGCGAGCGGGATTGATCATGACGGTTGGCAATGCCGCAACAGCTCGAATGGAGTAAGATCGCCGCTCTTGTCTTCACTAACTCAGTCAAACAATGTATCTAAAAACTCGAGCAGAAATTGCGAATTGGTCCCATATCCTCTTTCAGCCATAATCCAGTGCTACTGCGGCCCATCAATTCACGGCTCTTTGACCGTATGGTGTTGATGTAACCGCCGTCGCAAAGGATCTACAAACCGATTGCCAATAAGGTGACAGCTGGATATGCTTCCGGATTTACTCAAAAGCTAAAGCGCCAATCGTTGTCTTATACCTAAGCCTTGTGAGAGGTTAGTGTAAGAATTTGGAGTTTTCGACATCGCTGATGCATATAACGTGATTGATCCCACACTCTTAGCTCCGATGCAGAAGGCCTGAGCAATGAACCAACAAATCAAGAATTTGCGAGTTTTACCATGACAAACCGAGCATGTAGGAGAAGCAAGTCGACCAACGGCTCCTTTTATACCAAGTTAGCTTTGTCAATCACCTGGGGTCCCAGTTTAATTGCTCGAGTTCGGTCCGTTTTTGCCGCAGACTACATCATGTAAGTCAGGTATAAGTGGCAATCCCCATTATAATGGAACTTCATCTAAGATGAGGTTCCAAACCAAACGATTACCAATTATATCAAGCGCTGAAAATTGAATGCCGACCTAGTCTACCAGAGTCTCTATCACCTATACGGTCTATGCCGCCTGTAGCTCACATGACCATCTCGTAAAGGGCTGGTTATGACATCTAAACAAGAAACTGAAATTCATACATCTGTCATAAAAACGTACTAAAACTCAGCTATCTACTTGGAGGCTGAACTCCCAATGGTATCTAAATCATTGCAACTAGTCAACATAGATCGTGTAAGGCGTTCGTCATTTCCCAACCGACAATTCTATCATCCCAAGCTTCTAGGTCTGTATTGTAATCCTAGAAAGACCTCTTCTCTGAATTTCATTGCTCTGCTTCAACTCGAAGCTAGTAAGGGCGTAAGCCATCGATATTGCCAGCCGGAGAGTATCGAGCAACGGTGTAGTAGCCGCCATCTTCACCCTGAACAGTAGCGATGCCTACTTCAGTTGTTGTGTTCCACATGATCTGGGCTATTTTTGGTGATTTGATGTTAGTTGCATGGTCTTTCTGGGTCAACTCAGTGGAGATATTTACTATAATGGCCATAATCGGCGAATATTCCGTCTGGGATAATCTGGTTGTGATAGTCCTTGGCTTCGTTTAGCCTATATTCGGTTAATGTGTCAGTTTTCTGTTTCACATAGCTTTTCAACATCCTTAGAACTGAGACAAAATCGACAACGACTTACCATTGCTGCGTCCCTTGAGTCAGAGGATCTGGGATGCCCTCTGAAGACCTAAAACTGGTGTTAGTTCCCCAGTTGGCCTGATGGGGATTCCACGAGTTGCTTACATGTCATATGCCAAGTTCTCGCCTTCGTCGGGCCTGCTCTCATCGGGAGAGTGCTCAAATATTCCATTCTCGGCCAGCTGCTTGGCCCACGCCTTGGCATGCTTGGTGAGGACATCAGACCACACGAGCGGCGCGACTCCCTTCTTAGCACGCGCAGCATTGTGTCGGCGTAGTGCCTCCTTTGCGTCCGCTGATAACGGTACATGGACCTTAGAATGGGCCTTAGCAGCTCTATGGTGAGACCCCTTTCGGTTCTTCTTATTCTTTTTGGCAGAGAGCCTTGGGCAGTTCTCTCGCGCCCGCAGGGCACCGGCGGCCTTCGCCTCGACGCTGCGATATTCTGGTACACCTCTTATGAAGATGGAGGTAGCAACTTTACCACTCGTTTGCATTTCATGAGTGACCTTGGGGATCGGCTCACCCATGACAATGGGTTGCATTCCAAGGATGAGGAGGGATTGAAGGTAGAAAGTAGAGAACAACATTGTTGCAGGCGGATATTGATACCGAGGCTCAATTTCCTGTTCGCCACAAATAGTGTGGAATAATTATTGATTGAAGGTATTCAGAGGCAATTTCAAGGGGCGTTGCAGGAGGCTTGAGCAAAGGGAAACACCAGTCTATTGAAGCGGGACTCAGCCCTTGTTATAATTTTTCGACATCGCAACTCGACGTAGTTAATTGAGAAACATTGCATGCCTGAGTGGGTACCAACATAACCGTGATGGATTTCCTACCTCGCGTTTTTTTTTCTACATAGTTCAAACCGGCGGTGATGCATAATTCCTGCCAGCGGCAACGCAATCGCGCTTTCGATCTCGGCAGCTAGCGTTGACGCGTGGTGAGGTAAAGTGTTATGATGCAGACCAGAACACACTCACCGTCACCGCCATCCTTGCTGCATGCGAACCCATTCTTAAGCTTCTTGGCGAGAAGCCTGTCCGTCTTGTGATTTGCTACAGCAAACTCTTGATACAAAGGCCAAGTGGCTCGTTTGGAGTCCTGATGTCGAAGTCTGGGGTTCCTCGAAGTGGCGCTTTTCCACTCCCCTGAGACAATCCCCAAGTTTTGTGCCACCGTTGAGCATTTTCGCACGACACTGGCCGCGTCTATTCCATGGAATGAAAGAAGCGCGAGAGTCAGCTCGATTTGTCAATGGCCACAATCAGCCCGGCATCCGGGGTTAGACAATCCAAACAAGGAACGCAATAGTCCCAATTCAATGCCCCCTCGATATTTGGTCCGTCCTGTATGGTTCATCTCGAACCTACTGCCTCCCTATCGATAGGTAACTGTGGTTCATTTGTCTCTGCTACGAAGGGATGCATGGCGGGTAGGTCCGAGGAGGTTTCACGACACGATACGTAGCCCATCACCCTATTATCAGAGTTGCTGGATTACGGTCTTGCTCCGCCAGTACCAGCAATTCTTAAGCATACCTAAGATAGATCATGAGCTACTCCTCCAGACTACACTCGGGGTTACTTAAAGTGGTCGCGGACGCGTGTGTCGCGTCCGTTTTTCGCGTACATTCCTTTGGATGTTGCCCCCTTTGCCACCTCCTGTCTGTTTTAAAACGTCTTTTAAATGCACATTAACACAAAGAGGTAAGCCAATTTCCGTCATGGTCATGACCGTGGTGGCTTGAAAGGAGTTCATTGCCGTAAGACTTTGGAAATGACCACCGGATAGCACAGATGACGAGCAAGGCACGCTGTGATCATTTACCTGTCCATTTTCATCCTTCAGACGAAGCAAGGTGGGGGTCGACATTGTGCTTTGACCTCTTGACGCAGACAATACCATTATATCCTTTCTCATTACAACACCCCCTCGCCCAAGATGTCTTCTTAGACATACCCAGGTGTAGACACCCGCATGTCTTTGAGGTTTTTGCATTCCAGCACGGTGACGAAACTCGGATACATTAAGTGACATTTCCAATTACACAGCTGAATCCCTGATATGAGCTAAGTCTGCCATTGGACTTGGGCTACGGTTGGAGTATGCTTAGACGAAAGTAGGCTGGATGCTTAGAGTGACCCAACCTACGTATGGGATCGATCAAAGACGAAATGTACGAGACTATGTATAACGACCTGTATCTTATGCATCAGCATCCATAAGCCAGTGTAATGGCTGGCTAAATGACATGAGATGTAAACGGATTACAGAATCGCTAGACTTATGTTCCGACCAAATGAGGATCTTGATCACCAATTTATCCATGTTGCAAGAAAACTTAGTTGTTATATCCATCACATAGATTTGGGGTAGTATAGAGTCTGGAAATGTCCAAAACAAACCCACGACACTCCATCTACAACTTTGAGAATCCAGAAATCAAGAAATAGCTTCATGAGTGGAACAATTCCAGAGCACAGGCACGAAATAGCAACGTGACCACCTCATGAGTTCAGGTTTGCAACAGGCGAAGAAAAAACCCAATCAAGAAATTACCTAGAGGATTCTATCAACGGAATGATACAAATCCTGCGTAGGGGTTCTGCTATTGTACTTGCCATCCAAGATTTCGCCTGACTGGCAGCACAGGCTAAACAACAATCTCGTTGAAGGACGCATAAATATCGGCCGGGCACGCAATTTGAATTTGCGACTGCTAGCCACTGTGCCAGTGGATTGGCTGCTGTTGCAAGACAGTAGATGAAGGTCGGATTCTCATTTCTAATGTATATCGACTCCTTAGTTTCAAGGCGAGCGGGATCAATATAGAAGGGTTCAGGACTAGACGGTGTAACCCAAAAATTGCCTTCTTCATCCCTCAGCCACGGTTCGCCCAGGCCCAAGGTGTTATTCAAGTACTCAACTTGTGTGCTGAGTGGTGTATCCACCGGATGGCAACATGGTGTAGTGACTCTGAGGACACTTAATTGTTTGAGAATATCGCCAACGCGTGCTTGTATGCAGTGGTGCTCTGCAAGCTGAGCTGTCAAGTTCAAATTTATAGCACCCTTTGCGACGGAAGCTTCCACTGCTGGGGAGTTTATTATATGCGGGTAGCCGTTTACTGGCTTCAAAGTCATTACGTCGCCGTTAATAGCCATGCCGAACATTGCTGCCCGCATATTCTCATGTGGAACTTGATTGATGTGGAAAGGGACTTCTTGAACAACTTCCCGCCGCTCCCCAGCGAGCAAAAACTGACCACCGCGAATCATGAAGATTGGTCCAGGCCGGAGGCTCGATTCGACGGCGCGATAGTTGATGAGAAGGACTCCGTCGAGGTCCGCCCCAATGAATTTGCGTTTGGGAATTCCCAGTCTCTGCAATGCTTTGCCGGAGCCCGTCAGAACGTTTGCAAGCTCTATTCCGAAATCCTCGTTACTCAGGCCCAGAACCCCCGACAAACCCTGGATCATCGTTGCAGCCATTTTGCCAGAGTACCGGGAGAAGACAGCCCGGAAAAATTTGTGTTCGTGGCCTCTTTCGGTTGCAATTGCCATCATTCTACACTCTTCAGCCCAGTCCGTAAATGCAAGAAAAGATGCCCGGTGTGCGGTCGAGATAATGGCGTCTTGAAGCTTGTAACGAACACAGAATGAAGGATCCTCTGCCAGCTCAACCGGGCGCAGAGGCAAACAGCCTAGGGCACAGTCACAATTATTGCCACAATGGCTTGAAATTGATGCGAAGGCCATCTTTGAAAACAGCTCCAGTTTCAGTCTGAAGGCAGGACCTTCTAGCTGATCAAAATTCCTTTGCCTCCAGTCCGTTTGGAATATTGGTTCTGAAGGTAAACCAAGCAACTGAAGTATTCGGCGAAGATTTTCTAAGATATCCTCAATAAATGTAGCATAATACGGAATTGTTTGTTCAGAGTTCTCCGTATGGCCCAAGTAAATCCTATATTCCACATACTCTTTCGAAATAGAGTATATTAGATTGCCGATTTCCTTGCGGTCCATCAGGTCCCATCCACAACACAGTTGGAAAAAGTCAACGCCACTTCCCTCGCATGATACGAGCCAGTTTATTTCTTTTTGTATTTCGATACCGTCCGACGAAATACAAATATCTATGACATGTGCGACGCGCTGGGTAAGTTCAACTCCAGGTTCCTGCGCTGGAAGCACAATAACTGATGCTGTCTCAAAGGTGCCTGACACTGGGCAAACCGTTCCGTCTTCTTGTATAAGACACACATCCAGTCCCAATACGTCTTTGCTGTATTCAACACACCAGGCAGCACCAGTGAGACCGTAATAAACAATTCTGCAGCGTTCGAATTGAGTTGGTTCCAGGCAGCGAGTTTTGAGTTCGACAATCAACTTCGCCATGGTAGCGCTGTCTGGCAGAGCATCTCGGTGATCGAATGGTCTCTTGGAAACAAATGCGTCTCGCAGGATCATCTCGTGCGTTCTTGCCACGCGATCCTTGAAGTCTGTCGCCCTAGCAAGAGGAAGACAACTTGATCGGACATTCTCGATTTGAGATATCCCTGGAATGCTTCGATACGGCACGTGGAGCAGTTCAAAAATTCCCATCACCACATCTATAGTCATATCATCCAAAACGGAAGTCACAGCGACCAAGAGAGCCAACACATTTTCTCCCGCGCGAGTAGTGAGAAGCTGGTCAACCACAGTATTTGTGCCAGAGCCATACTCCAGGACGGCATTTAAAAACCATCGCCGAGAGCGCTGGTCGCGGCGGCATGCTAGCAATTTCTTTCGAAACGTGGCCGAAGCCGGGGTGACTTCACCCAACGCCACTAGGCAGCCGATTGTATGCAAATCGACGCCGCTCATCTGGATCCTCTTTAGCCCGTCTGCCCCGAGTCTGAGAACCATCTGTGACAGAGATGGGATGTCAATCTGCAGCTGCGGACTGGCCTGTGATTCCGAGACAGATGCCGTAATATTGCCGCCCGAGTTTGAGTCCATTTGACACCGTAGTAACAGATGCAATCAAGGTATCCGGGGCTAGTCAGATCTGGTGAAATTAGTATGAGTTCTTCTCAAAGAACTGAAGAAACCAATACCAGACTCTGTCCCATGAGCCAGCTAAGTACTTGATCGACTCAACTCAACCTAACGGCGGCGCTTGGTTACGCAGTATACATAAGTCTGTGCCAAAATTATCAGGAAATAAAGGTGAACTCGGCTGTATACTGGCAACTTATTCGAATTTAAATACCGTCCGCTTGAGGAAAGGCAAAGACACACAATAATACACCAGGCTCTCACGCACGGTGGGTGCAAAACATGCCAGTGTACATCTCTAGGACCGCAAACCAAGGACAACACAATCCAGTCCACTTCTCAAGCTGCTGAGCTCGAAGACCCAGAGAGCGGGCTTAGCAGGTTGAATGGGCTGGCTGCATGAGGGGAGGGGCTGAGCGGACTCAGCTTTAAGCTGGGTGTCCAAGCGGCAACGCTATTGGATCGGCATACACCTACAAGAGTCTCTTGTCAAGGAGCAGACTTGGGCTTTTACTTTTGGATCCCTCTTGGCATTGCTTATATTGAAAAATCTGAACCGTATAAACATACATCATGAGAATGCCCAGGAGATGTATCTCTCGTTTACTTGAGATGCAGTCATAAAGTGGTAGAGATTGATACTTCTTTCATCTGCATCAGCCCTCTAATCAAGATGCCAGAAAGCAACTTCCGGATATAAGTTATCCAGGCCAGTCTGCGAAGTGTAGGTGGCAAGGCACACATGAGTAGGGCCTCATGAGTGGCTCTCAATGACGAAGATACGCAGTAATTGCGTAGAGCTTCAAATCTAGATAGAACGGCTCTGGCTCCGTATAAAGGAGGACCCAATTCATACCGGCCTCATCCGGTCTGATCTATGTCGTGGGCGAGACTTCTTGAGGTTAAACACTTGGTTTGTTGTGGGCTGATCGAAGCACCATGGCCTGCAAGGAGTGCGACATGGGCCTTTCGACCGTGAGGGTGCCAACCGCAACTGCAGTAGTGTTAGGTATGATCATCCCGTCTCGTCCTGTAGAGCTTCACGCTGGGAAAAAGCCTCCTGACGTGGCCAAAACACAGCCCAAGCCACCCCATGCGGAGTTGAGTTGGCCAACTCCAACCTATCATCGACAAGAACTTGCTGTGCAAAGATGCACTCCGCAGCAAAGTGCAACTTTACGGCTGAGCTCGGCGCCGAAGTTGAAAAAAGAGCCTGGAGTCAGTCTCTCATGCGCTGGGGATTATCGCATCTCTCAAGAACGAGAGCGTTACCCGGAGCAACAGAACTAATAAGCTAATAAGCCACCTCAGATTGAAGCGGGGATTACCACAATTGCGCTCATGAGGTCAAGAGTCGCCCGTATTGGGGATGTCCTGCGGGAAGAGGAACTAATGGGAAGCCACCTCAAATATAATGTCTCGGAGTACCATCAACGATGCAGCTAGAGCAATACTCCGTGGGGGGTGGTATTTAATCCCACCTCGCTTACGCGATACCATACAAACGACTGCCTGGCTCAATTCCTTGCCCTCAGTTTTGTCCCTGACCTTTTGTATTGTATCACACGTGCTCGGCTCAACACACCTTTAACTAGACGTATGTGTATATAAATGCAGCGCCAATACTCCATACTCATACCACCTTGGTTACAATAGATATCCAACAGGCAGCGGCCGGCCTTCGGCCACCGTAAGCAGCCCTAAACAAGGCTCGTGCGAACCCAATGGAGGCCGCGTAAGTATGTTTTAATTCATATTCTCTTCTGATAACACCCTCCACACCCCCCCAGACATTGCGAGTTACTTGCTCATCTCACTTAGCGTCCTTGCTCTCGCTGTCTCTGGGGTTGGAGTTAAGGCCACCAAGGCGATCCGGGAATTCAAAGATGCACAGCGAGATCTCGAGCACTCGGGACCAAAAATCGAGTCGCTTCGTTCTTTGGCAAAGGTCGTGCATCGAGAAATAAAAGATATAATAAAGGCAGAAAAAAACTGCGACTTTCCTCTGCTACCCAAATTGCTTCCAGAGCAAGCATATCGGCTCATCAAATGCATCGAAAATGAAACTCGTGCCATCGACCGATTCCATTACAAATACAAGAAATCATTGAGATATAGGTTCGTGGTTTGGGTCAACAAGAGTTCGGGCAAGGACCCGCGGGGAGAACATGATAAAATTGTGGACGACCTCGGGAGATGGCTTTCCATTGTCCTGTCGGTAGCTTCATTGTGAGCCCCCCCCCCCCAAGACTACGCCTTGCGAATCTGTAGTGATTTTTGAACTAACAACGCATAGATATGCCAAGTTTTCGTTGACAGGGCTAGGTCCTCAGGGCTCTCCTGCTCAAGAGGCTAAGCTTCTCCTCGAACTGAGGACAGCTAAGCAGAAGCAGGAACTGAGCTCGCATCGCTGTACTAGGAAGGCCTTGGATAAGCATAGAGTTGACACTGGAGAGCTAATTTTCTATGCCAGGAACGTCTTGGAATATGGGGATGCACTATTAGAGATTGGTATTGGAGAGAATTCTGTCCTTGGCGGGAGAAGTCTGAGTCCTCTCCCGGGATGGACACAACGAAATGACAACGGACGTCTACAAGGTCCTCGGTCGCCTGGTCAAACCAGACAAAATGGTGACTCTGGACAACGCATGCCTCGTCATTCTAGCCATGGGAAAGGAGCCAGCAGAGTCGGCGACTGGAGAGAAGATCATCCGATATCAACCCAAGAGCAAACATGGCACAGCGGTGCCGACCCCGTACATATGTTTGGAGCCTTGCAAACGTTTGAACTACCAAATGAGGAACCGCCGACAATGCAACACCCCATTCAGGTGCCGAATATCCCATTAGGGAGTCAAGCCTTGGAACCGGAACCAAGGGACGAGCCTCCTGCGACGTTCTCAGCGTTCTCAGCGACGACTCACTCCCAGCAAGGTATCCAGCACCAAACTCAACAACAGACTCCAACGAAGCCTACCCTCCGTCGTCGGCCACAATTCTCAGCTCCCGAAGTCAAAGGTGGGGATTCTGGTAGCAGAGGTTATCCACGACCAGCTCCGCAACCAGCTTCTACAAAGCCAGATTCAAACAGCAGGAATCCCAACGGAAGAGGTCAAAGCCTGAGGAAAAGCTCGAGACACGGGAGAGATTCAGATTGTGAGAGTGGCTCCAGAGCAAAGCATTCAAATCGGAAACGGAGCTCACAATATGAGAGAGAAGCAACACATGACAGCAGTTCCAGGACGAGGCATCCAAGCCGAGGGAGGAGCTCGGAACATGACAGAGATGCAAATTATGAGAGTGACTCCAGAAAGAGATATCCAAGCCGTGGAAGGAGCTCGCATCATAAGGAAGAGCCAAGCAGTGAGATTGGTTCCAGGGCAAAGCATTCGAGCCGAAGACGGAGCTCAAAACATGAGAGAGATACAAGTCATCGGGGCGATTCCAGAACGAGGTACCCAAGCCGAGGAAGGACCTCAAACCATGAAAGAGAAAAAAGTCCTGAGAGCAACTCCACAACAAGGTATCCAAGCCCTGGAGGAAGACAGAGCAGAGAGGCCTCAACACATAGAGATTTCTCTGGCCAAGAGTCTTCTAGGGATCCAAGCCGATCACGCAACTACACCTCCAGAAGGCCCACTTCTCGTGTACCTCATCCATCAGCAGCAAGTCATGAGAAGCCAGACAATTACTACCCACCTATCAGTGGACAAGACCGACATTCCAATGGTAAACGAAGGAAATCAAGTCGAAGTAGGCAATCCTCAGCCAGTGCTGACTCCGGGTTCTACAGTGGGGAGAGAACTCGGTCTGAAAGCCAAGCCACTGTGGATCGTCTCACTCGATGAGACAGGGAGAGGTGTATGTGACCATCAACAACGCAGAAAGGTCCCCAGTAGTAGCAGTAACTGTAAAGGGATATTATGGTGTTGAGAAATGAGGTTCTCTACTAGTATGATTTACGACTTACGGCTGTTACGTACGATTGACGACTTTAGAACTGGAGGGGTCGAGATGCGCTAAAAAGGGGTAATTTGTGATTCTGCAGCGTTTTGAATGAACCATTCCTTCTTAGTAATTTTATTTAACTGTAATAGAGATAACATCAATGATACAAATGTGTACTTTGGGCATATGTGAACACAAATCTGTCCTTTAAAAACAAATGGTACGTGGACCCGGCAGATGGGCGGCTGAGTCTTACGATGAGACAAGAAGGGCCAGGGTCAGCTTCACGAAGCAAGGTTTGCCACCAATTACGATTTGATTAAGAGGATAAGGCTCTACCTAGGTTATTCATCTCCAAGTTTTTGCACTACGGTAAGTGATGAGTGACATCCCTTGAAGTAAAAAGTCATTCACGACAATTGCAAAGCTCAGACTGCATAAATAAGAAGCCTTCTTCAAACAGGGCCAGCAATATTCTATTTATTTGACATGTGGAAGACCTCTTTGTGGAAGATTTCCTTGAAAAAGCCTTTCGGTTGTCTTGAAGATTGGTGTTCCGGGGAGCCCCCGGATTGCCAGTTACTGTGCACATTCTGCCTTGAACTCCATACATGACTCCATAGCCTCCAGGAACCGATTGGATAATTATCTGAATGATGTTTCCGTGGTTTCCAAAACACCAACCTCTTAGCCCAAGTCCTCAAGTAAACTGATGAGGGTGGTGAGCCGGGCCGATGTGGGCTGAAGGGGGGGGCCGCGGGGGAATAATATGAAGAACCGAGCCGAAGTTGAGATATTGAGTGGAGATGGAAAAGCGGCCACCCACCTGGGCCAACTGATTTGTCTCTTAAGTTTTCGTCTTATCGTACAGTGAATGGGCGCTCCTGTTCGTCACCCTGTATGGTAATCGCAATTTCTAGCCTGTTTTATTACTCTATGCCACACTCTTTCTGCCATGTCTTGGGCTGGCGTTGTGGGCCAGGCGATCTTCAACAGCCTCCGTTCGGCCTCTACCCACCGAGATACCTTCGAAATCTGGCTCCAGGTCTTGATGAAGGCGTCAAAGCAAGCGCTGAGAGTTTGCACAGCAGGGTCGTACGCACACATTTGGTGCCATTCCAAACTGCAAGCTCCAATAAAGACCTTCCAGAACCACAAGTTAGATGAATACTCATCCTTCACTTCGTCATCAACAGATTGCTCCAGATCGTGCATAAGCATTGTCATCAACCGTCGAAACAGACGATGGTCAATGGGCTCTCCGGCATTCCAAAGGTCCAGGATACAGTGCAAATAGAGCCCGGCGGTGATTGCAATTCCAGTCCAAGAAGTCATGAGCCGTTGGCCTAATGAGTCGCTTTTGGGATCCAATTTATCGGGACCAAATAAAGATTCAACGTGCGAGTCAACAATCGCCAAGTCTAGCCTTGACGCTGAACCTTCCGCCCAGACCCAACTTGGATCACTTCTTACATGCTTTTGGTGTGGTGGGCAAGTTGATTGAGTAACTACCCTCAAGCATTTTATAATGGTAAATCCGTCAACGGCATGAATTCTGGCGCCTTGAGGGAGGGCACCAAAGAAGAATGGGGTCAGCGCTACTGCTTTGAGTCGCTGTTCTAAGCAGCCAATATCCTGATCGTGCCAGTCATGAAGTAACGAGACTAACTCCATAAAGTTTGCAACTCGATGGCGTCGAAATATTGAGCGAAGAATCTTGCTACTATGTATTCGACTCTTGATGCCGTACAGAAGGTGGCACATTCTGCCGTCTCACATTAGCCAGTTAAATGATCTGTTCAATTAGTTACTTACATTATAAGATACCGATAAGCAAGGTCTTCGCCAGGTTCGGTAGCTACATCGATGGCAGAATTTAAGGGACGATGCAAGTCTATCACTGTCATCAGGCCGTCGAGATGCGTCTCAGCAGCAGCCATGTTCCCAAATGCACACTGAAGGACACCAAAAAAAGTTAGCATGTGCGATCTCAATGATTTACATGTTATTTTTCAACGATAGATTTCGCCAAGATCGAACGACAGCGAAAACACAAGAAAAAGAAAAAAGGGGGAGTGCATACCTCCGCAAGGCACAAGGTGGTTATCTGTGTCATCACAGTTGCCAACCCGCCCGGTTGCGGTCTGTCAAGCCATTCGTTCAGTAACCGGATAGTCTCAATCTTGTGATATAAAAATGTGGTCTCAAAGGCTTGCATATCTCCGACTATCCAAGCATAGTGAGGACCAGCGACGAGCAGGGTATTCCGGAGAGCGTCAGGGTTCTGGTATAGAAATGGCAGGCTGCATTTCCATGTTTCCATATTCATTCAGCAAAGCGTTAGAGAGAGTGGGCTGGTGTTTGCCTACATATCTATATCTTTCCATTGTGGACACGGTTCGAGTGCGTCTAGTGAATGGTGAACTGCATAGTAAGTCGTCAGCAAAGTACCTAAGCTGCGATGCTGGCCAGCTAGCTGAGTGAGGTGTGCACGAACAATAGCGAAGTAGTTCTTTAGACTTGAACGGCAACTTGACTTCGAGAGATTCGAAGGGGTCAATGGAATTTGATTCCAATGGTGTATGCCAGAATATTGGCTGCAGTTGGTTTGAGTGCACGAACCAGGCTTGCTGGCCGGGAAGCGGCAGTGCTCTGCGGTCCCGAAGCGGAAGATTCGGAATGCCGAAATCGCAGAATCTGCCGGCTTTGATGCACCTCGAACTATTTCTGGAATTAGCCAATACAAACTATCGAACCATTTCGCATGTCGATTGCGAAGAAACGATAAAAGGGCAAGCAGGCTCACCACGAGGGTCGATCTCCGTCACACTTGACACGGCGCGACCTGCACGTTCTGCAACCGGTTTGGCTCCTAGTATGGGGCTGCTTGGCTCTCTTTTCCCTTGTCGGCTTTGCTAGTTCCATTGATGGTACTAGAACGATCCTGCATGCACAGTAGTATACCTGTTTCAAAGCTGCGGCCGCCAAGTAGATAAACAGGCCGATGTTCGATGAGATGGAAGAGATGGAACGGTAATAGTGACAGGCTTTAGCGATTTTTTGTCTTGTCTCACAGCATAAACACTAACAACACGGCCTCGCCGGGTGGACACGGATTGACCTGGATTGGCCTGGACTAGACCGCTTTGGGTCTTTTTAACGAGCATTGTCAAACAAGGCTCTCTTGTGACGTTCTAGCTTGATGATGATGCGAAAAACTCCCGGTAAATAGGTAGTATGCATTGTTTTGAGAAGGAATAAAGTAAGAAATAGATGGCAAAAAATAACTTTATACATGGATTATCCCGACTATTTATTGCCAGCCTTTCCCCTCATCAAAGTCTGTCAGTATCCATAGTACATACTTCCTCTCCTCTTTCACATCCTTCACTTATAACAACAACAAATATATCATCTCTTAAGTTCATCTCTCACAACAACAATGTCTCACAATCCCTCTCTCGTTATGATCCCTGGGGCATGGCATGGCTCTGACACTTGGGATAAACTCATTTCAGTGCTTGAGAAACATGGCCTGAAGAGCGTGGCTGTAGATCTTCCAACTACACAGTCGAACCCCGAGGCGACTCTCGAGGACGACGTCAACGCTACTCGTGATGCAATTATCGCCGAAACTTCTCAGGGGCGCGATGTCGTTGTTGTCTTTCACTCTTACGGCGGCGTCGTCGGCAGTAGTGCGGTCAAGGGTTTGACCAAGCCAGAGGGTTCTGTCCCTTCCTCAAACACAAGCGGAACTGGCCATGTTATTGGCTTGTTCATGATTGCAACTGGCTTCATGGTCAGGGGCATTACTTTTCTGGATGGCGCGGGCGGCAAGCCTCCGCCATTCTGGAAGGAAGATACAGAGACCGGTTTTGCCCCCCTCCTGGTAGATACTAGGGAGCTGTTTTACCATGATCTTCCAGAAGATGAGGGTAAACTCTGGGTCAGCAAATTGCGAAACCATTCGATGAAGGCCTTCACAACTGGTGCCGACATCACATATGATGGCTGGAAGGAAGTTCCAGTTTGGTACCTCGTAACAAAAGACGACAAGGCTCTGCCAGCTGAGGTTCAGAAAATGTTTGTGAAGGATGCTCAGGCTGCTGGAGGAGATGTGACTCAGCGAGAAATCGACACCAGCCACTCACCCATGCTGAGCAAGCCAGAGGAAACCGCTGATATTATTGTTGAGGCAGTGAAGGCGTTCACGCAATAATGAGTCCAGTTTGCTATGGTAAGACGCTTCAAGTACGAAACACTCACGTCATGTATCAAGCAGGTTATGATTCAAGACACGAAATCTTTATTCTCCCCTCAGCGATCGGAACATAGAATCAAACAATGTATATACACAGAAATATTCCATATGCATAGATCATTACTATAAACCATCGTCTGAAGCTGGGCCCCGCTTCAGGTTGTCAAACGCTGTCTTTGTGTAACTTTTGATGTAATTGTGCTCCGTCGGAGATGACTGAGTTCTAAATGTATTAACATTTCACCGCAGACTACAAGTAGCAAATAAGTATGGCTCAAAGGAAAATAAACTTGTCGATGCCGCATTATACCATAGTGGGGTACGGCTACCAAGAGGTAATGGAAAGATACTGACTGGCACAGCTTGAAATATAAGTAAACCACGTCCGGCAAAGATTGCGCCAGAAGGAACGGCCTAGAAGAAATAATAGGCACGAAAAGGGATCTATGATTAATTAAGTGCGTTTCAAAAGGGAGATGCCTTTTTGCTAAATAAAAAAAGATAATGTCTCGCAAGAACCTTTTCTACCAGAGCTTGAATCAGAGCAGAATGTGTCATACGGGAAACAGACAAAAAATTAAATGTTTGGGCTCCACCGGGGATTGAACCCGGGACCTCGTGCAATGAAGTTGAGTACCCAAAGCACGAATCATACCACTAGACCATGAAGCCAATCAGATCGTTGGATGGCGGCTTCCATAATTTTGTATATGTATTCAGTATCTCATCCGTTTTGGCGTGCTGGTGAACTTGAGCGCTCTCTAGGGTATTGTTGCAACCTACCCCAGAGATGTGGTGATGATGACCTGGCCATCTGGACTTGGCTATCACTTTCATGAAGCTTTGGCCATTTTTTGTTTTCTCTTTTATTTTGTTTGTCTCAATCTACCTCTGTAGGATTAAATCCTTTTATGTGATCTTATGCGAAACACTTTGTTTGTACGTGTGTGTTGATACACAGTTCTGAATTTACATGGAGGAGTTATTACGAACCTTGGTGATAAGGTGGAGGGAAAGCCTCAGCGTCGAGTGAGATTACTTCGCTTAGCAACCCCTAGATGGCACACTTTTCCATTATATATTTTTAACCTTGAGAAGCTTTTACTAGTTGTAGCACACTCAATCGAGTTGACCCAAATCGCGTCTCTGATTTGATGCCAGATGCCATTCTTCGATAGTGACTTCAGCTACAAATAACATTTATAAGTGCAGTCATTTGGAAGCAATTAATGAAACATAGAGTTGCTATTTTAAATCGGGCTTCCACCAATTCATCGACTTCAATAGTACCCTGGCTGCATACACTCGGGGTCACATATGCGAACGCGTCACGTCCCAACTCACCACTTGTTTTGATGAAAGCTCCACTCTGACTGACCTCTTTGTCACCGAGAGCTTGCTCAACAACAAGAACAAAAAAAAAAGCTTACAGGACAATGATGTCAAAAAAAAGAAGTGCCCCCAAGCGGAATTGAACCGCCGACCTTTGCATATCCTGTAGGGATACAAGTGCAACGCTCTACCACTAAGCTATAAGGGCTCCTTTTGTGCCAGACGCAGGCCGCAAGCTGTCATCATGAACCCTCTACACTAGCATTAGCTGCGCCCACATCGTAATCACATTGGTAGGGGTGACACGGGGCATCAAGAGCGGTCCATCCTTGGCCCTCCTTGGCGTTCCCATTATTGTTTCCTATCTTTGCATAGAGCAGTGGTTGTTCTGACTACTTAATTCGACATGCATCAGAGAGGGCCGAACGAGTAAATGGACTTCCAAGCAAGGAATCCAATTATCCGTCCAATACCTAAGATGAGACCATATGGAGCAGTATTCGTTCCGGACAATGACAACGCCATAGCTAGATAAATTTCTATACCAATTTCTGAAACTTCCTGAAGCTTCATAACCGACTGAGAAATAAGACTGCCTTGAATTTATTGATCATGGCTAATTCGATCCTGAGCTTTCCTCGTCGCGCTTCTTGCAAAGCTAGCGCATCTGTTGAGCTTCTTCGGACCAAATGAGTACAATGGCAATATTACTACGACTGAGGAAAAGAAGTTGAATATTATAATCCTTGCATATGGACAGAGACGTGAATATCCCGTTAAAAACGTGACTGTCCAATTCATAAGCTTTCTCTTCAAGCAGTCATGGAATTTGAAGCTATGCTCTGCTTGGGTGAAGTAGCTGCTGTTTCAAGCTCTCCCAAAACGGGTGGGTCATCGGAGAGCGGAAAATCAGCTCACCGGCTTTGATTGCTCCGTTCAAGTGTATCACGTGCGCAAAGGCTTCTCACGGTGCGACCCACCAAAGCTTCAGAAGAATCCAGGCAGATCGCATCGCGTCTGCATATTTGATTGCATCGAGACGTCGCCATACAATCCTCAAAAATGGCCGACGCTAACATTCAGTACGAAAATCCTCCCTAGACCCTTGCTAGTTCAAGCCACTGACACTTCTCCAGAGAGCTCCTCCAGAAGCCTCGCAATGAGTGCACGTATGTCACACCCAACTCTCACCGAACATTGATGAGCACAAGCGCATGAGACTAACCGTCGTTCGTATGCAGAGAATATGAGATTGCGCAGCTAGTAAGAAGCTCTCATTTGATCTCATCAATGGACTAGGTCAACTGACACAGCACTCAGGAACAATGGGAGTTCAGCAACGGTCCCCTCTCAATCCTCCAGACAGCCGTCCGCACGCACTCACAAGTCCTCATCAGCATCCGTTCAAACCGCAAGCTGTATGTTGCCTGCTCCGAAAGGACCATTTCAATTCATCACTGACTCTGGTGTTTTACAGCCTTGCTCGTGTGAAGGCCTTTGATCGTCACTGTAACATGTAAGCAGCGCAACCTTTCATTTATCGCTCTCTCCCCATCTACCCAACTTCTTGTAGCAACTCATATACCAACCTGTACTGACTTTGTTCCAGGGTATTGGAGAACGTCGTAAGTATCCAACCATGACTTCTGTGTCGTTTTTGAAGAATCTGGCGCGCCATCAAATCCGAGAGATGGCGACTTCTTATCTCGGATTTGATGGCGCGCCAGATTCTTCAAAAACGACATAGAAGTCATGTGCGACGCCAGCAAACTGTCTACTAACAGCCAGCTCTAGAAAGAAATGTGGACGGAGACTCCCCGAAATGCCAATGGAAAGCCAGGCCGACCTGTCAACAAAGATCGATTCGTGAGCAAGATGTGCGTACGGGTCGTTGTTCCTGAAGGCGAATGATACTAACCAGTTTGAATAGGTTCCTGCGTGGCGACAGCGTCATTCTTGTGCTCCTCAGTTAAACGATCTATGAACTTTTTTTTTGCAATAGAAGTTGGGCCTTGTTTACGGCATCGATTCATGGGCTGAGCAAAGAGCGACTAGCAGTCGCCAACAAGGTTTTCTGGGCGTGGCGAGGGACCTCAAAATATTCCCGTGGTTTTTTATTTTAAGAGACAACCACCAATTCCTCTATTGAGGTATGTTTAGCTAGGACATCAGGAGTTGAATCAAGAATGGAGCTCATTTAATCATGACTTGAAGATGCGCCGCATTTTACATATGCCCTCCTCACCCCGCTCCCCATTATGAAGTCAGCCAGCGATCGTATCAATGTCAAAACCGTGGCATATCATTCACCGCCGTTGATCAATATCGCCCCGAAAGGTCCGGATAGGGGCAGAGAAGACAGAGACTGAATGAGGGAATGAATGCATCTGATTGAGAGGAGGAGGGATTTAAGCGGACGGCTCTGCATGATACGAAGAAGATCTGACTAGGTAGTTGAAGGCGAGGATTCCGTGTCAGTCTGGTCTGTACAAGGTTGCATTATGATGACTTCGTTCAACTTGATATGCTTGAGAGTTCACGACCACCTGCTTCAAGGGTTTCGCATGATGTCATTTATCCTCCGATTCGCAGCTCGCAACTCCTGTTTCGCTTTACCCTTTGCATGCTCGCACCCCAACACCAGTTTGTCACTACTGAAACAATGCTGTCCTATAGGCAAGCGCCTGATACAGACGACGACAACGTCTACTTACTCCAAACTCTTCTTCCGGCAAACCAAGTCTCCTTCACCTCAGCCTGAAGCAATGTCTGGGCGTTCCATTCCATGTCAACTACCACGAAATCTGCAGCCTTGCCCACGTTCAAGCTCCCAACTCGATCCTCGGCGAAGACGCTCTTTGCCGCTCCAAGCGTATAGGCGGAGATGGCCTCGCAGAAACCAAGGCGAAAGTGTGGGTCGACCGTGCTGGTAGACTCAGGTTCCCTTGCTGATCGGCGCGTTGTAGCGGTATAGAGATTGTGAAGCGGGTTGTACGGCGCCGTGGGACTGTCGCTCCCCAGGGCGAGGAGAGCTCCGTGGTCTGCAAACTCACGGTATGCAAAGGCCCGCTTGCATCGCTCCGGGCCAAGAATCCGGGGGAAATCTCGGAGTACGGCTGGATCGCAATGCACAGGCTGGACAGATGCTGTGATACCTAGGCTGCCGAGTCTTTTTGCATCCTCTGGAGCGGATAGCTCGAGGTGTTCGATGCGCTGTCTGCTACTGGGCGGAGCATGTGCCTCGATTGAATCGACTGCCATTCGGATAGCTGCGTCTCCGATTGCATGGAAGGCGATCTGTAGGCCGCCCGCAACGGCGCGCTTCGTCACGACCTCGAGCAGTGGCTTTGTCCATAGTGGAAAGCCCGTGTTACCTGTAGTGTTGTATGGCTTCGATACATATGCCGTGCAAGCGTCGATGGTTCCGTCGCAAATAATCTTGATACCTGCAATCCTTAGGTCCGGCGAGTTGTCTTTGTTGAACTGTTGCTGCAGCTTGATAACGTGATCTACTTGTTTGATGCAGCCTTCCTCCGAGTCTGGCATGACTAGCCAATATGCCGTTATCCGCATTGCGAGGTCAGGCCGCTTAGCTCTCAGATCTACCAAGGCGTCCCACACTACCTGGTCCATCGCCATTTCGACGATTCCAGTGTAACCAGAACAATTGTACACGTCTAATGCGGAGATAATTGTTTGAAAACGCTCTTCCTTTGACAGGGTTTGGGCCAGAAATGGCCAGGCGATGCCTATCGCGGCAGCTTCGCTAAGAAGGCCGGTCGGTTTCCCGTGCTCATCGCGTTCGATCTTTCCACCTACGGGATCTGGCATATCGTCAAGACCAATATCGGCGATGGCAGCGGAGTTGCACCACACTGCATGGAAATCCATGCTGTCAATGAATATCGGCCGGGGATCAAGGTCATCGAGCATCGACGGATTAACGCCGTCCGGGGTCAAGTCAAACATCCAGCCCTGAGCGAGGATTCTAGGCACATCGGGGTGTTCTTTTGCATAGGTTCGAATGGTTTCTCTAATTTCCTCAAGAGACTTGCAATTGTCCAGGACGAGCTTCTTGAGAGACATGCCGAGAAGTAGCAGATGCATGTGGCTATCGATGAAGCCTGGAAGGACTGTTTTCCCTCCCAAATCCTGGACATGTAGTTTTTTGTCTTGCCCATTCTTGAGTTGGAGCTCTGCCGTGGTGCCAATATCTTGAATAACGCCGTCCCTGACAAGCATGCTCTCAGCAAAGACGGGTTGTTCCTCTAGGCCAACGCCATGGGTTTTGGTAAAGATGCGGCCGTTGATGAAGAGGCCATCCGTTACTACTGCTGACGCCATTTAAACGGTAATATATGGGTGGCGAAGAATATCTCTTGTTGAGCAAACAGTATGAGATCGGAGAGAGAAATCGAGGAAAAGAAAATAATTACACGCGAGAAAGGTATTTGAAGAGGTAATAAATGCAACACATCTATTTTCCTAACCAGCGGCCAGCCGATGCCGGGAAGCTTCACGGCGACTGCTAGCCCCACCATGGAGATACCCCTCCTTCTTGTCATGCCGTGAGACACCAGTGCCAGAGGGGGTACCAATGAAGGGATAGGACTAGGCCTGGGGTGGAAACCGTTTTGACATTTCTCTTGTGCCGATGTCTTCATAAGTATGTGAGGGGCGATTTGCGATTTGCGTATGCATTAGGTTTCTGTTTCCAATTGGCTCAGCGATGCCTTTCTGTAGCTCTCAGATTGACAACAATTAGTCAATGTCTCCTGGAAGATCAGTTCGATTTGAGTAAGCAAACAAATACGTTATGTGCTAATGGCACTTCCACTTTGATGCTCCTCTTATTATCAGTGTCTTCATGTATGACCTCGCGTGGGAATTGGCTTGAGTTTTGTAAAGTCGTTCTTAATTTAAAAGACAAAGAAAAAGCCCAACCACTATCCTCCGCAGGGTATTGGTATATAACTTGTATGTACAGCGAAGTCTTCGACACACAGACAAGGGTGCATCGGTTTCTAGAGAGAAGGTAACACGATAGATAATATGCTTTTGAAATCCAACCATTTTCAGCCCACCAACGCCGTGCAATGCATTATTCGTAGACAAGTGGTGATGGCGTGGGTTAAAACGCCACTCGTCGCTTTCGTCCAGTGTACTTGGAGGTAGCCTTGACGACCTTTCCTTTCCTCTCCATCTGTTCCTTCTTCTTGACGATCCAAGCCTTGCTGCCCTTCTTCATGACTGTGTTGTTGGTCTTGAGCTGTCTTCTGGCATCCATGACATCAATACCTTCCATGCCATCAATGACTCCAGTGATGTCACCACCATGCTTCTCAATGGAACCGCCTCCAACGGTCAAGACGAGGTAAAGCTTGACGTTCTTGGTGCCGGGGTCGTCTTCCAAAAGACCTGCACCGAAACCAGCCTTCACCGCTGCTTGGGTGATCATGTTTCGCTGTTGGTCGTTTTTGGGGTAGAACTGACAGACAGCTCGTCCTCCTCGCTTGAGGGAGGCATAGAGGCCGTTGAAAAACCGAGTAAGACGCCCGGCGGGGGATGTATCGCTTGTTTCGGCACTGCAGAGCCATTGGATGGCAGAGATACTGATGGCGGCGTCGAACGTGCCAGCTCGGAATGGAACGCCCTGGCCAATGTCGGCAAGCATCAAGTCGCCCTCGACATCTCGCTGCAAGGCAATATCCAGCATGGAAGGAGACACATCCATACCAATCCAAGTGTGAGGGCCGCCCTCTTCAGGATCGAGTGAGGAGAGGATCTCGCCGGAGAGACCGCTGCCGCATCCAACGTCGAGGATGAGTGAGGGTGACTTCAGGTCGAGGAGCTCCAGAGCTCGGCGGGTCATTGAGGCCTGAATGTTTTGAATACGAGAACTGGTCGTGTACTTTCGGGCTTCGATATCGTCATAATGGACGTCGGCCGCGCTGGCGAAGGGTATAAGCTAGAGGGGCATTGGAGCGCGGGGTTCTGACGGCTTACAGAGTGTCCTCGGGACGAGACATGATGAACTATTTGGTACCAAACGGAGAGAGATTGGTAGTGAGAATTTTGTGTTGTCTGATTTAGCTGCTCTTAGTAGAAAATATACAGAATTTGCGCATCGGTTTGTCGTTCTTTTTCCCTTCCGTTCGAGGTCATCGACTATTCCGACTTTTTTTGTGAAGCGGAGTGGGCAGTATCCTTATCGATAGCGTCCATGAACAGCATCCGGATGTGGCCCACTTTTTAGTCAGGGCGCAAGGAGTTTGGGCGGAACGGAATATCAACGCCCCGTTATTTTCCTTGAAATCGCCCATGCTCCCCCCCCTGAACGTGTCCTTTCGGGTCACTCAAATACCAGCTAAATTTTCCCCGTGTCACTTATGACCGAATTCATCCCGCCATGTGATAACACATCGTTCTTCAGTCATTGCAACTGCAATTCATGATGTGGATTCTTCCTCTTGTTGGTTATGTCGGCGCCGTCATCGGCTTTTGCTTCTTGACTCTGGCCATTGCCTCTGGCCTCTACTACCTGTCGGAGCTAGTCGAGGAGCACAGTGTTATTGCCAAGCGTTTCTTGACGCGCATGATCTACTTCATCGTTGGTCTGCAGATCGCTCTTTGGATCGTTGATGGCTTCCCTTTCTGGGCTACCCTGCTGGGAGTTTCCTCCCACATCATTTATCTTGGGAATATGCGACGCTTTCCTTTTGTGAAGCTGACAGATCCCCTCTTCATTCTCTCTTGCAGTACGTCTTCTCATTTGCATTTGCCATATGGCGTTCATGTGATGATGACTAACCGACATCACAGTCTTGGTCCTTGTCAACCACTATGTATGGTTCCGACATTTCTCACATATGCAATCTCATGCGTACCAGCGATACTCGTACTACGACAAGCCTGAAGTGCCGAGCTTTACAATGATCGCTTCCTATTTTGGACTTTGCGTGTGGATGGTACCTTTCGCATTGTTTGTCAGTCTCTCTGCAGGTGACAACGTCTTGCCGACAATGGGTACGGAACCTGCTCGTGGACTTGATGGCAAGAACAAGCCACAAGGCATGATCAAGGCCATCGTCGACAAGGTGCGCGATGCTATTGCACAGGTTGCTGGTTCGTCAAGGATGGATAGGCCTTGAGCTTGCTTCTCTCCGAGCCGGGGGTGGTATTATACCGTCTCAGCTTTATGGGGGGCCTGTAAGGTATAACTCGTTGGCTATATGCCTTCAGAGAGTGAAATCCATCGGTAAAGACTAGAAATGGTAAGTTGTTCAAAATTTCAATTTTGTTGTCTACTCCACTATTGCAAGATGAACAAACACTACGCTAGATTGTATTTGACAAGTCTTCCTTGTATGATCCATTTTATTCATAGTTACTCTGACAATATCTCTTTCTCTACCTTTTATCCTGTCGCTCCTTTTTGTATAGGACTAACATTGATACAACAGATGGCAACATTTCGATCCAATCTCAATCTTAATCCCTTCAGAGTTTTGTCCGGCATATCTGCGAGGAGAAGTTGCTTGCCCTTGTGAAAGGGGCAGCGTCCTGAAGAGAAATGGGAGTTAGCGTTCTCACGCGAATCTGCTTCCGGATGATGGTGATATCTCACAAGGTGTATTGTTTTGGGCAGGCTCTGTTTGGCCCTTTACACTTCCTTGGGCTGGGATCACACTTGGATGGGGGTTGCCGGGGTCGGGAGGTGACGCCTGGGTGTCATTTCTCTGGAGAACCGCACCAATGGCATTCCATGGTTGTTGCTTGTGGCTTTGACGCAGCCATTCATTGATTGCGACTGAGTACTCCTGAGACTGATGGCTACGTTGAACGTTGTCCCGAGGGACTGTGACATAGGATCGGTTGTTATCGGCCATTATATGATAATGTGTGTTGTCAAGACCTTGGGTGTCTGCTAGTTTGTTGCACAAGTGTGTGAAATTGGGAGAGGACAACCAGAATGGGTTATATATCACTCGTCAAACTTGATAAAAGAATCTTGGACTGGTGCGATACCATTTGGAAGAACGAGTCTAATATAACTTATACATCTTGTCTCAGAACCGCTTGTGTGTACTTTTGCGCTACTTGAAGGGAGCTCAGGATTTGAGTGCATTGTGCTGTGACTGGCCAAATGTCTGGATGTCCTTGTGATTCTGAGGTTCTCAAATGTGCATTGCTCGGTTTTGCCTATCCTGAGGGCGGGCTCCAACAATAGCCCGCCCTTGTCGTCCACTCCGTTGGGTTGTGCCTGGTCGACAAGCTGACCTTGCATCCAGACTCGTCACAGGGGTCCAATGAAAGCCTAGCACCCCCAAAAACCGATCCCACCTGGTCGCCTGAGGAGAAAGTCCTACATCAATTAGTAGGGATGAGGAAAATGAAAATGAGGCGTTCATAATACCATATCGATACAGAAAATTAATTGCCACCAGACTGCTCAGCTCTAGGCTGAGCACAACACAGACTACTCAGCTTTGAAATAGCAGGGTCATTGGCGAAGACGGACAATAATTATTACTGAACAACCGATTAATAATCTGGTCTTCAGAACTGTAAGGATTTCTCATTCTCGGATCACGATGTCCAGACTGCCTCAATCACCGACGCATCAACGATTTTTGACACCACAACACAAAAGTGTCTGCTGTCACGTTGGTATCTCGCGATTGAGCATGGTAAATTTGTTGCTGCATTTGATACTGGGCCCACTTTTGTTGCAGACCAGCCGTTGTTCGTGTCGGCACTGAAGTGAGAAAAGCCACAAGATCCGTGCATCTGTTCTTTTGCATCAATCGAATTGTGCCTTGATTTCTCCTGTCATAATGGATGGCAATGCCTGACCACTTTGTTCTTTTGCGAGAACGGCGGGAGACGAGATGTAAGCCCCAAACTTCACCAGGCCTAACAAAAGTACAGTACATAAACTCATCAGCCACACAAGTTTGCTTGCATGTTTTTTATACCACGAAAACAAAATATCCATATATTGATTTGCATGCTACAAAAGTACGACAGCTAACATAAGGCGGAGGAAAACAAAAGAACAAAGCGCTAAGAAGGTATCAAGTAAATGTAACAGGTATTTTTTTTCTTTTTTCTCCTTTTCTTCTTTTTGCTCTTCTGCTCAACACCATACTTTGACCCTCCACACAGCACATTTGTGCTTGTGCTACCTGTGCTCTCTTGTGTCCTTTTGCCCGGCACCAGAGCACTGGTGTGTGAGCACGCAAAGGGGTGACTCATCTTCGTCGACCATCCTCCCTCCAGAACTTCTTGTCCACTTTGTCGTCTGGAGCGTTGTTTCCGTGGTCGTGCTTGGCATCAAAGTCCCGATTGTGCTCCTCCACCTCACGCCTCTGCTCCTCAGTCAAGGTGGCCGATGCGTCCCAGCCGGGCACGCTCTGGTTGGTGATCTTGGGCTTCGCCGCAGCGTTCCTGGAAGAGGCACCCAGGCGCTTTCCGCCTCCTGTGATGCCCTTTGCGTCGCCGCCGGCGAGGGCATCCACTACGTTTGCATCCTCGTTGACGCCGCCTTTGTCGCCTTTGGGATGTTGACCTTGTTCTTGGGAGAGATGGCGGCGATGTGAGACCACTAGCGAGGGGATGGCAGGGCGCGTGAGGGTGGTGCGCGAGGCAAACCGCGCAGTAGCAATGGATCGCAGAGCAGACATTGTGTCTTCTCTACCTTCTCAATGTCTCTTCTCTTTCTTGTACTGTTTCTTTTTGTTCACACTTTCTGGCGAGGAGTCGGGGTTGACTTTTGAATGGAATGGGATGGACAAGTGAGATTTTGAAAAATAGAATTCAATTTCCTAAACCGTTTTCCTTGCGGCTCTTCCTTATAAAAACACTAATAGCTACCCCGATCAACCCATGTGTGGGTGATCTTAAAGGTTGTGCTCCATCACTTAAGTTCGCCTTAAATTTCGACCCGTGACGTCAAGGGAATGACATCACCAATGAGGTTGGCGAAGTTGCAGATCCAGCTCCAATAACACGCGAAGAGGGCCTTACTGAAAACCACCAACCTAGCCTACCCAAGGTAAGTGGAAGATGAAGCTTATCAAAATTGAGGGGAACATTGAGCACCCATAATTACACCATGGAAGGGTCTGATATACAGAGAGCTACATGATGCCCAGAAGCTTCGTGATCGCCACACTGAGACGCATGCCCGGATACAACGGGTGATTGTTTTGGTGAAGGGAAAACAAAGTGCTGTTAGACTGGGTATTGGCGCATCCCAAGTTGGGATGATAGCCGTTTCATGGGCGCAAGCTATCCTGTGGTTGGTAGCTTTGAGTGGCGTTGATATCATGGTTATCAGTGAGGGGGAGGCGAAATAGAGCTTGGAGCTGTGACGGCATTTCGGAGCACGTGTGTATCAGTTTGCGCGATTGTCCGGGGTAGCTTCTAGGGTCCCTTCAACACTTGGCTCGGATTGGGCGACGATGTCCGGGTATTTACCTATCGAACCGATGAGGGTGGCGAAGTGTCGAGTGCCAGGTATTTGTTGTGTATTGGACTAAGCCGACGGGCGATCTCTAACTATATTTGAACCTATCTCGGCACTTGTGATACTGCAGCTTGGGGGACTCTTGTGAAGCTATTTGTTACTCGTCAGGCATGAGTGATGCGATGAAGCCATCGAGAAGGGGATCAATACTGCGTGCGACAACTAGCAGAGGAGCTCAACCTCTATTAACAACGAAGGAAGGCTCGCACAAATATAGTGGAAGAGGTCGCCTTATTTCGTCCAGCCTTCAATGCAACTGTCTGCCGGAGAATATTCTTTTGAGTTACTGAAGACAGACAAATTTGCATAGACAACCGGGGTACACGTTAGATGCTAGAATTTGATATTATTGATTAGAGAGGGAAGAAATTAAACAAACAAATTAATTGAAAAGGCAGACAAGAGCGCATTTAAGGAGGTTACTAGCCATCCACACCAATGATAATTGAGTCCGATCCGGGTCTTGGCAATGAACCTGAGGGTGTACGGAGTGCTCAGGGACACGTACTGTAGAACTCAATTGGAACTTGCAACGTATGAAGATTCCATTTCTCATGATTGAGCGAGATGTACGCGAATGGTTGCGATGGAGCTGGTGTGGACCCCGGCATTGGCTGAGAGTACCCTGATGGCCATGATGACGATGTTTATCAGGGTGTTTCTCGAAGAGGAGAGACAACATCGCGCTTATCCATTGCTACCTAACTACGGACTACTGGAATTAGAGCACCTAATAGGCAGCGCAGAGAGCCAAAGAGGTTCTCATCCAGGGCAGAATGCACCCAGATCAGAGGCTAGGCGGTTGGGCACGGGAGGAGAAAGGAGTCATAGCCACCTTGGTAGAACGGGCAGAAAACTACTATAAGATGTGAACTCCTCAATGTAATTTCCAGGTGAATCGTTTGTAAAAATTTCTCCTTCTTGAGGTAGCGATACCTTGATTCACCAGTCCGACAGTCCGTGATGGATCAGCGTATACATGAAGAGGAAGACGTCTACGATGTGCTCATCGTGGGCGCAGGTCCCTGTGGCCTCTCCATGGCAGCGCGGCTCCGCGAGTACACACCCGCTGCGCTCTTCACTGACGAGGAACACCGTCGCTATCACTGGATTGGAAAGTACGGCAAGAAAGTAACGCTCAAGCACGTCAAGAGTGGGAAGATCTCCTGCGGCCGGCATGCTGCTCACCACAAGCACAAGATGCTCATCTTGGATGCCACAGATGACACTTGGATGGGCCGTTGGACCAGGCTCTTCAACATGTATGACATTTCACACTTGAGAAGTCCGATGTTATGGCATGTTGATCCTCAGGATCGTGATGCCTTGCTCGCGCATGCGTATATGAATGAGAGGGAACATGAGCTGGTTGAGATTCGAAACTGTGTCGGCAAAGAAATCAGCAAACATGGAAAGAAGAAGAACTCCCAGGGACATAAAGCCTGCGGCGCAAAGTAAGTTTGTTCTGATAATACTTGAACCATTGAGAAGAATGAAAAAGAAACTTACCTATTGTCTCCCCAATAAAGGCAATCTGCCCGTATTGCGATTAATTTGAGAGAAAGAAACGACTACTACACGCCATCAACGTCCCTCTTCTGCGACCACTGCGAACAAGTTGCCAATCGATACAAACTAGGGGCCGACCTCATTCGTAAGGAGTCTGTGGAACACATTGACTACGGGCCCGTCAAGCGCATTTCCGGTGACGATGAGCCACTATTTACCGTGACTACCAACCATGTACGACGATATGCCCGAACTGTCATCTTGGCAGTGGGACCTGCAAACGCAGCTAGGATACCCCGGATTCCAGGGATGCCTTCTTCAGAGACGCCTCCGCAGACGTGCCACAGCATGCATATCACAGAGTTACCTGCGCCTGTTGTTCAAGATCGGATAAAGGCCCATCGTGTGACAAACGTCCTAATGGTTGGTGGAGGGCTTACGTCGGCTCAGCTGTCTGATTTGCTGATTCGGAGGGGTGTCACAAAGGTCTGGCATATCATGCGAGGGCCTCTGCGCATTAAGCACTTCGACGTCGACTTGGAGTGGATGGGCAAGTACAAGAACGCAGAACAAGCCCGTTTTTGGACGGCTGACTCGGATGACGAGAGACTGGAGATTATCAAGGAAGCTCGCGGCGGAGGAAGTATCACACCTCTCTTCCACAAGCGACTGAAGAAGCACATTACCGCGAAGAAATTGGAACTTCATACCATGACAAGTCTTGTGGATGCCAGGTTTGGTGAAGGTGAGGATGGGAGTGGTATGTGGACTGTCAAGACGGATCCCCCGATCGAAGGATTGCCGACAATGGACTACATCTACTTCGCAACGGGCATCCAAACCGACTTTGAATCCTTACCATACCTGCAGACCATGCTGGCAAAGCATCCTATTGAAAGCCGCGGAGGTTTCCCTTGCATCACGGAGGACCTTATGTGGAATAAGGACGTGCCCTTGTTCATGACGGGCAGGCTGGCAGCCCTGCAGGTAGGGCCTGCAGCGCCGAACCTGGGAGGTGCGAAAGTTGGTGCGGAGAGAATCGCGTGGGCTATTGAGGATTTGTTATGCAGCCGTCGGCTGGGGTCTGTGAATGACGAGGACGATGGTGTGGGCGTTGAGAAGATGAGTGATGGGCTTGCTGGGTATCTGTCTGGCCACGGTAATATGTACAGCTCTCTAAGTGTAGAATGAATATTAAGCAATTCTTACGACGATCAACAGAAGGAGAAGAAAATAAAAAACTACAAAAATCTACTATTAAAATGATGAAATTCAGTCTCAGCGAACATATCTCCTTCAAATTGATTGATCTTCTTCCCAATCAGGCAGCCCAAGCGTATGATCATGTACTCTGTAGCGCGTAATACCATGTGTACTCATGGCTTCTTACAAATACAGCGTACTTACACTAATGATTATATTTATGAAGCTAAGGACGAGCCCCATTGTTACTTTGTTTACACATGGCACAGTGTCGTACTGAATAGCGGTAAATGGACTTTAGAGGGGCATGTATTTATATTATGCTCCGCACTATGTCGTAACTGATGTTATGCCTACTTCTACACCTGAACCCACACATGAGCCCTCATCTGGTGCGCTAAACAGTATTGTGAATGCTATATCAGGTATTTTCCATGCTTTTAGGCGTGTTGCCCCTGAATCTCCCGAGCCTGCGGAGCGTACCTAAGATGGTTCTTAGAGAAAGAGTTTGACTATGGAAATTTTATACTTGACAACCTCTTCCTCTTAATCCTCGTGTGCCTCATAGGACCTGGGTATACTAGTATATACTCCTCTATATAAAACTACGCGAGGGAATTTTGTATACTTGATACGAAACTATGACATAATGAGACAAGATGAGACTTATCTCTTGATATTTTGTGTACTTCAGAGGAGTGCATAATACAAATATAGACAACTGAATGAAATATATAAAATATGTTTGCTGAAATCTTGTTTCTTTATTTCACGATGGCGGCTATCGATATCGGATTTAATAGATTTCATGAAACAATTTCACCAGGTATTATGGCGGCAGTAATGAGGTGTACCCATCACGGTAGAGCAGGCATGCTGCCTCAACTTATTCCCCATCGACTCTGTTTAGCATATGTGCCTCTGTGATGGTGGTTGACTAAGGGAGATGGATATCAGAGTGAAGATCTCGCCGTAGGACTAAGGCCATGTCAACGTCTGAGACGGACGTTGAGATAATCTGTCGTTGTAGGTTGGTCAGCCAACTGCTTGACAAGGAAGATTAGGAGATGTTGGTTATGAGACAAAGAAAACGTGAACTGATGCTATGAACAGATCGGATCTCCCGGCATGAGGCACCACTGTAAACTGGTTTGGTGCTTAACCTGGACTGATCAAGCAGTCGAGCTACGCAATCGAGAGAAACTTGCAATCCTCACCAAGCGCATTAGCGAAGCCACCAAAGTTTTCTTACTTTCCGTCAAGTAGCGTCGCTTTACGCAAGTTGGCACGGAGATGAAGCCGTATTTATTCACAGAGCCTTTGAAGGGCTAGTGGATTGGCTCGAAGCCAGGGCTAGAACTTTGGTAGAGAGGGATATTGTACTGATGCAGCTTGTAGATGCACTGAGTTTGACGGGTGACGAAAAACCTAGGTATATCTATTCAAGAGTTTATTGGAAAGATACAGATCTCATGGCAGCACACACCTTTCTTACTCAGCAATGGATGTCGCGGTAGTGGGAGTGTGGCCTTGTTTCTAATATGCAGCCGTACGGCTGCATCAATCGCCAGCCAACGCTGCATGCAGCTCACCAGATTCGTCAAGGCTCTTTCAAAACATGTGCATCCAGAGCCTCGAGTCAAAGCCGAACCGTGAGCTTCCCCCGCTTACATACTCCTAAACACCGGTGCCTCATAGTTTACTCTTATTTATCAAGGCGGTGCAATGAGCAATGATGACGATAAGGATCACTCACTTCAAAGACTCAGCCAAGACCACGGAGCGCCTATCATATCGCAGCTAGTTGATATAGGTAGCGAGCGCAATCAACAAAGCCACATCAAGTTCTACTCCTTCATCCGCAACCTCCAGTGCCTCCTGGCGAAAGGAAAACAGCTGCGCCGCCAGCCTATTGACGCCTTTGAATTGAAAGAGTATGTTGCACTATCATATACCTGGGATCCCTCAGGGTACGAAGATCCTTACAGTGGGCGGTACTGCGTTGAGAGCTGGAATGGCAACCGCTTTGAACCCTCGGCAGTTCGGAATTGCGTTCTTGATCGCATCCTCAGCTACATGCGTTACGCCAAAATTGACTTACTCTGGATCGATGCCCACTGTATCCAGCAAGATACGTGCGGCATTGCCGCTTGCACAACTCACCACAGTTGCGCTCAGAAACGTGATGGTCTTCAAGCTATGGATCTCGTCTACCAGCTCAGCAACCACCCTGTTGCGCTGTTAGCTCGTCCTCTGCAGACCCAATCCGAGCTTGAACTCCTAGCACAAATACTCTTGGGGAACCTCGTCGTCGACGACTGCAACCTTGGGTTCTCGCTAGCGACTACCATTCGGAAAGCAAGGAAGGGCTTGCAGCTCCTTCGCGAGATCACCCGGGACGTTTGGTGGACCCGTGCATGGACTTTCCAGGAGAATTATCGCGGCGGAGTGCGAATGGTGCTACTGATCCGCCATGATCAGTATTTAGAGCGGCAGAAGCTAAACCATCAGATCTTTGGCGAGATACCAGGCGAGCTGTGCCTGGGGTCAGTCACCTTCTCCACGCAGGCGACGCGCCTCTGCCTGGCCCTCCACAACGCAGGGGTAGAACTGCCACCGGATGACAGGTGCCGGATCAATGACGTTCTTCGAGCGGCTGGGAAATATACAGCGACGCTAGACAAGTCGAGCGCAATGACACCTAGAATAGTCACCGATGTCGAGGCACGCGGGTTGTCACAGCCATGGGATCGGCTTGCTATTCTTGCAAATTGCTGTCAATATCCGGTGCGGCTAGACGGTGAAGCTCTCCGCAAGCAAAATCGTAGCCTGAGTTTGTCGGTGCTGGCCATGTGTTTACTCAATGGCGAGATCCTCGACAATAGCGACAGCAACTTTGAGCCGGTGGCCTCGCTAAGGACATCGGGGTTTCTTGAGGGACAGCAGTTTGGAGCATTCGAAGCGCCCGAAGACGACACCAAGCAGTTAACATTCAACAAGGGCTGCCGACTGACCGACGTGAAGTTGACAACGGATGGTATATTGACAAAGGGGCACTTGTGGAAACTAAGTCATGTCATTGATACCTCGAAATTTGGGAAGAAGCTGCCCCGGATTGGGAACCCTCGCGGTCGACTAACACTGACCAATCGGAAGCGTCTACTCAAGCTGGTTTTTCGCTTGAATGACCTTGGGCACTCTTCTCTCGCTGACCGGATCGACAAGTATCTTGCGGATGATGGCAACTGTGATGCCGACAAGGACTACACATCCTTTACTGATATGTATCTTCATCGCATGGCCGCTGAATTGGCAAGAGCGATTAAGGCGCGCCGAAAACTGAGGTTAGGAAGCATATGGAACCCAACAGGGCGATCGGCACCCCCCGGCGCAAGCGCAGTCTTTATAGATAAAGACGAGGACGGGGACGAGTCGTGTCCACCGCCAGAGTTTGTGTTTACCTCTGCATGGCCCCGCGATCCGGGCTCAGAGACTTACGATGCTAACGACATCGACCGCCACGTCTCGCTTGAGGTTCGCCTGGAGGAGCCGTTCCACGGCACCGGGGTCCCGCACCTCCGCGTCCGCAGGTGGCTGCTGGGGATGAGCTTCTTCTACGGGTATCCACGTACTGAAGTTATGTTTCCCTGGCCACGAGCACTTCAAGCAGTTTGAACCTATATATATTTCGCACCGCTTCGATCAACTGGCTCCATCTCAATACTAGTAGTTTTCTCTATAAGAATAGGCGCAGGACTCTCATCTTTTCACATCGGTGGCCTCGCCTGGAGCTTGAATGCGCGCAGCCATAACCACCACCATCTAGCCTATGGGTGGACAAGTGCAAAATCGCATCTCCCACCGGGGCTACTCAAATAATTCAGGCCACTGAAATGATGGGAAACGCAGCTCATTGATGGCAATGTCTAGTTCTATAGAAGTGTGTAAATACGGTCAAAAACATACTATGGTAGAAGCAAAACCCTACATGCTAATATGCTACCAATGACCATGAGTCCTCTGCCTATCCCAAAATCGTTGTTTCTCAATCGTTTCATTTTATACAATAGACCTTGCAATCATTCAATCAACCAACTAACCGCACCAGCTGTAGCAATTATTATATTCTCTCATTGGCCATTGAATTGACCCCAGTTCAACTCTGAAGTTGCGGATTCATTCGCCTGCTCGCATTTGCCCCACCGCCCTGATCCTTTAGTGGAGCTTTGACAGGGATAGGGACTCTATTTTTAAAGATGCACTGAACAGGATGAGGCGTGACAGCTTTAGCGCTAATTCGGCACCTGTACCTATGCACAAATAGCGGACTCTGCTCTTGAGTTAATCTGTAATCTGCTTAAGCCTCTCCCCTAGAAAGATCATGACGTGGTGGGCGTAATTTGGGGGGATGCTTTCTTCTTCTCTTTCTTGACAATTTTCTTCAGCTTCCTTTACTGTCGCAAGTAGCTGTAAGTTGTCAGCTTGTTATGTGAAGCATTTACCCATTCACCTTGGATGCCCAATGCCTCGTCTAGGCTCTCAGAAGGTCAAGACAGGCTGCAAAACTTGCAAGTATGTCGTGTGCCCTATATCCTCTCATTAAAAACGAAAAAAAAAGGGAATATTGGCAAATGAGAAGGCGACTGACTGCGAACCAAAATCTACAGAATCAGAAAGGTCAAATGTGATGAAACTTGGCCTCAATGTCTGCGATGCAAAAAGACTGGCCGCACATGCGATGGCTACCAGGCGCCTCCCACCGGATCTCTCTCCTGGGACGTGCTGCTTCGTCCCCAACCGTCAGTGACGCCAGCAACTAACATCGCCGAGGTGCGAAGCCTCACCTTCTTCCACCAAGTTATCGCGCCCTCTTTATCAGGACCGTACGATTCCTCTTTCTGGACTCATCTCGTCGCCCAAGCCACGCACCACGAGCCGGCAGCGCGCCATGGCGTCTTGGCCATCAGCTCTTTCTTTGAGAGCTTCTCCGAGACGACGTGCAGAACCGCGGATAATTCCTTCGCCATCCACCACTACAACCAAGCGATAAAGCGGTTACTGACAACTCAGATTCATGACATCGACACTATTCTCACAGTTTGCGCTCTCTTCATTTGCATTGAGTTCCTCCGGGGTGACGAGAAAGCCGCCATCAGCCACACGCAGCATGGTATTCGCCTCTTGAGCACGCGCGGAGGTAGCTCCCAGCTCGCCGCCGTCTTCTCCAACCTGACTCTTTTCCCTCTCTTCTTCGGGGCCGACACACCCGTGCTCATGACCGACTCGCCGCGACCCGATCGTACATTTCAGAGCATCATCGAGGCCAAGCATTGTCTCGATGTCATCATAGCCAGAACTATCTGGCTAGTGCGGCGGAGTGAGCAGTGGCAATTCAGCCCCATGCCGTGTGAGCCACTAACGCCGGCTATGCTAGATGAGCAGCGCGAGTTGGCGGAAGCGTACGATCACTGGGGCAGTTCGTTTTCCACATTCCAAGCTAGGCGGGGGATTGAGTTGTATGACGACCCAGAATCTCTTGCACTCAAGATTCGGTGGAAGGCGTTCAGCATTTGGGTTCGGAATTGTCTTAATAGGGGGGAATCAATATACGACAAACACAAGAAAGATGCGGAGGAAATCATAGATATGGCCCGGGCTGCGCTCCGTCACGAGATCGCAAGTTCCGCGGGCCGCCCGAAGAAATTCATGTTTGACATGGGGTTCAGCCCCCTTATGCATTTTCTGGTCCTCAAATGTCGCTATCTGGGCCTCAGAGTACAGGGCCTGGCTCTGATGAAGGCCTTGGCATGTTCGCGGGAGTCTTTGTGGGATTCGGCTTCCATGCAGGCAGTCGGGAGAAGGGTCATTGAGATCGAACATGGCATCGAGCTGAAGCGGGAAGTGCTGGAGAAGCTCGATAACGATTTTGAAGACACGGAATTGCCACCAGAGATGAACAGAGTTAGAGGATATACTATGGAAGATATACATCGTTTTCGTCCTCAAGAGGGCGTCAGGGCGCACCGGCGTCCAGTCCGTTTTCTGATGTGGGGGGCTGATGGAGACACAGTGAGGAGGCGTGAGATGGTCACGGTATATACATGAACTGTTCTGACGTTCAATTAAACTCAAATACAAGCAATTGCAAACGGACTCATTATTTATACAAGTGGCTTAGCTTTGAGGGAACTGGGGCAAATGCGAAAATAAGAGGGCAGATTTCCGGGGAACCTGGTGTTGGTGTGGTTACGTGAGAGGCTAGTAAGGCTGATGAGGCGGATCGACAACACGGGTCCCCTGGTTCTGCTTCTGCTTCTGACTGGTCTGCTCGGACTATGGAGCGACTGAGCCCCCCCTCAGGAACACGTCGTCTCGGGGGCTGTTGATGAGGAAGAGGCGCTGCAGCCAAGGAATGACAAAATGTGAAGCGCAGAAAGCATGACGGCGGTGCATATAGAATGTTGAGGTTATAAATGATGGGCCTGTTCGCTCAAAACTTGCTTTAACTTCTATATACATTTCTTTTACTGACACATTTATCCATTTCCTCTTTTTGGACTATCATGCAAGTTATATTCTCAAGCAGAATGCGCTTTTATTCCAGTTTACTACTGCAACTCATCTGTGCCATAGCCAGCTCCTTCGCCCTGGCAATACCCGCACCCATACCAGCCGGAACTCCAACATTGCTTGCGCAAGTCTCCCAGCGACAATCAACAGATAATTGGGAGAGATTCAATACGATTCTGAACGGACACCGATCCATCACTGCGGCCGTTCTGGCCTTTGCAGTTCTGTTCGCCGCGTTGACGGCTGTACATGCTTGGCAAACCGCCAAGTTCAAAAAGTGCTGTATGTGTTTTCGTTCATTAGGCTTATCAAACAAAACGTGTAAATATTGGCGTGCTAAAATTAGACATTTTTGGTTGATTTAGACGTTATTCTGGGTCATTATCACGGTCACAGTTTGAGAGACGAGGGCTTTCCTCTTCAGAGAGAGAAGCACCAAGCATCATCAGAGTAGTATTTTCTACCTATTTCTTTCGGATTATTTGTCTTGTTGCCCACCTTCTCTGTCCTCTATCATAGGCAACCTTGTATCCAATTCGAAGAAAGATACGAAGACGGGCTCACCAGTGATTGTATTGTGCTCAGGGTTAAGTGTAGCCCAATGGTGAGCTGACGGAGATATGACTCTCCTTAGGGGGTAGACTACCCAAGATACCCATAGAAAGTACCTTAATCACACATAGAAGAAAAGTTCTTAGATATGCAAGTATAGAAATAGAGCTACCTCGGGCGTCGAATAGCGGAATATGTTAGACCTCTTTGGGAGCGCCGCTTACCAAACTTCTAACAACTGAGCTCCCAGTGGACCTGTCATGGTTAAACCCGCCACTAGGGATATGAACAATGTGATTTAACGGCTGTTGAATTGATCAAATGAAGTAATTTAACTGTTACTAAACTCAAGACTTCTCTTTTCTTTGTCTTGGATACCGTAGCAAGACCTGGCTGACTGCTTATAGGTAAATTGAAGCTACTTTGGTATCCGGCCTCTTGTACTTTGCCGCCTGCCCCTTAGGATCTTGGCAAGCCATGCCGTTCGAATAACTTTCGGTCAACTATTGGACTCCATTTGTGTTACTTTTACTGCTTTTTAATTGAAACTCGAGTTCTGTTGGCTGTTTGCTAACCCCGTAGATGCTGTTGTTGAACTCTGAGTGTACGGTGGAGGGTCGGCCGCAGTGAGGTCAAATACGATCTCAGATTGCGGGGCTGGTACGCTCAAATGTAGCGAGCTAGAACCAGAGTTATGGCTGCTTTCGATATCTCTGTGCCCTTCTAACCCAGGGAGTGGGTGTCTCATTCGATAGAACCCGAGGAAGATGTAGAGATAAAGCGCGATGTACTCTGGAACCAATCCCATTATGATGTATATGAGTGATGACCCGTAAATAGGGTTCCATATTGATTCATGGTTGTCGATTGTAGCTTCGAATAGCAATCCGTACATTATTCGAATAAAGAGCGTTGGGACGGTAGCGATGGCTAGTTGCACATACTAGAGACAGATGCTATGTTAGCCGGAATAGAACCTTGTATAGGCCCTGAATAAAGCAATTACTTACAATTAATGTGCCTGTGCCCAAGTTTCGCCGTTGGCTATGGAGTTGAGCCAGCTGGGCCACTGCCAGCGACGAGACGAGCAGCACGATGCTATAGCCGACTATAGCCAGAGTTTTGGGTGCTTGAGACAGCTGCCCCGAGCTTGCAAAACCCGCACTTATTATCAGAAGTATGAGTGAAGTTATAAGTGCAATCCTTTGGATTGTGGGAAGTAAATATATTCGCTGCGTCGTCCCGGCGGTCGAGTCTAGCCTGTGTCACAACGAGTCAGATCCCTTTCTTAGTGAGCAGCCAAGTCCAGGTCTGGGCCTACACGAGACAGATAATTCCGAGGGTTGACCATAGAACAGCAACCAGGCCAATGTTGAGCAGAGCCAAAGAAGCGGCCTCTGGATGGAGGTTATTCGTGGCTTGACCGTTCATGATGGTAACAACACCGCCAATTAGCCGCACTCCATTCCCTGTTAGTGGCGGTTTTATACGAAAATTGAGCAAATGAGTTAGACTACTTACACAGGGAAAATATAAAAAGAGGATACCATGCCTGTCTAGGTTTATTTCTCCAATTTAGAAAGAGGACGAACCCTGTCACGGGAACGAGGGGCGTATAAAATGCAACCTGTGCGATTGCGACAGAAGTATGGGCGTTGTCCATTTTATTTTGTTCCGGTCCGAATTCCATGGTAGCTGTGCAAATGCGAAATAATCGTACTCTGAAATTCGAGGAAATTCATCTTGTTATCAAGTATCACGATCGCCTCAAGAAGCGACCCATCCTGAGGCCCAATATCGAGGCCAGGGCGGCTATGGGGGCCAGACAGGCCAGGGGCTGTGCAGCCCTAGTTATGACTTCTTGAGCAGACCATCAAGCTTTGGAAACAAAAAATCAGCAAATTATTCGACTAATTGTTGTTGGTTGTTTCGTTTCTTGTCTGTTGGTCGCTGCGTGTTGGTCGTGTACCCTGTCTCTGACTCGTGGCCAAGGCAGACTTGGCTTTTGAAGAGTCCAGCGCGGCTCTCCGCCACAAAACGAAAGCGATCCTCGGGCAGATTTGCCTGTACTATGTTTGGCACTCGTATGTTTTATCTTCCGGGTCTTCATAGTAAGCTCCTTTCTTCAGTGAACAAGATATGGGATATCGAGAAGGTCGAGGGAGGATTTAAAGACAATATGACACGCCATCTTAGACACAAACGACAACATTGCAGATGCAATAATAGCACAGACGAGGATTGAGGTATGATAGATGCATGAAAAACCCCACAGATTCCTGGATAGGGAAAGATTACACAAAGGTTCTGCAGCACGGTGGTTCGGTGATTTTGTGTGCACTGCCCTTGAACAGGCACAGCCACCGTGATGCGGTGTGCTCTCTAAACGATGCGTTTATACACGCATGACAGTTGAGAGACAGCTAAGCGCCCAGATTCGCGTGGGTCTTGTATGGTACGCACAGTCTCCGCGTATCGTGGTTCTTTGACAAGATATCGCAAAGAGAACTACTCTTCCTACGGCCTAGACTGGTTGGTTAGCCGCAACGCGTAGCTGGTAGTCCCAGTTCCGTTGTTATGGTCAATAGGAACACGATGCAAGAAACATCTCCACGACTACAAAATGAAATATTGCTCGATATTTTTTTTAATGATAATGCCGTACATGTATTGCTATCTATACAAATCAGGAACTGAGGAAAGGAAAGAAAAGAGACGTCGACCTTTTTCCTGTAGACAGGAAAATGACCACCCTTGAATAGTAAAAGCACCGGCTCTTTTGACTGATAGACCAATCGATTTGAATTGGTTTGCAATAGTCTTGACCAGCTGAGTTTTAGGTGCTTCAACGGGATGCCCAGATACTCACAGAGCGTTTGGGAGGGCTCATGCGATGGGACCAGATGATGTTTAGCAAGCGGCGAGCGGTACCCGGGGCATGGCTCATCCAGCAACTGGTACCGTGGGCTCATGAATTCTGTGTCCCCCACGTACATGATATCAATGAGTTGCTATCTCACGTCCGGGGGGCCAAAATCCTGCCAAGCCGTATCTCTCGCCAAGATGCTATCCATCTCGGTTTCAGTAAGGTCCCCCGCAATGAGAGCTCTCAGAACTGCCCTCTTTCTAGCTGGGCGATTTGTAGCCTCGTCGACCTCATTGCTGCCAGTGGCGGAGTGGTTTCGGCCAGCAGAGCTGCCCTTCCCGTGTTTCGTAGCATCACGTTCTCCTTGATCTTGATTGCTAGCTTGACCAGTACTTAATGTCCTCCTCTTCACAATATTTTGGCCCTGCCCTTCACTTTCGGCGTCAGCATTTGCGCCACTCATCATGTTATTCGCAACGGTCTCGGTGTAAGCACGATATATCTGCTGTATAGCGTCATTGATAACCCTCCTTATGGCCGTTTCCTCTATATCACCCAAGACAAATTGGTCCCTGATCGCATTTTCAAGGATATTTCCACCCTCCCTCTCGACAAACTCGATGTAGCTGCTCATGTCTTCCGAGTGTTCCTTGTTGAGATACGGCGAACTAGGCGGCTCAACACCAGGGAAGAGCAGTGCGAAGATCTCGTACCACTGCTCTGAAGTGGTATGCTTCTGGTTCGCCCGCGTTTCACGAAGTTGCTTCAGTTGGGTGGTCGTCATGCCTTCTGGGCGCTCGCTTAAAGGCCGCTCTTGACAGGTTGATGCTCTAATATGGTCGTATGAATCTTCGTCATCAGAGAATTCCTTCATGCAGCGGGGACAGTGAATCGGTTGTTGATGATTTCGAATCAGATGCTGTTTCACATAAGAAATTTTCTTCAAGAGATATCTGTGGCATCTTCGATGTCGTATTGGGTCTTTTTTGTAGTACGGGCAGGCCAGGCTCCGATCGTCTTGGTCTTCAACCGAGTCTCCCGTTTTGACCCTCTTGATTTTGGTCCCGCTGAACCCTTCACGGTCCTTCTCGTGATTCGGGCTTTGCCTGGAGAGCGTTCGTTTCTTTTGGTGGTTGTTAGAAGCTTGATCGTTTTGGTGTCCTTCTTCTTCATGTCCTGGGGGGTCACTGTCTCCGTTGGATCCATCGCTATTGGCTGGTGATGCGTAGTCAACCGGAATGCTATCATATGGTATCTCGAACTCGGGACTGTTTCTTGGCATTTCTTGAGGAAGATGCGGGGAATCACTCCGTAACTCCCAATCCAGGGGACTTTCATGCGCAACAGGGTCCTCAGTTTCCCAGGATGCATCCGTGATGGGTGAGGAAACAGGTGAGGAATCAGTGGACGTATTAGATGGTGCCGGTGATGAGTCTATGGAGGGACTTGCCGAGGCCAGTAGAACATGGTCGATTCTTTGAGCTGAAGGAGATATGGATAGCAGGGGAAGATTTGAGAAAAGTTCACAGTCCGTGCCATTGTATACCGCGGGTGCCTGCTCTCCGCCTTCCAGTCCTACATCAGCCTGGTTTTGGAGGAAACGCGGCAAGTCAGAAGTATCGTGACGGGAAACTGATGATCCCGACCCCGCTGTTCCGCTCACAGTACTGATTGTATCTTGTTGGGTGAGTGACGGCAGGGAATCCTCGGGGGGTACTTGTCTCATCTCGTTACTGGCGGTCCACGACACCGGAAGGTTTTCTCTCGGAGGAGAGCTCAAGTGTGGACGAGCAAGCCGGTTCTTGTCGCTGTTGGAATTATCAACCCAACTACCGAGGCCATGAATGATGTCGTCTTTATAGCCAGCCATCTTGAAGAAGCAATATTCTGCAGTGTTCTCCGTGATTTTTTCGACGAAGAGAAAACTGAGCAACTTCTCACAAAAACTTGAGTGTGGCCACCGAGGCTCTCTCCAGATTTTATATGTCCAGACCGCCGATTTGCGAACCCAAGCACAACTTTTTTTCCCTCATGCGACACTTAGGGCAGACCCGGGGCCTCACTGTCTCATCGCCTTTTGCTCGGTGTGTCCTGCGTTTTCCTGATTGCCTTCTCGGGACGCCTTTCACACGGGGTTTTTTGGGGGGGACCAAAACTGATGCCAGGCGAACCACAAGTGACTTATCACGAGATTGTGTAACAATGGGAAATGAAACAAGGCAAATCTCCCGAGGACAGAAAAACAGCAACAGCCAGGCAGCGGTGTGATCACAACATGTTTTCAATCACTCTGTTCAAAAATAGCCACAAGCAAACCAATCAGACCTCGAAATGGCAAGTGTGACGAGTCCACGCATTGTTGGCATCCTCGGAGCCAATGGCCACACAGCACAGAGCCAGGGTCCATCCCGGCTTAGCACAACAAGTTGTTGGTTGGGCGGGAATTGGGCCGGCGCTACACGCCTCTCGGGCGATAGCAACTTCACACAACTGTGCGCTCTCTGACTCTTTGCTGCAGGCTGTGGACTAAGCACCAGTTCTGCCAATTGTGCTGGTGTCAGTAGTGTGTGGGTGTGTGCTGTCTTTGCAGCATGCATTTGGTTCAGTCATGGCCCATGGTCCATGGTCCATGGTCCACGACCAGACATGCAGTGGGCATGGCTCCCTCCCGTGCAATGTCCAAAAAAACTCTTTGTTTTTATCTGCTTTTACGCCAGTTCCTACATTTATTTCCCCTTCCCATTCGCACCGTCGACAGCATTACATTTTGCATAGAGGCCTTTTTCTTCTTCTCCAGCAGCATCGACATTCAGAGAAAGCCGTCATTCTTGGAATAGAGGACCAGAAGCGCAGCATTTCCCTTTCTGGCAACTGTTTTCCCAATATGGCATTGCGGCCGCCCGCACCGCCACAGGCCCCGGCCGCCCCCGCGCAGGCCGCCCCGAAGGCCGAGAGCATCAGAGCGTATGTTGGAAGTTTTGATGGACATCGTGGCAATGATACGTATGCAGTTTCGCCTTGTCTTGCTTGTTCAAGTTTTTGCGGGAGAAAAAAAACAATAAAAAAAAGACAGGAAAATCATGGCTAACTTGTGGTTAACAGGATCGCCCGTCACCCCCCCGCACACGTCACGGCCGAATACAACGGCTCATATCGTTACCGCGCGACCCCGGTGGACACTGGCCCCGTGACTGAGCGGCTGCAGTCCCTTCGGACAGTTAGCAACACTGTCGTCGACTGGAGGACCTACCAAGACTCGAGAATACAAGCTGGTCAACAGAGAGCCAGCAAGGCGTTACAAGATTTCGGAACCCAGTGGCATCGCAGGACTGGCGGGACTGGCGGGACTGGCAAATGAGGCCGCGAGCTCTCTCAAAATATATGTATAATGTGCATATGGCTTAGACGACATGTCACGGAGCCAGAGGGGGCTGATGGAAACAAAGTGAAAAGTCGTGAGATAGCCACGATATATACAAATGAAAAAAATTACATACGATCAAAAATGGACTTGTAATCTGTATAAGTGACTTAGCCCTGAGGCAACTGAAGGATGGTTGAAAATAAAAGGGGCAGATTTTTCAAGACAGGAATCTGTATGTAAAAAATGGTTACGGGCTTCTCATACTAACTTATGTACACGCACAACCAGCTGTGCCATTTATGAAAGTTGCGCACGGTATTAGGTAAGGGTAATGATAGGGATCGAGCACATCGACCCCCAGTTGTATCTCCGCATCTGACTGGCTTGCGGGCTTGCGGGAAACACGGCAACATTTTACCTACTTGAGGCCATGTTAAAGACATGGGCATTGATCCTTTGACATAAAGAAACAAGCAGAAGCTCACTCTTATAAAAGCAGCGAGTCTAAAGTACCTAGCAGACATCATTAAGCTAAAATAGTGTAGTTAAAACAGGCGCAGCACCCCTTCCAAAAGGAAAGACGCTGTATAAACCCTTGTGTCCCCTTTCTTGTCTCCCATATCCTAGTCGCGTACCATAGTGTCGAAATGCCATAGTGTCGAAACTCGATTGGCCGAAGGTAATGATGCACACTCCAATGCATCTAATCGCCAAGCAATTGTATGCGATAATGCCATTAGTAAAAAGAAACAGAGCGAAAGCTCAAGAGAAAGAAGAAAAAAAAAGCAAAATCAAAGAAAAGGAAAGCGCACTGACTCTCGGAACCATCGCCGGCCTGTCTGTTCTCAACATCTCTGTCCAACTCTGGAAAGACTGATCGCCATTTGCTCCTCGGAGGTGGATCCAACTGGCGTGGTCCACTCCGAGAGAGAAGTGGCAGTGTATCGCGGTTATTGTCTTGCATGTCACAAAAGTTCAGTTGGGAATGGTGGTGCAGGACGAGTGGTAGGAGAATCGTTTCGTTTCCGATAGCAACATGGAGCCCGTGAATGTATCTTGTCGCGAAGCATGCCATATGCAATATGAGATCGAAGAAAAGCGCAAGAAATGAGCATCCGAGTAAAACCTAGAATTACAGAGGCACCATCATATAGTAAGAATCTCACCCAACCATTGCAGTACAACAGGTGGTGTTCAAATTAGGTCAATTGGTATTGCAGTATCACGCCCATTTTGAAATAGTCTCGCCTTCAACTTTTCTCCAAAATAGGAATTGTATTATCGTTAAAGATATTTTGGTTTTATACCCTAATTCAACAATACTATTATAATAAATGAAATACTTGCAAATAATACGTTTTTGAACAATAGAATCTTTATATCTTTGTTATAAATCTGTACTTGCTTTTTTTCCAATTTTCTCTCCAACTTCAACACCTCGTACTATTTTCGCTTGCAAGATGCTCTTGCAAAATATTGCTCAGCTGCCACTTATTGGTCCCCTTCTCGCCGCACCTCAGTAAGTTGGGGTATTATAAATAATAGTAAGCTAAATATAAGTAGCAGTGCTGTACGCTAAGATCAATTCACTCTTTCTGCCTTCCAAGGACACGATTGTGAAGCGGCTTCATTCACCTGGACCATTGACATTGACGTTGTGGCCTTTGAGAGTGAGCTATGTTTTTTATGGGGAGATGGGACCGAACCTATCAATTCGGCACGTGTTGATGGGCTCCCAGCTGGAACGTGTGCCCATGTTCAGCTTTACGAAGAACATTGTGGCATTGACGGGGAACGACCTGTTGATAAATACATTGGGCTGAATGGCGTTTGCTTTGGCAATGGGGCTCAGAAGGGCGAAGTTTATAGAAGATTGGGAGTCTGGCTCTACGATTGCCCAGTGCAGGAGTCGAGTCGGAAGGTTGGATTGTGAGTACGTTTTCTGTCTCTATCGCATCGCTTCGCATTATGCTTCGTATTATCTTGCACTTATCTCTCTCTCTATCCCTTTCTACACAATATTTATCTTATTTTATGCTATGTTTCCCGCTTCATATCAGACAAGCACCTATAAGCAAATTCAACTCAGTGGTTCCACTCTGCATCTGTTGCGTGGCCCAACGGCCCAGACACCGCATAATCAGTCGTCACAAAGGCCCTGTCCACCTCTCCCAGTCCCTCCGCGCAATACTGCAGAGTCTCCGCAATATCATGCGAGCAGTTCAGCGGCGTCTTCTCGCCCAACAGGATGTCAAACTCTACCCAAACTCCGTCACCCGCATGGTACGCAGTCACGTTCTTGAATCCCGTGACAACGGGCGAGAAGCGATAAGCGAGGTAAATCAGCTTTCTGAGCGTTCCCGTGTCGGCCGCCTCGCCAGACAGTCTCACGACGTTGCTGAAGCACGTGTGGCCCCAGTCGTAGATGATGAAGATGGAGAGAAGCCCGGCGCCAGCTGGGTCAAGCCACCAGATGCCAGCTCTGTAGCCGATTAGAGGAAACAGTAATGACAAGGTGTTGAAGATGACGTCCGTCTTGCAGTCTTGAACTAGGGCTTGGACCTGAGACGTCTTGATAGGGTAGCACCGGATGCCGATGGCACCTTTGATGACAATGGTAGCCAACAACGACCCGACAGCGGCCCAGCTAAGGATCTCCGTTTCATGATTTGGTCTCATGAGTCGCACGGCCGACTCTTGGAGAATCTGGAGGAAGGAGATGACCATTATAATTGAGAAGACTAGAATTCCGAGGGGTTCCAGCCGCCGCTTACCGACGGGGAACCGAGCACGAAGGGCCTGCAACCGCCACAGGACAAGACGGTTCGTCGACCACACTATCAATGTGCACAACAGATCGAGCGCAGAGTCTACGACGGACGCCACAAGTGATAAAGATCCCGTAGTAAAAACGGCGAATGATTTTCCCAGCAGGAGCAGAATGTTGGCCATGATGTTGATGTTGATAGCCACCTTGGCCTGCCGGCTGGCCTTGCGTCGCTTCTCTTTCTCTTCATCCGGGAGAAGCTCGCCGATGTTTCCCTGAACGTGCTGGATGCCACCTCTCCGTTCCAAGTCGCCGTCGTGATCCGGATCTGGGTTCATTGACTCGAGCGCATCGTCGGCAATAGCCATGACAACGGCATCAACCTCAAGCCAGTCGTTGAGGCGCTCATTCTGGTCCTTATAGAACGCGCGAAGCTGCTTGTTCTCTATTTGCTTGAGTTCCTTCTCCGACTTGCGGTACTTCTCAAGTCCCTGCCTGTCAATGCCGTGGAGGAGGGCCTCCTTCAGTTCTGTGCGGCGGGCATCTTCAAGGACTGTATGGGCTGCGTCCTGGAATCTGAATGCCCGCGGTCTGCTTCTTCGTCTTGAACCCCATCTGAAACCATCACGAGTAAACAAAGATCCTGTTTCCAGGTCCCGAGGGTGCTCATTCTTCCGTCTTCTTCGCCGGGTATCCTGGCCGGTGTAAGAGGTGTTGTAATCCCTATTGAAGGTTCGTTTGCCAACCATGATGCTTCGATTACAGAGGCAACCCAAGATTCAAATGTGAGTTGAAGTGATATGAAATAAAACTCAGACAATAATAAATCACTGCATGTTTTTCCTGAAGAGGAACATTTAAGGCAATTTTTACTGCCTGTAATCAAGGTACAATGAATGCTAGCTTCTTGTAGTGATGCCCCCTGTTATTGAGGTCCTGGTACATGACGTAGATGAGACATGGATACTTTGGGCAACGGAAATGGCGGCACCAAAGCTGAGACTGATCGGCAATGTACTGATTCCCAGTTTCTTGCTTAGCTGCCGAGGAGCAGACTACGGTGCTTTTTTTTGTTCGATTTAGCTCGCAAGAATCGCAAAAATCTAGTCTGAATCGAGTCTTCGCGGCCTGGCTGCGTGCTCTGTCCTTGTCTCACATTCTTCCGCGATGCTGCTGCTGCTGCCGTCCATTCCTAGTGGGCGAGTGGTGGTACTCCACACCAATGTTCAACCAAGTTTATATATGGGAGGACAACCAAAGATGACGCACAAAGCCATTATATTAGGTAGCCTGCAGGAATCTGACATTTGACAAACTTCCAGTCCACAATGAGGAGAGAGGAGTGTTCTATTTAAATCTTTACAAGGATATGCACCAAGAGAAGCACGTATATACCCTATTCTACCCTACCCCCCCGCTACCGCATTCTCACTCCCCTCCAGATTCAACGTCATTTATTAACCTGAATTGACACCCTGTATCGCACACCCTCAATCACTTCCAAAAGCATCTTCGCCTTTCCATGCACTGTCTAACTTACAGTCCCTTATGCAAGAGCTCTCATTGCAACCCAAGGCACAAGCACCCCAACTGTAGGAACCCAATGCCCCCATGCCTTATGCTGAAGCTTCCCTCCGCCCAACGTCCACACAATCCATCCGTCGCACAGCCCTGTAAACACAATGCCCGCCAGCATCACCGTGACGCCTTGGTTGTTTCCCAGGTACTGCAGGCCCAGACACGTCAATCCCAGGGCCACGTCGCGTACTGCTTTGGCGTAGACGAAGGGTGACATTGGCGATGACAGCGACGAGTCGCCGCTGGCGGGTTGTTGGTGAAGTGATGCCTGCTCCTGTGGACTGGGAACGCCAAAGAGCGAGTGCGCCGCGAGAGGGTTGCGCAGCGCGGAGAGGCCGGTGAAGACGAGGGGTGCGCCGACGCAGTACACAGAAATAGAAGAGTAATTTGCCATCTTGACTGATGGTTGAAGCGACCTAATATTGTATTTTGAAATAGTGTGTTCGTATTTGTGTTCCCCTTCGAATAAATTCTTGTGGACGAAGCACTGTTTGAAAGGCGCGCATAACGAGGAGGAACTAACTAAACAAATTCCTAGTTCACATATAGGCGCCTGACAAGGCACATCTTAATCCAGCCGCACTCACTATAAGGTGTTCATTCAACATTGTGTAAAGGCAATAATCCCTGTTAATAATTCAATCGAACGAAAACAAAAATCAAAAGGCTTCCCAAAACTAGGTAGTTCATCATTCAAAATTTTATCATCGTCTTTCCATCTATTGATACAATTCGTAAAATTTCCAATTTGATTCCGTCCCGTGAATAACCCATCAATCACACTGATCTCCATTCCATCATGTCAAAAAAACGCCTAGCTGCTATTCGTATCTAATACATAAATGTGATCTTAGTAAAAGACAAAGTTCGCTCATATAATGGTGCTTTAATTCTGTGAGCCCAACCTCATTGCGTTCGCAAGTCTATGTCTCGCGCTCTCGCGGCGCGAATCTCGTCCGGAGCCTTGCTGGTATGTTGAGTCTGTGCGGCCCGCGTTCTCATAGTATGCCTCTGGGTCGCTCAGGCCGACCTTTTGGGGTCGGGGTGGTGGCGCGGGCGCAGATAGGTCATGTTGGCCGTTGTGATAGACAGGCTCCCACTCGGTGCTAGTATCTGGTCGGTAGCCAGATGCCGGGCGGTTCAGGTTCTCCCGTCGATATTGCTCTGGAGGGGTCATGGCATAGCCGCCGGAGCGCTGTTCGTCACGGCTCTCGCGGCCATCACGACCATCGCGGTCATCACGACTCTCACGCGCGACTCGACGTACAGATTCGTGTCTGACCGGCTGAGATGGTACGGGCGGGGGTTGCGTTGCAGGAGCTGCGGGTTGGCGATTGCTGTAGTCTCCGCTAGGTTGCTCATCTTCGTCCGTCACCGATTCGTCCTCTGGCTCATCGTCGTAGACTCTCAACTCGCTTCGCATAGCAAGACCAGCACAGATAGTCCTAGCCTCCTCAATAGCCTTCTTCTGGGCCTGAAGTGTCTTGCGTCGTTCACGAGTCTCTTTATTCTCTGCAGCGATGCCTTCGATAGTAGCATCCTTCATGCGCAAAATCTCAATGGGGTTGAACAGACGAAGCATACCCAAAAGTAGATGTCGTTCAACAACCTGGGTGATAACGTTGCGCGTGAAGATACGGGCAGTGAGGTCATAGTAGATGAGCATCTTCTCCAGAACCTCCTCGGCTTCAGAGTAGGTGCCACCATTCTCAGTAGCATCTGCGCGCCACTTCCTCAGGCGATCCTCATATTCAGGGTCGAAGGGTTGGACCTCAAGCTCCATATCGTCAGTCAAGCGGCCAAGTTCCTTGTCTGCGCTTTCCATCAACTCCTTCATCTTGATCTCGAGGAAATGCATGCGAAGGGGATCGCGCATGCGCATCGGCCAGGCGTAGTCAATAACATCAGCCAGAAACTCATTACAGATGACACCAAGATTATCCTTGTACTCTTGAGCCAACACAGGCCAGTTTCGAGAGTAGTCCTGGAAGAGGATGTAAGGAGCTCGGGGATTGGAGTCAAGAGGCAACTCATTACCGCGAATCTGTCGGAGAAGGGGCTCGACCTCGTGCTCGGCAAACTCCTTCTTGCTGCGATCTCCCACAACACCGGCTTGGGGAAGGTTGGCAGCCGGCGCGGCAGCCGGTACGCCCTGCTGGAAGGTGACTTTGCGGCCATGCTGGCGGAATCGTCGAGCAAATCGTTCGCTTTCCTCACGGACGCGAGCACGCAACTTCTGTGATGGCGTACCTTTTGGGCTGGACTGTCTAGCGAAGAACTTTTCTCCAAACGGGTTCTTGTAGTTGCCGTTGACGGCCGGGGTAACGAGATTGTTTGACGCAGTGAAAAGCTCGCCCATATCAAACCTCATCTCCTCGACGGTGTCTCTTCCCACTCCCATGGCCTTGAGCTGGGCTTCGCAGCCCTCGAGGGCCTCCTGGATCTGGCGTCGCAGAGTCTTGACATGCTTTCCAATATGGCGCTGCAGCTGAGTGCTAAGCTTCTGCCGAAGAGCAGCAATTCCCCACATCTGAGGCGGAAGGTGAGCCCATTTTCCTCGAGTAAAGAACTCGGCCTCTCGATTAGCTCGCTCGTCGGGTGTCTGCCAGCGATCGTTGGGGCCGGGGTTCAGCAGGACATACCAGCCCAATTTGAAGTTGTTCTCCTTGTCTTTGTTGGTGACAAGCTCGATGAACTTATCCTCTAACCCAATTCGCTCCGTCATATCAGGTTTCGTCAAAACACCGATAGTTCGAGAGCCAGCTGGGTCAAATTGACGGGCCTTTTTGAGAATAGGAGCCTGGACGTAGTCGTTGTTGCCTCCGATGACAGCAAGGATGATGGTTCGCGGGCTCTTCATATAACGGTCAGACAGGGCCTCGATTGTTTGAATATCGGCCTCTGACTGATCGCGGTTGGCAACACGGACCAAGCCGGGAAGATCGACGAGTGTGAGCAGCGGCATGTCAGGGCCGCACTTCTCAACCACGAGAATGTCGCGAGCGGCAAAGCGCCCAGGTATATTGCGAGGGGCGATGAGTTCAGTTGCATCTCGCATCATCTGTTCGAAGGGAGTTTCGCCAGTAACGTTGCCGCCATACTGAAGCAGTCGAGCTTGCTCGTTGTAAGGGCGAGACTTGTCGGGGATGATTGACACTCTCAGCTTGGTATCCTTTGCTCTGCGTAGTCGAATTTCGGTCGCAAACCGTGTGCAGGCGCCGGCATCGCGAGGAAATGGTGTACCGGTGAGGGCTTCAAGGACGGAGCTTTTACCAGCTGACTGGTCGCCAACAACGACGATCTGGGGAAGCTTGATGTTGTCAAGCTGGGCAAATTGGAGTTTGTCGATAAGGTCCAAGAGGCCGCGCTGCTCGTTGGCAAGACCCTGGGTATCCAGAGAGGACTCGATGGAGGTGGGCATCGCACGACTGGGTTTGGAGTCAGCGACAGCAGCTGCTTGTGTGTGATCTGGGGTAACGACGAACAGTGAGCCCATGCTATCGCAGCAGAGGTTTTGAGAAAATTACAAGTTCAAGTTGTTCAAGTTCGACTCCGGGTTCAGCTTGAAAATAATAAGGCTCTCGCACTTTGCACTTTGGGTCAGTCAGGGCTTTCTTATATAGATACGTACCTAAGAGCATCTGCCTTGGACAATTACGTTGCGCTGCCCCTCAACAATGAAAGTGGTGAGCCATGATTTGCCAAGACTCACAGTTAATCTGGTTGCCTCCGTTCACAGTGGGCAAGGTTGCGTACGTCAGTACGTAGGAGGCAACCTTTTAGAGATTGGCGTCATGGGATGGATGCTTCTGGGCTTTCAGCTGCGCCACAAAACAGGGGATTGGTTGGGAGTTCTTGACATGGTGGCAGTGCACAGTGAGAGATGCGAAAAATTACAGAGTATACTTGACATTTGCAAATCTAAGAAGATTATTATTTCATGGTGAGTAGAGTACCTCTCATTTAAATTATATCGATAATTCTCATGACGGTCGCATATCAGAAGGATTATTTCAAAACTAGGCCAGTCGGGGATGTCTCACACTTAGATCAGTGGAGGTTTCACACAGCGGCCAACACACGGCTCGGTAGGCGGAAACTGTGCTGAAGTGCGGATATGGCGCACTACGGGTACGTTTGACTTCCTCAGGGGCAGCACATGGACTAGATCCCCACAAGGTTTAATCAGATCTCTTCAAGCTAGCATGTGCATGTAGCCAAGAGAGACGTTTTCATTTACGGTGATTTTGCTCCGGTAGTTACCTGATAGACATTTACGCGGAGGTGGCACAACACAGCAAAGGTAAAGTGTGGCTGTGCGGGATGCCTCTGCCGCGTACAGATGTGGCGAAATTCCGTACACCAAACAGCATGGCACCAGCACTCGCAGCTCTTGAGAAATATGTAAAATGTAGGAGGTTACTATTACTTTGCGTAAGAAGCCACTGGCTGTTTTCGTTTCACCAAGATCCAGTCCAGAACATTCCCAACCTCAGACCCTTGGATGAGAAATGGATTGTGTCCATCTCTTATTGAGAATGAGCAACTAAGCTCAACAAAGAGCTCCTAGTTACAAGGTCGGGTACATACTTCGCTATATAATGCCTTTAACATAATATTTCTATCTTTTTTTCCGGACGATAGTAACCTTTTCAAAAGTTAGAAATCAAAATATAATGACAAAGGATATCTTACACTCATCATGGTGTGTAGGGTAAGATCACTGACACACGTCGGCCAAAGACAAGAGATAGGTTTTTAACATCGCTTAGGACTTCATCTCGTCTTGTACGAGGGAGCTATGAGAAGTCTCGTACACCATTTCGATATTGTTTTGTCCCCGCTCTAAAGAGAAAGATAGCATTGTAAAAACAGCGGACATATACCACCGTCTTGGTACGTTGGGTCACAACGCAAAACCGCAAAGGAGACGTCTAAGAAACAGCTTAACATAATACGCATTTCAATTAGTCATGATAGAGAATAATCTTTATTCAATAACGTCACACGCCAAAGCCAGATATGCTAATTACTTTTTATCAAGCCTCGTAGATGACCTAATTAACTATCCAGGATATGATATATGTGTCTTAACACCTCACAATAACGCCTCCCGATCATCGACAGATTCTAGCCGGGGCTGAAGTTCTTCGACATTGGATTTGCCCTCCTCATTAGGGTAAGCACGGAAAACCTCTCTCCTCATCAATCGTCTCGGAGCACGTCGACCAGTAAACAGCTCAAATTGTGCAAAGCCTTGCTCAGGCAGAAGATCAAGGCCATCCATGCTAACCCAGCCGCGTGAGGATAGTTTCCTACTTTGAGCGAGCAAGGGCGTACTCAATGTTTTGTATCCAAGATCAAGCGCGACGCCACCTGTCCGACTACCAAACCAAGGTTCTGGAAGTGTCAAGTTTGGTGCAGGCACATCCCCAATCGCATGCGTTGGAATACATGAAACAATCACAGTAGGTAGCCGGTAATTCTCAGGCCAAGTCTCCTCCAGTGATTTAACAACATGAAAACGAGCGGGCTCGGTGCTCGAGCTGAGCAATTTGAAGTCCGTCCTCTGGAGGAGCTGAGAAAAGTGGCTCACCAATTTTTCCGCATTTGCTACTGTACGGTTGTAGATGGCAATGTTCTTGATGCCAACTTGTAGCATTGCGTATACAGTGGCACGAGCCATACCTCCAGCTCCGATGACTAGGCCAGACGTGGTAGAAACTACAGCATTGGCCGGTGAGAGACCACGGCGGATGCAAGCTCGGATACCAATCCAGTCGGTATTTTCTCCATACAAGGCTTTGATGGGCCCGGCTCGGCTGATGCCTTGAAAGAAGCCAGCTCCTGTCGGAACCGATCCGTCGGGGTTGAGGTGACGAATAGGAATTAGGGTGTTTACTGCCCCGATTGCTCGAGCATGACGGCTAAGCGAGTGGGTGAGGGTGATGACCTCAACCTTGAAGGGCAGTCCAATGGAAGCACCACCAAAGTTGGGATCCTCAATGAGGTGCTTGATCGCTCGAAGGGATGGAGAAGAGAAGGGTTGGTAACGATGTGGGATACCACATGCTTTAAGGGCGGAAGTATGCATGGCAGGCGATAAACTGTAGTCGACATTGGCACCAAAAACGTAAAGCTTCATGTGGTCGAATATGAAAGATGAAAACAAGGCCTCGGTCGCCCCAAATGCAGTGACACAAGGCGTGATAGGTGGCTTATAATTAACCCGTTCGAGGGAAGAGGGTCGTGTTACCGTCAGAATACGGTTGAAAGAGGCAGAATTTCGCCCCAGTGGGCCAGAATTATATGCAATGAGGGGAATCTTGGGTCCCTCAATTTTTTCGACAGCACATTTGAGATGAGAAATACTGAAGTTGTCCTCGATAGAGGTTGCTGGACGAATCAGCCGAGCAAGATGGCATCCTAAACGATTTGCTTTTGTGTACCAGGAAATCCATGCGGAAGAATCCCAGCTCGGAGGGTCTGTAATAATGAAGCAGTTTCCAATAATTTTGGTTCGCTTTCGGGTGGTCAAAAGTCTCGAGATGTGAGAGTCGTCTAATCTCAAGTCGACTGTCATCATCTCCGGAGCCAATCGAACAGCGTGGTGGAGGAGGTCAAGATAGATGCGAATTCCCTCATCATTAGCCAACTGAGGGAGAAATATATGGAGAATGATGGGTAAGATAGCACTCCTTCGCACTCTTCCGATGCCCCGTGTTATATCGCTCGCTAGCTTGGCAGTGAGCTCGCTACTCGGACGAGCTGCATGAGGGTGTTTTTCTAGGTGTTCTGCGAGGTCATGGACCACGATTTGAATGACATCAGCCCCAGTGACGTGGTCCTCGACGTCGATGCTTTCATTTAAGATGTCGCTCAACGGAATGGATACAGCATAGGTGAATTGCCGTTCCTCTGGAGGAACCTTGGCCAAAGGAAACGCCGACTCGATGAACGGGATCGTTCCAGTAGGATATATTAGTGAGAGAAATTTCAGGAAATGTCTTTCGACGTGCTTCAGCGCCAGATAGGGAGTTGGAGTCCTTGATGACACAGACGCTCTGTTAGGAGCCTGTTGAGTTTTGGCAGGCTTCTCTGAGACGTTGAAGAACTCAAAATTGGTACAAGTCCGAAAAATAGCGCTGCTCACGTTGAGAAGATTCCATATCTTCGTACTGTCATTGATCTTGAGGTGCTGTTGGATTGCTTCCGGATCACGGACGACGTGGATGACAGGGTTTGTGGCAGAAAAGTCTCGGAGTAGACTCTGGACACGGCTTTCCATCCAGGAACAGACAAGAACGTAACCGGTGCGGTGACGATCGAGAACAGATTGAAGAACCTTGGCCTGTTGCTTATAACATTCAGCAGATCCATGCTTTGCCTTGTAGCTGGCGCTGGATAGGCTTGTTGCTCGCTGAAAGGCCGTCTCCAGGTCGATGACTTTCCGGTTCATAGCTGAAGATGCCATGATGGCAAGCGTAGACTTCCCGGCACCCCGAATACCGACAAAAAGCATCGAAGCATCTGCACTAAACTCCGGGACCCCTCCATTCAATGGAGGGAAGGTTGGAGAAGGGGTTCGAGTGAACGCATCTTGAGCATCTGTTCGTGATGCACCATTACTTTGCGACGGTGTCGAGATAGCTTGAGGCTGAGTCTGACTCTTGATGCTAAAGCTACTGCTTCTACTGCTTGATTTACTGTGAGCTTTAGAGCTAGAGTTTGAAAGAGACCGGGTGTGAGGTGGCTGTGGGACAGTCGTGAGAGTATCCTCAGTTCCACCACCAAGCATGGCCTCGAGAGATCTCTTGACGCCAGCCATGAGACGGGAGAGTAGAGACAGAGACAAAGAGAGAGAGAGAGTGCTGAAAGCGGAGAGCCGACAGAGAAAAACAAATTGAGAAGGTAGTTTCTAAGAGATGCGACCTGCGCGTGTCATTTCGAAGACGCGTCAATATCTTGGCGGATATATGGGCGAGTATGGGCTGTTCGTCGCAATTGTGGGCGGCAGATCCGGCGACGACCCCGGAGGAGTGGAAGAGAATATGAGGCGAGGATATCCGCGCGGAGAAGTAAGAGAGGTCTAGTCAAGGGGTTCTGTCGTGAGCGTGCAATTATCTCACGTAGTCGAAAAAAGAACAGCAAGGCTTGTGGCCGTGGCTTGAGTAAGGGAGGCAGGGCGTATCAAGGTGAAGGAGGGACTCAAAATCCAAGTGAATTGCAAAATGACAAAACGGAGCAAAAGCCATCATGCCCTCCGCCGCGCCTGACCGTTTGAGTTGGTAACTCTTGAGCTCCTCCCCCCACCACCCGACCAAAAAAACGCCGGGTGGGGAAAGTCCGGGGACCCCGCTCTCCTGTAGAGGCTCCGATTGGATGGAAGAGTATTTACCCAGTCCCCACCCTCCAAATTGAAGCTCCACCATTGGCTACGTGCGATTGTGGCCGATTGTGGCATGCCTGTCTACTCCCATCTTCCCATCTACAGCCCATTTCAGCGCCTTTCAGACATCCCAGCTCCCCCAGATTCCCAGATTCCCCCCCCGCATTGTCGCTCTTCCTAGCAAGTAGGTTTTTCCCATTCCTGTTCACTCCTGCATCTGCGCTCTCCCTCGCGCCAGTGGTCTTGACGTTGTTGTTCTATTATCCCCCTGTGATATGGCGCGAGAATCGTTCGAGGTTTGATCAGTGGCCTCGTCTTCTCTGTCCACCATGCCTCAGCGTGTCTTAGGGCACAGGAAAGGTAGGTAGCTCGTCCACGTCAACTCCACGGTTCGCCACATTCCAACCAAAGAATGCCACCAAAGAAGCGCGAGAGTAACGATGCGGACTCTTTCTCAGTCCAGGCGGGTTTGACACCTGCCAAACGGCAAAGGGTTTCACTGGCTTGCGACCCATGTCGAACTGCTAGAGAAAAGTGCGATGGCACTCGTCCTCATTGTGGAACTTGCATTTCTCAGAGTCGGTCATGTTCTTATACCCCAGCATCGCGGAAGAGAGGTGTTCAAACGGGTTATTTGCGCAGCATAGAGCTCTCTCTCGCTTGGCTCTTTGAGCAAGTTCCTGGATGTGAGGGAGCTCTTCATCAGCTGCTCACTCAGAACGATGGCGCCGATGGTGCTCGGATTTTGGCTACAAAGGACAAAGCTGGACACCTGCTTTATAGAAGATGGAGCAAGAGTCGCGTGCACAAGGGCATTGGAAGACTTCTCTCAGATGAAAAGATGCCTCGAACAGACACTTCGGCAGAGGATTCCGAGACGGAAGAAGGCATCAGTCCCGCCAATGCTTTCCTCTTCGACCCAAAGACGTCTCCAAATTTCGGCCTTCAAGGACCTGGACCCCTTTTGGAGAACTCAATGACCTCATATCCACCACGACATAGTACACGCTCTGAGGAATCCACTCCACTGATACTGCCACCCAACTGGCGGCATCTCATCGACATATACTTCACATATACTCATTGTTGGTTTCCGATCCTGGACAAAGATGTTGTCACCAGCACTGCCATGAGATACCCCCCCGAAGGTCTTAATCTCGAACCGAAGGACTCAACCGCTCTTCATGCCCAGTTGTGGGCCATCTTCGCGATTGCTTCATTTCAAGACTCTGCTTGCTGCCATCGCAAAAGTAACAACATATCCCCAACTTACATATATGCTGTCTGCCGCCGTTTAACTCCTCCCGATGACGGTGATTTCGAGCCCCCTCATATTTGTGCAATTCTCCTCCAGTCCTTGGTTTTACTAGGTCAGAAGAATCACATGGCTGCATGGCTGCTGATTGGAAAAGCTTTACGTTTAGCCATAACTGCACACACCACCAGCGCTCATATGTTTCCTGTCGCTCAAGGACATCAACCGTCTGTCAATGATTCGGGGAAACGAATTCTAGCCGCTGCGTTCATGTTGGACACTCTAGCATCCTTGTGTCTAGAACAGCCCGAAGTGACAACAGGCATGCACTCTAACCTACCATCTGATGATCCTACTGGCCTGGTAGACCAGGAAGAACAACCCTGGTCTCCAATTCCTGGGATTGGCCCAATTTCCAGTGACGCTGCGGCGCGATCGCAGACTTTTGCGCAACCATTGCCCACTTTCCGCCAGTTATACGCGTTTTGCAAGCTCTGGGCCTCTAGCATGGAGGAAAGACTGCATGAGAGTCGTCTCCAGCGAAAGAAGATCAGCCCCGAGGACTTGGTGCAGAGCCTTGATCCGCGATTTTCGTTCTGTAACTCTCTCATTTTCGGAGGCTCTACCCCAACCGTTCCGTCAGCTTTCCTGCTCCAAGCTATGTTTTTGACAGTTACCTTGGATCTAGTGCCAGGGCACCGACCATCATTATTCTCCAACTTTCTTGAGATTATTGAGTCATGCCTTGACAACTTTGGGCCTTCTGGGACACCTCCGCTCATGATTACACTGATGGAGATTGTGCGCCAGCATGGGAACAATAAACGGATGCATGAACATGACAAGTCTCGGTGGCAAACCGCAATGGATACTCTTCAAAGTGTCTGGAACCCCAACTTGGGCAGGGGGGAGGGCCCTGAAGGATATCAAAACAAGGTCACCAGAGTGGAGAATGTCACGCAGCCCATGTCTGGGGCTTCTTCTTATGTGGAAGAGCCATCAGCCGCACCTTACCATACCACACATAGACCACGGAGCATCGGGGAAACAGAACCACAAGACATTAGCCGGCTGCCGCTACCAAAAGACCAACCACCCCTCCTATCATACGAGCAGCCTCGATATCTGACCAACTCAGAAGCAAGCCCGGGGACCACGGCACAGTCAACATATGCAGTGACCCCAAATATAACATTTCAATCGCCCCCTTTTAGCGGGGGACACGCAATGCCACCAATATTCCATAATGCGGGGATGCCAGGCCAGCTTGTGGATTACGACGCAATCCTGGAAGAACTTGGATCCATTGATTGCGCTGACAGCATAGACATGGATCCGCAGTTTATGACCAACTTGGGATTTGCACCAGGGTGTGACCTGGGTGAGATGTTTCAAGGCGACTTTGGTACATAGCAAATAATGGAAATTAAATAATTGTCAACTAGTTGTACTATCAGGTCCGCATTGTGCCCCGTGGTCTCCATGTGATATGATTGATTTGCGATGGATCAACATTCAACTGTGCTCTGCGCTAATGGATAAGTTAAGACGAACAACAGGCAAGGACAGCTTCTAAAACTGTTCAAAATAAAACAATTGTACTGATGAGTTACTAGATGGAGAGAGAGGTAGAGAGGGTGGAGACCAGTAACCAAAACTAACGGGAGAACAATGACCAGAGGTCTTGATAAACAATTAGCTTACGTTTCTTCCTAAATATGCATCCTTTGCAGCTCGCCCTGAAGTAGACAGGTACTGTACGTGTACATTAAGTAGAAAAATTCACTGACAAGCAAAACATCAGGTACTTCGTGGTGTATATGGCAAGCACTACTTCGAGGTGGATTAAAGTGGCAAGTTCACTCGCTACTGTACGTCAAAGCTGAGCATGGATTTTTATTTCTCCTTCAGGTAATGCATGCCACGATTAATTATTGAAGAATACTAGTAATGATAATAATAATAATAATAATAATAATAATAATAATAAACAAGACTTTATTACTGGGTGGGGTGAGTATATATTCTTCTAGAAGAGGTCTAGCTGTGTGTCGATGTTTGAAAATCTGCCCGTTGACGCAACTCCAATTATACAGGGTGAGGTTTCTTCCCTCCCCACGTGAAGTCGGCAAATTTGAGAGACAAGGTTGTCCCATAGTTCCGCGGAGCAAGGCACAATTGCCATGCGGAGACTTGGGGGGGGAACAAGGACCAGGCTTGCCCTAAGACATGGGGTGCGGGCTCCGCTGGGTAAGTTTTTATCCACTGGACCTTGGGGTCCCCGGTGGAAGTGTACGTTTCTTCCCCCCCCCGAAAGACGCGGCGCCCAAGGACCAACAAACGTCTCGTAAACCCAGCAATGAGCCGATGACCAACTTCATGACTCTCTTTCGACGGAAACAAGTTCATCCCCCACACCCAACCCCGCGAACCCCAGATTAATCTCTAGTCCCTAGAGATGGGTGTGGTGAACCTGGAGACACTCTGGTGTCGGTTGAATGGACAATTGCATTGGATGCCACAAAACCTGTCAGGACCGGTGAAGCTAGAGCTTGGGGGAAGCACAGACCGGGTATGGATTATTGGATACAACCTTGGGAAAAGCTAGAGAGTTGAGACTAGAGGCTACGGGACTAGACCCGAGGGAGGATACCCAACTCACGAGTCGCTACCTATAGGTAAGGGAGGGAATGAAATGGGGCAAACCCGGGGCACTCTAGTATAAAAGTTTGCCCACCCGGGGGCGATCCAAATATTGAGAGTTGACGCAGTCGCAGCATCACCCGTCCCTTCACTTCACCTCATCTACTTATAGAAGTAGAATATCCCCTTCCTTGTTATCTTCTGCAAATCGGGGCTTCAAAGAAGAAAGGAAAACAACTACAACTACAACTACAACAGAAAAGCCCAGTTTCATCAACAATCAAATATTTCGAAGCCATGGGCCTTCTCTCCCTCGTCGAGGATCGGCCTACGCCGAAGGAGGTCTACAACTGGCGCGTCTATTTCTGCGCTGCTACGGCCTCAATGGCCGCCTGTACAATTGGCTATGACTCTGCCTTCATCGGAACTACACTAGCATTGCCATCCTTTGCCAGCGAGTTCAAGTTTGCCGAGATGTCTCCTAGCCATCTGGCCCTCCTCAAGCAGAACATCGTCTCCGTCTACCAGGCCGGTGCCTTCTTCGGCTCTCTCTTCGCCTACTTCACATCCTACTTCCTTGGCCGCCGCAAGTCTCTTTTCCTCTTCTCCCTCATCTTCATCGTCGGTGCCGGCATGATGCTGGGCGCCAACGGTCATCGTGGTCTCGGTCTCATCATCGGTGGCCGAGTTCTCGCAGGTTTCGGTATCGGTGGCTGCTCCAACATGACTCCTATTTATATCTCCGAATTGGCTCCTCCCGCTGTTCGAGGCCGCCTGGTCGGTCTGTACGAACTTGGTTGGCAAATTGGTGGCCTTGTTGGCTTCTGGATCAACTATGGCCTTTCCGAGACATTGGCCCCATCTCACAAGCAGTGGATCATCCCCTTCGCTGTTCAGCTCATTCCCGCTGGCTTGCTGCTCATCGGTGCTTGCTTCATTCCTGAGTCTCCTCGATGGCTCTTCGGCAAGGGAAAACGTGAGGAAGCTACCAAGATTCTCTGCTGGATGCGCCAACTTGAACCCGACCACTTGTACATTGTTGAGGAGATTAGCTACATCACTGAGGAAATCGACCGTTACAACAACGAGGTTGGCGCTGGTTTCTGGAAGCCCTTCAAGGCTCTCAGAGATCGCAAGATCCAGTGGCGATTCCTCCTTGGCGCTCTGCTCTTCGTTTTCCAGAATGGTAAGCTCTCCCTATTATTTTCTCTTTTGATTCCTCAAATATTCCTATTCAAATTCGATTGGTTGCTAATGTAACTTCCTTGCTTCACAGGTTCCGGTATCAATGCCATCAACTACTACAGCCCTACCGTCTTTGCCAGTCTCGGAATTACTGGTACCAACACCGGATTCCTCACCACTGGTATTTTCGGTGTTGTCAAGACTGCCCTCACTTGCGTCTGGATCCTCTTCCTTATTGACCACATGGGTCGCCGCAACCTTCTCATGATCGGTGCTGCAGGTGGTGCTTTCTGCATGTACTTCATCGCCGCCTATATCAAGATTGCTGGTGCACCCAAGGTTGCTGCGGATGGAAGTAGCAAGCTTACCCCTGGAGGTACCGCCGCCATTTTCTTCTTCTATCTGTGGACGGCATTCTACACTCCTTCTTGGAACGGCACGCCCTGGGTTCTTAACTCGGAGATGTTCGACGTCAACACCCGATCCCTGGGCCAAGCCAACGCCGCTGCAAACAACTGGTTCTGGAACTTCATCATTGCTCGTTTCACAGTCAACATGTTTGCCACCATGGGATATGGCGTCTACTTGTTCTTCGCCTCTCTGATGGTTCTCTCCATCGCTTTTGTCTACTTCTGTGTTCCCGAGACCAAGTCCATTCCCCTGGAGGCTATGGACCGTCTCTTCGAGGTCAAGCCTGTCCGCAAGGCTCACAAGACTGTGCTGGACGAGTTGAAGCTGCAGGAACTTGAGTTTCGCCAGAACATTGAGGGCTTGGACCTCAAGGAGGAGAAGCCCATCGAGGAGCGGGTAGAATCCAAGGTCTGAAATCATCGAGCGAGCGTGAATAACCACATCTGCGGAGCAATGTGGTCAATTTAGATGAGACCATTTTTAAGGATATATATATTTATTTATTTGTTATTTACATAGCTTCGATATAAGAAGTTGAACACACTCTATTTTGATTCTCTCTCATTGAATTTGCTAATTCAACCATGTGCAAGATGTGATTTGATTTTTGAGATGCCGAGATGTAAACAAATAGAGAATAAAACTTTGCACAAAGTACGAGACAATGGCGTCAAGTGAGTATGAAAATGGGTGTGAATAAGGGAAGGAAATAAAACAGTATATGCAATTTTATGATGGTTGCTTAGAATACGCCCATCTTGTATTAGTTTTTATTTCACCATATTCTTACTACGTACATAGTCCAGAAGAAGATAATAAGTAATTCTGATCAAAAGTGGTCTAATCCACGACGTGTAAGAATTTTCATCCAGTCATTATAATCAACGGGATCTGACATGCAAATAAGCGCAGAGGCAGTCTCCATTTGAACTCTGATTTTGTGGACAGCACTGATCCTCACTTCTCACGGAAATGTTTATCGGTATTTTTGCCAATAACTATTCATACTCTCATTGGAACGACTCGTTGAGTGGGAAAAGGGCATCTGCGGGAGATGCTGTCTATGAACAACTGGTAATAAATGGTTTCTAATTTTGATAATTAGGCAGGGATGAATTTTTATGGATTTGATTTGATTTTCAATTCGGGAATGCGAAAAATCTGAAGAATCCGTGACTATTGAGTCAGGGACTCGGCATACTATCCGACCTACTGTCTGAAAAACAAAGAACTGGGCACTGGCTTTGGGCCTTTTGTACATTGCGTCTATTCGCGCATCAGCACCGCTTTACGTAAAGTCAAAAAGGCTGGTGGGCTCAGCCCTTTGGTTAAAAGTAATCAATCACCTTACTCATGTCCTCAAGCCCTATTCAGCTTGCTAACTAGCTTGAGGTACCTTACCCTAGAAACCTTACCCTAGATCTATAAGGAAGACAGTTTCGAACTCCAGCCTATCATCCACAGCGGGTTTGATGCCGGAGTGACATCTATGTATAGGCAACGACGCTGGGCAACACACCACAAAAGATATGGCAGATGAGATGGCGACGAGTGATGAGGATGGATGAGTAGCCTAGCCAATACTAGTGCATGGCGCCAACAAGGATGCCGGCTGTTGGCACCACTGTCTCTCCCCCAATTAGGAATAGCCATTAGCGAGGAGTGTATTAATAGGGCATAGCGCATGCAAAGTGCCGAACATTGCAGTGAGGAAGAAATTGTGACCGGGCTGGTGTGAGTTTTGGCTCCCCCCTTCCCCTCTGAGCTGTGTAACTGTCTTGTTTTATTAGCTGCGGTGCCGTTGCTAAATAACAATGAGATGGTGTTTCGAGCCAAAGAAAAAGAGAGGGAGCGATTATGTATGTAACATGAAGAATGAGCTTCTCATGCTTGCTTGCGGTCCTTTGTGGCACGCCTCAGGATAAATTTTGGATCGGAACACGGCAATGGAAGACCGATGCCTGGCCATCCCTAACATCTATTTTTGTTTTCTATTTACGAATTTTTCAGCCGCAAGGGCTTAGACAGCAGTGATTTTTGAACCGCAGCAGCTTCGTTTTTGGGCTGAGTGTGGTGTTTTGATATTACATCGTGGCGCTAATACGTGATGCCGAACACTACGGACAGTTCATGAGACCTACATACCCCTATCTCTCCTCTGACCCAACATATGCGGGACCTGATGTTATGTCTTGGCTGCTATTGAATGGGTTCGCGCCCTGGCCTTTATCCTATTCCGCGATCTAAATCTTTTTGAATGGCGTTGCTTACTGATTCAGCCGCAAACTTCCTGTAAAAAGCGTCAGTCTCTGAATTGGCACGATTGGGCGGCAGCTTTACCTTCCGCTTCTTTTTGAAATCTGTGTAAAAGGAATTCCATATTATTCTTGCTGTGCAGTCTTCAGTGCCACTTGTTGTACTTGTACATTCAGGTGCTAACTGCTGTCGTAGATCTTCGGGTGTAGATAGCCAAGGCTTCGGGAGTGGCCAATCGGAAAAGTGAATGAGTTTGGCCTCGCTGTAGGCTGCGGCAGGATCCCAAGGCTCGACGTCAGAGCCGAGATATCTGGCATGGTCGTTGCCGCGAAATTCGCCACTCAACATATCGTAGCGACGATGCGGGAGGACGAGAGCGCTATCGCGGTAGAGGTAGTTGACAATTTCCATATCGTAGTCGCTACTGGAGGACGATTCTACTTTCTTCATGATGCGAGCGAACTCAATATCGGAGGGCTCAACGAGCATGACCTGAGACGAGAGGATCTCGTTATCTGGGAATAGCCAGTAGGCTCGAGGCATGGCTACTGGCACGGAAGGTAGGACAAATAACTCGTCCATATGTTGTAGGAGAATAGAGTCGGAATCGATGGAAAGCACACGACTATACTGAGTCTGGTTGAAAGCAAGGAGTTTGGTGAAGGAATCGGCCCAGGTAGCTAGATACTGTTAGCTGGCTTATCATGAGTGCGTTCTGTCGAGACTGATAGTAGCTTACCATCTGCCTTATCTCTGTGTTGGACAGCGATGGGAACAAGCTTAACATTATACTTGTCCCGAGCCTTGATCAGCAAACGGGCGTCGCTTGAGTTATCGTCCTCCGATTTGAGCATGTGGGAAGGATACATCATTACACGGTCAGTGCGACTGGAATGGCGATGCAAGGCTTCGAAGAACATGACCGAGTTGCAGAGATATTCGCTGTTGGTGACATATTGAGTATAGGCGAAGCGCGACCAGGCAATGTCGACGGTAGTTTGTATTGGCGTTGTCGCTTGAAGTAATTGATGATTTCGGAAGAGGAAGAAGACGAAGATGGCGAGAACCGTCGCGCCCGCTATCCAGCGATAACGTTTAGACGCCATGAAGCACGATGGGAATACATGGGGTGAGGATATGATGAGGTCGCGTTTCGGAGGGCGAGGAGGGGGATGGCCTTGTCGGCTGGATTCCAGAGAAGGAGGGTCTGAAATGACATTTCTTTGTTGACATTTCTTTGTTGGACATTGAGTGAACTACCATGGCCTTCTGGTTCGGAGGCTATGACCAGGACCGTATTGTCGGGGACATTCTCAGCATGAATGGAGGCCCTAAGGGACGGCATCACTCTTCGGGATATTGGTATCGATGTCATTGCAGGACAGTCCCCTTTCAGCTTTAAGTCTAAGGATGGCCTTCTTTCCAAGGGAAACTCTTCCATCGGGAGCGGCCTTCCGGTCTGGATCAACGGCTGTTCGCCCTATCTCACTCTTCCCCGATCAACGTGCAATAACATCGCCGCCAACCTCCCCATGAATTTTGATGAGGACCTTGGCCTGTATCTGTGGGATAAAAAGTCGGACAAGTACAACGAAATCACGACCTCCGCCACGACTCTGAGCTTTTCGTTTATTTCCGGCTCGAATACTGATCCGGTCAAGATCCGTATTCCTTTGATGCACCTCAATCTAACTTTGGAGGCGCCCCTCATCGATATTCCGATACCTTATTTCCCGTGCCATGCAAACGACAATGGACAGTATGTCCTGGGTCGAGCATTCCTCCAAGATGTCTTCATAACATATGGCTTAAGTGTTGGGGTTTTTGTCTAAAAGAGCGAGTTTTCTAATGAAGATTTATTTCATTCTATTCTACTGATAGTTTTACCTTAGCATTAGCCTATAAAAGGAATATATTTAAAAGAATATTCTTTGATTGATATACTCTATAGTTTCAAATTACTAATATTATACTATATTTATCTAGTTTATTACAATATAATATAATAAATCATGCTTTATAGCACTAGGGCCAAAATGGCAGCCTCAATCTTGCCAATAACAACTTCAACTCCAGCTTGTATATCAACAGTAACCTCAGGGCCGTTGTGTAAGAGCGGGCGCCTGCTTACTCGGATCTACCTCAATCACCAGTGAAAGACGAAGAATTGGGGACCAGAAGCCCCCATTTACGAAAGAAAGGTAAAGTTGATCATGAAGTCGTGTGTATGTGACCATTAACACTCTACCCAAAGGTAAAAAATAAATAAACAAATAAAAACTCGCTATTCCATGGTTTCCATATGAACACACATTTTCCTCCCCTCGAACCCTGTCTAATACTCTATTTTCTTACAAACAATCTTACAGCTTTGAGTGAGCCCGCTGAGCTACTTTTTCCGCAATGGCCTCCTGGACTTTCTGGACAGGCAATTCATCCACTGGCCGGTTGGTCCAGTACTTGTCCTGCTCCAGACCCTGCCAGACGAGGGCCTCTGTGCCGAGAATAACCTGCCAGCCCTTCTCCTCCGCGATGGCGCCTAGTCGTGTGAAGGGCGTGGGGTTGTAGCACATCTCCAGGATGGCGCCCTTGGTCTCCTTGTCTAGGAAGACTTCCGTCACCTCACGGGCCAGGATCTCCTCGGGCGTCTGTGGCTCAAAGTCAGGTACGCAAGCGACGATGGCGCCGGGGGCCTGCAGGGACTCGGCCTGGGCGACTGTCTTGACGTGTTGCAGGAGGTCACCGTAGCCGCGCTCGTTGCACTCGCGGATGACAGCATCGACCTCGGCCTCATCGCGATTGACGAGGTAGATGGTCGTTGGCTTCATCCACTTCCAGAGGGCGTAGATGGCGCTCCGGGCAGCACCTCCGCCGCCGACAACGAGGGCCGGGCGGTGGTGGAGGAGGGCATCGGGATCCGAGACATTCTGGTAGAAGGACTCGCGGATGCCAATGGTGTCAGTGTTAGCGCCGCAGAAGATACGACGACCGTTTTCCTCGCGGAGGAAGAGGGTGTTGCAGGCGCCCACGTCGCGACACTCCTCTGTGAGTTCGTCAAGGTAGGGGAGAATGGCAACCTTGTTGGGCATTGTGACGGATGCGCCTAAAAAAAAAAACAGGATCATGTAAGTAAAATTTTCTCATTTATTTATTTCATTGCTTCCTCTTATTTGTGACAATGGCAAAAAAAGGGAGAAGAATGACGAGGCCAAAGGGGAATGAATGGCCCTCTTTCAACTTCTTCTGATTCCTCACTTACCATAAAAGTCGCGGTGACGAGCAAGTTCCAGGAACGCAGGAATATCTGCCGAATCCAAACGGACCTGACCCCATCGCAGGCCGAGATGCTGATAGATGACGTTGTGAAGATATGGCGATAGTGAGTTGGTCAGCTTCTTACCAAAGAGGTAGCCATGGCGGTCAAGCTGGGAGACTTGGCTGGAGGTGAGGGAGTCTCCTGAGGGGGGATTGGACTGATGGTCGTTCTGTGCTAATGACATGTTGGCGTAGGTAGGTAGATAGATAGATAGGAGTATTGATTGGGTAGGATATGTGAGGTACGGGCAAGGTATAGGTGGTATAGAGGGATAGTCAGGTTGGGGGAGGAAGTTGGTTTGGTTATATTATCTTCAAGAAAAGAGGAAATATAAAGGTAGGTGGGCTGTTGGCTGGCAGAGATGTTGGGGAGAGTGCACTGAATTACAGAAGGACCCGATGTTGAGAAACCAAGGACAGTAGTAGTAATAATGATAACTAAAAAGAGGCAAATAAGTTATAGATTGAAGAGGACAGGCCGAGAAAAAGAGGCGACAGGAGAGGAGTGTGTTGATCAACCTCATCCGTCCATTTTCTTTTGTGTTTGGGCTGCCCCTCTTTTTCCCTCGTTTTCCAATGCACATACGGGTTACTGTAGGTGGTGCCAAAAAACATTAGTGTACCTCTCTACTAAGACGTGTATAATCTATAGCTGCTTTTCTCTTTTCCGCTTGGTACCGGGCTGCACTGCTGGACAATAGTTCCGGTCCGGGTGTGTTTGGTAACGAAGCCAGCCAAACCGCTCGTGGCGAAAAAACGCACTCCCCTTGCGGGCCGCCTAAGCTATCGTAGACTACCTTTTGCCTTCTAGAGGAACAGTTGGAAAACGTTCATGCGAGATCAGATTTCCTCCCCGCAAAAAAAAAATGACCATGGCACCCGGACTGCCGTAAAGAAATTACCCTTTCTTCTCTCTTCCCCAAGAACCGGCAATCTCCTTTTTTTTTGTTGCCACCCCATGACTTTCCACAAGAGAAGAGGGGGGGGGGGTGGACGAGTGAGATCTCCCCCGGATCTGGGCTTTGCCGCTGTTGGTGGGTTGCCCTGCTTGAGCAAGGTCCACCAGCTCGCCCACCACAGTGGACGGGTTAAAGATTTATCCAGTGGCTTGGCTTACACGCTTTACACGATTCTCACCTACGTCACAGCTACCAGCCCATAGAAACGTTAGCTAGGTATCCATTTGTAGTGCGAAATGCTACCCATCTCCAAAGTTGAACACTCTGGGGATAGACACCCACCCTTGGGAAGAATTCATATTGGTACCTTTTGCTTACTTTGGTTGCATACATACACACACAAATACACATTTACCCATTCATCTATGCATCCATTGACCCAATTCACCCATCCGGCAGATCGTTTACTGACAGCAAATGTCCCTTGTGACCCTCCAAGAAAACTTGCTGACGGCCCGACGACAACCGACCCTGCCCTCCCCTTGACTTGTCCATCTCCTCTGCTCTATCAAAGCAAACTTGTGTGATGGAACAGACTTAATAACTTTAGTTGATTCGTCATTAGTCTTATCGTATCGCACCATATACTCCATCTCCGCTTTGCTAACGTAAAGATTGTCTTGTTGTCAAACACCTTATATGACACCTTGAATACTATACCCGGCTTATACCTCTTTCTTCCCTAAACTGGGACCCTGTAGACTTGATTGTGTACAGTTTCCCTGTTATATACACTCCTATTAGCTCCTCGTTATTCTACTTTGACTTCGAAAGCTTCTGTTCCTCCATTTCAAGTCATCATCTGCCCTCTCTCTCTCATCATCAACTGATTCATCCTCGGATATCCATATTCCTCCTGAGTATCAGATCCGATACTCCTCCTCATCGTCCTCCTCCTCTCCCTTACCAAGGCAACGAACGACCTTCACATACAACAATGGCACACAAGTCAAGCATATGCACAATGTCCCTGGGACGCTGCTTTGCTGGCCACTCCCTCGTACACAAGCTCGACATGGCCCAAAAGTATGGCTTCCAGGGCGTCGAGCTCTTCTACGAAGATCTCGTCGACCTGGCAAAGTCTCTATACGGAGGCGAAACCCATGAGAACCAACTCTCCGCTGCCCGTACCATTCGCCACCTATGCAGCACTCGGGGCTTGACCATTATAGCACTCCAGCCGTTCATGCATTTTGGTGGCTTGGTTGACCGTCAGGAGCACCATCGGAGGTTGCAAGAACTGCAGTTCTGGTTTAAGCTCGCACACGCACTTGGCACAGACTTGATTCTGTTCCCCAGCAGCTTCCTCTCTGCTGACCACCTGACTGATAGTTTGGACCTCATTGCCGCAGACTTCACTGAAGCGGCTGAGATGGGCCTCCAGGAGTCACCATGCATCAAGTTCGCCATGGAGGCTCTCTGCTGGGGGACTCGCATCAACACCTGGGAAGCCAGCTGGGACGTCGTCAAGCGCGTGAACCGGTCCAATTTTGGCCTTTGCCTCGACACGTATAACATCCTCGGCAGAATCTATGCCGATCCTGCTACTCTGTCGGGGAAAACCCCAGACTGCGAGGAAGCAACCGTCAGTTCTGTCGAAAGAATCACTTCAAACGTGGACGTGAGCAAGCTCTTCCTCGTCCAGGTCGCTGACGGCGAGCGCTTGTCTCATCCACTGGACAAAGCCCACCCTTTCTACAACCCTGAACAGCCAGCCCGCATGAGCTGGTCACGCAACGCCAGGCTTTTCTACGGCGAGCCCCAGCACGGCGGCTACTTGCCGGTCCAGCACGTCATGCAGGCCATTATCCACGGGCTCGGTTTCGAAGGCTGGCTTAGCTTCGAGGTGTTCAACAGGAGATTGGCGGACGTGGACAAGGAGGTGCCAGAGGAAATGGCTCGCCGGTCGGCCGAGTCGTTTGTCCGGATGACGGCTGATGTTGGCTTACGAACGGAGGATGACATGCAGCCCAGACTGCAGGCCATGTTGTAAATGAAGGTGAGGTGTCATAAGGAATAGTTTGCAGAGACTTTTTAGTAGCATAGCGAATGCGTTTGGATAATTTCTATCTTATTTTCATCTAAGAATGGACTTCTGTCTTAAAAGAAAAAGTGTTGTTCTGTCTAAATTTTGACGTATAAGTGAAGATGGAGACGTAGTTAATCATAGTCACCCAATTTATTCAGTTCAAGTCATATCCATCGTCTTTATGTGACGAAGAACAGCACTTCGTCACATATAATTGCGTTACAACTGACATCCAATATATATATATATAACTTATTTTTATTTACAGCTTCGGTTGGTTCCTCAACTTAATGTGCTTCGCAGCAAACTCGATTGCGGCCGTGTATCCAAATACCCCCAGCCCGCAAATGACAGCCTCGGCCTTGTCACAGAGGTAACTGTGATGTCTAAATGCCTCCCTTGTGTGCACGTTGGTGATATGCACCTCGACAAAGGGAATGTCTACCCCGGCCAGGGCATCCCTGATTGCGACGCTGGTGTGCGTGTAGGCTCCCGCGTTGATGATAATGGCATCTGTGTTGCCCCGGGCCGCGTGGATGCAGTCCACGATGGCCCCCTCCGAGTTGGCTTGGAAGGCATCGAGCTTTGCTGATAGCTGCTCGGCCTGGGACTTGGCGTTATTTTCAACATCTGCGAGGGTTGTTGAGCCGTAGATATGAGGTTCTCTTGTGCCCAAGAGGTTCAGGTTGGGCCCGTTGATGAGGAGGATTTGACGAGACATGATTGGGATCTGATGTCTTCTTTGGTTTTTTTTTTTTCAATGATTAGGTTTGAGGGCGATTGACTGCAGTTGGATTCAGATTGGAGAATAAATCTCTAAGTTTTTACTACACATTTCTTCTCTCCAGTAAGTGAACACTATGTCCAACCCCCCCATTTCTCCTTTCAGATATAGTTATTCACTAAGATCAGATTGCTTCCATCCTATCATCAAGAATAGCCACCCCGGTTCTTAGTCCCTGCCATAAACCGTCGTCACCCATTCTTTAGGCTTAGATAGCCCGGCAAGATGCACAAGTCCTCGGTTGTCACCAAATTGGCGTCCCCTTGTTTACGGGTAAATCTTCACCCACAAACGTCCCCCGCCCTCTCCCCGCCGCCACTTACTCGGTACTCCCCTGCCGCTAAACACCCGGACACTGCAAAAGTTCACAGGTCCAATCCAATGGCATGCCTCCAGATATACATGGAAATGACAGATCTTAGATTGGTATCATCCTGCAAAGCTACTCCACGGCGGTAGTGTCCCCGGCACGTGCGGAATTGGCACCTCTACGGTCGGGTTGAGGCGGCTATTCTCGATGACCATTCGACCAAAAAACCAGTCCCGGTGGTGGTAGACGTACAGCGCATTCCTCCAAAATTTCCAACTTCTCTAGCAAGCTCCATCTTCTGGATGAACGCTTGATAACTGTCCAAAGGCAGAGCGAGGGAAATAACAACTCACACACACACATCATGGAAGACGGGGAGCTTGCGGAGATTTACGCATTTGCCCTGCAGTTGGGCAAGGATGCGGGTGCCATGCTCATGGCCGCGGCCCGGCGCCAGATTGACGGTGGCCCTGACCCCAGCTCTTCGAGTGTCTCGTATGTTGAGAAGGAGAATTCGGTAGATATTGTGACCAAGACCGATAAAGGTGGGTGTCATTTCCCTCCTGTTTCTCTCTGCTCTTTCTATTGGTCCAGGAGACATATTCTTCTCTTGCTCCCATGAGTGTGCAGTAACACACGATCAATGTTGGTGGTGGGCTAACTCAAGAACAACAGAGGTCGAAGAATTCATTCGCACATCAGTTGAGTCAAAATATCCTGACCATGGGTGAGTTTTCATACGCGCATTGTAATTTATGATTCCCCCGGCTTGTTAACGTCAATATTTGCGTAGATTTCTTGGTGAGGAATCCTATTCGGCTGGCGCATCACGCACATACCTCGTCGACGACCGGCCAACGTGGATAGTTGACCCCCTCGACGGCACCGTCAACTTCACCCACTTGTTCCCTATGTTCTGTGTGTCAATAGCGCTTGCCGTCAAGGGCGTTCCAGTCATCGGGGTCATCAACGCCCCTTTCCTGAACCAGACCTTCTCTTCTTGCGTCGGTCGAGGCGCTTGGCTCAATGAGACGCAACGGCTCCCACTGATTCGCAATCCTATACCTCCCATGCCACAGAATGCGCCCAGCGGGTGCACCTTCTCGTGCGAATGGGGTAAGGACCGTCGCGATATCCCTGATGGTAATATGACGCGAAAGGTGGAATCGTTTGTGAATATGGCTGCCGAAAGGGGCGGCAGAGGAGGAAAAGGTGGTATGGTACACGGCGTCCGAAGCCTAGGAAGGTAAGCCCTCGACTCCCATCCCAATATGACAATTTGAAGCTCTGTTTGACAATATTTGACTGTAGCGCGACCCTGGATCTTGCATACACTGCCATGGGATCCTTAGATATCTGGTGGGAAGGTGGATGCTGGGAATGGGATGTCGCTGCTGGCATAGCAATTCTCGAGGAGGCCGGAGGGTTGGTCACCACAGCAAATCCGCCAGATGACTTTGAAACAGCAGATATCCCCAGAGCCCATCTTGGTGGTCGACTGTATATGGCTATTCGGTAAGTTGGAACTTGATGTCATTGGTATATAGAGCCCTATTTACTCACCATACCACAGACCTGCTGGTGCCTCAGAAACTGAGAGTGGCCGTCAAACCCAGGAGAGAACAGTGCGGGAGGTTTGGAAGCGTGTTCGGACGCTCGATTATCAACGACCAGGAACCTAAACATAATAAATTACACTAATAGAAAGCCCATTCCATTGCTTCCATACCCTGGTTAAAGATTGATTGTGGAGCTCATGCTCAGTTCACAAATTACATGTTATCAACCTCCTCCATGCGAATAATAAACTCTTCTTGGAGCCGTCGTAGATACCCCGGTAGAGCTTCTTCACTGCCTGAGTCTCTGGCCTGCTTCAGGGCCTCTTGAAGATTTAAGATGAGCTTCCGGCGCGCTAGCAATTTTGTTGATTCGGCACTTCGCTTACTTGCCTCTCTCTTCTGCTTTAGGTCTTTTGCTACGGCCTCAGCTTTTTCGATGAACTGTTGCGGTAGGCCTATCGCTTTTGCTAGGTTAATGCCATAGTGTTCTTCATCTCCAAGCGCACCACACGTCGCTTTGTACAACATCTTGATCTGAGGCAGTCCGTCTCTCGTAGTGGAGCTGTCTGATGCGAGATGCAAGTTCAAGACGCCAGGTCGGTCCGCAAGCACTCGGGCCAGTTCCGTAAAGTGAGTTGCAAACCAAACTGATGCCTTGCTTTGAATTAAAGCCTCAGACATTGCGATTGCAATCGCTAAGCCATCTCTGGTACTAGTTGCCCTACCAAGCTCATCAATCACGGCAAGGCTTTTCTCTCCGATATTTCGAAGGATAAACGCCATCTCGCGCATCTCTACAGAAAAGGTTGACAAGTTGCTCTCGATATTATCTCCCAGTGATACTCGAGCAAAGATATTATGGATGATTGGAAAAGCGGCGTATTCCGCGGGAACAAATGATCCAATTTGAGCCATAATTTGTAAGAGTGCCACAGCCCGAATGTAGGTGCTTTTTCCACTCATGTTACAGCCTGTCACAATATGAAAGCAATACTGTTGGGTTGAATAGTAGTCATTTGGAACGAAGCTGCCTGCCATTGACTGTCATTCAAGTCAGTTTCCCGCAACCAGATCGGGACAAGAAACCCAACCTTGTCGAGGATAGGATGCCGAGCTGCCTTCAAAGCCAAAGTGGCTGTGATATCAGGTCTCACGTAGTCCCTAGTCGTCGCTAGCTGTCCAAAGGCTGAGATCATATCGATAAGGGCAACTGATTCACAGACCCGAAACAGATGCGGCGCCTCCCGTGTGAGCTCTATCACCAAACTTCGAATTACTGCATCACTCCGGATGACAACTTCGTTTGATGTGTCTGAGAGTCGCAAATTGAGCTTGACAAGACTTAAGGTTTGGCACTCAATCTTGTCCTTTTTCCTAACGACGTTGATGAGAACAGGGGGTAGAGACCGGTCATCAAATTCCGCCGCTTGAAGCCGCAGCCAATACTTGCGGCCGTTATCATACTTAAGCACAGCATTGAGATCATTCTCACCTGATCAATTCAGCCAAATTTCCACTTTCATAAACTTACAAGACCCCTTACTATTGAGTTCGTCAACGTGTTTATGGATTTCTTCGGTCAGCTCTTTGTATGTTTGACGCGCAACATCGAGCATGCCGCTAATTCCTGCTTTGACTGCGAATGTCCTCTGGTTCCTCAAGTCTAGTGGAGACTTGACATAGGTAACATCAGCTTCAATAGTGTCTCGAATAGCATCTAGAGTATGACGCCTGGTTTCCGGACGGCAAAGCCCTCGAATCTTCACAAGTAAGGCACTCGTCGCAGGCTGCAAGGCTTTGTAAAGCTCCGGAATCGCTTCCAGGAAGCTCTTGATCATCAAGACATGATTGATTTGTTCCTCGACTTCTTGAACATCACCGCTATTTGTTTTAACAATTATCAACTATAAATATGAGATAGTGATCCTCGCAGCGGAAATTTACAGCCAGTACCTTGGTGAGGATTCTCTCTACGTCGTGAAAGAGCTTTAGCGCTAATATAGTGCGTTAGAATAAACGATGCCGAACATGAGAAGGCAATGCTAGACCTTTTCGAATCTGTCGAAACATTTCTTCATTGGAGGTAAGCTCTTCAAGGGCATCGTAGCGGGGCAAAATGAACGACTCGGAGTGAGTTGGAGGTTGAAGAATGTTGCTGCGGAGCATTCTTGATCCCATTGGAGTTGATGTATGATTCAGCAAGCCAAACAAGGAGTCCTTGGATCTTGGATTTCGCAAATTTTGTATTACTTCGAGAGACTTGATGGCGGATATATCGATCATCATTGTATCCTCGGAGGGACGGTACGATATTCGAAGAGAATGAGGAGAGAAATTAATAGAGAAATGTTGCTGAATATAGCTCATTGCCTGCACAGGTGTCAGAAATACGCACCGGTTCAGTGCAACGCCGTATTCCGGACTTACAGCAGCCAGAGAGCTAATGGCATAGAACTTGCCCTGTGTAGCAACCTTGAGAGGCTCGATGTCATCCTTGAAAGCTAAATCTTGGATATACTCGAGACCTTCTGTCTCAGACCAGGCGGATCGGTCCAACGCATTGACTTGAGCTTCAGATACAAGTTCCTGTACAAGAGAAAAGAGCGTACTAGGGGCTTGTGGCTGACAAGCAGTGGTCATGAAAAGGATATGTAAAGGTGCTGACATCTGTATCTTGTGAATAGTCTTCACGTACGATTGATTGTCACAGATTTGGCTCAGGACTACCTCACCGATCGAAACATTGACCATCGCGACACCCACGACTGGGGAGACGCCACGGGCTTCACTAACCGCACATATAATACTCTGAAATTCGGTCAGGCCAAGAATTGATGAGGTCGTACCGGTTCGTGACTTTCTACCAGAAGCTGTGCTGAGTCGGGTTCTTGGGCGCGCGGTAGACGGCCGGGACAGAGTGGTTCGAGGAGTGGGCACGGAGCGAGTGTAAGTGGTGCTATAACTCAAGCTGCTCTGAGATTTCCCGCTGGCACTCTGGGAGGACGGGCCTCCAAGATGAGACGGGGCCTGGAGAGCATTGCTCTGGAAGTAGGAGGATAAAGACCTATCTGAAGTGCTTGAGGGCTCAAAATCTGGCAAGGTGTGAGACATTGTTCCTCATCCCAAAGTCCGTCCGTCAGTATGACTACCAGAAGCCACCAGGGTCGTCAACGAGCCGAAACACAAAGAGAAACAGGTTTTGAGACAAATCTTCAGACTTGCTGCTGAATTCAAAGGGGCTAAGGAAAGGTAGATTTACGAAATAAAAGGACCCCTCTAAATTCTCAGACTTCAAATTTTTTTCAAAGCGATGTCTCCATGCCTTCCCATTCTCAGTCCAAGATGCTCCTAGGGAAGGCACTATGGGAGTTTTCCAAAGCCGGTAGTGGGCAGGTGCAACGCAGTCCACCGTCTGGCAGTAACGCCAGCAAACAGTTACCGCACAACCGGGGCTTAGCCGCCCGTCCGGAAACAAAATCTTCCCCCCAGAACTACACGCCATGACACGTCCGCCAACATCTGACACCGGTTGATGAGCAAATCCACACATCGTTGAGCGCCCAAACGCGTTGATCGCGTCCCCCCTCCGCTAAAGCCCACCATGTTCGGCATTCTCGAGGCCGTCTCGGTGCCTCATTCAGGCATCTTCAACTCCTATGAGGATCTTTTTAAAGAGTTGAACGACCGCATGGAAAAGGATGGCTACAAGGTCGTGAAAGCTAGGTCCCACCGTGGCAAAGTTGGAGGTGCCGACATCCCCGGCAACGACATTGTTCGATGTGACCTTGTCTGCGATCGAGGCGGCAGGCCGTACCGATGCATGGCTACAAAACACAAAACGACGACCAAGAAGACAGATTGTCCGTGGAAAGCAAAGGCAGTACACCGAAAGACTATGGGCGGATGGGTCTTGACCATTACATGCGATCAACACAATCACGAGCCCGGCACCCCAGAACCTCCAACCCCAGAACATGTCAGTGGTGACGAGGAGGAAAATAATGAGGAGTTAGACGGTAAGAGAGGGTTTTAATCCTCCTAGATCTTGAAGATTTCTAATAAGAAATTAGACGATGGGCCTCAACCTGATCCGGAAACTTCGGCTGCGATCCAAGTCGCAGGCGTCTCCAATGCAGTTCTGCGATTGACCGGCGATACATTTCATCAGTTCAAGAGCGAATACCGTAAAATGTCGCAACCAGAGCGCTTAAGCATACTCTCGCAACTTCAACTCCGAATCGCGGCCATTTATGCCGTTCAGAACGAGGACGTACAGCGACAGAGAAGACAGGAGGCTCAAGATAAACGCCATCGCGATATTGAGCAAGGCAAGCGGCAGGGAGGTTCGAGGAGGCGTAGAAGTCAACGGCCGAGTGATGTCAGTCCGCAGCAACAGGTACAGCAGCAACCTCTGCCCGGACAGGACATTCAAGTGCAAGCGCAAGCTCAGGCGCAAGCCCAGGCTCAGGCGCAGGCACAGGCACAAGCTCAAGCGCAAGCGCAAGCGCAAGCTATAATGCAGTCGCAGCTATATCTACAGCAACAGACACCACAGGGAAACCAGATGACGCCGGTCCAGGGACTCGACACTGGAATGGCAACATTCCAACATTACCCCGGACCGCCGAAACGGATGCGCGGGCGACCTTCACAAACACCACAGACTGCACAGGGACAGTCTGGTTAGTCAAAAGGATTGGAGTTACGGCGGAGATTATCATTAGCGCGCTGCTTAAAGTTGGAATTTTAGGGCCCTTACTGGGAAGGGTGGAAAATCATCGGTGCATTTTTGTAGTTCGCATCTATCCTTAACTGGATTGAGCGGGGGCTCCCGCTGGCCGTGTTAGCGCATCCCTCGCAGACTTCACCGCCAAAATTTCTAAAGATTTTGCCAAAATACTGCCCCACCATCCCGCTTTTGAACGCAATCCAGATATTTCACACAAGCACCACGATCCCCCAGCCAGGCCAGGTTACTATTGACAACGATGGCGACAATCGTGCCTCCGCCGTCCAAACGGCAGAAGAGAGAGGATCTGGAACGGACGCAAATTCAGCAGGATGTCACGGCCTTTTCAGCGGGACCTGCAGGCTCCTTCAAAGCCCGCTTCGTTGATGGAGATGGAAACCAGATGGCAGATGTGATTGAGGTACCTCTTGCAGACGCCTCGGAAAAGAACTTATCGCTTCTGTTGAATACACTTCTTGCTAGAGTATGTTTCTTGCCCCTGCCTACCGTCGACACCCCATCGACTAACACTCTATCGTCTAGGAGAAGGAAGAATTCCTCCCATACCGCTTCAGAATCCACGTCCCCGGCACCGACATCGTTGTTGATCAATACCCGAGCGACCTTCTCCAACTCCTGCGCAGCCATGGAATTGAGAACCCTTTCGAGACAACTGTCACTCTCAGCGCGGAACCACAAGCCGTCTTCAAAGTCCACGCGGTCACACGCATGTCGCACAGAATACCCGGCCACGGAGAAGCTATCCTGGCAGCTCAGTTCAGCCCAAAGTCCAGTTCCCTGTTAGCAACCGGCTCCGGAGATAAGACCGCCCGTATATGGGACACGGAAACTGGCACGCCCAAGTACACACTCAGTGGGCACACAGGGTGGGTGCTTTGTGTGGCCTGGTCGCCGGATGGCGAGAGATTAGCTACGGGAAGCATGGACAAGTCTCTGCGACTTTGGAATCCTGAGACTGGCAAGCCTGTTGGCGGCCCATTGACGGGACATTCCAAGTGGGTAACCAACATTGCTTGGGAGCCTTATCATCTCTGGAGGGACGGAACGCCTCGAATCGCGAGCGCGAGCAAAGATGCTACGGTCCGCGTGTGGGTGGTCAACACGGGCCGGACAGAGCACGTCCTATCTGGGCACAAGAGCAGCGTCAGCTGCGTGCGCTGGGGTGGTACAGGACACGTCTACAGTGCCAGTCATGACAAGACAGTACGAGTGTGGAATGCCGAAAAGGGGACGTTGGTGCACACCTTGTCTTCTCATGCTCACTGGGTGAATCATCTCGCTCTTTCCACCGACTTTGCGTTACGGACTAGTTTCTTCGACCACACGCCTGTGCCAGACACGGAGGAGGGCAAACGAAGCAAGGCCAAGGAGCGTTTTGAGAAGGCTGCAAGGATCCAGGGCAAGGTTTTAGAACGTCTAGTCTCGGCTAGTGATGACTTTACAATGTATCTCTGGGACCCAAGCCAGGGCACCAAGCCGGTTGCTCGTATGCTGGGTCACCAGAAACAGATTAACCACGTCTCGTTTTCGCCCGACGGTAGCCTCATCGCCAGTGCAGGTTGGGATAACCACGCCAAGATCTGGAGTGCAAGGTATGTTCACTATCCATCCCCCCTCCCCTAACTACCCCTTTTCCCAGCTTCAAGTCACAAATTAACACCCAATTAGGGACGGAAAGTTCATCAACACTCTGCGAGGCCATGTGGCGCCTGTTTACCAGTGCGCCTTCTCCGCTGATTCACGGCTTCTCGTTACAGGATCGAAGGATACGACCCTGAAAGTGTGGTCAATGGCATCCTGCAAGCTTGCGGTAGATCTTCCGGGGCATCAAGACGAAGTGTACGCAGTGGATTGGGCACCGGACGGGAAGAGAGTAGCCAGCGGTGGCAAAGATAAGGCCGTTCGGCTTTGGCGGAACTAGACAAAAACCCGATGGGATGCAAAGACAAATCTCTCGGATCGAGATACCCCTTCTTGGACATAAAAAAATATATAAATACAATTCTCTATGTTAAAGGCGACAGTGTCAATCCCCACAGTCAATGCTAGGACGGGAATTTCCTCTCTGGCGCCACGATTGTGACGCAGTTCCATTACGGTTCCCAAAATGTGTGCCCCCAACCATCCACCTGCACAGGAGCAGGGCATGTTTTACTCGGCTGGTTCAGATTGGGGGCACCTCAAACTCGTGGCACCACAGAAACATTGACTCACGAAGATTGGTTAAGAAAGAAGGGCCAGTGAATGCATAATATGTTCGACGGATCAAAAATCGACCAGCAAATAGCTTCCACGAGTAGTTGGGTAGGCATAGCCACGCATGGAAGACCCAAAATACCACTTGGTATTATAATACTGTATGCTGTCTAACTTATGTAGCACGGCTGGCTAGTAAAAATCAGTCCTTAGTTTACGATTGTGTCAAAAATGGTTAGTGTGAGAGGGCTGCGGATCAAACTGCCAATATCTCAAGCACAAGAACGGCCGATTCCAGGGTGCTGCCATCTGTTGTTGAAGGTTGCTTGGTGTAGGAACTACGTTACCTGACTCCCGGTAGTGCTGATCTGCGAGTACTGTTACATCTTGGGGGAGGTATAAGACGTAGGAACATGGGAAGAGTGGGAGACGGCATAATTTTGGCTTACTCTTCCAGCATGCATCATCTAGGGCGCCCATACGTTCGCTTGGGTGGGATGTTGCTGTGCGGCGTTTTAGAGGTTCAGATAGTGGCGCTCCCTGAGGAGAATATCTTCAGCTGCATAAAAGGTCTGTACCGTGGTTAAGGCTCTCCATCCAATGCGCGATAACAGGGTGTGAGCTTATCAGATTTGGAGTCACGTAACTGTACGTTTGAAGCTCACGATAGTTTCATGGCCATTTTTGGCTTCAGGTTGGTGCTGTGGGGTAGCATTGCAGGAAGCATTGAACCACTTGGCTCGGCCCGTGTTCTAGCAGCCATGATGGAACCCTTTCCTTTCCAGTCAGTCACTGCAAGTTTTTAATCCCTCTCGTCATGAATGCTTGCATCAAGAAGTACACAGTGACTTCTCTAAGATTGAATATGCAAGATACACTTGATGTACATTTCAACGAAGCTGTTACCCTCCCACATGTAAGGATACAGAGAGTATCAGAACTGTTTTTTTTTGGGCACTAATGGGCGTTAAGAAGTTAGGCAAAAGAAACTCGCTCATCGTAATGCCCAGCCCGCCTCGGGTTTTCTCGGGTCTGATCCAGCAGGGCTAACAGTCTACTTCGCAAAGACAAGCTTCTTCTCTTCATTTCCGGGAACAATGTGTACAAGATTGTACCCATCAAGAACCCTCCATCGCGGGTGGCACGAGGGAGAAGCCCAGGGCTTGACAGGGGCCACGCTAGTCGGCACGAAACAGCGCAGGAAAAAAGAATAAGAAGCAGTATTGCTTGGGCCTATGCAATAGTGAGTCAGGGGAATTGGAAATCAGTGTCCTGCAGGGGAGAACATGGCGGAGCAGACGCCTTGCATCTGCTTCTTGCAACTCGAAACCGGACCACGAGGTGACTCTATCGCTCATGACTGGTGGCAGGTTTTTGATGTCGTTGATGGAAAGCCGCGGGGCTACCCTAGACTGCCGGCCTCTATGCGCGGGCGCGCGGGTGTTTGGGTGTGTGGGTGTGTGGGGGAAGCCGAACCGGAAGTTGAAGGGGATAGACTTGTCAGGAAGAAGTGCCTAGGAGACCTGTTAGGAGAATGCAATGTATTAATGATTTATTATTAGTTGTCGTTGGTACCTTTGTCTCGAGATTCCTCAAGCAGAGTTGGGGTTGGAAGGCCTCAAAGTAAGATGGGCCTGCTCCAGAGCCGGTCGTGTGAACATATAGGATGCTGGTTGGGTTCCAGATATGTCAAATTCCCTGAGTACCATCCGAAACATTATGATACATTTGATGAAATGGATATTTTCTTTGTAAGATGGGTGGCATTCAACTCCCGCCGCGGCCGCAGGCGTCCATTTTGGGCCAACGCCTAGAACCATGGCGCTTCAGCCGGTGGTTGCAGGTAGGTAATAGGGCCGGATCTTAGCGAACCCGGAGCTCCTCACTTCCATCCAATATGTCTTGGAGGAGGACCTCAACTTGATAGACAGCCTGAATCAGATCATTCTGGTTCACGTATAGGAGCCATGCGGCTTTTCCGTTCAGTCCAGGTGTGGGGAGGGGGGACATAGTGCCGGAAGTTGGAGTTGCTATTTGTTAGAGATGCTAATATATTTACCCTTTATAGATACACAGACGGATGGACGGATGGCTCCGGATGTGCCAAGCGCACTGCTGGAAAGCTTGGAATGGTGTCGTCAGACATGATACCTTGGGCCATGGTGAGTTTTTGATGGTAAGTTGCATAGACGCTTGAATTGGTATCTTTGAATGGAGAGAGAGAGATATGTCCTTGACTCAGTCACGCTGATAGTGCATGCCGAACTTGCTCATTGAAGGCGTGCTCTCGCAAAAAATGGTGGTTGTCAACCATAATGCTGTTCCCTTCTTTGCTAACCAATGATACTCGTAGCATTGGGGAATAGTTGATGGTGGTTTTGTCTTATTTTAGTTGAGACTACAGGGCCGCTAGGTGGCTAATAAGAAAGTAATGGACAATAATGGTTTAGACCAGGCCAGATAGGCCCGAGAACGAGGGGCAAGGACTTCGCTTTGCCCTGTTCACTGGATTTTTTTTCACCCAAAGCGAGATATCGCGTGCGGCGTAACCATGCGTCTTTTTAAATCTCTGCTGATTTGTAAGAGGGACAAAGAAAAATTCTGTGCGAAAAGGGCCAAAGGCATAAGTAATCCAGATTCTCTGGGAGAAAACCAATAGATAGTATAGGCATACTTCAGACAGAGTAGCCAGAGGTACCCCTGTAATATCATGCTATCTGTCCGGGAGTCGCCATGCCAAAACCATTGCTTGCTGGGTAGTCGCAGGCCTAATCTCCAAATGCAAGATGGGATGCAGGGCCGGGATGAGAAACAGCAAAAGGCGATGTATGATCGACTAACGAAAGGCCCGTCTATTATTTCATCGATGTATGAAACGCAGGACAGCGAAGTGTCCATTCGTGTCTTAGTTGGCTTCTGTGGCAGGGATGAGCATGGATCGGTCGCTAATAGTCCACGCAGGAGAGAAAGGGTAGACGGACAAGTAACATCAATGGAGGGATAGCAATAAAAGGGCCAGGATATTGAGGCTATCAAATCGAGGATGCGTAACTTGGCTCATCTGCTCCCAGCTTGCACTGGAGCTATTTGTACGGGTAGCCACTTCCAGTTTTTGATACCTTTTCTTAGGTACAGTAGGTACTGTAAGGGTAGGTACCTATAGGTATAAAATTCCTGCCCCTTCTACCTTCCTCCTAAGGCGCTCACTGAAACGAGAGGGAGCCTACTAGGGTTCGAGATTACTGTACTTGGTAGTGTCAAAGCGATCGCACTTGCCCTCCATCAATTAGCCATGAATTCGCGATGAAACCTAGAAGCTTACCTGCCTAGGTAGATAGATACACAATCAGGTACAGACAGACGTAATTACCTACCACCGTAACGCCTCAACAATGCCAATGGAGCCCAGTCTCGTCATTGAACGCTCCGGAACCTCTTCCAGGACGTCCGTTGTCCGCCGTGCGAGCTAAGATTTGCGAAACCTTCGTGCCTTCGTGTACCAGAATCCGTAAGCGCATCATCATCATCATACGCACATACATGATCACTCGCCTACGCCTTGGCCTGCTCCACACACATCCCTCCCGCCCCGAAGTCCGATGTGATGCGGTACGGTCTAATGTACCTCGCCTCCCAGTCCCAGTCCCCCATCTCCGACTCTGTGTCGTCTTCTGGCTTACGCACGTGTATTTCTTGAAGGTTTATTGGCAATTCCACAGTCTCCAGCTCGTCCGCTTTCCGAGTGTGACTCTTGTCAAAGATACGGAGGCTTCCGTCCAGCTCTCCATCCATCCAAAAAGTTGCAGCTGCAGGCGATGGGCAGGGATCTCGAAAACCAGACCAAAGCACGAAATCCAATCCCAGCAAACCATGCCGGGCATGCCAACCGTCCCCGCTGGCCCGTCTTTAGCCTCAGCGCTAATTCCCACCCAACCTGGAACTCTGGGACTCAATTCTCCAACGCCCAAAGCATGCTTGAGCTGGCCAACCAGAGACAGCCATGCCGCAAGCACTATGCAAGAAGAGGGGGCAAAAAAAGAGAAAAAAAAAAGAGTATGGTGGGCGACTCCTCTTGCATCGGCCACTGACCCCGGCCTTGGACCATCGTGAGGCAAGGGAGAAAAAGAAAAAAAAAAAGATAGTCGTAAAGAGGTAGGCAAGGGGGGAAAGGGTATTGCAACCGGATCCAGGACAGCAATGTCTGCATCATAGACCTGTCCAATGTAAGGTACAATGAGGAACAGCTCTGTACATTGCCCTATTTCTGTCCTTCGCTCAATCCGTGCCGTTCCGCTTCCCATATGCCATCGTGACCCTTGTTTCACTCGAGAAGACGGAAATTTTTATACTCGGTGACTTCCCCCTCATCTACTTTCCATTCTGCCCCTCCCCCTCTTCTTAATTGACAGCTACCTCCCTGCCTACCTTACCTGCCTCCCTCAGCTACCCTTTCCTCGACCACGGACAAATTACTCCTGTCCTTGGGCTGAGTTTCTTCCACTACCTCGTTCAAAGACGTCACGATTGGCGTCATCATCTCGTCCATCCTCTCTCCACCACAGCTCCAAGACGCAAATATTTATTCCCATCCGTGTCCATCGTTGGATTAATACAGTTGCTGGGCTAACTGCGTAACCTACCTACCTAAAAGGTAATTGACCCATTTACCTTACCTTACCTTACCGTCCTTCTCCTCCGTCGCTCACCCATCGAAACACACCATTTCGGAGCTCTCTCCGTCTGCTGCCGCACCTTGCTTGTGCCCTACCCCCCCATAGCAAATTCCCATTAAGCACATTACGTCAGTGCTCAGTGCTTTCGGGGCCCAATTCTTCTCTTCCCCAACATCCCTACCCTCTTCCCTGTCTATCGTTGCTGAACTCCCTGTCATCGCCTATTGAGCCTGATTCTTTTCCCGCCTTGCCCTTGCGCCAGTTCGAACTGGAGCTGCGGCCAGAAAGCTGTCCAAGCTTGAGGCTTTTGAACCACACCATCTCAATCTGACGGCACGGTTCAGTGAAATCGGAGCCTTTCCGGCGAGCCTCGGAGATTTGAGGAATCAGAAACAGTACCACACGATCAGCATCTCTCGTGTTGCATTTTCTGATTCTTTCTTATTTTTTTGCGCCCCAAGTCATCTGTCTGTTTTCCTACTGTTCTCCTTCCCCTCCCTTCGTCGATTCGAAATCAGTAGTCTGCACTTTGTCAACAGTCGCACGTCCTGCCCTGTGCCTATTGCGCTTCGACTCAACCTTGGTGCTGATCCTGTCTGCGACAAGGAGACGTTCCGATTCTGCGACAGCAAAAAAACCAACCTTCGTCAATGACCTTTGGCTTCTGACCAATTTTTTTATGCGCACAGGATCCCTGACACGCCTCTCCTAGTTATCATCCTCTCACACATGAAATCGTCATACGGGTGCTTCCAGGTTTTTCCAGAGCCCCAACGCGATCAGTTCTCGGTCCTTTGCGCTCGAAATCACTTACACCCTTCACCTCGCCACCCTATACGCAATTGCCCTCCGGGTTTCTAGCCCAAAATGACCGTCTTTGTCTGCTCTCTGTAAGCACATCCTTTTCTCGATATGAACTTTGGTTTTTTTCTCCGCTTCGTATAATCCTGATTTCTCGAGGTGCCCTCAAGCGGCAACAACGTTGTTGTACCCAAATTTGGGTCCTGACTAATGTGAAAATAGCTTCCTCCCCAAGACCATCCACTTTACTCTTCCCGGTACGCCTCCCCGAGGTGTCGACCCTTCACGACGTCGTCCAAAACCTAGCAGCTCTGTGCCGAAGCCATCGACAGAGCCTGAGCGTCAACCTAGTCTCTTCCAGAATCAAGTCGACCTTACTCCCCCCCATACACCCATCGACGAACCCGCTTCTCCCAACCCATATGCCAACGAGGATGGGATTCGTATACAATTCCCGGGCGCATTCAGCTCAGCTGACGTACAAGAGCTACGTCCATGGGGAATCCACGCAAACCAGCCCAAATCTCGCGCCAATTCGCCTCCACCTGCCGCTCTGGCTGAGCACAGCCGGACGATCCAGAAGGCCCGTGAATTAGGTCGTCAGGGAGTTATCCAACCCAAATCTCTTGTTAGAAGTGAGAGTCATGATCGAGTTTTTGCCTCTGCCCATTGGAAAGTCGTAAATGCGGACCAAGGCAATGGTGGCCTTCGAAACGCCGCTGATGCCGCCGCCCGCGACGGCAAGCTGGCGGATTATACCTGGGTGGGCACCTTGGGCATGCCGACCGATGCGCTTGAAGGAACACAGCAAAAGCAGGACATTGAGGACGCATTGGCCACTGAACACAACATGTTGACCGTCTTTTGCTCCGATAAAGACTTTGATGGCCACTATACTCACTTCTGCAAGAACATCCTTTGGCCAGTCTTTCATTATCAAATCCCGGATAACCCAAAGAGTAAAGCGTACGAGGACCACTCATGGAAGTATTATGTCAATATCAACCAGGCCTTTGCCGACCGCATTGTTCAGAACTGGAAGCGCGGAGACGTAATCTGGATTCACGACTATCACTTGTTGCTGGTTCCTGGCATGATTCGCAAGAAGCTCCCCGATGCCAAGATTGGCTTCTTCCTCCATGTTGCCTTCCCATCGTCTGAGGTGTTCCGTTGCCTCGCTGTTCGAAACGAACTCCTAGAGGGTATGCTCGGCGCCAATCTGATTGGCTTCCAGATCCACGAATATACGCGCCATTTCCTGCAAACATGTAGCCGTCTCCTCAACGCAGAAGCCACCCCAGACGGCCTTCAATTGGAGGATCGCTTCGTCAATGTCATTCATCTGCCTATTGGTATCGATCCTGTTAGCCTTAAAAAACATCTGGCCGATGAGGAGGTATTGAGATGGCTAGAGATCATGAAGGATCGCTACAAGGGCAAGAAGCTGATTGTTGCTCGGGACAAGCTGGATCATGTTCGTGGCGTACGACAGAAACTCCTCTCGTACGAGCTTTTCTTGAACAAGAACCCCCAATGGCGAGAAAATACCGTCTTGATCCAAGTTGCATTGTCTTCGAGCGAGAAAAGCGATCTAGACGCCACAGTATCCGACATTGTTACCCGAGTCAACTCCTCTTGGGCCAACCTCGCCTACCAGCCAGTGGTTTATCTTAAACAAGATATTGACTATGCTCAATATCTTGCCTTGCTCACTATTGCCGATGCGCTCATGATTACCAGCCAGCGCGAGGGCATGAACCTAACCTCGCACGAGTATCTCTTCTGCCAAGATGGCAAGCTCTTCCCTGAGAAGAAGCATGGTTCCTTGATTCTGTCCGAGTTTACTGGAACATCTTCTTTATTCAACAAGAACGAGTTGTCAGTGAACCCTTGGGACTACCGCCAATGTGCCGACGCGATTAAACAAGCTTTGGAAATGAACGACGACGAGAAGAAGCAGCGATGGGACAAGCTCTATAATTGTGTGGCGAATCACACCGGCTCTCACTGGTTTAGCGAGTTTCTTTCGCGCCTCGATGTTTTTTATGATGAGCAGCACAAGCGTGATCAGACTTCAGTCCCGCGTCTCTCGATCCCAAACGTGTCTACAAAGTATCAGAGCGCTAAGCGTAGGCTCTTTCTCGTCGACTACGAAGGAACACTAGTTAACTGGGGCCCTGTGAACCAAATCATTCCCGTCAGCCCGCAGAGAACGCTGGATGTACTGAATGATCTGCTCCTGGACGAGCGCAATACCGTCTACGTCATGTCAGGTCGCCGACCCGAGGAGCTTGACCGAGTCTTTCGACGTGTTCCCAACCTGGGACTGATTGCTGAGAATGGCTGTTTTGTCAAAGAAGCTGGCGAGGAGAATTGGGTTGAAAGGGCGGATCTAGATCATGTCAAGGACTGGAAAGAGTCCGTGAAGCCAATCATGACGTATTATCTTGAACGGACGCCTGGGGCGGAGATTGAAGAGCGCCGTTGCAGCCTCATCTTCCATTACAAGAGTGCCGAAGACTACGAGTCGGCATCGCGCCAGGCTTCGGACTGCTCAAGTCATGTCAATGACGCATGTGAGGCGCAAAGAGTTCATGCGATCCCTCTTGATGGTTCTATTGCCGTGGAACCTATTGACTGGACTAAGAAGGGCGCGGCTCGAAAGGTGTTTGAGAATTTGAGAGATCGTATGGGCCCCAATGACGTGCAGAAAGACCCTGTTGACTTCCTTATGGTCATTGGAGATGGCCGAGAAGATGAGAAGGTGTTCAAGTGGGCCAACGGGCTCCAAGATGAGGGAGTTGTCAATAATGTTGTTACAGTTAGCCTCGGTAACCGCAACACCGAGGCGACAGCCACTGTGACACAAGGCGTCAGTGGTGAGTATTTTCGCGTTGTAATGGTCTTGGAAGCCGGTATTAACATAACAAACTCTAGGTGTTCTCTCCTGTCTCCAGCGGTTAGCCGCTCTTTCATAATCGTGGGATTTGCGCTGACTCTCACGTCTGAGCCTGCGATGAGTAGCCAGAAGCTAAACGGCGTCAATGAGATAGAACGTTTGAGATTCAGCGCAAACTGAATTAGAACGAAAGGAACACTTGACCCGATTTGATCACCCAAGAGTCTCACGCCAACAGTTTTGCGAAATATACGCCAATCAACCTATTATTGGTTCGCTCTCTGTGAAGTAGTGCTGAGACCAAGGCCAAATGAATTCGCTCAAGAGGAGGGATAAGAGGACAACACAGACTTTCGAATTTAGGACGGATCTCTCTCTTGAAACATCTCGACTTGCACAAGTACCACACTCTCTACTTACTAACTTCCCCTCTTCACTCCACGCATCTAAATTTTCGATATCATTCGTTTTCCTGTGTTATATATATATATTCATGATGGTTTTGTATTTTGAGGGTGGAATGAAGAATGAATGACTGGATGGAATGGAAGAGATGAAAAAAAAGAGAAGCTTTCCGAGAAGGAGGGCAAAGCCCACGCGACAAAGGCACAGGAGTTTTCATTTGTATTAGCAATGCAGTTTTTTATGGTAGCGACAAGTGATATGAGATTCCAAAAGTTCTATCAGACATGGAATAACGTGTTACCGGAAGGGTTTGGTAAAGATAGACGGGAGTTTTATTGTATCCATTCTTGAGGCAACTGATTGGATACAATATGATTAGACACATTTTATATATTATTTGGGCCTTGTGTATATAATATTTGCCTATTATGCGTGGTCCATGCTGCGTGAGCCGCATCCTTCCGTGCCCGGGCGACGAGGTTATCAATATGGACTCGGCATTTTTCAACAGAAGTACTTTATTTTCTACTCATAAGCAGCCGGTTGGGCCGGAGGATCCACAAGAGTGGCGATGAGCCCAGCGTGTGAAGAGTCTTGTTTGATCATGAAGAAAGAAGATTTTTTTTTCTTTGAAAAGGAGGGTGAGCGAGTGTCTTAGGGCTGACAGGTTGCTCGCAGTATGATGATTGTGCTGTGGTAAACCAGAGATTGGGCAGATAAGGACCTATGTGTATGGGATGCAGGATGACATCAAGGGCCAACGCCAAAGCATGAAGCTGGAGCTTGAAAAGAGCTGGGGAAATAAAAAGTCGCCGGGCGGGTGTTCTGTAGCTAATGCGAGGGTCGCTATCTATAGCGGCTAAAAGCTACCTCGAGAGGGGGAGGGAAAGAGAGAGAAAGAAAGATGAAGACAGCCAATGGGGGAGCTGCGGAACCTGATGTCAGCAGCCCAGCTCAGTGGCCATTCAGTCAGTCGGTGTGCTATGGAGCCTACCTTGGGTACCAAGGTACGCAAAGTACCTGCTGATGGGACTGGTAGGTACCTTTGTCGGCACTTCACTGACACCCTACCGGCAGGTACATGTAGGTAAAGGTACGTAGTATGTAGGGGAAGCTGTCAGGCCAGGTCAGGCAGGTCAGGGCATTTTGACAGGCACAACGATGCTGCGAATGGGACGTAAGAGCCCCGCTCCCTAAAACCGCAATATGTCAGTTTAGTGCATCAGCATCTAAAAAAAAAAAGCACCTCCCAAACTCCATGAACCCACCTCACCGCGGGGCTGTCAGCCCGACATCGGCGGACGACGCAAAGACGCAAGTGGCTTTTGTGCTGAGTCAAGCTTTAGAGCAGGACAGCATGAAATCTTGCGGTCAAGATTGAGTTTCTCTCGTGTTTCTTTCTTGGTTTGGAACCTGTACTCTCTTCCTCCTTCTCTATTGCTATTCCTTGTTTACTCATTGAAACGGATAGTCGCTGGTGCAGCCCAATTGCTCCTCAATAACCACTCCTCCCATCACATCATTACCGTCACAAAAGAAAACAAGAAAAGAAAAATGACTGTCTTCCCTCCCCCTCCTGTCAACACCATCGACTGGTCCAACGTGGGCTTCAAGGTTCGCGAAGGTAAACATAGATCCCCTCCTCCCGGCAGTGCCGCAGCTCGGGTTTCTAAACCATACGCATATCGAGTTTGCATAACTGACTTACAATTCTCCTCCTAGTCAACGGCCACATCGAGTCCACCTACACCAAGACCACTGGAAAATGGTCTCCCCTTCGATTCGTTGCCGACCCCTTCATGCGCATTCACGGAATGGCGCCTGCTCTTAACTATGGTCAGCAGTGTTATGAGGGCCTCAAGGCTTTCCGCACTCCCAACGATGAGGGCATCACCATCTTTCGCCCCGACCGTAACGCCGTCCGTCTGCAGCACTCCGCCGAGGTAGTTTCCATGCCCAAGGTCCCTGTTGATATGTTCCTTGATGCTTGCCGAGCTGCTGTCGCCCTGAACGCCGAGTTCGTGCCTCCCCATGAGACTGGCGCTGCTCTCTACATTCGACCTCAGATCTACGGCTCCAGTGCTCAGCTGGGTCTGTCTCCCCCCGAGGAATACACCTTCTGTGTCTTCGCTATCCCTACCGGCGTCTACCACGGCTCCCACCCAGTCAAGGCTCTGATTCTCGAGGAGTTCGATCGGGCCGCTCCCCACGGTACTGGACACGCCAAGGTCGGTGGTAACTATGCGCCTGTCCTGCGATGGAGCGACAAGGCTCGTGAGGAGGGCTTCGGCATCACTCTGCACCTCGACAGCGCCCGACATGAGGAGGTCGACGAGTTCAGCACCAGCGGATTCATTGGTGCCCTTGTAAATGGCGACGACGTCACTCTCGTTGTCCCCGATTCCCACTGCGTCATTGACAGTGTCACCAGTGATAGCATTCAGGAGCTTGGCCGCAGCTTCGGCTGGAAGGTTGAGAAGCGACCCATCAAGTATGAGGAGCTACCCAACTTTAAGGAGGTCATGGCTGCTGGAACTGCTGCCGCTCTGGTCCCCATCCGCTCCATCACCCGCCGCCACAACGGCACTGAGAAGACTTCCGAGTACATCCCTGCTAGCCAGGAGGAAGCTGGTCCCATCTGCAGCAAGCTGCTGACCACCCTACAGAGTATTCAGCTCGGCAAGCTTCAGGATCAGTTCAACTGGCGCTTCAACGTCAGCGAGGCCGACAAGAACGTTGCTGGTGTTACAAATGGCCTAAACGGCGATGCCCAGACTGTTGATCAGATGGACTAAGTAATGATGGGAATAGATAAGGGACAAACTAAAAACAAAAAGAAATAAACAAGAAAAGAAAACGTCTTTGGAGAAATGTGAGCCAGAGGCGGATGTGTTGGATTATACCTGGGGGAGTTGTACGAGCAAGGGCGAAAGGGAGTCGGAATACAGATGCTAAAAATATGTAAATCGAATTCACTGATTGAACTGAACCAAATTTGATAAAAACTAAAAAGATTATGCAGAATTATCCAAACGAGTCTCTTTATTATGTGACTGTAGTCAAGTCAAGTAAAGTATGTACATGAATTATGAAGATCTATCGTGCTTATGGTTTAGTCGCCCGCCCATTTGGTTTCCCATTAAATAAGACGGCCCCATGTTCGTTTTCCCATTACGTCCTGTCATATGAAATCTAGGCAAAAAAGTGCCGAGGCAACTTCTTAAACAGCTTATACTTGCTGATTGCATTGTCAAACGAATCCGAAATAGGTTTAACCAGGCCCTTTGCCGTCTCTTGCAGCGCCGCCGGAACCTTTTCAATGACAGCCGCAGAGAAATCGTCCGTAGCGTCCTTTTGAAGGTGAAGGTTGAGGAGAATGATGGGACTCAGGAGCAGCCTGTCAAACTTGTGCTTGGCATTGATAATGGTGGTGAGGGTGCTGTTGACGACAGTTGAGAGGGATTGAGTCGCGCCAGCAACCTGCAGGGCCTCGGCGAAGGTGAGGTTGGCTGAGGCTTGGGCTACTTCGGTGCCGTTCTTGATCTCGATGAGCAATTGGGTGGACCTGACAATGATAGGAGCAGTGCCCAGAATGAGGCCATCCCATGAGGCGACGGTCTTGTTGAGGGCCTTGGTTGCGTTGGAGATGGCGTCCATGGCACTAACGATGCTGGCACCGGAGGCGGCGGCTGTCGTAGCCAGGCCAGCGAAGGCGAGGGCTTTGGAAAGAAGCATTGTGCAATTTTCTTTGTGTGTATATGTATGAATGGACCTTGGGGGAGGTGTATATATATACAGAGGTGGGATCTCTGAAGATTATCCCAGATATTTGCAAACGATTGACTGAACGGGAACCTCTTCGAATGGATTCAAACGCATGGCAACTCCTGCACATCTATATAAGTCCTTCTTCACCTATTTACACATGAATATTTTCTTCCAGTTTCCTCTCGGCATCTTTTTTTTCATCTGTGGAGCTGCGTAATCCTCGTTCGTACCCATTCCAAGGTTGTGGCGTCAACAGAAGAGTGAATTGAACGATAATCGCCTCCGCAACTACACCCAATCAGGCACACATCCCGAGATGCTCGCCAGAGTTCCGTATTACTTTAAGTACGGCAGGGACATGCCTCGAATGCAAAGGGAATTACGAAGGGGAGAGAAAAAAAGCCTCGTACGTAAGATTCTGTCCATCTTTGTCCCGATCTTGATGCATGTTGGCTGTATTGAGGTTGTAGGAAAGGAATCGCCAAGGCTGACTGGTTGAGGCGGGGGGAATATGGGGGAGCGGAGACGACTAGGGGGGGTTGGAGGGAGGGGGATAAACTGGGGGAATCTGGGGAAAGGTGAACCGCGGTCTGTGTGGAGGATTTTACATGTGAGGATTAAAGAGTCAGAGCTTGCTTATGTGGATACTGGGGAGAAGGGAAAAGAGAACTCACTGCAACCATATCGAGGTTTCGTGTAAGAGCGTTTGGTGGAAGGGTGTGATTTGGGTGCCCACTGTGGTGTTGAGTGTGGTGTAGAGTGCCGCCAGATCTTCCCAGCTCACACCCACAAGTACAACCGATGGAGGGTTGATTAAAATGAAAGGAACCCACGACTAGGCAGAAAGAAAGGATATCCTTACATTTATCCTACCCGTCGAGATAGTGTTTGCTCTCTCTCCTTCATTAAACTCGGACCGAAGCCTGTCGTTTTTTTCTCCCTTTCTTGTTGGTTTTTGCTCTCTCCCAGTCCTTCCACAGTGCCCGTTCAGAGACGGCCCATCGCATCCGTCTTGTGCTTCCGTAGGCTTTATCGAATCGAAACGAAAAGGCAACTTGCATCTTTTTCTGCCGCTCTCGTGGGTCAGCTTCGGAGATGGAAGAGGAAATTTTTTTTCTTTCTTCTTCTCCCTTCTACTGTTTGTTCGGGGGAGGGGGAGCACGAACGAGGCACCGTGGTGTAACAGTCGGCATTTCTGAGCTGTGGGAAATAAAGGTTGTAGGGCCCTCCCTATACACCGCCCTCGAGAGATTAGAAACAAAAACCCATGAACAAGAGTTATTTGCGTGAGGTTTAAAATGCGAGCGTCGACAATCTGAAAATCAAAGAAGAGCGAAAAGCCCATCTCTCTTCGAACGCTAGTATAAGTCCATGTCAAGTTGGAGAGTATGTGCTTGTGATATAGGAGCCAGCCTGAGCCTTGTCCCTATCACACAAACAGTACCACCCCCATCATTTCTACAAGCCAAAAGATCTATTTTATCTTGTTTAAAAAAGAAAAAGAAAGAAAGAAGAGGGGGGTAAGGGGCTAACAGCATCGAAAACGATCAATCGCATCGCTCAGCCATGTGCACATACTCCTTCCAACAAGTAGTGTGCTCCTGCGCCAAGGGCGTCGACTGCCCTCAAATGTCCCGCGGCCGAGCCGTGATCGGGGGGGAAGTCTTCCACCACGTCGGTCTCTTCTTCCCCATCGACGACCTGGGGGCAGCGTGCGATTACCAGAGGCGGCTGCACGGCCGCCACGCACGGCCGACTATGACCTGCCCGCGGTACAACTTTGACGAGAAGAGGGTCATCAAGGGGAGTTACAAGAAGAGCGACCTGGCTTGCGTCAAGTGTGCCGAGACCTGCGCGCCGCCAAGCATGAGCTGGCAGGCTCCTGGACCGGATAGAGGAAGGGTAAATGGGGAAAAGGACGGAGAGAAGGAGAGGGAGAGGGAAATGAATGCGAGATGAAAGGAGCAGCTGAGATTGGGTTTTGGGGGGAAGAGTGTGTAAGAAGGAAGGTGACATTATTATAGTATACGAGACAGTATTGCCAGCATTATTATCGCTGTCGTGGCCAGAGGGCCCTCGTATCTTTGGATATCTTTATATCACTGTTGTTCACTTTCAGTTCCCATGTATAGATCTTAGCTTAATCGACTCATCTCCGATTCGGCCCCACCGCCGATACGGAGTGGAGTCGACCAGCCGGACATTGATGCCGAGAGGGTCCGGCCTGGTTGAAGAATAAGTTTTGTTCCTGCATCTCACTATGCGTTACTAAAACAGGGCGCCTTTAAATTCCCATTTTGATGAAGGACTTCACTGAAAACGAAAAAGGGGCGAGTGAAAACTCAGTACAGAACATAGAATAAGTTGGTCACGGAGCTAGAATTGCGGTCTGGAAGTTGATTACTGTCTTGTGACAAGGAAACTTGTGCTATGGTCTGCCGTCTTAACCTAATATGCTATCAAATTCATTTTGTTCAGTGCGTATCCCGAAAACTAGAGAGAATATCAGCACCCTCATACATATCCTCGTCAAAATCCCCCCTCTCATCCACCATCAACATCGCTCCCCCAGGTCTGCCCCGTGTCTCTCGAGTCAGAAGAAGGTCGTCGTCGAGGAAAGCGATATCTCCAGCTTCGTACGACTTGATGTGCTTCCTCCAGGCAGGTATCCGATGCTCGAGTTTCAGAACCTTACGCAGGATGAGCTCCCAAGCTGGGGTTGTGGTGGCACTTGCCTCGCGGTCGAGAGTATGGCGGATGTCTTTGTAGCACGCCATGAAATCGTTGCCTTCTTTGAGCGCGATGCCGGTTAGTTTGCATAAGATTTCTACCCAGTGCTTTATGAGATCTTTGTCGAAGCTCATCTGAAGATATCTAAACTCAATAGTCGACTCCTTGCTCGCACATTCTTCCATCGGCTCGCGACGCATTCCCTCGTTGTCCCGGAGCGAGATGGCCATGCCGATCCGCCTGGCTTCGTGGTTCATAATAAGATCCGCAAGATTATCAAGCGAGGAGGCATTCCAGATTCGATCGAGCAGCTTTGTGAACAAACCTGGCTCACAGAATTCCGACGGTGAGATTTGGGGAAGGGCTAGTGTCATTTCCCGTAGAGCACTATAGTCTTCTTCTGACATGTGGAAACTATCGGACGGTTTCGCTTCGGTCAAAGTCATGTTGGATTTACGGTGAATGGGCCAAGCATACATACTGTCACGTCTTCCGGGGGCGGTCAAGTTGCGAAGAAGCGCGTCCTCTAGGGCTGTTACAAGGACAACCATCTTCTTGGCAAAATCCAGAGTCAATCCAGTCGGGAGACCAATGTGGACGTGGAGGCCACAGGACTGATCCGCTGTGATGTCAACATCCATGTTTCTCAGAGCAGTCAGAACTTCGCTCAACGCAGGCATACCTTTCCGCAACTCAGCTGTGTCAAAGATGGGCGTGGTGATTTCAATGTGAGGCCAGCTCCGTTCCCTGTTGACCTCTGCAAGATATGGTTCGTGTAGGATCTCGTCTTGGATTAGACATACATTGCTCCAGAATTTGGTCCCTGGGCGGATACTGACCTGCTCCGGCCATTCGGACGTCATGTGTATTGGGGATTTGCACTGGCCCGAGGGCTCAAACATACAAGTCGCGCATCCTTCAGAGCTGTGATGACCGTCATAGTTTACTTGACCCTGATAGGCACTCGGAAGCAGTTTGGTGGCCAAGGTCAAGTGTTGTGCCACCGCTCTCCTTGTCAGCACCCTCCGGCCAAGGCCTTTGGGGGCATTTGGTGGCGGCTTAGCCATGAATTCTAGCTCAACGCCCCATGTTATTTCTGGGAACGGGAGGGGAGGCATGCTGTTGGGCTGTATTTCAAGCTGGGTGGGTCATAGGCGGTACAGAGCCTTCAATCAGATCTTGGTTGCTGTGCAAAGCTCTCAAGTTGGCTATAATGACAGTTTAAGGCATCCTTCATTTTACATGAATTCATCACTATTATATACTTACGCAAATTACCTCTACCGGTGAACAAGCAACCAATGTGTTTTTATGAATACTCATCACAACTGTTCCCAGAAACCAACAGTAGCCCATCACTCACCGTTGTTCAAAGTTGGGCATCTTGTGGGCAACATGATGTTTTTATGGTGGAACAACAGGAACAATAGAATTTAGTGTTCATAGAACATATAGGGCTGAGGAGAACATTTCATGCACGGCTTGTGCTCTGTGAATAATGGATACCTATTCTTAATAACGTCAAAGAGAGGCTTCAAAGGGAGGCACGTTCTGCAGAGGGAGTTAAAGAAGAACAAAGGCAATATCGAAATCTACGTAGACAGAATAAATGCAGAAATCATTTGTTAATGTTCTAAGACAGAGAGAGCATCAAGGGCATTCTCATACCTGCGTCCCGGCTTACACAGGTTCCATTCACACATTTCAGACCAGAGCAGCAACTCCCTCCTGGCTACATACAGCATTAAGTACTGAGATTACAGAACCCTTATGTTTTTTTTTTTTTTTTACTCACTGTATTAGGACGGCAGGCGAGCTATATTTTCGGGATAAGTTAGGTTCTTGACATAGCTTGTAAATGGGCACTTACACCATTCGGCCTATAGAACGCTGCATCGCTAGTTGCCGCGCAGATAAGAGAAATGTATGCAGTAACAAGAATGAATAGCTTCATTCTAGCGTTCAGCAGATGAATTGCCGCTGTGATGTTTTTGATGAGTTAGGAATTGCAATGACAAAGCCCGGATTGAATAGTAGTTTATATATATATACATTCAGAATTACCAAAAAGCAGCGTGTCCCTATTTCGATTCATTTCGGTGTGTTTTTCGGTGCATCTTGGATATAGGCTCGTTGGAGTAGACTTTCAAAAAGTTCCAGAAGGCTTCCCGAGTCAGAAAAACCGTTGTGGAGTCTGGGCGCATTATCAGGCAGATGGAAAGAAGAAACTCTATAAGATGAGTTTGAACATTTTGAATACCAAAAGACGATAGGAATTTGAATAGCACAACGTTACATGGTGCACCTTGTCGCAAGACGAGGGCATCGCAAGCACCGAGCAAGACGCTGCGCAGCCACTTTGGTCATAGGACCAGCCAGAATGTTGTATGCAGAGCTAACAAGGCAGAGAGGATTCTCTAGGGATAGGGGGCGTCGCTTCTGTCATCATCAGAACGAAGCAAAGGGTGATAGGCTAGTCTTTTACCGAGGCTGTCTTGACTGCTCGGTCTCGTCTTGAAGGTGCTACTCCGTATCTTCCAACTCAACTTTCAGTGCAGCCAACTGGTTTGGTTACCTCGCTAGTCTATAAGTCGCCCTGGATCAAAGCGACTGTGTATGCCCACCATCTTACAGTTACGCGAAGATTCCCTGTTTTTGTATTCAAGTAACTGGTACTCTTTGTGGATGCTGCTTCCCTGTATTTGCTGGCAGTCTACATGGCTGGGACAAGGGAACTATTGACAGTCAGACTTTACCAGCCTCATGTTTGTTTCTCATTTCAACGAAGTCACCCAAGAATAATTTCAAGGGTGTAGATTCATGGACAGCAAACGAGTATCGTGAATAAAGTTGTCGGAGGCGAAATCGAGCGATCTGCGGTGTATTAATGTCCATGCCTTCTCTCGAATGTATTATGCGTACAGACTACAAGAACATTTATAATTCGTGCACAAAATATAATCTTCACTACTTGTCACGGCTTACTATGCTATGGCCATATCTATTTGTGAATGTTTGGCATGTAGTTATCACACTCTATTATGCAAGCACATCGCCGCGTACATCGAGTGCAGCCAGAACAAACGCCCTCTCTCAAGCTGATGGCAATGCTGGAATATGCGCCCGTCCTAAAGATCATGACTCGATAAGTTCAGCCAAACTCGACACGCGCATGAAATTGATCAGCCAGGTGTTGCGCCTCGAGCCACCTGGGTGAAGAAGAAGGAAAGTGCCATGTAACCAGGCGGTGTTCAAGTTAGTTCAAATGCACCATCTCACCTTGGGATGTCAAGGTGAGATCGCCCCGCGAAACCCTCCCGGACGAGATTAGGGCCGACTGAGTCCCTGCAAGACCCCCGGTTCAAATGCAATTAGGGGCTGTCGATCGGCGAACTTCACGGTGAGTGAAACTGAGGTGAAGTTTTGATTAAGGGTAGGACTGTGATCAAGACCTGGCGGCGGCGACTCCAACGAATTCGAGATTGAGAGATTCGGGACGCAGCCTCCCCTTCAAGATAGGAGATGCGAATAGGCTGCCAGTACTGGCAATCCGAATATATATCTGATAATAATTCTTCATTTCAGTACTTGGTGGCCATGAATTGGACTTAGTTCACACCTGAGTATTCCGTAGTGTCTTGTTAGTTATACAGCCTAAAATGTTAGCTGGTGGCAGAATGGCATCGTCACGTAACTAATCCGTGATTGCCAGGATCTTTCTCGCCAGCCATATGCAGAGGCTATATCCTTGATCTGCGTAGAGTTCATTTGTACATGAGGAGTAGATACCGGTCCCTCTCCTGAATGAATATGTGATTAGAGAAATTTTTGTCCAGCGTCGGGCATTCTACGCGTTTTTACCCATTTTCCAACTTCCAAAAGGGCGCCACGGATTCGACGATAACTCAAGTTCGTCGCAGCCTCTCGCTCGCTTTGGTGTCTCAGAGCACCTACAGTTTATATGCAGATCGTAATCGACGCAATCAAGTGCATGAGTGGAAAAAAAAACACTCGGAGAGGTGAACTTGGCGCGCACCGCAATGCCAAGCCGCGTCGCTAGTAGCCGTACTTTGTTCAGCTCGAATATCTTCATTATCAACGACACTAGGGCAAGCCACAAGGCCCCGACCGGTCCCAGCCGACGTGCTAGCATTCCTAACACGAGAGATTGCGGGGGATTTGGGATTTGCCGGCGTCAAAGCATTCCGCCTCATGCAAAAATCCCTGGCCCCTGCGCCCCTGCATCTGAGGGGGGAGGCCCTCAAAACGGCAAAGCGATTACTTTCAGTCTGCTCGCCCAGAGCACCGGTAAAGGAGTTTTCGTTTCTTGGCTGCTTCGGATATGACTCAAAACAGTATCTGTATAGTAGATTTTACGTACAGTACACTATTATCCTAGATTTTACCAAGAACAGAAGCAGGAATCAAAGGAGAGAAACAGAAACAGGAAAAAAAAAGGCGCCACCACGAAGATCCTGGCAGAGCCGGCAACAAAGAGACCCAAGGAGAGCTGAAAAATGCGGTTGAACAGCAGCTGTGGCGTTGGACTGTCGGGGTTACAGAAGCAAGCCTTCACACGTGTTGTGATTGTGACAATAAGCCATCTTTTACTACATACTACCCTTTCAAACCAAGTCTGACGAACGTGGTCGTTCTGCATGTAACCGTATTCTAGAACGCCCTCGCCTTGGCCTTTGACGAAGAAGGTTTCACTCTTGGCAGATCGCCAGGGACCTGTCAATAACGGCTGAAGGAAAAGAAAAGCAAAGAGAAGGAAAAAAAATATGACAGAAAGGCATGCTAACGTTGTTCCACGTGGAATATGACGCCGAATTCATCTATTTCACGTTTTTTGGAAGACACTAATAAGCCCCGAATCTGGATCAGACATGCATCTTTTTGAAACGATGTGATATCCGATGAATGGCTTACTCGCTGGTCATTCGCAGTCCAACGTCCAACGTCTCAACAATGCTATTTTCCTTGCTTGTCCGAATCACGAGTCTTATCTTACTGTACTATGCCGTGTCTCATCCTCCTCTCATCTTCACCGACACACGCATGAAGTACCGTGCCAAACACTGGGTTACGAATTCGTCCCTGGTCCAAAACCTTGTTCCGGGGAACTTCACCGGACGGCTGTTGAGCTTAGCATCGCTGGTTGGACCGTTTCCGCCCTTGGGGTCATCTCCACCCCCCGCTGAGATCATGGATTTAGTGATAGTGGATGCTCGATGTTCCTCCTCTTGCGGTTTCATTCGCCTCCGGAGACACGTAACAGCGTAGGTCGCCCATGGTTGGTTCCGCGTGTGCTAGGGCTGACCACAACTGCCTGCCCTGGCCCCTGTCCACATATCCTAGCTGCACATCTTTCTGGGGTCGCGAGTCAGTGATGCAAATGGCTCGTGATTGGATTATGAGAGGGCGGTTGGAGATGGGTTGCTTCGATGGGACCAATTACTAGTTTCCCATTATGACGATGTCCGATGAGAAAGTATCGCCTATAACTCTCCTCGCAAACATAAAATACATGCTCTGAGTTTGCACAGAGACTCAAAAATAGAATCGAAATAAGAGTCTATGGGACAATAAAGAACGGTGCATTGTCCAAAAACCTTCGGACGATGCTGTTGATATAAGATGACACCAGCACCCAGGCCACAAACAGTTCTTGCGATTGTTCCAAGGCCAAGTTCAAATCGACCGCACTTTCTACTGTGTACATAATGGCTTGGTCCGTGACTAAATCTCTCATCAAGGAAGCCGTGGATCGGGTGGCGATCCGGATTCCGGAACCCTGGGACGAAGCCGGATGATGATGGAGTGTCAGACTCTGCGCTGCTAGTCCACGCTTCATCCCGGCCCATATTGCCGTCAAGGATACCCCCAAAAAATGCTTACGGAATGCTTGCATTTGAGATCTCGTGCATCTCTCTGTCCTCCTCTTTTATTTTTTATTTCTTGAGCCGCTTGATTCATGCAGACGCCGTCTCCCAGGGCAGTCCTTCCTTTCGGTTTTATAACCCATCAGTCCTCTCAACAAATCAATAACACCACCTTCCAAGTGCTCTTTACACCCAAAGACAGCATTTTACTTTCGTCTTCTTTCTTTTTCTCATCGCCATTGCGATGGCGATCCCAGCGGGATTCGGGTCCGGAACCGAAGGGTACCCTCTCATATCGCTGTACATCATCATCGTGTTCCTGTCCATCTCGTTGTACAATGTCATCGAGCTGACATTTATCATCTGGGGTACCTTCAAGAGGCATGCCGGACTGTACTTTTGGTCTTTCTTGATAGCCACTTGGGGGATCCCATTCTACTGCGCTGGATTTCTCATCAAGTATTTTACCTCCCCTGCACTGGGTTATCTGGCTGCGGCCCTGATTGCTGGGGGCTGGATAGCCATGGTGACGGGACAGTCGGTGGTACTGTGGTCTCGACTTCACTTGATCTTGCGGAATAGAAGGACGCTCAGATGGATTCTATGGATGATCTGCATCGATGCCGTTTTGTGCCATGGTGCCATCCTCCCAATGATATTCGGCTCGTTTTCCAAGAACCCGGAGCCGTGGGCCCAGCCGTACAACATCACGGAGAAGATTCAAGTAACCATCTTCTTTATTCAGGAAATCATCATCTCCGGCTTCTACATTTACGAAACGCTCAAGTTAATGAAGCTTGAAAAAACGATGGGAAACAGCCGAAGAGGCCGGCGCCTGATGAACCATCTAATCTCCGTCAACCTGGTCATCATCCTACTTGACATCACCATTCTAGGACTCGAGTATGCCAACCAGTATCAGTACCAAACATCATATAAAGCCTTCGTGTACAGCACGAAGTTGAAGCTCGAGTTTACCATCCTGAACCGGCTGGTCGAGTTGACGTCTGGCGCCAAGGACGCCAGCTCCGGACCGAGAAGTCGAAGCAATCAAACCAACAACAAGACAGGCATCGCCCTCGACACCTTCATAAGCGAAATGGGAGGCAAGCATACCAAAGACGTCTCATATCAAGCGTATGCCATGGGTGGCGAGGAAGGCTCCACGTCAGAAAGGCCACTCGATCGTATGGACACGGGAGTGATGATGACGACGGAGATCGTGGTACACCGAGAAGACCGAGAAGACGACAGCATCAGTGAAGGCCGCAACTACTCGGTGGACTCGACGAACAACCCGCCGTCGAAAACATTTGATGGGGCTGATTTGTCCAAGTCGTCGTCCGAGGTGCATCTCGCTACACGCGGTTTCTAGGGCAGATTATCAACTTCTTTTCTTTGTAGTCACGGTCACGGTCACTAGGCATTGAAGTGTATTTGAGGAAACGATTACTCCTTTTTTTTTCTCTGGCAGATACCCCCATATACAACAGACTACAGCACTGCTTGTTTGGTTGCTTGTTTGCTTTACCAGCCAGATAATAATTCAACCATGTACTGCACATTTCCAAGGGGAAGTGTGTATGTACTATCTATTGCTTCTTTGGGTAAATCTTTCCGCTTGTCTTCTTGACTCACTTTGTGTATGTGACTGTGCAATGAAGATACCTTATACTGTAGATCCATAATAGTAAGAAGTGCTAGCTGGCTGTTTGGGGACCAGGAGACTTGAGCAACCGGTAAAATTATCCGGTAGACTGGCAGAGAGGCACAGCTTGAACCGGTCCCTTTGATAGAGCAAGATTTAAAATCATTAAGATTAGAGCTAGTAGACGGGCTAGATATGTAGCACGTCCTATGTAATAATGAAATCCATAATATCAGCTTGATCGCGGTTGGAACCCTGCTCCCGACCGGCCGACCCCTGGCATTTGATCCACCCACCAAAACACGACCCGACGGAGCACCAGCCATGCACTAACCTAATGAATAGCCATTGAATTTACCTTGTCCTTGGGAACAGGGGATTGAAAGCCGCAGCTGGTCGATTGGTTATTTTAGTGTAATGCGGTATCAGGTTAATTTAAAACCGGGAACGGGGCGGGAGAGCACCTGAAGTAAGGCCTGCCATGCTGGTGGTGAACCACTTCATGACAGAGGTGCGTACATCAACCTACCCTGTAGCAGTACCAAGAAGGAATTACCTCACTGACGACCCTGACTTGGTCTCTCGCAATGGAGAAAATACGACTGAACTAGAACCTCCTCCATATTTAATAATCATATTAGGCAAGGTGCCGCACGAAGGTTACCTAACGCACCAAAGTAGAGACCACTTAGTGACCTTACCTTACTTTACCTGATACTCGTGGAAAATCCCGAGAAACCAACATGACCAATGTCAGGTAGCAAAATGGGCGCACATTCTGAACCAATCAAATAAAGCCCCCTCACTTCTTTTGGCTTTGTGAGAATTAAATGGCGACATAAGAGAAATATGTCAAATTTGCCGCAAAATATTATGGAGAACAATAATGAGACAAATTAAGTATCCCAATTACCGAGGAATAGAACACACGGCCGGGCTTCTTTTTGAATAACAGCTGGGCCCAGCCAGAGAGATGAAGACATGAATAGCCACACCAGATGATGAATATAAGATAATAGCAGACCCCGTCCCCCCTACGCCCCAGGATGCAGTAGCTTTTTGCTACTACTATACTATCGCGCTACTGCTTTCTTCCCCTACTTCTTCCAGCACTCATATTGGGAGTTATTGATTGAAATTAAGCTGCTCAAAATCGGCTGAGCTTGAACTCCCTTAGAGGACTCCATACAACGGCCAGAAGTCAACACTTTCAACACAGGATACAACTCATCATCACCGGAGTTTCATCCCTGGAAAAGAACCCCCTTTAAGGCAGAATGATCAAATGGGAGATGAAAGTATTGCGTCAGGCTACATCTAACACTGACATGGGCATCAATAGGAAAACGTCGGTGTGTCGCCTTGGCGATGACCCGAGGACGGCTCAACAGCAGCTCCACACGTAGTAGTAGGCCTCATTCCTTTCATTGTGCCCATGATGTAGAGTGATCTATGAAATTTCCCTTGTATTCAGTACAGTTCTCAATTATCCCCTTGCCCCCTTTTGGGGTTCAATAAGTTGGCCAGAGCTCTCAATAGCGACCCGTTTGGCCTGCGAGCACATGCGACTTCGAGGTTGAAAGCCGGCAAAAAGAACTTATGCCAAGATACAGTGAAAAGATTGGGATATCATACTGGTAGAAATACTTTGCAATGGCTTGGTACACAAGGTGATTGCTTTTGGCCTTGCATCGTTGTCCGTGAGTGATATCATTCATACTAAGAAAGAAAACGCACCCAACTGTCCCGAAACGGGAATCAATAAACGGCAGAAGAAGGGAAAATTTTGCAATAAGTCCGAATCAATAAGCCTTAGCCGCTTACCATGATTGCGTGCGAACCACACCTTTTGTCTTTCGTCTCTTTCACCCCTTCCAAGTCGACCATAGTGATGTCACACCCCTCGTTTCACATCTAATATCTCATGTTCATGGCTATTTATTTTATCTAGTAATGGGTTTCAATTTAGTCTGTTTCTACTTCCAGGAGTTCCTTCTTTGACATCATAGTGGATGTTTGGTGCCGTTGTTGGTCAAGTGATGTTATTGATTCGGACTTATGTCAATAACCTCAATAGCAGACAGACACCCCCTGGTCCACTCGCGAACATCAACGGATCTACAACTGCTTTTACAACAGTATCTGTATGCCATCAAACATATAAAGCAAGACTCTTACCCTTGTCAAAATGATTCTTGTTCCTCCTCAGGTTTTTCCCAATATCTCAAGTACAACCTCAGTCAACCTCATGCTATCACGCTCATCTTACAACTCTCATATTCCACACTTCCGATAAGAAACGACCAAGTCTAAGACTTATATCATGAAGTCATCCTTTGCAACCGTTGCCATCCTGGCATCCAGAGTCCTCGCTGCACCTGCAGCTGAAGCCGACCCCTGGTGCGAGCGCATCGGCCAGTCCTGCTGGAAGGAGAAGCGCGATGCCGCCCCTGAAGCCGAGGCTGTCCCTTGGTGTGAGCGTATCGGTCAGTCCTGCTGGAAAGTCAAGCGCGCCGCTGAGGCTTTCTCCCAGTCTATCCAATCTTCCGGCGGCCTCTCCGCTCGCGATGCCGAAGCCGACATGAGTAACCTCGCTGGCGGCGCCGCCTTCACCGCAAAGCGCTCCGTCAACGATCTCGCCAACCACCTAGCGCTGGCCTCCCACAGCCCCGAGGAGTTCTACGCTGCGCTCGACCTCGCCTCTCAGTTCCATCCGGACTCCGACGAGAAGACTAAGCGCGATGCCCTCCCTAACCCCTGGTGCGAGCGCATCGGGCAATCGTGCTGGAAGCGCGACGCCGAGGCCGACAAGCAAGCCGTGGCCAAGGACAAGAGATGGTGCGAGAGAATCGGCCAGTCGTGCTGGAAGGCCAAGAGAGCTGCTGAAGCGGTGCTCGATGTTGTCGGCCGCGATGACGAAGGCGTCGACCACAAGCCCTTCGACCCCGACTTCTTCTCCAAGCGGGATGCTCAGCCGTGGTGCGAGCGCATTGGTCAGTCTTGCTGGAAGGAGAAGCGTGATGCTCATCCTGATCCATGGTGCGAGCGTATTGGCCAGTCTTGCTGGAAGGCTCGCCGTGACCTCAACGCTGTGAGGGTCGTTGCTCGAAGCATTATCGAGGCCTATGAATAAACGTTAGTGCTAGGTTCTCCTGCCGCAGAACTAAAAGGAAGATGAAACGAAAGCTAACACACACTCCTTTTTAGCAAATTGTTACAAAGCTCTCAATATCTGCCAAAGGCATCAATCATAACACCCGTTGCTATGTTGTTGCTTTACAGACCATTCGCTTCTTTTCAGTTCTTCCCCGGCAGATAGACATCGCGGGCTTCGACTGACCCTGCCTCCCCTATAAACGCTCGACACTACTCTGTCTTGACTTCGATTCTTTCACAGCCGAAATCGTGCTGTTTCTCATTGATTGGATAATGGTGGGAGAAAGATACTACAAAACTTTCTCCCGCTTCTTTAAACATAAGCAACTTGACCTCCCGCAGAACCAAAACGGAGTCGAGAGGCTAACAAAATTATGGCAGGGATATACTTTGTGAGGCAGTAGTAGGATAGGTATAATATATATATATATGTGAACAAGACAAAACATTCATCGTATTGCGCCTTTGATGAGAATCCCGCCCTTCATGAACCCCTAATGCGCGCATCTACCCAATCCATGGCCCAGACGCCTTTTTCTATCCATGCTCCTCTTTTTTCTTTTTGGGGGACTTCACCCACCCTATCCCAAGCACTTAAGCTAAGCGATACTATACAAATAATTGAGACAGACATGCTTTCACGGTGATTATAAACTTGTGTACAACGACTTCCCCTCTCCTCTCAGGGTAGTCGTGATTTTCATCTTTTGCGTGTGTCCTTGCCCTTCTTCTTCCCCTTTTTCTTGTCTCTGGGCAACTCCAGCTTCGTGCCCTTAAGTTGCTCCGCCATGAGACGTAGCATGTAATCATCAATAGTGAACATCCTCTCGCCCCATGCATTCAGTTCTTTGATCTGCTCCGTCTGAGCATCGGTAGCCTCATCTAACCCTCCGTCCAGTACGGATTTGCTCATCGGAGTTCCTTGTCTTGTCGTTGAGGCGCCAGAAGGTAGATTGCTGGGCCGTTCTGTGAAGTCTGCCTCATCGGCTTGAATTTCTTTCTCCGCTACACGCGCTGCAGCAACGTCCTCATGATCTTCAGCTTGTTCCAGGACTCGACCGACCGTTCGCTGATCAGCTTTGCCACTGGGTCCTCCAAGCACTCGATCCAAAGCAGCGTCCGCGGCGTCGACCCCTTGGCTGGTAGAGTCTAGCTTGTCCATCAGGACGTCCTGGACTGATACCTTGTTGAAATGATCTGTTGTGAATTCGCCCTCCTGAATTACCACATCATCCAACATCTGCTTCTGAGAGGCTTTCCGCAAAATGTTGGCCTCAATGGTGTGCTCGCTGATAAGGCGGTAGATGTGCACGTCACGAGTTTGTCCAATACGATGGCATCGATCCTGGCACTGCTTATCCATGGCGGGGTTCCAGTCCTGATCGTAAAAGATGACGGTGTCGGCACCAGTCAGGTTGATACCAAGGCCACCTGATCGTGTGGAGAGTATGAAACATAGGATTCGCGTGTCGTTATTGAATCGATCAGTAAGAATTTGGCGTTGTTCCACTTTAGTGGCGCCGTCCAGGCGTAGGTACTTGTGTCCATGAATGTTCAGGAATCGTTCGAGCACATCGAGGACCTTGGTCATCTGTGTAAAGATCAAAGCACGATGACCACCGGCTTGAAGCTTTCGGAGCAGCTTATCTAGGGCCTGCAATTTTCCACAATCGTACTGTAATAGTCGCTTGTCAGGGAATTGGATGCTCAGCCTCATTCGAGCTTCATGCCAAGGGTCAGGAGGAGACTCTTTGGGTAGGAAAGGCGCCCAGCGAACAGGTGCCGACAGTTTGAGATCATTCTCGGTAAATGCCTCTACTCCCTTGCGACCGAGAATGACTTGCTCCAGATCTCGGGTGACGACAGCTGGGGTAACACATGAAAATTTCTCGATGATCGTCTTGTAACTATCGGCCCGTTGGTTGACAGTAGAGATCATGGACTGAATAATAGGTGATTCCTCTTCGAACCAAGCCATGACTTGCTGGGGTACCTTTGGCCGCGGCTTAAAAGGTCGTTTGTCAGTGCCAATGGTGAGAAGATCCACAAGATTCTTGCCATAAACAGGTCTCTGTTGCCGACGCAGAGCGTTGAGATAGACACAGTGCTGCAGTTCCTCAAACCGGCCCCAGCGAGATGCACTCTCAAGGTACGCGATGTTCGATTCAACGGTGGCTGGATTCAACTTCATGTAAGATCGTTGTGCTCGTGCCCGCTGTCTCTCCCGGAGATCCATCAGGGCCCTGTGGGAGCCGAGTTGTGAAATGCGATCAGTTTTTGCTGTGGATAGGTGCTCGTATCTCGTAGGAATGAGATTAAGGAACCCTAGATCCACGATATTCATTGGCTTGTCGACAATGAGATTTCGAACTCTTTGTTCAGTCGCATCAAACTCTGAAACGACTGATTTTACCATCCGGAAAGAGGTCATAATGGGTCGATCAACAAATAGGTCAGGGTGATTGCAGACTTTTCGAAGTTGCATCAAACAATTGATAATAGACATGTAATTCCCAGACGCTAGTGTGGCCTTGGTGTCGGTCCGAGACAAGAACCCATCGTACAGCTCACGCTGTCGTTTTGACAATCGACAGAATTCCACATGCTCATATTTGGCTGGCATCTGCTTCTCGACATCTGCTTTGAGACGGCGTAAAAGATATGGTCGCAAAACCTTGTGCAGCTTCGAGATGATGGCGCGTGCCTCGTCGTCCATCTGTTCACGGCCACTCTCCAAGATCTGAGACTCAGGTTTGTGGAACCAATCGTGGAATTCTTGCAAATCAGCGAATCCACCTACACCATTTTCAGCCGGCATCAAGAAGAACAGCAGTGACCAAAGTTCTGTAAGGTTGTTTTGCAAAGGTGTTCCTGTAAGCAACAGACGTGAATGTGTGTTAAAACCGAGAAGCGTTTGCCATCGTTGAGACTTGAAATTCTTGATGTTGTGAGCTTCGTCGAGGATCATGTAATGCCATCTTCTCCGCTTGAAGACCTGCTGATCCTGAAGAACAAGTTGGTAAGACGTGATGCAGACATTCCATACGTCATCGTTGTTCCAGCCTTGGCGCTTCCTCTTTCGTTCGTCTTGATTTCCATAGTAAGACAGGATTTTGAAGCCAGGACACCATTTTTTGAATTCCATCTCCCAGTTTAGCATTACACTAGTTGGAACAACAACTAGATGAGGCCCCCAGACTCCGTGATGAGACGCTAGATGCGCTAAAAGGGCGATTGTTTGGATAGTTTTGCCCAAACCCATCTCATCTGCAAGGATACCATTAGTGCTGTTGGCATAGAGTCCTGCTAACCAGTCCAGTCCATCGCGTTGGTATTCTCGCAGGGTACCCCGGAGGAGGAAGGGGACCTCAATCTTGTGTCTTGAAGACTGTGGCGATATAGACCGACTCGGCTGAGGTTTATCAACAGGTTTAACAAGAGCCATCTCAACATCAGACGTGTTGTCGAATTCGGAGGGTCTAGTCTCTGAGGTTGGAGGCGGCGATAGACTGTCATTCGTACTAGGTGGGTTGGTGACTGGGTCTGCCTCTGTGGTGTGCGGTTGTTCCAACGATGGAGACACGGGGGTCTGCTTGACTATGTTGGGTTGAGTATCAGTCCCGGTCATAGTTGCATCCTGTTCATCAATGGGGAGGTCTGGATGTGGCGGAACTTCAGTTCCATTGACTGGAAGAGAATCCTGGTCCTTCATTTCCGGCGTGGAAGATTCTAACTGTGGTCCAATTCCAGCGCCACCCGCCAGCTTGGAAGTAATAGCTTCATCGTCTACTTCAGCAGTGTTGCGATTCGAGGTCGCTGTACTTTCTGAAACATCAGTCAGTTTGGTCGAAAGATCCTCCTTCCCGACTTCCACAGTTACGGGTTGGTGTTCTTTAACCAGAGGGACACCATTCGTTCCTTCATGCGTATCATGGCGATTCTGAAGAGCATCGCCATTTGCATGTTCTGGGTGCTGAACTAGCGATACCTCATCATCTTCATCTTCATCGTCGGCGATATCGACAGATTTGGCCGCTGATAGAGTGCTTGCATCGGCATCTTGCATTTCAACATCATTGTTTGTTGGAATTGTTTGCGCAGAGGCCTCATCGTTCATCTTCTTGAGTTCGGACTTTCCGAAGAATAGCCCAAGCAATCCACCTGCATCGTCGCCCGATTCTTCTTCAGATTCTTCTTCGCTTCCAGAGGCCACGTCTTCCTCATTACTGTCCATATCGCTCGATCCCATATCATCGTCCATGTCAACAGACTCATCGCTTGACTCTGCGCCCTCAGTAGCGGTGACCTCGAGAGTGTCCGTGTCTACTCGGTTCTGTTCGTTCGTGAGTGTATCAGCAGGTGTCTCCACGGGCGTATCGACATCTGATGTTTTGTCCAACTCCGGAATGTTGGCATATTTCGCTCGGAGCTGTTCTTGCGAGAGTTCTTCATCTGCGGCGTCTGCCTGACCATCGTCATCCTCAACCTCGTCCTCATCAGATGACATATTATCACTGTCTGCTTCCTCTTCGTCATCATCATCGTCACTTTCTTCCTCATTTGACGCTAGACCTAGCTCGTCATCAAGATCGCTGAGACTGGCATCAGTCAGATCGTCGAAGCCATCATCTTCTTCCGAGAGTTGTTCTGAGTCTAGTCCCGTGCGTCGGGCTTGGAGTTTCTGCTCAGAAAGGTGCACGGCCTCATTGAGCGCAGCCTTGACTCGCTTCTGCTCCTCCTGCTCCCATTCCTCCAAACGCCGACGGTTTACTTCCAGACGCACATTTTCCCAGGTGCCAAATAGGGCCCTAGTAACGTTTCGATAGCGAGCCAACCACATTTCTCTAGCCTCGGCTTCTACTTGCTCTTTTGATTTTGGTTGTCGACGGACCCATTCATCGCGACAGGCTTCAGCTAGCTTCTTGGCGGTTGAGCGATGTCGCTGTTGCTCTGCTAACATAAGTCTGCGAAAGTTGGCCATGGCTTTGATCATATGATCCTGGCGAGCCCATTGCCTCGGTGGTTCCTCCTCAGGCTCCGGTAGGAAAATGGAACATCTCCCCTCGGATAGAAGACCACCAGGCTCAACCTCATTCTCGATTTGTAGGATTATTTTGGCGTCCTTTTGTGCCATCTCATCGGTGAAAGGGGGTCCATCTTCGGATGCTAGTAGACCTCCGTCCTCAACAGAGATATCACCAGCAAGAGACCAGAAATCCTCGAAACTCGTCCCAATCTTTGGTCTCTTACGGACTTGATCCGGATGAACAAGAGGAATAACGCCAGATCGACCGACACGAAGTTTGATTCGAGGAGAGCGAGTTATAGGTTCAAGTTTCGAGCTTGTAGGCTTTTCAATCTTGATGTCGGCCGCATCGCTGATTCGCGCTGATCGTCTAGAGCGTGTAGATTGCCGAGTCGGTTGGGAAGGAGGTGGAGGCGGAGGAGGGGGAGAGCTTTTTCGCCGGGTTAACCGAGAGGACGCTCGAGTTTCGGTGGTAGGTCGTTTGATTGTTGTCTTTGGAGTTGGTGTTTGGGCAGGTTTGGCTTGGGTGGATTTTGGAGCAGGCTTCGCGGCAGGAGTCAATTTGCGGGGGTCATTAGGAGTCTTCTTGGCATGTCCGTTGACCTGAGGTTCGGGCTTTCCTGGTGTGGCAATTCTTGCGCCCAGAGATCGTCTCGTCATGCGTACTCGGGGTTGAGGTTGAAGCTCGACCGGGAGAATATTGATACGACCAGATTTGCGTCGACCATTTTGTGTGAACGTGGTCGGTCCCTCAGCTTCAATCTTTTTCCATGGTGGCGATTCAGGTTTCGGCTTTTTGGCAGACAGAGGAGGGGTTACATCTCGAGTTCGCCGTCGCTTCAAGGGTCGCTCATCATCGTGGCCGTGGCCATTCGGGGGATCGTGGGCATGTCCGTTGGTTTCCGGAGTGACATCTCGAGGCGTATCAACGCCATTTTTGGTACCGTTCAGCGCGTCATCGCCATTTGAGTATGAGGAGGGCGCGTTTCCCTCGACATCTGGGGCATCATGGCTCGTAGTGGACAGCACCTCGTCGGGCGACGCGGTCTCAGTCATAGTAGCAACGGGGAGCCTGGAGACACAGCAGGCGATAACTCTGCGAATATATCATTTGCAAGGTCGAAACTAGTGTCTACGAAATCGTAGCGCTTCAGCGGATCTCCATACAAAGTTTGCACATGATCAGAGGCCTGGAGGGCGAGCTGCGTTGAATTGGGTCGCAAAATCTCAAGTCATCAGCAAAACTTGAGCCGGGGAGGAGGCGAGGATGCACGTCCTGGACCTTGGGCTCGACTAACCCGAAATGGCCGAGCGCGCGCCTGGCGTCCTAAAATTTATGCCTAAGGCACTAAAATTGGTTGAGAATCATCACGGCCTCCATTGGTTGAAGCTTCCTTCAAGAGCCCTTCACATCACGTCACGAGCAATTGGGCGCCGACAACATTGTCAACTTGCCCGAAGTATGCTGCTCCGGACTCACTTATACCAGCTCAATTGATTTAACTAATTTTCCCCGCGATCATAGATGCTCCCTCAACAAATCGTACGGGCCTCGGCCCTGCGCAATGGCATGTCCGCCGCTCGACGACTGCCCATGATCCAGCGCCGATGCTTCCTCCCTCACTCGTACACCGACAAGAAGACGATCAATGCGAAGTACCCCGAACCCCCCAAGCTGACTGAGGCCGAGGATCCTGGGATGGTTAGTTGGCTTCATCGCGCCGTGGGTGGAAGAAGCTGTGTTGCTGATGGTTAATCTCGCAGAACGGCGGCTATATCAACCCTCCCCGAATTAAGCGCCAATTCCGTGATCCCCGCGCCAACTGGTGGGATCCCCAGGAGCGTCGAAACTTTGGTGAGCCCATTCACGAGGATAACGATATTCTGGGCATCTTCTCCCCCTGGGAGTACACTTGGACTACCACTCGCCCCGGCCTGATCATGGTCGGCACTTTCCTTGTCGTCTTCTTCAGCGTGACTGGCCTTGTCTATCTTAACTACCCCGACACCGTTGCCTATCCCCGAGAGTTTGAGGGTGGTTTGCAGCGAGAGCTTGGTGGTCCTGGAGCTGTGAGGGTAGGTGCTGAATGATGTGCTACAGTCAATAGGGATGCTAACAGAACTGGGTAGGCCCGAATGGAGGGTGATGAGGCCCCTTAAGCAAGGTATTCTCGTTTGTATATAAATAAAGAATGGAAAGGATTCAATGGATTGCGAGTGAACCGGTCCAGAATAGTAGCCAAAGTGTTTTCTTTGTGGGATGCAGGCTTGCGCTGCTCCGCTTGTGCGAGTATATGATGCCATGGTCAACGGCAAATAGATCAGCTATGTAGCGGCTGCCAGGCAAAAACAAGACGTACGAATGTGTTTTATTGGCTTTTCAGGCCTTGTTCCAATTACTAGTAAAGTGAGATAATTGTGCACACCCCATACATTTGAGGTACCTAATCTTCCTCTTCGACCAACTAAAGGTGCCACTTCACATGAAGCAATTTCGTCCCGTCATCCAGCTCCAAAAAATCCATTGACCTTCTGCTCCTGGCTCGAACCTTAACCTAGGTTTGTCTCCTTCCTTGTAGCCTCGTCCATTTCTGCTCATTGGCAGTCTGTGTGTCCGGTTTGGGAAAAGTTTGCGATGGAAAGAGCAGCATTCAGGTACTCGGTTCAGTCGTATCATGAGTGGTCCTGGTGATAGTGTCAGGTTGCCCAGCCATTATTATATGATGTAGGCCTGGTTCTAATAGTATCGTGGTTGCCATTTCTCTTTCCCTTATTACCTTACATTACTTTATTGATGGCCTTGTCGGCAGTAGGACGACGACTCGAGGCATAGCTACTCCCTCCTCGGGGTCTATGGATTTGTTTGTTTACTTTCTCCTGTGCCTCTTCGGAATCTTTCTTACCCTGGTGCTTCAGCTTGTTTTTGCCTCACTGCAATTCGATAGAAAGCGAGTGGTCTAGGCCCCGACATTAATTTCCTTGCTTCAGTGGACGTCTGTTTCTCGCATTATTCTACCGTACAAGTTGAGTCTTGTCTTGCCACATTCACCCCAAATCAAATCCCCTTCTACAATCATGCGGTACGAAGACTGGGACATTCTTCTCTTTCCTCAGGGCAGAGAGGTGCCTATGAAGGAGTTCAAGGTGACATGTCATGTTGTGCATGATCTCGGTGAGTGAATGTGGCCTATTGCGACTCTATCAAAGGCTACTGCTGTCAATAGCTGTATCGATTCTAACGAGTGTGTGGTCGATAGAGTTTTCTCATGCTCAGGGATCTTTTGGGCTTCCAACTTTGTGCTGCTTTGTTCCAAGTTTGCCCGCTGGAGTGCCATTCCAGATCTCAATTCATTCTTGGACCACACCAATTATCAGTCAATTTACCAAATCGTATTCGATGTACCCTGACAGCGCCAAATTTGAGTTCAGGCTCTTCATAGATGGGGGACTAGTTGCGTACGATAGCCTTCGCAACATACCTACATCAGATTCGGGTCTGGATGCCTAACAATACTGATTAGGTCAACGTCTCTTGACCGGGGGAGCGACTGGCCTCATGTCATGGCTCGCAGTTTCGGTATCTTTCGCAACAAACTCGCGCCCTTGACTGTCCGTCCTGACTGACACGAGCCTGTCCAGATTTCTCCAAAAATGGCGAACTCGAGTCTCTTAAATTTCCCATATTCCAGAAAGAGATAACCCAGCAGAGCCACTGGAACGCAGCCGATGATTTGGGAAGAATCAAATTGGTTATCAGTGAGGGATTTCCCCGAGATTCTTTATCCATGCCAATTGAGCGTGTCAAGAATCTTGTTGCTTTCTCATTTCAGCATGCCCCTTTAGGTATATCTCGACCATCTTTGCCTACTGCAAATGAAGTCCCTACAGATATGAGTGGCAATGTTTTAACCACTGGCAGACATCCTCGAAAGTTGTTCAATCGCATGGCCAAATCCTACAATGTGGCGACGCGCACCATACACATCTTCAATGCCAGTGCCCACATATCCTTCCGAGGATTCCAAGTCGCATGCACACTCACCGCGACGTCGAGATCAGGTCCTTCCTGGGGAAACCTCCACGGACAACAAACATGCCGTGCAGGGCATGATGACAAATAGATCTGGGAACGTCAGTTTCAAACAGGATCGCTCATTCAATGCTTCGGGAACAATCCCCAACCTGCCTCCCGGATTCGAACAGATCGATCCTCTCGAAAATCCCTGTGATTATCTTCAGTGGCTTGGCAGTGCAGATGCAAGTGTAATTGAATCATCGCAACCACTTCTTGGGCCATATTCGAACACTCGCAAGCTCAGAAAGACCAGTACTGATATCAGTATGCCGGACTACGCACCCTCCGCATACGAGAGGCCGATACCTATTTCAGGAGATAGCCTACTCACCCAGCCAAGCCTTCAAGTCATCGATGGTGGAAACACTGGATATGTAAAAGCTCCTACTAATACGCCCACAACTGGAGGGCACCTGATCATTGGCTCTGAAGGTTCTTCACCCAGCCAACAATGCATAGTATCTTGGCTAACGGTTCTAAGCTACTCCTTTCCCAATCATGCCGAATCCTGGTGTTATTCCTTTTGGGTTGGCAAATACGTTGACAAGTTCTCTGCTCAACCAATCCATGCCTTCTCAATTTGGTACTCCAAATTTGCCTTCAACAGTGCCTGAAGTTCGATCTCGCAAAGAGACACGGAGTCGTCGATCTAACCCCTATTCGACCGCATGCTTCGCTCCCATCACAATTCAAGAAGATGATGACAACATTTCCCAGCAAGCCTACGTACCATCCGCAGCCAGTGTCACTGTGTCTGCGGGCGGATCTCAGACTAGGGCTCCCAAGCCATTGACGAGTTCCGAATTAAATCAGCGAACTCCATCTACGAGCAAGTCTAGCGACACGTTGGCCAACGCTGACGGACAAGAGAAAATATTAGAGTCTGTGCAAACTTCATCTGACAAGAATGCCAAGCGGGCTCGTCACTACACTCCGGGGCCGACGCAGGTTCTTGATGACGATGAGGATGGACTGCTTCGGGGCAGTCCCCGTATTCGTCTAACCCCATTCACAGAAGACACACCTCCGATCATTCCAGCGAGCTAAAGCATGAAACATAGTGATGCACGTGATTGGCTGTGCGAGGGCATTATGCGGTATCATAATATCAAACGCTCTTTTGGTTGCGTCTGCTTCTATCACTTTAGCTTTGGCATCAACACTGCACTGATTACTCGATGTATTTGTAGGAATGGCGATGGAAAACAGAAGGAGAATGGTTAGAAACAGATTGGTTAGAATGACTAATGCTGTGTGTTTTTTCTGCTAAGGTAAGGTATATACTTAAAAGGCCTCCTCTGGGAATACAGATGTTGTGTTTAGCACTTAGTACTGTTCTTTACGTGTGTTTGTTGGGTGCTCTCCACACCTGAATGCATGAGCCGATATTGAGCTTTCTCCCCAGCGCTCTTCTTAATACCAATGTTAATTCTCATTTATAGAAGACTAATTATGTTTCTTTTATTCCATTCACGGGTTGAAATGGATAGACTTTATCGTGTCATGTAATGTATAGCATCTAGGTAAACTAACAATGGACGACAACCTTGCCAACCTAACGCACCACCTTACACAACATCACAATACCAAGCGTGATAGCAACCAACGAGACAAAAGTGCAGGAATATCGGAGCATTCACCAAATGTTTCACAAATATCTCAACTTTTAATATCTTTTCGATAAACGGACCCAATCCTGTCTATAGTCGGTGTCCGAGCTGGCGGCTGATTGAACGGATAAGGCTAAGGCAACCCGAGCAGCCCATCTTTGTCATTCATTCTTACTATTCCGCCATTGTTATATATCAGCCTTCATAAAATGAAACCGGTTCTTCTATGATTCATTATTCTAATTCGGCCAGTCGAATGTGGGAACACAATGGTGAGCACAATAGCTCTATTTCATGCTGTTCTGTCCCTCTACATCGGAGCGGTCCGCACTCCGGGATCCGACCTCCGACTCCACAGGACTACGAGAGGCTCATTTATGTAAGACGGGTGGGTAAGATTTGGGATACACCAACACATTTTGTAGCTTCCATCTAAGCAGTCTTGCATCACTATCTGATCTTGAACTGGCTGGGTGCGCTCTCGGCCTTTGTCTAGTTTAAGTCCGTCGGAGAGGACAAAATACCGCTTCTCCAGGTTGGCAACATGGAGTCGTTCAACGGCTCTGCATTTGACGATTGGTGGGCTTGGGGAGTGGCGGCTGCAAGGAGCAAGCACTTATGCAAAATCGTTCGGGGCGGTTTTCCTGCATAGCATCCACGTTGGAACGGCTGTGTGAACTTCGATACAGGGCGTGAGTGGAGGGCTTCTCACTCACGCTAACACCACCCCCTTCTACTAGCAAATACCAGGCAAGTTACTCATCGAGCATTGGTAGCCCACGCTTGAGATTCACTCAACACTCTTTGCTCCGATCGATCTCACTTTTCGCGAATGTCAGGCTGTAGGACAAGATGTTCTCTGCCGGCAGTAGCTATAAGGTCACTGGGTCAGCTTCCGTTCATTGTATGTCATGTGCAGCTATTATATGCCCCCTTAAACCCAAGACAAGCCAAGTTTTCCTAGGATTACTCCTGCTGAGATGGCGTCTGCACCAACAGCACCGGACTACTCTATGGCACGGTCACGCCTCAGTGTTCGCCTACCTGAGGAAGACTTTCAGTCCTCCTTGATGGCATCCTCCCATTACTTCAACATAGACCCTGAGACGGCCAAGCTGGCTCATGATGCTAACCAATGGCTCTCATCAGCCGAGGACGTCACAAGACCACCATCTATCGCCCCGAGTGATTTCGCCATAAGACACGTTGAACGCGAGAGCTTCGTACCATCTATCAGGAACTTGAGAGACTTCCCTGGCTTTGGGTCCTTCCGTTACTCTTTACGCTATGATGAGAGCCGGCCCAGGACGGCTCCAAACACAGAAAGCACGGAGAAACTTACTCAAGTTACCCGTGCTTCAGAAGTGCCTCCACAGAGGACTTCAGAGCGAGATAACGAAGAGGAGAATAACATCAACTACCCGACTGGCATCAAGCTGAACCTCATTACGCTGGCGTTGTGTCTGGCGGTGTTCGTCATGGCACTCGGTTAGGCTCTTCTGATGGCTTTCTCAACTCTAGAAACATTCTGACCCGGCGGCTAGACAACTCGATTATCGCTACGGCGATCCCCAAAATTACTGATCAATTCCACAGTCTCAGCGACGTAGGCTGGTATGGATCTGCGTATATGTTGACTGGTGCTGGCCTTCAGCTCTTTTTTGGCAAGTTTTATACCTTTTGGTCTATCAAGTGGACTTTCCTAGGTGTCGTTGTCATCTTTGAGATTGGTAGTTTCATCTGCGGCATTGCTCCGAACAGCGTGACTCTCATCATCGGTCGAGCCATCGCCGGCATAGGATCCGCAGGGATCTTCGCCGGCGCGCTGACCATCCTGGCTTATACAGTTCCGCTTCACAGGAGACCAATCTACACCGGCCTTGTCAGCGGCATGTGGGGGATCTCGTCTGTCGCGGGACCGTTGCTTGGCGGTCTGCTTACTGACAGGGCATCCTGGCGATGGTGCTTCTACATCAATCTACCTATTGGCTTAGTGACCATTGTGGTCATCGCCATCTTCTATCCTGACCCAGAGAGGGAAATCGAGCAGGCAACTTGGAAGACGCGCATTTGGCAGCTTGATCCCATCGGCACGGTCATCTTCATGCCTGCCATCATTTGCTTGCTTCTTGCTCTGCAATGGGGCGGCGTCGACTACCCGTGGAATAACTCCAGGATTACGTCGCTGTTTATGCTGGCTGCCACACTGCTATTAGTCTTCTTCTATGTTCAGTACAGGATGCAAGAGAATGCGACAGTGCCACCGCGCATCTTCTTGAAGCGCTCCGTGTGGGCATCGTGCTTCTTTGCCTTCAACACCGGCGCATGCTTCCTCCTGTCCGTCTATTTCCTCCCTCTGTGGTTCCAAGCTGTTCAAGGTGCGACGGCGATCGAGTCGGGTGTGAGAAACCTTCCCATGCTTCTGGGCGTCGTGCTCTTTGCCATGATTTCCGGCGCCGCCGTCACCGTTTGGGGTTACTACACTCCTTTCATGGTTGCTGGCGCCATTCTCATGGCAGTTGGCTACGGGCTATTGTCTACACTTAGGCCGAGCACAGGAGCGGGCGAATGGATCGGATATCAGATCATCGCGGGTGTGGGTGTGGGCGTTGGTATGCAGCAGCCGTTGATAGCTGTTCAGGTGGTCTGTGAGATGGCGGATATTCCCACAGGCACAGCCATGGTCATCTTTCTCCAGACACTCGGCGGAGCCTTATTTGTGACTGGTGCTCAAACGGTATTCACGAACAAATTAGTTGAGAATATCCGGACGTATGCGCCGGGCTTAAATCCTCAGGCGGTCATTGAAGCGGGCGCTACAAGGATTCGCGAACAGATGAAGCCTGAGTGGCTTGAGGGGGTCATTCGAGCATACAACGACTCATTGAACGTGTGTTTCTGGGTTGCGGCGGCTACAGCGTCGGCAACTATTGTTGGGGCGGCGTTGACGGAATGGAAGAGTGTGAAGGGGAAGCACATCGAGATGGCGGCAGGTGGCTAGATGGAGGGTTGATGGTTTTCCAACTAGAGCACTCTCGAGTTTGTTTGTTTGCATCATCTAATTGCGTTTTCAAGCAAATATGTGCCGTTGATATAGAATCGCATCCAAAACATGTTGAAAATTTTATAGACGATCTTTGCACCAAGCCACCTCGCTCAATTAAAAGTTTCCCACCAATTGTCAGAAATGAATCACACCAAGATATAAGAAGTAAGTCATAGCTCTGGGCCGCAACACTACCTAAGGCAGGTGGTGTTATGCCTGAACTAAGCGGTTTGGACACTGCTTTTCTCCTCCTTACCCTGCGTGTGTAATATCACTAAAGCTTGCTTTGAAGGTGTCAAGCGAGATGATAATTTTGCCATTCCCTAGATCGCTCAGGATACCCTCTTTGCTAGCAAGTAAATCCACAGCCTTGCCCCAAGGGTTACGTATTGTGAGAGTTCCAGCATTTTGGTCACATCCTATAACAGAATAGGCGTGAGTTGGTATAATGCCTTTGACGCTGGGCGTCGCTGTTGTCTCGACGACCTGTGGCTGTGTTGAGGCCAGTGAACAACGTGCCCAGATAGCATCATCAGTCAGTTTTGACAATTCTTCGAACGATCCCAGAAGGTCAGTGGTTCCATACCTGATGAAATTCATTAGCATGGAAAGAACAATAGTTTAATGAGATGGCTTACATTGCTGCAAATGCTCTCCAAGCGTAACCACCGTTAAGGTTTTCTGCAATCTCCAGTTCAGGGTGAGCATGTGCGAGTTGCTTGAATGCAAGTTCCATAACAGCAGGCCAAAGTCCGCTACCTCCGCTATACCATAGATCATATTAGTTATAGACATGTCCGATGGGTATTCGGAGGAGCGCCTACCTAGAATAATCAGGCGCTACACTGTATTGCAGGGTGTTGAACGCAATAGGGTCTTTCTTGACGCTGTAGGTTCCTGGTTGCCCATATGCCCATAGATCGACCGTAACCATAGCATCTTTACTCATGGGATCATGCATAATATACATCAACCTTGTAGGATCTGCATATGCAACAGATGCCATTGCAGCGTCGAGCCAGCAGTCGCCAACGCCTCCTTGGCCGATTTCCTCCAAACGGGGCTGGTTTATCCATAATGGTCGCTGGGATCCGTCCCAAACACTACTGGGGAGCGCAATTGGAGCGCTTTCACGACGAACAACACTTGCCGAGCACGCCGTTGCTAGGATCAATGAAATAAATGTTCGTGATAACATGTTGGATACGTAAATGGGTCGCCAGGAACCGTAAGAATAGATATGCAAATGAGACCACTGGTTCCTATGTCCGGAGGATAGTCCAGGAGTTGAAGAATTGGAACAGAACAAGGGCGAAATTCAATAAATGGGTAACAGAGCTGTTCTACTTTATATCTACTGCTACATACACGTACCGAGTCACCATTATTATCAACATCTCTGGGATGTATTATTTCTAAGCTCAACTAGGTCTAGATGAAGCAAGGTATCCGCTCACACCATGAACGGAAGTTCTCAAACTATGAAGTGTGTATAAACCATGGCGGAAACAGGAGTAGACCAACAGGTCATCTACGACAGATATGTACGTCCTCCGTATCGATTTGGAGGTTACCCAATATCCTCCTACAGTACAGCAAGGTCTGCAACGATCCAAGTGTAGTGTCTTCCATGTGTAATTGTAGAGCTTAAATGGATGGTATCTTTTAGAGTGGCCACATAGTGACTTGCATATTTTCGATCTGGAGAGCTGCCATGTAAGAAAGTTTACATATATGTATGGTAGGGGATGCTAGGCTGATGAAAATTGGCAGCTTGTCAAGGAAAATGTGAAACAAATCGTAAGCGCTGCTCCAGTCATGGTTAGTCTTCGCCAATCCTTTTTTTTCCTACTTTGGCTGCCCTTCTTCTAGCGTAGGATCACATATAAACAAGTTTCAGGGTGTTCCTTGGCTTTTGTTGCAATCTCCAAGTGATTGTGTGTCGCAAATTCTTACTATAGCTATCTCGACTTGCGACACGGCATCATTTCCGTAACCCCACGGGAGATTCGTGCAAGCAGAAGCTCTAATTCGGAGGACTTGAATAACTTTTTATAGACAGACCTTTACCTATTTATTATACATATATTTTGCCCTCGATACTGGAATAAAGGTTTCATAACTCACTGTCAATAATGGGGTGACTACTGGAAAATAGACTATGTTTCAGAATCAAGTGCAATGGCAACTTTTTGCGTTGATGGGATCAACTCATCAGCTAGGTTGAGGGGCACCATTGATGGAAAATCACCCAGTCATCTTCCATTTGACATTTGGTGGAAATTCTAAAGATAAAATATATCCACCCCTCGGTAAAGCGCTGTAATAGCAGCCAGTTGCAAGTTTACAAGCCTCAGCGTGATGTTGCAAGAGATTATCCGCACAACACAACAGTTTCCAATACAAAACGTCGGTGAGATCACCACTACAAATCACGTATTCTGGCATCCCGCTTGATGAATTACTATCAGTGCTAGCTATTGCCATACATTCTACCTATAATCTAACTGCTAAATAAACCTGCAATGAAGAAATTTTATTAAAAAGTATTATACTGAATAAAATGGCAACAAGCTAAAGATGATCATGATTAACGACTCTACATCCAACACATCTAGACATCAATTGTCGTGACGCAACTACAAGCCATTGGAATGAAGCAACAAAGCAATGCGAAACTGCGATATTGCCCGATTTCTTTCGTCTATTGGGCCTCAGCTGTATTGGATCTCACTGTAATAAGTAGGTGATGATGTATGTGATGTGGTGTGGTTGATGTTCTGGTATGGCGTGGGGTCGTCGATTGATGATGGATTCCTAGAAGCTGGAGAGAGGCATGAAGATGTATGAGGTGGTGGAAGAAGAGAGAGAGAGACAATTGTGTATATGTATTTTAGAAGACTGGTGTTCTCTTTCTTTTATACTAGAACGCTTCGTGCTCTGTCCAATAAGGTGGACTAAGAATAGAATCTTACAAAGCCGTTGGGTCTTCTTCTTATTCTGTTTTTTTGGATCTTTTGTATGTAAGCACGAAATGCGTTCGAGCTCTCCCGATCAGGCGACCTACTCTGTATGTATATTGCTGGGGAGGCACCCATCGAAGCTGTGGTAAGTCCTGGCCGATGACTTAGACTACAGTATATGCTGCTTGTTCTTTGCTCTAGCACACAATATATTGATTATTCTATTGCTCATTGAGGGATCTATTCGGACGAGCGTACTATGTAAAACATAGTATTCTACCCTAGACAATATCGACCAGCTGAGTACCCACAAGCCCAACGGATACAGCAGTTCGCAGCAAGTTAACCTCCACCCGGATCTCCCGATTCATGCAAATTACTGTACTGCGTAGTACCTAAACGGAAGCTGGAGAGGCTGGCTCTCTGCGAGGATCCCATAGCAAGCTGCATGCATAAACATAAGGTTAGCTACCTAGGTGAGATATATAATTACCTACCTAATTAGCCACTATACCGTTCACTTCCTTCCCCAATCAGCAAGCGATCATCAGAAACTCTCCACGCCAGAAAAAAAAGGCTTCAATACCATAGCCAGTGGTTCAGTCGCCAGACAAGTCACACGATGCTGTTCTGGGTGGGCTGAAGAAGACTGACTCAGCTTATCGCTTTTGATGTATACTGTCCAAAAGTTCTTTTCATCCGGTGTATTTTGTCCGGAAGTTCCTTTCATACGTCCAATGGGGCTTCGAGAATTCACTCATAACCAACAGCAGACGTGGTGTGCCCTTCTCTAGGATGAGAAAGCGTAGAATTGATCCCTGTGGCAAGTACCGAGACCGGGGCATGTACACATTTGCTATCGTTTACCGCATCTCGGCACGTCAATGAAGGTATGAGTATCACACGCGCTAGTCAATGCCCAAACTATTGCTCTGTTAGGTTTCCTCTCAAGTCAGAATAGATCCCAAGACCCAATCTCGATGTTCATAATTTTTGTGATAGGCCAAAGTGTACTCTGAGGCGTATTTCAGACACTCCAGTGCCGAAAGACTTGAGTGCATATGCAAGGTCAGACATACAAGGTCAGACATGCAAGGAAGACATGACTTGACGATGGTGAGAGGCACTGGGATATAGGACCGAGAATTGTGCAAAAGATCCTAGGACCAAACAGGAGACACAGAGTTTGCCACGTCGTGGTCTCATGGCATCGTGCGTTGGCCTTCTTGTCCCCGTTCCTTACCATCTCTGGCTGTCGGGTTGCTTTGCGGCTCCTTGTTTGGAAGGTGCAGACATCTCAACTTCGGCTATGCATGGTAACTGTTAAATATCGCACTTGAAGTCAGCATCTCACCGTAGAAATGCTTAAGCACTGATCCACCTAGGTAAGGTACACAAGTTGGTAGTCGCCAGGGAGAGGAGAAGCCTCTTGTGCCACAACCTGCAGCATGGCTCGAGATAGGAAGTGTTTACCGACAGTTACCAATAGGTCTCATCAAGTTGAGTAGGTCATCTGAACTGTATAAAAGTCGAGTCCTCTCCCTTCCTAGTTTGCAATACTCTTCCAACTCATCTCCTCACTTGAGCCATTTGGTCCATTCTCTAAGACTATCGCTACATTACACTTAACTAGGTACACTGATCCCTACCCTCTATTATATTGCTTGTCTAATACCGTCAATCTCAGATCGGACCATCTATCAACTCAACACCAAGATGTTGCTATCACGATCATGGCTCGAGGCCGCGGTGACGGTGCTCACTTTCTCCGGTTCCACACTTGCTGCTTGCAGCCAGTCTCAGGCTGACATGCGCTCGAGAGTGAGGTGTTTTGGCGGCAACGGCTCGCCTTGGCCCCAGGATGTATGGAACGCAGCTTGGACCGCCAGGGTGAACGTTTGCGAAATGACTGGGTCGGGTCTTCACGCATCCAGACCCGATCATGCGTATGCGGAGATCTTCTATGATTCTAACGACTACAATGACGCTAGGGCCTGCTGCTATGACGCCCTGGAGTCTATCATCTTTTCTTGTATGGATACCAACGCTGGTAAGTGGTCCACTGGAGGTCAGTTGTGCCTATACAATGACGGGCAATGCAAGGACCAATACCAGGTTGAAATGATTCGATGATTGGAAAAAAGCGTTTATTGTCTTGTGTATGGTATATCTATGAGACCATTTTCTCCTACTTAATCAGAAAGATGAATTACTCACTCCAAAGCAACTGCCTCCAATCTCGGTGAATGAGCACATGTTTATTCTACGGAGATTGAATGAATTTATTCTCCATATATGAAATATCTTTATTCCCTTTTCTAATAGAATAGTAAGTAGCATGAATGTATCGTAAACTTTATCTGGGTAGTCGTTCGGGCATGGTTAATTGCAAGAGACAATGGATGCGTAGTGATTCTCCAAATTCCAATACTAGGTGCAGTAAAATTGTTTACCTCCAAGAAGCGAAGGAATATAGTGAAAGCAACCATATACCAAACGAAGCAATGAAGCCACGCCAGGGAGACACGGTTGTGCGCAATGAGCATGATACTTGAATACTGATTTGCAATACAGTTCTCTGATTCTCAAAATAGTCCGATCGCTGAGTTGGATGGATAATGTACCTGGAGTGATGTGGTGTGGTTTATGCTCTGTATGAGGTGGGGTCGTCAATTGATGATGGGTTCCTAGAAGCTGGAGAGAGGCATAAAGATGTATTTTAGAAGACTGGTGTTCTCTTTCTTTTGTACTAGAACGCTTCGTGCTCTATCCAATAAGGTGGGCTAAGAATAGAATCTTACAAAGCCATTGCGTCTTTGGTATGTAAGCACGACATGCGTTCGAGCCCTTTCGACCATGCGACCTCTTTATTGCTGGGGAGGCACTTAGTGAAGCTGCTGCAAGCGTCGGCTGATGACTTCATATCTGTTGTTGCACTCGAGGCCTCTGCAGCCAAGCAAAAAACCATTCGTCTTTTGTCACGTCTGCTCTTTGCTCGAGCACATAGCTAGTCTGTTGCTCACGATAGGATAGGACGAGCTCAGCAATCTACGACAGATAATCGACCCAGCGAAGAAGTACCTACGGGGCAAGGGATCCAGCTGTTCGAGGTAACTTACTCGCGAATCCCGCCATGACGCCGCACGACCCATACTCATAGTCTATCTCATATATCTTACCGTACCACAGTACGTAAGCGAAAGCTGCAGGGCTTAGCCTTGACGTGGCCCTCTCGCCCGGGCAGCTATGTAGAAACATGCGTAAATATAAGGTTGGCCAGGTAGGTTATTGATTAGGATCTATCTCGTTCACTTTCCTTCCTCCCCCCCTCATCCAGCCAAGCCATCAACAGGGAATCATCGTGTCAAAGAAAGCTTTGATATGATAGCGTGTCGTTCGGTCGCTCGAGAAGTCACACGATGCTGTACTGATTAGGTTGAAGAAAACTAACTCGGCTGCTTATTACTCTTGAAGTTCTTTGCCTAAAAGTGACTCTCCTAAGTCTATTGTGACCCTGTGAGAAGTTCGATTCGCGCCTGGCCAGCAGCAGACGTGGCGTGCGATTTCCCGGGATAGCAAATCCTAGAATCGATCATTGTGACAAGTGCCGAGACCTAAGTACATGCACACATTTACTACCATTTAAGCTATTTTGGCATCGATTCGCTGATTCAACCACAGGGCTAAATCATGAGTATCATATGAGCTTGTGAATACCAAAAGCATAGCTCTGTTGGGTATCTCTTAAGTTAGAGTAAACACCAAGGACCCAAACCCGCGATTGAAAGATCACGATGATATGAAGACATGGTACCTTGAGATGTGGTGTAGACACTGCAGCTGCCAAGAACTTGAATGCGTATGGACGGAAGACTATGGTCTGACGTGAGAAAGACACACTGGGAGACAGGACCGAGAACTGGACAAAAGGTCCTTGGGCCAAGAAGAAGATATAGAGTGGTGAGCGACGCATCATGGTCTCATGGCATCCTGCGTTGGCCTTTTTGTCCCTGTTCCTTGCCGCCTCCGGTCGTCAGGTTGTTTTTTCGGCTCTTTGTTTGGAAGGTGGCATCTCGACTTTGGCTATGCGCAGCTTGACAGCCCCTGGGGAACGGAGAGCCGTCTCCTTCGATATCTTACGGCATGGTTCGAGATAGGAAGCGCTTCCTGCCGGTGATAGTGGGATATAATCAAATCGAGGAGGTTGTCTGAGTTGTATAAAAACCGAGTGCTGTCCCTCCCTCGTTTGTGATACTTTTCCAACGCAACTCCTCAATAGAGCCTCTTGGTCCATTCCCTAAGGCTATCTCCAGTGTTACATTTAACTATCTAGGTACACTAACCCACGCCCAATATTGCATCAATGTACTAATACCGTTGATCTCAAGTCGAACTATCTATCAACTTAGCACGCCAGGATGCTGCTTTCACGACCAGCATGGGTCGAGGCCGCAGTGGCGGTGCTCGCTTTCTCCGGGTCCGCATTCGCTGCTTGCAGTCGGTCTCAGGCCGACTTGCGCTCGAGAGTGAGATGCATTGGCGGCAACAACGCAGCTTGGCCTGTGGAGGTTTGGAACGCTGGTTGGAATGCTAGGGCGAACGTTTGCAATAATGGTGTGGGATCGGGTCTTCATGTATTCAGAGATCGTCATTCATATGCGGAGGTCTTCTATGATCCCGCCGACTACGATGATGCTAGGGGCTGCTGTTACGATGCCCTCGAGGCCATCATCTTTACCTGCATGGACACCAACGCTGGACAATATGGTGTTGCAGGCCTGCTGTGCCTGTACCCTGACGGGAAGTGCAAGGACCAATACCAGCTTCAGATGATTCGGTAATTAGGGAGACGTGTCGATTTTTCTCTTACACATGCCTATGAGACTAGTTTTCCTATTTAAGTAGCAATCCTCAACTACCCAAGCTAAAACACATTTGCAGCAACCCTTTCAAGATGAACCACGTATTTCATTTATCCCCCAGAAATTGAGTAAATGCATTCTTCATATAGAAGCTTCTTGTTCCGTTTTTACATTCTGCATGAGCCTTAATGCCGTCTAAATCCAGTCTGGGGCCGTCATTCAGGGCCAGTCAAAATGAAAGAGATACTTTAATCTGTAGTGGCTCTCCAAGCTTCAGTACTAATTGCAACTCGTTGTTCATCCTTAAGAAGTGAAAGCAAACATATGCCATATAACAAATTGAACAATTATAGGAAGCTGTCATTGTACAAAGCAGCTTTGTTTACATGCTTGTTACCGTCCTGAGGGCGATGCCCAAATATCAAGAGAGGTTGGTGCGTAAACGTCGACAGATACAGTGTCGTGGAAAGACTCGAGATATCAATCCCACCTCTGATCAGAAATATTCTATAGTAGCACAGCAACCGATGAGTCGAGTTCCTGGATCAGTCCATAAAAAACTTTTAATGAAAACATTGCCTCCGACGAGGTTTGTAGTTCTAACCGTCTCTGTTGCAGCTATAACTAGGCCAGAGCTAGTTCGACTCTTATGAGTGATAGCATTGTACATTTCACTATGAGTATACGCAGCTAGTTTAGCGCTTGGATTGGTGTGAAGATTACATAACTGCACTAGAGCCCCCAGAAGACCTTGACCAGTCCTCCTTTTGAGCATCCCTCTCAACGCCCTGATTTGGGGGCTATAGATCGATACGTCAAATGACATTTGAGTAATTTCAGAGACGACAGTACACTTCCTTTTTGTCAGGGGAAAACAGGCTCCGGTCAGTCAATGAGTCGTATCATCATTTCTTTACCCAACAACTGGCTGACTATTAAGACTCTGGCCAAAATGCTTCCTCTGCTTCGAGAATCTCGGTCCACCTAGCTCGGGCCCGCGCGAGAAACTGCTTCCCCGTATTCTCACCACCGTTAGCTATCTCCTCTCCTACAGCCTCATCGATGATGGTCCCCAACTCATCTACGAACTTCGAAAATTCGGGGCTGGTCCAGTTGTTGATGAACTCGTTCCTCACCGCACCACCGTCCGCATCCTTGCTTGGGTCCTCCTGTACAGCGAGCTGTGATTTCGCCCACGACCATGCGTCAAGATAGCACTTCTCTGTGCCCCAGTAGATCACAGCAGCTTCCAGCCAGGGAAGCTTGTCGCCAATGCCGCTGGGGGAGACGGATTCGAACAGGGCTTCCCAACGTCTCAACCCCTCGAGTTTGGCGTCCTGGTACACTCTACCTTCCCGAGTTTCGAGATTGATCTGGATGCCGTACTGGGCGGCAGTTTTGATAAAGAACTTCTCCTCGCGCCTGATATTGACCAGTGCGCCGATGAACCAGTCAAGAAGCTTCGTACTCGAGTCCAGATCCGCGTCCGGTGGGGGTGCGATATCGGGAAACTGAAGGAAACTGATCAAGCTTCCAATACCTCGTACATAGCTATGGATGTAAAGCCTATCGTTGGCGAGCCATTGGCCGAGATGGTGCTTTGAGACCTGGCCATTCGCAGCAAGACGAAGGAAGTTTGACTGGGTTGCCCGCCGGTAGCCTTCCTCGTCGGCGGCTAACAGAGCCCTGGTCAGAGAGAAAGGCGTCATGATAATGACTGCCGCGTACTTGGGGTTTTCTTAGTGCTTTATGGCGAACTAGGTATTTCGTATGTGGATAGCTGAAAAGGAGAAGAAGGAGAAAAATATTCTCAACAACATTAAGAAATGCTGAGGGGTTGAGTGTTGTTTGGATACCTCATATTGTGATGTCATCGTGATTGTGATGAATAACAATCGGGGCAATATTGTTCCATCGATATGCATTACTGTTTATGTATGAATAAGATGACATAGACGATTGCTTATGTATCAATGTCTCACAATAAGTGGTTGGTTCAGCGAAATGTCTCGTGATCAATTTCTATGCTCATGAATTAGGATATCAAGCAAACGGAAGTTTTACCAAAGCGACTAAAGTGACGATTGCGAAAATTGAAGTGTACTTAAGTTAGTTATATTACTTGTCAGTTGTCAGACGGCACGGCACGCAGGCTATATTCTCGCAGGTTCTTTTTCTGAGCCCTCGAAGCACGTCAATGATGTGCGTAGTTGGACTGGATGCTCCATGATTGGCATGTGGGCGGCTTAATAGAAAGTTATGCGTCCAAGAATGAAACGAGCACACTGATATAGTTCCCAAATGGTTGGTTTACAGTGCGGGTTAACCGCCCCAATAATAAGGAAGATGCATATTACCATTTCAGCACGATGCTTTGAGTGACGTGGTTGAACGGACGGATTCATCAAGGTCCTAAACCTCCAACAATGAGGATGGACGAGTCGAGGCTTCGAGCTCGAAAAAACCAAGCTACCTACCTAGGTACCTAAGAGTAGCGTTCATGAACAACCGCACTGTATTTGACACACGTTTGCTCTGGTGCAAAAGCCGACGGGATCAATTAACCAGGGCTTCCAGTTAATGCAACTTCACTAGTGTATAGCATCTTGTGTCACAAACACATTCGAAAGTAACAGAGGGAGCTTGTGCGACAAACAAGCGCCGACATATTGCGTTGTGGTGGTGTGATATCCCTAGAAAAAGCGCATGAACGTACTCCATGGTCAGACTCGGGTGGTGGCCGGCGAATATCTGAGACATATTGAATGGTGACAGCCCGCTGGAGACTTTGACTTTGCCTACAAATGCATTTCAATAATTGTACATGTTTGTCTAACCTCGAAAGAAGGGTACGTCAAGAATAGGTGGTGGGCGCCAAAGTATTTCCCTTCTTTTTCTCTTTTTTCTCTTTTTTCCCCTTTTTTCTCTTTTTTCCCCTTTTTTCTCTTTTTTTTTTCCTTCCCTGTGTGATGGTCTCACTGACAACAAGTGGTGGTGAGTGTTTCAATCGAGATGGGCGAACTAGGCGTTTATCACTCCAATCATGATGTGGTGCATTGACAGAGAGAGGGAGAACGAGAAAGGAAGTGGTTACCTAATCCACAACATGTTGGCGCCCTCGGTCTTTTTGGTGGTGTTGGGTGCGCGACGGGTCACCTGTGCCGTGATCATCGGCCATCCACCACTCACCATCACTCTCAATGAAAGGCCCTTGTCAATTCGGTGTCTCGGGCATCTTTAATTAATCTGGGGGAGGGAAAACCGGCCCAGCCCAGCCCAGACAAGACAGGGCAAGGCAAGACACAGGGGGGAGGACCAATAACTTGATGCGGACTACATAGTATGTATAAATAGTGGCATTTCTTCCCTTGAAACGCGGGCCAGTGGGTGGTTCAATTCCCCACACTCCACTACTACTAGTCAAACTCCAGCACATACTACGTACTATGTATGGTAGGTAGTAAAGCACCCAGCGCCCAGAGCTGAGAGCCCCAGAGCCCCAAAGCCCCAGAGAGAGCCAGCCCACTCCTTCAGCCCCGCCGGCGCCCCCTCCCCCCTTGTGCTGTTCTGCATAGCACATCAGGTACCCGTGCGCGTGTTCCTGTTCGTAGCGCGCTGCCCACTCGGCATGAGCAGTTTCACTTTGACAAGCTCAACGGTGGCTGACAACGTATGAATGTCGTGCGTAGTCCGTCCCTGACCAGGATCCTTCTGTATAATTAGCTGTTAGCTTGCGTCCATTGCCCTTTTTGACTTGGCCAACCAATGCCATCCATGTTCAAATCAACTGCCTTCGACCTACCGTGGTATGTGCCCTGAAGCTATTACCCAAGTTATCCGTCGCGTGGTATGCTTCTGGAACCAACCCCGACCAGAATGGAAAGGGAGGCCCTGGTCAAGCACCTCAATTTAATTTCCCCTCGGGCTTCGTGAGATCGTTTCTTTCGCCCCCCCATCCCATCCTCCCCTCCTGGTCACGACTTCCTCCATTTTGTGTGTTCTTGTTCTTCATTCGTCATTACAACCTTTGATTCATCCAACAGCCGACTATTCTCAGCCTTGAGAAACCACACTCCTTTGAACAACAAAAAAACCACAGCTGGACTTCATTCTCTCTTACCCTTCTTTTACCTCCTCCTCCTCCTCTTCCTCCTTCGACTCCTTCCACCATCAGGATGCGTCTTGTTCACCCAGATACCAACCATGCTGTGCTGCCAGCGCCACCACCGCCCTCCAATGCAGGAGGCTTTCAGATCACGCGACTACTTCCCCGAGCAGCTACCGATTCGTGCCATCCGCAGCCAGATGTAGATCTATGCGAAAAGCCCGCCCTCTCGTCGAGTACACTGTTTATCGCCATGATCATTATGAGGTAGGCATCCACTCTCCCGTCGGCGATCATCCATACCCGACGCCTGCAGATCCTTTCAAGTCTAACCTCACCGCAGCGTCATTCTGGTCATTGGCTTCTTGAGTTTCCTTCTTTTCCTGCACCGGAGACGCAAGAGATTGGACAAGATGGAGGACCTCAAGGATCCCCAGGAACTCGACGACTACGGCTTCGTATCGCACTCCACACGTCCGACTCCACAGTCCTCTGGCATGCCCAAGGCTCCTCCTCCCAGCGCGCAGCCACGGGGACAAGATTTCAATGGTAGCAAAGTGCAGTCATCGATAAACAACAACCGAGCATCACAAGATTCCTTGACCCCGTCTCTTCGCCAGGCTCTGGGAAGAACGCCCGTTGATCCTTTCGCCAATCGGTAGTCCACCCAAGCGCTGGATACTTGCATTCGTTTCGACCTAAATCTTTGTCTCCCTTTTTTTTTTGTTCTTTTTTTCCTTAACTTTGATTGCATTTCTTCGTCATGGCTTGCAAGAATGCCTCATTTGACAATTTAAGCAACAATTTGGATGTCCGGAGTTACAGGATTTCTCATCATTTCTTTTTCGGCACGGGATGCCGTGCGATGTTCTCTCAACCCCTAATTGGCTTACGGAACAAACCGACGAACGCGTGCTGCCCATCGAAACAACCCCAATTCCGAAAGCATGGATTTTTCGGTTAGGTTCATTTCCGTCCAATCATATTTGCCAAGGGAAAGGCATAGTTAATATCAATTGGCCCATGGCATGATTTCACATTATGTGACACAGCCTGGCCAGGCCCGCCGCTGTGCATGTAAGAGCCGCCGTGGCTTCGGTGTGCCGCCCTTGAAGGGGTGGAGTAGTCGGGAAGAATTGGGCCGTGTGCTGGCGAGGAGGCGACTGGATCGCGATGGCTTGCTGCCACGAGGAAGACGCGCCGCTGGAGCAGGCATTGCTCACGTTTACGAACATCAACGACATTGGGAGCGAAGGGGAGGGGTTTTTTTTTTTTTGGTTTTGCAGCAGTTCAGCATGGTGTTTGCAGGCTTGCATGACACAATTCATTCTTGGTGTAGGTATGGTGCGGTGCATTGGCGCGATTTTGAAGACCGTTTATTTTTCCCAAGTCGCCTTGGGTGCTTACCACGTAAATAATAAAACGAGTTGTTAGCATTTAAATCAGAGCTGTGAATCACTTTGTCTTGCCTGCATAGCCGATTTGCTTTGCAGATTTGGAGTCAAGAAGCCGACTGGGTGGGAGGCTCCACCTGTTTCCGGGCAGAGACCGAACACCAAATGCGGCTGTTTGATACTCCAACGGCGACCTCTCTCTTTGACACTTTCGAGCTGAAAAAAAAACTGGCAAAGCTTTCTTCTCATTTGATGTGCTGTATTTCTTAGCTATCATGTTTTCCGGGTCATCACGCCTGACACGTCGATTGAGATGTATTGTCCAATCTTTCGACGTAATGTCTATCAATCAGGTGTCTGCAAGATATCACACCTATACACCCTGCCCAGGCTCTCCCTCTAATAGGAGAAAATGGCGAACTATACAGTCGACAAACGGTGTATTTTCAAGGCCATTACAATACAACCAGCAAAAAAGCCGCTGCCACTCTACCAAAAAGGCAAAGCCCAACAGTGCTTCGCTGCCCCTCGAGGGCGTCACCGTTGTGAGCTTGGAGCATGCCATCGCCGCTCCCTTTTGTACCCGACAACTCGCCGACCTAGGCGCTCGTGTCATCAAAGTTGAGCGTCCTGGCGTCGGTGACTTTGCGCGTAGCTATGACAGTCGCGTTCGTGGCCTCTCGTCACATTTTGTCTGGACCAACCGCTCCAAGGAGAGCCTGGCACTTGATATCAAGAACGAAACACATTGGAAGGTCCTCAAGACTCTCGTGTCAAGAGCTGATGTTCTAGTTCAGAATCTGGCCCCAGGAGCAAGCCAAAGACTCGGGCTGTCGTTCGATGCGCTCAAGGATGAGAATCCCGGTCTCATTGTGTGTGACATTTCGGGATATGGAGCAGATGGACCTTATCGCGACAAGAAGGCATATGACTTGCTTGTGCAGAGCGAAGCGGGCCTGGTTTCCATCACAGGATCACCATCTGAGCCTGCCAAGGTCGGAATCTCCATTGCGGACATCTCCGCAGGAACCGCTGCCTTCCAGAGCATCCTCGCCGCTCTGCTCAAACGAAGCAAGACGGGCAAGGGATCGCACATTGACATTTCCATGCTCGAATCAATGACGGAGTGGATGTCCTTCCCTCTGTACTACGCATTTGAGGGTGCCTCGGGGCCTGCCCGAGCAGGTGCTGCACATGCAGCCATTTATCCATACGGGCCGTTTGAGACTGGTGGTGGAGGATCGGTCATGCTGGGGGTGCAGAATGAGCGGGAATGGGCCAAGTTGTGCGAAGAGGTCCTTGGAGTTGCGGCTCTCGCCACAGACGATCGTTTCGTCAATAACTCTTTACGGGTGGAGAACCGTGATGCTTTAAAGAGGATCATCTTGAAGGCGTTTTCGGCCCTGAACTCCGAAGAGGTTCTGGCACGGCTGGATAAGGCCGGCATTGCAAATGCCAAGGTCAATAAGATGAAGGATGTTTGGGAGCATCCTCAACTCAAGGCACGTGGTCGTTGGACGGAGGTTGATACTCCAGCTGGAAAGGTCCCGGCGCTTCTTCCGCCTGGCGCTAGACACGTCGATGATGTGCGAATGGGTGCAGTTCCTGCTCTTGGGCAGCACAACGCCGAAATCTTCGCCGAACTAGGGTTTTCAGAGACGAATGAATCATGACTTGCAAGGTGTGTGTGTGAGTAAAGCCGGTCAGCTGAGGAGAAGGACTGATTGATTCACGAATAGAAGTCGGGCAAGGCCTCCTCTACGATGCAATTTGTATTGACCCTTTCATTGTGACAAACGTTCTCTGACAAGACCATTACGTGTTCCATTTCAAAGGCTTGATCTGATGTAAAATGAACATATACCAGTGATATTACGGCTCTTGCGGCTCATATAACCTTCTCGACTTACACTGGGACTTTACCATTTGTGCCCTGCCAATTACCTGCCAATTGCTTGAAAGGCAGTCTACCCACGTAGCGGTGCACTTGGCTGACAGGCGTTAGGGTTGTATTATCCTATCGGAAAGGTTCTCTTTCTTCAGGACTTCAATATTACGCCGAAATCCATCAACCCCGGACCAACTTGCATGTGCCATCTAGAGTCTAGCTGATGGTTTCCCCATGTTACGGTCACATTGGTAGATTGACAGGCTACTATTCCCCCTCAAAACACAGACTAATATACTTGAAGTAGACCTGAAGTAGAATAGACATCAACGCCCAATCCATAAAGTCCGAGGTTCTCCGTTGCGTAATTGGTCAATAGTTGACGAAGATCGCCTACTAACTTGTCCAAAACCAAGTTACGCTCCGTTCACCGTCTTTTCTAACTCTTTCGCGCTCGGCTTTTGCAGCTTCGGTCAATTGATGAGGACCGTGGAAACTTAAAAAAGACATCCTGTAGGATAATCAGCAACTCAAGTGGTCGGAATATTACTGCCTCATGTAGTAGGTGAAATGACTAGAGTAGTACTGAGGCCTTCCTTTTCCTCGCAAAGGATTGTGTATCGTCTGATCTGGCGTTTCCAACCACTCAGAAGGCTCCAGGGCAGATGATATCTTGATTAATAGATAATTTATCATCCTTTGACCATCCCAACTTCTCTAAACAGAGTGCACAAGTCAATCCCCGGATTTTTCGTTGACCATCCTTCGGTGCTACCTGTTTTAAAGGGCCGAACAAAACCATGAGAAAGAATGTGGATAGCTTCAAACTCCGCGTATATTCCCACGTATATCAAGTTACAAAAATAAATTGTGAGACTCAGTTTAAGACGCTGGGTGAAATTGCAGTTCTCTTTTTCTTAACAGTCCCCTGTCCGGAGTCCGTGGTATCATCGCCAGGATTCGACAATGCAGCGGGCGACTAATCCCAAAGGGGGAGTCCAATGAAGACCATGCTCGGCACTCGCCCACGACCATTCCCCTAATGATATACAGTACAGGCCTCGGAGCTTATTGATCGGTGCCTGGGCCTTACTTCCGGTAGCGCGGGGGAGGAGAGATGTGCGAATGGCAAGTAAGGCGGGATGCAAGGTCCCCTACATCAGAACTCATGTGATGGATCATGGAAATGCCAGGTCATCGATGCTCATAGATTTGCGAATACGTAGAATAATAAACTGCAATCAAAAGACGAGGTAGCTGGAGAATTCCAACTAGAGATAGATCTCGGGTTGAAGATCAGACGCATCGGGTCATATTCTTGGGTCATCCGGCGATACCTCACAAGGTGGATTCAATCATGAGGCCACAGCTCAAGGGGCCCAAGTTTTCCAACCGTTTCACCCCCTTCATCGGCTGTTATGCCAATCGCTGTGCTGCTTAGTGCGTTTCCAGTAGCATGAACCAGCAGAATATGGACAACCCCCCGGAGCGAACAAGAACTCCCCTTCCTCAAGATGGATAGGCCGAGCCGTTCATCCCATTTTCGGGCCGTTCCAAAAGGTGCCAACCCTGTTCCTGCAGGAGATTCCTCAGTGCCGCTTTTGGGCCTATCGCGGGAGTAAAACCCATCACCGGACCCTGAAGAACCGGTGCATGCAAGCACTTTACTCGTGATGATGTCGTTTGGAAACCATCTCTCCATGTTTGAAATAGGAAGAAGTGCTTCTGTGGACGCAGGGAGGCCGAGATGGATGGGGATGCACCGGTGTTAAGGCCACCCGACGAGCCTATGTGATCCAGCCCTGTCGAGACTTTGTTTGGAAACCTATGTATCTGTTTGGCGTAGGCAAATGAAACGCTTTACTTTACATGAGAAGCATAATACCTGTGGATAGTTTCTTATGGATAAGGGGTGTCTCTTCGTTACTATATATACCGGTCTCTTGCCGTAAGTCGATGCCTTCATCCTTTGCTCGGTACGCATTGGCTTCCATTCATTTTACTATTCATTCATTCATTCATTCATTGTTTGTATTTACCCTCTTTTTATCTTTTTTTGGAAATGAAGAATTTCATCGCTCTCTTTGCCCTTGCTGGCAGTGTTCTTGCATGGGACGCTCCAGCATATTCTGGTTATAACCTCGTATGGCAAGATAACTTCGCTGGTTCCGGTGGTACGCTGCCAGATACTAGCAAGTGGAACATTGTCACTGGATATCTGAACGTCAACGCCGAGTTGGAAGTATACACCAGCTCCACGGCCAACCTTCAGCGCAGCGGGGGTGAAACGCTCCAGATCGTTCCCTGGCGTGACAGCTCTGCTTTGCATGGATGGACATCGGGGCGCATTGAGAGCTCCTATGTCCTGACTCCTCAGGCAGGCAAGAGGACCAGAGTCGAGTCTCAAATTCGCTTTGGTGGAAACAGTATTTCCAACAAGCAGGGCCTGTGGCCTGCTTTCTGGATGCTTGGAAACGTGCTCCGTAACGGAGGCAGCTGGCCTTCATGCGGAGAACTCGACATCCTTGAGACTGTGAACGGGGCTCTCACAGGATACGGCACTGCCCATTGCGATGTCTACCCCGGTGGCATCTGCAATGAAGGCAATGGAATTGGAGGCAACATTGCCATCCCCGACCAGAGCTGGCATACTTGGCGTATCGAGATTGACCGAACGCCGAGTAGCTGGCAGTCCGAATCCATTACTTGGTACAGGGATGGAGTCCAGTTCCAGCAAATCACTGGATCCAGGATTGGGAACCAGAACGTGTGGAACTCACTCGCTCACAGCGGCCTGTTTATCATCTTCAACATGGCTGTCGGAGGATCTTGGGTGAGTATTGACAAACCGGCTGAAAGGCCACAAACATCTTCTCATTCAATAGGTATTAAGAACAAGCTAACATGTTTGCGTCTATGTAGCCTGGAAATCCCAACAGCGCGACCCAGGACGGATACGGAAGCATGATGGAGGTTGGCTACGTCGGTCATTACACGACGTAAAAAGTCTACAGCCTGCTTCCGAGAATGTCCTGAGGGTCATTGGATGAGCAAACTGGTTGAGCTCTTCTTCATTTTATTTTCTCAGTATATACTTTCTTCTTCTGATTCGTTGTACGTATTCCATGTTTATGTATATAGCTTTTGTGCGGAAACGAGCCCCGATATGACATGCTGCCCTTGCTCTCTGCCCTCCTTTTCGTTTATCTTTCTTTCTCTCGTTTATAAGCTTTGTTTTTGGTCGAGTCGTTTGTCTGGTAGCGTTGAGCCAAGGTTACTTGAATATATGCCTCCTTGCTCTCATCATAGTCACGATTCTCGTTAGCTTGCATGTGTGTGATACTTCCGAACACCAGATTATACGTGGATTTTGTTCACTATCTATACACGTTGCAGCAGCAATGACTCTATAATAAGCAGTTAAGTCTATGCATGTTAGACAAAATAAGGAGTTTAGCGATGAAGTTCCAGACATATTTTTCTGTTGTCGGGATTAAGATGCATATTATATGAGTCGAGAACACTATCACATAAATAACTAGCATTACGGAAAACAGCGATAATCCTATGGCAAAGCCAATAAATATCATAACTAATATGGGATATTTTGAAATGAGGGAGGCATTGGTAGGTGGATCTTGGTATCTATAATTCAGCTCTAAGCTCAAAGCTCGGTGTCAAAATGCATTGGAGATGCATCAGACCGAGTCTCACAACGGATTAATTGAAGCAGCACATAAACAGACGGCAAATATTTTCATATCCTGAAACGCGCAGGCAGGCTAAGACATAAGCCAATAATCCATATGTTACTCCCTTTATTAAATGAGACCCGTACGGTACAGATTTAGTGGTAGTAAAATAGAAAAGGAAGACGAGAAGAAGAAGGAAACGGTATCCAATGCAAGTATTCGCATCTTCTGCCTCACTTTGGAATTCTATTGACGACATTCATTAGTTAGTCCTAGCTGGACAGAGTAGCCCAGCATGCCATAATTTTTTTCCCTCCCTTGTCTCAGGTACGCCGTTAAAGGCCATCGGCTGTATGTAACACTGAATTACCCCTCATCAATGCCAATTCTCGTCTGTGCATCCAAGTACAGTAGCACTGAATCCTCAGTGCTCCCATGATGTGCGCGTGCTGATAAAATCAATATAAAATGAGGGCGACATGGCGAGTTCTGTGCCAAAGCAGTAAAGCTGTTGTGACGCTGCGCCGTAGAAGCACGGCAATTGCCCAAGGAAATTCCCCTCGTGATGATTCTCAATGACACTGGGATCGTCGCTTCTCTTCTGATTGTGCCCATCTCTGACCGAATAACTCGCCTGGTAAGCTATTGCTTGAGCGCCAGCCCCCCCTGTAAGCCACGAGCTCTCCCTCCTCATTCCGCTCTCCCTTTTCGCCAAGTTCCCATCACGTCGTGGCCAACCCATGAAATGAAGACCTTTTGCCAATCAAAGGAATGCTCTTTCTTGAATTACGTATTGAATTTATCAAGACTGCAACAATAAAAAAGCCATCCCGTTCCATAGAGAAGAAGTCGTGGTTGTATTCGGCGCATAGCAAGCACATGACAATGCGACCGAGTGATCTCTGTAGACAAAGATCCCAGCCCCCATGTCATGTCTTGGAGGGGGGGTTTTCTAACTGGCCCTGTTCCAATTCTCCTGGCGATCACTATCATCCCCCCAAAAGCAAAGAAAGTATTCATTATTCCATACCTGCGTACCGACCTCGTAAGCGCCTTGATTCCCATGCTTAAGAGGGTTATAAACCCACCTCGCCTTGCCCTTCTGCTTTCCTAGCTAGGTCATTCATCGGTCGATATACGCTCGTCTTATCTACTCCAGTGTACAATCATGAGATTATCCAGCAGCTCGGCACTAGTCCTTGGGCTCACTATCCCCGCTCATGGGTACCACATAGAGAAGCGAGGCTTTGCCATCCCAGAGCCGACAAGAGCTGAGGCTGTCAAAGAAGCATTCAGGCTTTCATGGGATTCATACTATAAAAATGCTTTCCCTCACGATACGTTGCGGCCTCTTAGCAAGGGGGCCGCAGATGACAGGTTCGTTCTTCACAAGATGCTTTTCGAGAACACAATCCGCTGATGATGCCATCTCCTTGATAGAAATGGATGGGGTGTCACCGCGATAGATTCGCTATCGACTGCCATCCTCATGGAAGAAGCAACCACTGTCAAACAGATCCTGAAGTTCGTCCCTTCGATTGACTTCTCTACCACCAAGGCAGAAAATGATGAAATCTCTGTCTTCGAGAGCACAATTCGCTACCTCGGTGGCCTTGTTTCCAGTAAGCATCATCTCGACCCCGCCCGATTTACCCTGAGGCACTTTCAACGATCATAACGGCGCTGACAGCTTATTCCAGGCTATGATCTCTTAAAAGGTCCATACAAGCACCTCGCGCCAGACTCCAAGAGCGTAGAAGCTCTTCTTAAACAAGCCCAGAATCTTGCAGATAGCCTGAGCATCGCGTTCGACACCCCCAGCGGGGTGCCGGACGGCGAAATCTTCCTGAATCCGAAACCCCGCAGGAGTGGCTCCGACTCCAACTCCATCGCGGGTATGGGCACCCTTGTCCTTGAGTGGACACGCCTGAGCGATCTAACCGGCGATCCCAAGTACGCCAAGCTCGCGCAGAGAGGCGAGAAGCATCTCATCCGTCCCAAGGGAGTACCAGAGCCTTTTCCCGGCCTCGTAGGATGGCACGTCAGCACCAAGACGGGCGAGTTTGTCGATAACCAAGGTGGTTGGGGCGGGGGCACAGACAGTTTCTATGAGTATCTGATCAAGATGTACCTGTACGACCCTAAGCAGTTCGCCGAGTACAAGGATCGATGGGTGCTTGCCGCGGACTCGAGCATGAAGTACCTTGCTTCGCATCCTACTTCAAATAAAGCCTTGACATTTTTGGCTGGCTATTCGGGAACCACTACCTACCCAAGCTCTGGGCACTGTAAGTTTTATCAAGCTACCCAAGAACCCGCGTAAAAGTGTCGTATGAAACTGACAGAATGGTGCAGTGGCCAGTTTCTCAGGCGGAAACTTCATCCTTGGAGGCATCCTCCTACAGGAAGAAAAGTACATCAAGTTTGGCATCGAGCTAACGGAATCGTACTACCATACTTACCAGGAAAACCCCAGCGGCATTGGTCCAGAGGGCTTCCACTGGGTTGATAGCAAGAAGCCAACAGGTGGCAGCAATCCTCTTCCTCCGAGCAACCTAGCCGACTTCTACACGAAGACAGGTTTCTGGGTGTCGTCCCCCGGTTACATCCTGCGCCCGGAGACCATGGAGAGCTTGTGGTATGCGTACCGGGCCACGGGTGATCGTAAGTACCAAGACCAAGCATGGCGTGCGTTCAAGCAGATGAAGAAGCAATGCGGCTCGACAGGCGGGTTTTCAGGCATTCACGACACGACGAGGAAAGATGGCGGAGGTCAGGATAACTTTCAGCAGAGTTTCTGGCTCGCTGAGACGCTGAAGTACTTGTACTTGATCTTTGCTGAAGAGTCAGCAGTTCAGTTGAAGGTGAATGGGAAGAATGGCTTTGTGTTCAACACAGAAGCTCATCCCGTAAAGGTGCGCCATGGATAAAGGGTCGAAAGAAGGTTGAGCGAATGAGCATGATTTGGATTTTTTTACAGCGAGAACCAAGCGTGGGATACTGCCGGGCATGAGTTTTGAAGAGTTTGGGAGTTGGCGAGAGAATGCGCATTTGAATGTATACAGCATCATTGTAAATTTACATGGCTCAACCAGTCTCAGTTAGGATGTCTTATGGTCTATGAAAGACATTCACTTGTCCATGAGAGATTCCCTATGTCTGCTCCGGGTTGAATGTTCCTCACTTGCACCACTAGGATGTGTTAGTTACTGCAAGTTTACCATTTCAAGATGCCTATTCAAGAAGTCGAAGGATCAGATACCCTGTAGTTACATGTTGAGCGCGCCCTATGGCTGACATCCTAGTTAGGATATGATGGCATACGCTGCACACTGTACTGCCTTCTTCATCGAGCATTACTAATCCAGACCACCACGTACGGAGTGTAATAAGCTTCTACTCCAAGCATGCCAAGATGGTGGAATATTAAAAGCTCAATGGACCTAGAGCAAGTTTAACCCCTCTCCTCTGACAATGTAGGAGATGCTTGACCTCTGAGAAATATATTCAACGGTAATTCCAGCAGCCATGTCCGCCACTCAACTAGAGCTTGAACCTGTTGTTCATGCGAGCGAGGATCACATTCCCGCATCATCGACTGCACCCATCGGCACATTGACTCTTCAACCTGCAATATCTGCAGAGCCGACTGCGCCCAGCAAAACTCGCTCTTTTGCGCTGGTAGCTACGCTGACATGCGCCGCTTTTCTGAACACCTTCAACTCGGGGACCTTGACTGTCGCTCTGCCATCCATTGCGAAGCAGCTCAACTTACCTGAGAACCTTCTCCTGTGGCCTGCTTCCGTATATGCACTGGGCCTCTCTTGTACTCTCCTTCTGCTGGGCGCGATTGCCGATATTGTTGGGAACAGACCCATCTTCCTCCTCGGCTCTACCTTGTACACAGGATGCACTCTCGCGATATCAAGGTCGCAGACAGGTACTCAACTGATCGTCTTCCGGGCCCTGCAGGGTATTTCCATGTCGTTTTGCATGCCAACAGCCGTGAGTATCATCACGTCGACTTTCCCAACTGGCAAGCCTCGCAACTTTGCGTTCGCCGTGTTTGGCGGAGGAAGCCCCTTGGGATTCGCTACCGGCCTGGTCCTCGGAGGCGTCTTTGTGCAGGTGTCTGGATGGAGGACTGCGTACTATGTGGCGGCGGGAGTCAATGCGGCCACGACGGTTTTAGCATGGTTCACTCTGCCCAAGACAACACCTGTTGAAAATATCAAACACCAATTCATTCACGGGTTCGACTGGGTTGGAGTCGCTTCGGCGAATGTGTGCTTGGCCCTCTTATCGTACATCCTAGCTGAACTGACCTACAGCGGGAGCGTGCTGAAGAAGGCTCACAACATAGTGCTATTAATCGTGGCAGTTTCCCTGATCCCATTTTTCATCTTTTGGGTAGGACGACAAGAGCGGCTTGGTCGTCCTGCCATCATTTCGAATAGCATGTGGAAGAAGAGGGAGTTCAGCACAGTTTGTCTCTCGGTCTTTCTGGTATGGGCATGGTTCAACGCGTTTGCATACTGGGCCACGTTGTTCTTCCAGGTCACGCAAGAGCTGACTGCTCTTGGTGCTGCGCTCAGATTCCTTCCTCTAGTCATCATGGGGGTAGCTACCAATATTGTAGCAGGGTTTGTTATGGACAAAGTGTCTGCGGGCAAGCTCATGTTGGTCGGTGGCTTGCTGAGCTGCGTCTCACCGCTCCTCTTTGCTGTTCAGGGGTCCGAATGGACGTACTGGGCAGCAGGGTTTCCAGCCATGTGTTTGGGAGTTGTGAGCACAGATTTGCTTTTCAACGTGAGCAATCATGTCATCACAGCGAGCTTTCCTAGCAAAGACCAAGCTTTGGCTGGAGGGGTCTTCAACACCGTTTCCCAGTTGGGGAACTCCGTGGGCCCAGCGGTAACGGCCTTGATAGCATCATCAGTGACTCACGCCGAGATGGGCAAGAAGGGAGTGAGCGAGCCGCATGCAACCCTGGAAGGATATCGGAGCGCATTTTGGACGTGCTTTGCACTGGCAGCTGTGAGTGCAGCCGTGAGCGCGGTTGGTTTGAGGAATGCGGGCAAGGTGGGCATGAAGAAGCACATGTAGACAGATGCATTGTGTTTGGGTTTGGGTTTGGGTTTGGATTTGAATTATCTAGGTATCTGTACTAAACATATGTTACCTTGATTACAGTAGGTTTGCAGCGAACGGAGTAGATATTGGAAATAGAAATATGACTATAATGCCGGCCTAGGGGCACATCCCAATAAACTGGGAATGAATAATATAACTGACTTGAGAACGAATAAGTTAGTCTAGGTACCTTGAACATTTGGTTGGCAGATGGATTGCTGAGAAAAGTGCCCCACCCTTGGATACACAAAAGATACTTGATTTGAGATGTGTGAACACCCAGCTGAAGATGGCTTGGTCTGCCCCTCGCAAGGCTCGCTCGCTAGATTGATTTCCCCTCCAAATTGACATTGCGGGGTGAAGCTGTAGGTACTTCATAGGTAGCTTTTTTTTTTTACCCCCCCGCCGACTTCGGATTAAACTCCAACCCCTCCATCGACCAAACCAAGACCCGGTTGCTCATAGCTGCAGGCTAAAGAAGGCCTTTCTTTTCAATTCATACATCGTGCATTACCAAGTACTACACGAAACAAAATACATCACCAAAGATGGCTCCTCAACGTGTTTTGATGCTGCAAGTTGCCTCAATTGATTCCATTCCAACACCCCATCATCAAGCTAACACACCAACCTCAGCGGCTCCGGCTTCGTCACCCGGCCTACTGTCGATGTTCTCAGTGACTCTGGTGTCGAGGTTACCGTCGGTGAGTGATTTGCCCAAAACATTCTGCCACCAATTCTCCTCGACTGACATCCCCAAGCTTGCCGAACCCTTGCCAGCGCCCAGAAGCTCTCCGAGGGCATCAAGCTGGCTACCCCCGTCTCCCTCGATGTCTCCGACGAGAAGGCCCTCGACGCCGCCGTTGCCCAGCACGACCTCGTCATCAGCCTGATCCCCTACACCTTCCACGCTACCGTCATCAAGTCTGCGATCCGAAACAAGAAGAATGTCGTCACTACCAGCTACGTGTCTCCCGCCATGATGGAGCTTGACCAGCAAGCCAAGGAGGCTGGTATTACCGTCATGAACGAGATTGGTGTGAGTTCGCGTTACCGTCGAACCTGCAATGTTGACAGAATAATGACAAATTACGAAGCTTGACCCTGGTATCGACCATCTTTCTGCCGTGGACACCATTGATAAGGTTCACAAGGCGGGTGGCAAGATTATCTCCTTCAAGAGCTTCTGCGGAGGTCTTCCCGCCCCTGAGGACTCCGACAACCCGCTCGGTTACAAGTGAGAAACGCCCAAACCTTAAGGGAAAGCTCTTGGAGTGGAATTTCAATGCTAACTGTCAACTCTATAGGTTCTCTTGGTCGTAAGTAATCTCATATCGACTCCTTGATGTTTGTAGTTGGCAGTTGTTTGAGTCTGCATTACTCCTCTGAACTGTCGGCGAAGATTTACAATTGAAGAACTGACACTGACAATGACACTCTGAAGCTCTCGTGGAGTCCTTCTTGCTCTCCGAAACTCTGCCAGCTTCTGGCAGGACGGAAAGATTGTCAACGTGGAAGGCCCTGGTATGCATCCGTTCATCCAACTAACCTGGCTATTACTAACATCGCATCTCTCAAAGAACTGATGGCTACTGCCAAGCCCTACCACATCTACCCCGGTGAGTTCGCTTACCAGACTCTCTCAACTAGAACCGGATCCAACTAACTTGTTTCAGGCTATGCTTTCGTCGCCTACCCCAACCGTGACTCGACCGTGTACAAGGAGCGATACAATATTCCCGAGGCTGAGACTATCATCCGTGGTGTAAGAGCCCATTTATTTCCATTTTTTTTTCATCTTGATTCCATGGAGAATATTAGGCCGTATATTGAAGATACTAACAAAACTACGTATAGACTCTTCGATACGGTGGATTCCCCGAGTTCATCAAGGTTCTCGTTGATATTGGCTTCCTCAGCGACGACAAGCAGAGCTACTTGAACGAGTCGATCCCCTGGAAGGAGGCCACTCAGAAGATCATCGCCGCTGCCTCATCCAGCGAGAAGGATCTCCTTGCTGCTATCGAGTCCAAGACCGACCTCGGTGATGAGGCTGAGAAGACCCGATTGATCGATGGCCTGAAGTGGAGTAAGTTATACATCTCCCTTTTTGCGTTTTCCTCACCACGTCGAACATGGACATGGGAACATGATGTCCCAGGCTCTTTCAACTTCTCACTATGGGACAAGACCATTCGCTCAGAATACTGACTCGGTATCACAGTTGGCATCTTCTCCGATGAGAAGATCATCCCCCGCGGCAACCCTCTGGACACCCTCTGCGCTACTCTCGAGCAGAAGATGCAGTTCGAGGAGGGCGAGCGTGACTTTGTCGTAAGTCCTGCCCAGTCAGATAGATTTTGTTTTTTTAAAGTTGAGACGCTAAAACTACTTCTTTGTCGTAGATGCTTCAGCATAAGTTCATCATCGAGAACGCCGATGGTTCCCGAGAGACCAGAACCTCCACCCTTGCCGAGTACGGTGCCCCCACTGGCTCTGGTGGTTACTCTGCCATGGCCAAGCTTGTGGGCATTCCCTGCGCTGTTGGTAAGTTTTATTTTTTTTTCGAAACACGCCTTACTTGGAGATCTCAATAAGCTGACATGTGCGTTCTCTCCAAATAGCCGTCAAGCAGGTTCTTAACGGAACCATCTCTGAGAAGGGTATCCTGGCCCCCATGAGCACCAAGATCAACGATCCTTTGCTCGAGGAGCTGAAGCAGTACAAGTAAGTTTCTTTTTTCTCCCTGCTGGTTTTTTGTTTTCTTCTTTACAAGGGAACTGAGGTACTGACTATTCGCTTAGCATCGTCTTCAAGGAGAAGACCATTGTTTAAAAAATCAGGTTTCCGGAAAAGAAATAGATAAAAATTGGCCAAGGAGAAGATTACAATGTCCATAGCTTCATGAACTCAGCTTGATATTCCATATACTCGTTGACCCACAAACACCTTCAAGCTGCTTCACCGTACACAACTAATGCTCTTGTTCCCTATTGACTGTCAACAGGAACTTTCATTCTACCTTGTGTGTTCTAATGGTCCAATGTGCTGCGCTCGTATTTTACCTTATATGAGGAGGTGGTAGACTGAGGAGTTTATACCCCTCATTCACGATATCATGGTTCTCTCAGCTTCACCTAGCTCTTCCCCACACAGGCGCAAATATGTCATGGCATGTATTTCTGTAGAAAGGTCGTACTACGGAGTAGTAAAAGGCACCTATGTAGGACCTATAATGAAAGTGCACCGTTGGATGGTGGCCAAGGAATGATAGACCTAGACCCAATGATATGTTCATGGTATGTGAGGTACTCACTCGCTCACTCACCTACCTACCTACCTCAGTGTTTCGGCTTCCAATATCGGCTTGTGTGCAACTACCCCAGTCCCAGCCTCCATCATGCCAAAATACGGGAGCATTACCTTAGCTAGTCCCAACCTGGAAGCTTTATAACTTTTTTCCTTTCTTTTTTTTTTATCATCTTCAAGCGCCGTCGGAGCCGAGCGTCTTTCCTTGCTCTCCTCCGCGACCCCCCTTCCAATTGACTAGGGTGTTCTTACTGACCAAGGGGACCCTAATTTTTTCTTTTTTAATGCTTCATGGTTTCTCGGTCCAGTGTCAACCGAGGATACCGGATCACCGACGGAATAGCGCTTGTTCAGTCAAGTCATATTTGAGGATTTTAAACCCTCTCTTTAATATTGGGGAGACAAGGGAAATATGTATTGATTTCTTGTTTTTTTTTTCATCCAGGTAGTCAAGTGATCAAATAAATATCTCGTAGTAAAGAAAAGTTTCCTTTCTGTTAGTTGAATACCAAATATTGTTCTTTGCCCTGCTTCAATTGACAGAAGACGAAGCCTCCCCCCTGCATCATAGTTCCTCATGTCCGGTGCCAGTGTGTAAATATGAGCATACAAAGTGAATTTATTTTGTATGCAATTCGAAAAAAAAAAATTGAACTTCAAAAGACAGCTTCAACATTGGTCATGTTACACGTACAATCTCCTTCGTCTACTACGTTTCATTCCTCCTCTGCCAGTTGCTTGTGGAGCGAGATTGGAATCTCTATTTTCCCTTCTTTCACCTCTCTCCTCTCTCTTCGCTCCCCCCGAATAAACCATTCCCTCCCCTTTCTTCTCCCATTGTTCTGACGCCTTTTTTGGAAACGGCCATAAACAAGAGATTAAAAAAAAAGAAACCCGGGTTATGCCCAACCAAACCTCACCCTCGTTTCTAGTTGTCTAAGTAGAATATATCGATCGGATTCGGTGCTCCCCTCCCAGGCCGCGGCACAAGGGAAATAAATAATAAAAAAACCGATTTGCATGGGATATCACAGTTGTGAGTTCTTTTTTTCTTTTTCTTTTTTCCTTCTTCTTCCTTGGGTTATATTTACAAGGTCTCCAGCTTGTCGAGGATGGCACGGGTGAACTCGTGGGTGGTGGAAGTACCGCCCATATCGGGAGTGCGGACCTTGCTGCACAGGGGAGTTAGCAAATGTTTATTTAGGGTTTTTTTTTCAAGTACAAGTCAGTAAGAATAGGAAAAAAAACACTTACCCCTCGGCAATCACGGCATAGGTGGCCTTGGAGATGCGGTTGGCATGCTCATCGAGACCGAGGTGGCGGAGGAGCATGCTGCCGGACAGGAGCATGGCAGTGGGGTTGGCCTGGTCCTTGCCCTTGATGTCGAGACCGACGTGACGGCAACCGGGCTCGAAAACGGCAACCTCGCGACCCATGCTGCAGCCAGGGACGATACCGGGGCCACCGACAAGGGCAGCACCAATGTTGGACAGGATACCACCGTAAAGGTTAGGCATGACCATGACGTCAAATTGCTGGGGGCGGGAGACGGCCTGCATGGAGGCGTTGTCGACAATCATGTCGTTGACCTCAAGGGTGGGGTAGTCCTTGGCGACCTGGTGGAAGGTGCTGCGGAACAGACCGTCGGCCAGCTTCATGATGTTGGCCTTGTGAATGCAGGTGACCTTGGATCGGTTGTTGGCCAGGGCAAAGGAGAAGGCGAACTTGGCGATGCGCTCCGACTTGGCGCGGGTAATGATCTTGAGCGACTCGACGACGCCATCGACGCTCTGGTGCTCGAGACCGGAGTACTCACCCTCGGTGTTCTCACGGATGATGCACAGATCGACGTCCTTGTGGCGGGTCTCGTAGCCAGGGATGTTCTTGATCAGGGAGATGGAGGCGTAGATGTCGAGCTCCTGGCGCATGGCGACGTTGAAGCTCTGGTGGCCGGAGCGGCTGATGGGGGTGTGCAGGATGCCCTTGAGGCCGATCTTGTTGCGCTTGAGCGAGGCGACGGACTCGCGGAAGGCCTCCTCAGTTCGGCCGGCGCCCTCGAGACCGGAGACCTCAACCTGCTCCCAGTCGATGGGGACGTTGTCGGCCTTGAAGACGGTCTTGACGGACTCGGCAACCTCGGTACCGATACCATCACCGGGGATGAGGGAGGCAGTGTACTTGCTGCCGAACTTGGAGGGCTTGAAGGCGTCGGACTGAACAGTGGCGAAGGATCGGGCGAGCTGGGGTTGTTGCTGGGCCACGCCGCGCAGCAGCTGTAGAAAAAAAAACATCCTTGTTAGCTGATATATTATCTCAATGGGTGGCAAGCGGAAGGAGTGTTTTTTTTTTATATTTCTTTCTTTTGTGTTTTTTTCCTCTCCCGGATTTTCTTTCTTCTTTTGACCCTATCCCAGGAAACCTAGAGTTGGTGCGGGGTTTCGATCTCTTGGGTATCATCATGAATCCTTGCTTTGCTCTATTATGTTGTGAGGCAGGCAACTCGTCATGATGACAACACACTGAGTATTCCCGCGACCCAATTCCTTTCTACAGTACAACTGCAGGCTTTCCGCGACAAGGTTGAAGGTGAAAACATGTATAGAAATGGTGAAAGCTTACCTGGGCCGATCGGAGAGAGCTTCGCGACAGCATGGTGACGAGGCTGTGAGGGAAGGTTTTTTTTGGGTGTATGGTAGAGAGAAGGGATAAGGGAAGATATAAACCCTAAGAGATGTGGAGGGTTGAAGGGCGAGTAGGTAGATTGGTAGGTATGTATTAGAGAGATACCGTACACCAGGAGAGGAGAGGGTCAAAGGTGGAGGATTGGGAGAAGGCAATGAAGAGAGAGAGAAAAAAATGAAGAAAAGTAAAAAAAGAGGTTCAAGATTTCTTCAAGCTCGCAAAGGAAGAAGAGAAAGAGGTGCGCGATTTCGCCTCTCTTCCTGACTACGTACTATTTACTACGTACCACGTACCTAATTTACATACCTACCTTGCCTCTGGAGACGTTAGGTGCGTGCTGCTGTAACCTTACACCCTGCCTGGCCAACCCGGAGACTTCGTTTCAACTACTCAAAATCTCTTTCCCTTTTTCCCTTTCCCGTTCCCTCGGCCTCGTCCTCGTTCGTTGGTTCGTTGGATGGGTGTTTTGGCGGCGCAAAGGCCTCCATCAGACCCCCCCGCTGTCCCCTCCATACTCCATACATAGTATAACCAGCACCTAAAAGAGCCTCCTCCTTCGGCCGCCGCTCGTTTTTCCGCGCGTTAGATCCGAGCCTTCACGTTCCCTGTCAAGTTGTCACCGAGATAATAGAGGGTAGGGGGAGAAAAAAAAATCGAGGAAGCGTGGCGCTAGACTTGTTGCGGTAGCGCTCGGTGTCGCCGCGCTTGTCTTGCTTGCTTGAAGGTTCCACAATGTCTACTTACCCTGTCCAAAGGGGCGCCTGTGAAGTGTGAATAGGTAGCGAATAAATAATACCTAGGTAATTGGTTCTGTTGCAAGGCACCGGAGTTAATGCAAGGAGAAACAACCGACGCAATTTCAGCAGTATTAGTTGTTGCATGAATTTTGGAGGGTCGCATACATGCCAGCTTGCTATGCGAACCCAGCAAGCCAAAAATGCCTTTGATAATTGACTCTCCAAAAGGGAGAGGGGAACACAGAAAAAAAAAAGTGTAGCTATGTTCATGTCCCATCATGTGTCTGTCTGTCGACGTCATGTCCAAATCCTTAGCTCGCATGTCTCCAACTCTGGAGAGAAAAACCACCTCCAACTTATTAATTGACCCGTCGCCTCCGTACGAAATTCCAGGCCTCCCTCCCGACATTTACCCATCATCAACCCATTTGCAAATAGCAAAATTGCTCGTCCTCAATTCGTGGTTTCTTCCAAACCGAAATTCCCCGCGTTCCCAGGATGCCCCCGTCCTCGAGTTGGCCCAGGCACTCAAAGCGACGAAAATTCCTCGTCTTTAGTACTTACTCCGCCAGAACAAAATGCAGGGATTACGCTTCACGTACTGCAGCAATTCGACGTGTGTGCGGAGCCGTCCCCCAATTCCCCAATCAGGCATAATCGCCATGAGCTCAAAACTCCACTGTTCCCCAGTAATTCCCGAGCTAGAAGACTGCGAGAGTGAGGAAGAAATAGAAAAAAGAAAACAAAAACAAAAAAAAGGCATGCAGCATCATGATAGCTGGGCAACCCTAAAATAATGCCTTGCATCAGCTAAGGAGACTACCAAGTACGTACATATATCGTAGTTTACCTACTACTATGGTATGCACAATCCCATACTCTACGACTTACGTAGCCAATGATCCTACAAAAAGTAACGTGTGAATAACCTCACCAACAGTGGCTCTACTCATCTGCACAGTCCATAATGTATGTTTATTCTCTTGTCATAACCCGGCTCCCATGTCCATTCCCTCCTTCCGCTGATACACGAAATTCCAATTCTTTATCCCTGATATGTTATATCACTGAATGGCTCTATACCACTCCCCAAAACTCCCAAACAAATCAAGCACAATTCCGCTCGTGTAACACATACAACTCGCTCCATGTACATTGCAAGACCCCCCAAGACCTCTGTTTGGCCGCATTTTTGAGGGGCATTCCAACGCAAAAAAAAACAGGGAATCTATACTTCCTCGTCCTCGTCAAGAGGCTCAACTCGTACTAAAATCTCCTCCAGAAGACCTTCCAGGAAATTTCCAACATCACGCCCCATCCCAATAGGCTCAGCCTTGTCGTAATAATCAATCTCCTTGCAGACGTGCGCCAGTTTGTACACAAGCCTTCTAATCTTCTCATGCGCCGCCTCTGCCCGCTGCTGCTGAGGTGTAACAAGCGCAGGGTTCTGTCCGGACTTGTACATTTGCTGTAGGTTGATCTGTCTCCGCTTGAGTGCCTCCTCAAGAGCAGGAAAGATGACGTCGTTAAGCGCATCCAAGTCGCCGTTGGGGTTTGCAGGCGCTGGTGACGGAAACGACGATGGAGAGCCAAATGTAGGTAAATCGGGCAAATCCACCTTGGACTGGAAGCCTGGTTTGGGTTTCAGGGACTCCAGCTGTAGCTGGGTCGATTTTGATTGTAGATAGGCTGGTCTTGGAACTGAGTCTTCCTTTGGGGATAAATCAGCTTTTGATGGTAAAGGACGAGGTCCCTGGGCCGACTGCGTCGGTACTGGCAAGGGGGGTCGTTGAGAGGGCACCTGCTGTCCCGATGGAACTCTCTGCTGACCCCCTCTGTATGGAGGTATCTCAGGTAGTGTCATCGACACCAGTTTGGAGCTCGACGACCTGGACTGGACCTGGTGAGCGGGTGGCACCGGTGGTGCGGGCCAGTCGTTCACCTGTGATGGTGATTCATCCGGTGATGTCACCAAGTTAAGGTTGAGCATGCCCATATCACGTTGCAACTGGCTCTGCAGCTCATGATCATAGTCTGGAGATTGACCCATAGACATTGATGACATAGGTTTTGGTGGTGGTGTTTCAATCACTTCCCTCGTCACTACTGGCTTCATCGGGCTCGATGGCAGAGCGATCTTTGCAGGAATGCCAAATCCTGGAGGCGGTTGAGACAGTGGCCGAAGCTGCTGTTGCTGCTGCTGAACTTGGACTGGAGCAGCAGAAACTGGCTTCCGCTGGGGACTGGGCTGCCTCACCGTCTCGTTCGACTGCATGGCAAAATCCCGTATCTTGGATGGGCTACCATCACGTCTTCGTTCGCCATAGTCATCGGCATCCTCCAGTGGTCGCCCGGCACGCGCATTGGTGGCGCTTTCGTCCATAGCATTAAGCCCTGGTCTTGTCACCAGACCTCCCCTATCTCCTATCAACCTCACAGTGCCGAAATCCCACATGTCTTCGTTCACCTTCTCCCGAGCGACGGGTTCCCTGCTGCGGTTAGACTCGTACTGGTCTTCTTCGCTATCCTTATGGGTTGCTGCCCAGCGAGTGTGTCGTTCAATGAGCTCCGTCAGGTACGTCGTGCGCTTGGCCCGTCTAATAAACGGGTGCCGTAACAAATCCTTGGAGGTAGGTCGGTCTTTGGGGTCCCGTTGTAGGCATAGCTCAATAAACTCCTTGAACGCCTTTGTGAAGTTCCCTTCCAGTCGAGGGGGAGGGTTCTTTGGGATAAGAAACAAAACCTTCATCGGGTGAATGTCAGCATATGGAGGTTCGCCATTGGCCAGTTCCAAGGCAGTGATGCCAAGGGACCATATGTCGGCTTTGTGATCGTATCCGGACTGCTTGATAACTTCTGGGGCCATCCAAAATGGAGTTCCCACAAAGGTATTCTTCTTGGTCATGGTGGCCGAGAGCTGACCCGAAACACCAAAGTCTGCCAACTTCACCTGGCCATTTGAGCTTAGTAGGACATTAGCAGCTGACAGGGGCTCGTTAGCAGCCGAATTGGGATCATGAGAAGCGTAGGACGGGCTTTGTCACCTTTGATATCTCGGTGCAGCTTCTTGTCCGTGTGCAGATAGTCCAGCCCCATCAACAGCTCTCTTATGATGATGGCGATGTAGTCTTCCCCAATTTGGCCGGGCTTCATCAAGTCGGCACAGCTACCACCGGAGCAGAACTCCATGACAATCCATAGCTCGGCACCTTTTGCGTATGAGCCATAATACTTAGTAACGTACGGCGATTGCAGCTCGGAGAGAATGGCAATCTCCTGGATGATATCCTCGACTTCGTCCTCAGCGCTTTCTATGTCGATAATTTTGATGGCGACGGCGTGTCCGGTTCGCTTGTCAACTCTAGAGTTCAATATTAGCTCATGCAGGGCAGAGATGGTAGTGCCTTCTGCTGTGAATACCCTTTATAGACCTTGCCAAAGCTACCACCGCCTGTCCCTCGATGTTAGCGATTGCTCGTCCGCACCACCTGACCACCCACGCTCGGAACAGGGAGACAAACCGATGCAATACTCTTTTGAGTAGAGAAGCTCCGGGTCCAACGCCTCATTTCCCTCGTCTAGCTCTCTTTCACGGTCCGCCATGTTTAGCTGGTGCGGCTCGGAACTGGATGAGAGCTTGTCCTCGTGCCCCCGGGTAGAGGGTAGAATGTAGCGGGGTGGGGGGTTGTTGGGGAGTGCGCACGTCGAGGCGCTGCGATGGCGGTGCTCTGGAATAGCCCAACGGTTCGTAAAAATCTCTGCTTTTTAACGTAGGGTGGCAGAGGATGCAGGCGGTCGGTCGAGGGCGGCCGTGTCGGAGGGATCGAAGAAAAAGGGAACCAACTGTCCCGCAAATGTGATGTAGGTGAAGGGTCAAGGAGCCAAGCTGGCTGAACTTGGCGGTGTCGTCGTTTGGTGGAAACCCCCACCAAGAAAAAACAAAAGGCCGGTTGTCGACAATTTGTCTTGGATTATTCTTGAGACCACAACCGACGAATAGGCGGGTTATGATATAGAAACAAGCAGAGGGAAAACTATGAAGAAACAAAAAATGAGGAAGGGGGGGTGTGTGAAAGAATGTGAGATCAATGTGATGACAGAGGATAGCTAATGCAGCCAGAGAGAGTCGACAAACGTGAGCCAATCCCGAGATGGACGAAAAAAAACAAAGCCGACAACGCAGGTTGTACCGTAGCTCTGCGTGCCGCTGTTTACTCCGTACCTAATCTGTACAGGGCCGTGAGTTCCTTTCTGGGGTCGCGCAGGTGCAGCTGGCGCCTGGCAAATTAGACACCGTTCAGGTTGGTATTCATTATCTCAATCAAGTGCTGATACATTAGGGATATGTACCTAGACACACAGAGAGGTATCTGTAGGAGATGCAGTTCGATCTGTGCTCTTTTTTTTTTGCCAGCCTTCTTCCTACTGGATCTCACTGCTCAGGTTTGGTACGGACTGAGAGGATCAATGTTTGACATTTGTCGAGGTCGTTGAGTAGCAACCGCCGGCAGCCACTCAGGGACCAGGCACCAAACCCTCGTGGAGGTTTGGTGCGACCAGCCCAAGGAATGAGGGGGTAACGTTAGGTGCCACAGTGGTGGGGTATTCTCTTTTTTTTACGGTGGGCTTGCTCCGTAAGGTAAGGTAGGTACCTCTCTAGGTAGCTGAAGCTGTCATCAGCGCCTCGTTCGTGCCTCTCTCGTACCTCTTCCCGGCGCTGTGATCACTGTGTTCAGCAGCGGGGTATCGCCGACTTGCGCTAGGAGGGCCTTGCAAGACGCGCTAAATCCGGCTCGTCAGCCCTGGCAGGATCCCTGATGGAACCTTGAAGCCCCCCTCCCCCGGTCGTATCCAATCGTCGGTCAGACAACCCCTCAGCCCAGTAAACCCCCAGCAGCAAATCAGATGCGTCAAAGGCCAGTAAGCACACGATGACTTTTCAATGTCCGACCCATTGAGTTTCTGTTTTTCTATCCCATCAGGAACAGCACGTAATAAGAGAATTTCGAGAGTAATACAACCAAGTCTGCCTTCCTGGGTGATTGGCCATCTACGCCCCCATCCATCCCTGCGTCAACTGGTCTCAACAAAATATCGGCCCAGATCCTTGTCATTGGGAGATGAACGGTATCAGACTCTTGGCGATTTCGTCATCACACGGACGAGGGACAGCAAACTTGACCAAATCGAGAAGTCCGAGTTACGTATATTACGGAGAAGACGAAGTACAACCCAGCTGAGAAGGGAGGAATAGGTAATTAATTACCAACCTAGGTGTGTAGGTGTGTAGGTAGGTAGGTAGGTAGGTAGGTAGGGCAGTTTGGTTTGAAGGGAGGATGCGCCAGATCCACCGGTTCCTATCAAACATCCTTTAGCCTACATTTCGGATGCACGTTGACGGGTGTGTTTTGTCTTGCAATCATCCCAATAACCATTCGAAATGACAGCCCCTTGTATACTTGCAACAGACAAACACTTCGAGTGTGCGTGCTCTGGACACGGTCCTAATCACTGGGTGGTTTCATATGAAACATCTGAAGAACCCGTCTCACTGCAATATCAGGATTGTATTATCATCCAGTGAATGGATAAAAAAACCCAATTCTTCCTTTCTATGGCGGCCACCGCGACATAATAGCTATCTCAACATATTCTTCTTCTTCTTCTTCTTCTTTCATTTTTGTCTAGTGAATGTCTCCCATTAGAAAACGTAGTCGACTTGCCTAGCCTTTTCTAGTTGCTACCTTATGTATACTTACTGCCCTTAAGTCATGGTCACGTCACTCTGCCCATATTCGACTCGTCGTGATCGCGTCAAACAAGCTTCAAGTGGGATTCCCAGTTCTTCAACAAAACGCAAAAGACCCGGTGAAGGTAGTACAATCACAAGGAACAATTTGCACTCAAAGTCCCTTTTTCCTATCTACTTTCCTCCCCTCCAGCCAATTGCAATCAAGGTCAGCCCTCCTTCCATCTAATGCGCATGAAAGAAAGAAAGGAAAAGAAAAGAAGATGATGAGAGGGAGAAGTATGGACGAGAGGGGGAGAAGACAAGGGTTCATTCCTCATGATTCCATAGGGTGCCTATCTAGGCGGCAACCATTCATTATACGTGAATCTCATTCATGTCCCACCAAGCTTGGCCAACTATTTAGTCCTCAATGAACTCAATCATGACGGTGCCTTGCTTCAACCCTGTGTCAGAGATAGATTCGTCTAGGTGCTCGATAAGGTCTTGGCCCTGAGGCATCTTCTTCAACTCAAACTCTACTCCCTCCTTGCCCTCCAGGGGCTCAGCCTTGAGCCACTCAAAGATTCTGCGGACCGGGTCGTTGAGGTTAAACCTGCGAATCACGCGTCCAGTAGGGTGTCTAAACTGAATGCGTGTCGTCACAGCCGGGTTGTTATCCGGCTCGGTGTGTGGGTTCGTGTTGGAGACTTGAGAGAATAGATTTTGAGGTTCTGGCTCTTTGCCCTTCCCTTCTGTGACTTCAGGGGACTTTGTGAGGGCATCTGGATCGTGCACGTTCGGCGTCGATGATGATGCTCGGTTGGCAGAGCTCTCCAGACTATTCTGGAGGGCCATCTCCAACATTTCTTCTTCCGTCATCCGATCCACATCCACCGTTTTTGGTTTGCTCGCCGTCGTCTTGGCAACTGGGTTTTTGCTGTTGGCGGCAAGGCTGTAGCGGTCGAGAAACTCGGCAAGTTCAGCAAAGAAGTCGGAGGCACTGGGAAATGGTCTCCCGCTCCATACTTTGACCTGCTCGCCTGTTCGCGGGTCAACGATGGAGACATGAGGATAGTTGTCGGGATTTTCGTGAGATCTGTTAGGGAAGTAGAAGGTGATGTACTCCTCGGCGTCGGGGAATTCCTTATCGTACTGTAGGAAGATGAAGTTCTCGGAGACTAGGGTCTTGACATGTTGGTCCTTCCAAATGTCACGATTCAGTGTCTGGCAGTTGAAATCACTCATGTCCTGTAGGTTGACCATGATCCACTTCTTGTCCTCCTTGCCGAGTGTACGGGCTTCATCCCAACTCATTCGAGACATAAGATCGTAGGGCGGTCGAAACAAATCCTCCAAGCGTCTAGCATGAGAACCCGAGCTGGATCCATTCTCGGTCGACCGGTTTGGTGCACTGGAAGGATCACCCCATATTTGTTGGGAAAAGGGACCAGAAGATCCGCCTACATGTGATAATACGTGAGAAACTAACACCCACGTATCTTCAAGACTAGCCTCTTAACTTACCGGATGGGAACTGTCTCCGCCTGCGTCTCAGCTCTTCCAGCATAGCAGCCTCAACGTTGGCCTCGCCGCTCCATTCACCTCCAGGTGCAACCAGGGTCTCAGTTGTACGAGCAATCGGGGCTCTCACGTCATCCGAGGCTGATGCTGCACCGCCGTTCTCCCTGTATAGCTCCTCCTGCAAGCGCTTAGCCATAGCCATATCTTCTTCTTCTTGTGCGAGAGTGGCTGCCTGTGCTGCTGCTCGGTCACCGTCGTCGCTGTCTGAATCCTGTTCAAACTGCATATCTTCGTCGTCGTCGCTATCGATGTGGATGACGCCATCCGAATCCTGCCGCCCAATGTTGGATCGTTGGGCGGGCGCGGCGCTGGGGGAAGGGTTGGCGTTGAGGCCGGCACCCACTCCAGATGCGAGGTCGGGATTTTCGTAGAATAGTTCGATGGCGCGCTCAAAATTGCCAGAGGTCATCTCGAGGAAGCTTCGAGCTACGTCCGGACTTGCGCCAGTGATGGCGCTGAAGGTGGCAATATTATCGTCATCCATCGTGAGGGTCGGTCACCTAGATGGACTGGGAAGAGTCGAGTAGAATGAAAAAAAAAGAGTAGTGAAGGGGGTTGGCGGAGAGGAGCGTAGAGGTGAATGGCGTAGGGAGCGCGACGGTGCGCGATGTTCTTGGGGATCCTCTTGAAAATCGAATATGCCACGTAGGAAGGTCGTAAAATGGCCTCTGAGGTTGTTGGGATGCTCTACCCAAGCGTCGAGGGCAACGAGTGAGCGGCGGCGGTGGGAGAGGCACCTCTTTTAGATGTTGCCCCGCCTCAAGCGTTACCGCGGGGAAGTGAATATGCCTATGAATGGGAGAAATGGTCCAGAAAGCGAGGTGAGATATTAAGGGTGAAGGTGTGTAACCAGGCCAGGTGGGAGACGAGCCTGTCGGCGGTGACTAAGAGAGGTTGTGTTGGTTGGTGTCAAGGACAGCTTGGTGGCAGTAGCATTATTTGTTGGAGGGCTTGTAAGTTGTTGGTGATGATGGGTTGAGTGGCGGATGGGGTCCTCGAAGAAGTGGAGGCCGAACTGATGAGTTGATGTACAAGCCGTTTTCTTTCTTTCCCATGGCATACTACTACTACACTATGTAGCATGGCATGGCATGGCATGGACATCATATCTCCACAAATTGCACGCTTTCGGGTGACAGGCACCCAACCACAGTGACGCAATCAATGAGATACACCCCCGGCACCTGGCATGGCACATGGCTGCAGCCTTTCGGCTGTCCTAAAGTGTCCTGTAGTAAAAAAAAAGTCGGTGACGGAACATCAATGATGCGCGACCTCACATGTAACTAATAGTAACTTTTCCTTACTTGTAGCCTACCCTACCCTACACTGGCCATCAAGGTATTGCAGGCGGCTTGATCTCCAACCGAAACACCATAAAACCGATTCATTTTCCTTTTTGAATCCTTTTTCTCTTTCTGGTGTATAAAGTCATCATTCATCTTTCAGATTTGCTAGCTTACAACCCCAAATTGCTGGAGGAAATGAAAAACATGAGGTTTGTCAGTTGAACATCAAACCACAGCAATGATCAACTCAACTCACCATTCATTTGCTCTTGTATTAGACAGCAACCACACGCCAATCAAGATAATTGTTTCGTAGCTCTCTATATGTGACAACATTCGATTAAATCATTAAAAAAAAAGCTTCCAACGCTCTATGCCAGTTCAGCCAAGACTTCCTTCAGTACCTTCTGTACCTCCAACGACCGTTCCCCTGCTAACGCTCCATTTACCATTTCTCTAAACTGTCCAACGTCTGGCCCAGATTGCCCAAACACACCCCTGGCCTTTGCCTTCAGTAAGCAACCAAGCGCCTTGGCCCTCATAACCCTCTGCGACTCAGTTCCAACATCTACCAAGTCCGGGTCTAGGCTGAGCATATATGTAACAGCAATGGCCTTGTCATCTTGTGCCGTCGTCGAAGGGGTCTGGGCATCAGTCATCAAATCCCGTACGCACTCGTACCAGACCTGCCGTTTAATGGTCGCGAACTTGGGGCTCGAAAGAAACGGCTTAAGAATGTCGAGGACTCTGGTCAACACCTCCAGAGGATCCTCCTTCATCTTTGACACACTGTAACCGCGGGCGATCGCCTCCAAGCCGTTGCTGGCGGTCTTTTCCGTCAAATTATCCTTTGAATCGACTTCCATTTTGTCTTCATCCCTGAAATCCTCTAGGAATTGTGTCACGATACTTGTGATATCGTCGAGGAGATCCAAGTCGTCCCGCGCTCGAGCAAACTTCCAAAGTGCACGGAACGCAGGCACGCGGTACTCTTCGTTGTTTCTCTTGGCCTCCCGCAAGGCTACCTTTTTCATCTGGGCCGCAATTTTCGAATCCGATGTCCACAGAGACCGGCCCTTCTCGACAAATTCCGGGTATGCCTCGAGGAGCTTCTCCTTGCCTGGAAACGTCTTCAAGGAAAGTGTCTTATCAAACACAGGCCAGATCTTGGCCAAATTCGCGTCGCTAATCTGACCACTGGCCTCGCTGGCGCTGGCGACATCCTTGACCATTGCCGCGACTGTGAAAGCTCCAGTGTGCCGAAGTGCCCATTGCTGTGTATCTAGGCAGCGTTCTACGAGGCCTGCAATTTCTGAGACGTAACGAACAACGGTGCGGCTGCTCCCAGCATGCTGATTCCAAACTTCTTGAAATAGCTTACTTGTGTACTCATCGGTGTCGTGAGCGCCAAAATAGGAGAACGGAAGTAGTTCGGTTTCCAGGGCTGAGAAATGGTCCGGCGAGATCTTGGCCAAGGAGACAATCACATCCGCAACCTTTTGTCTTCTAGACTCTTCTTCCGCCTGGAAGTATATACCAATAAACTTCTCACAGAAGCGTTGCTTCGAGGCTTCCGAGACACCTCTCATCATGTAGGCGGTTGCACGAGCGTAAGCTTGGCTGACCTCATCGTTCTTGTCCATTGTCTGTTTCTCCATCATCTGAAGAAACCGCCCGGCAAACGGCTTGATATCGTTTGTATGGCGAGTGAAAAGCGTGCTCAGTACTCGACTGCAGCCGATTTTAGTAGGCATGCCAATGGCTGTCTTGATCGTAGCCTCTAATTTAGGAGCCAACTCGGCCATGACGCCCTCATCTATGAATCGAAGAGCATTGTCGATAGCCTCAGAAATAGGTGATCGATTTACCATCTGCGACCTCAATTTGTCAATCTGGTCGCGATCATCTTCGTTAAGTCTCTGATATTGATAATTGATTGCTTGCGGCTCAATGGAGCTGAGTAGCCCCAGAAGCTGAGGTACCATGTCTGAAATAAAAGGTCGGAGTGACTTGCCACCCTGCTTTGCAATGTCCATCACCGTGATGGTGGCGAATATCTGGACCTCCTGTACCGAGCTTTCAACGCCCTTGTCCGACAACAGGAAAGGCAGCGCCTCTTTCATCATAGCTTGAGAAGCTGATCCATTGCTGCCCTCCTCAAGCTGTCTTACGAGTCCCTTTGATAGTGTCATGCACAAGCGGAGAGCTGCCTCACGCACGGTTCCCTTGACATCGTCAAGAACTTTCAATGCCATGGTCCAAATATCCCGATAGTACTTCTCATACTGCGAGAATGGCCGACCATGTATGAGGTCAGAAATTGCGGCGCAGCTGGCTTGGCGCATCCGCCACTCGCGACCGAGGATACTCTTGAGAAGATCCTGCATAATATCATCGAAATAGGTATCAATGACCGTGGCTGAATCCTTGACGAGAGCCTTCCAAATATCCTCCATTGACCGCTGGACATTTTGGTTGGGATCAAATCTGTACCGGTAGAGCTTTGGATATAGCTTGGGATCGATTTCTGAGTCAGACAAAATGTTGCTGAGTCCAAAGCGGCCAAACGCTGATCGAGTGGACCAAGTTGCAGCATTCGCAGCAAGAGACATAAACTTGTAGACAAGGCGCTGGTCACCAACTTCATTTGCAAGGTTCACAATATCCTTGTATGAAGTTATAGAGTTGCCTTCGCCGGTTGGTAGAGCCCCTGGCTCAAAAAGCTCCGTCTCTTGGTCCACCTTGAGCTGAGTTCCAGAACCAGTGAATGCAGACACCAAGTCCTTAACCAATGTACTTTTGAGATCCGTGTCACCACGCTCGTAAACCAGCGATAGACCTCGCGACGCCGTCTCCTGAACAAGCTCGTCTCTAGCGCTCAAGAGGCGCATAAACGACGCCTGCACCTCTCTGAGCCTTGACTGGACTTCCTTGAGATGAGAGCAGTACTGTACGATGCAGAAGAGCCAAATACCAGATGCCTTGAGCAGAGATGGCTTGGTGGCTTTGCAATCAGCGAAGAGCTTGTTGAGAACAGCCCCTAGCCGAGATAGGCGTGCGCCGCTGGGCTGGTGCGACGTATGGTGTTCGACGTCCATGGTCAGCTTCACATAATCAGAGTCCCAGCGGGCTACCGTTGCTGTGATGGCATCGCCGACGGTAAACTGTATTTCGACACGCTTAATCTCGTGAAGGGCGAATAGATCTTTGAGAATGGAACCTAGGGCCCCATATGACCAGCCGTCGTCATTTTCAGCTTGACTTTGATCGTTTTCAGTCTCTTCAAGACCAGCAGCCAACCTTCCAAGAGCAAGAATTGCCTTTTCATTACTTTTCTTTGCCTGGGCCGCTAGCTTTTCAGCAATGATCTGTAGAGACTGCGCACCATCACGATTAGGAATGGCTAGACCAGCAGTCCATAACTGCGCAAAGGAATCGAGCGCTGCGTCATATAGAGATGAGGCAACATTCTCGCCTGTAAGCAAACCCAAAGGGAATGCGAGATCACCTGGAAGAGGTCTACCATAGTACACACAGCGTGAGCAGACATAACTGTATGCTAAAAGCGCTCCCTCTGCGGCATTGAGATCCGGGCCAGCAGCCTTCTCTGCATTTGCAAACAGGCTCATCAAGATCTTACAATAATTCTCAACAGAGTCCGAAGAATTGACAGGATGTGATGCAAGAATACCCAGCGCCCTGGCTCCAAGAGACCGAATTTCTTTGTTGTTTGACTTGACCAACGGAAATAGATTGTTGCCAGTCGGAGCCAGGAAACCGGTGGCATCACCTGGACTTAGAGATGCCACGTCGACGAAACAACGAATGCAATCCTCCGTTATTGGACTATCTTCTACCATGGCACCCTCAAGACATGCCTTAAGGTAGAAGACAATGTACCGACTATCAACAGAGCGGAGGTAGGTGAGAATTTTCTTTCGAGTGTTAATATCTGTCTTGACGCGAGCGTCCAGCGCCTGCATCCAGTCTGGCTCAATCTTGAAGTCATCCAAGGCAGTAAGAAACAAGATGTGCTTGATGTAACGCAAAGCAATGGGGAAAGCGGCTAGCCTAGACCCGCGGAAATTTTGAAATACCATGCGAGGTGTTTCATTCCAATCAGGCAGTGATGCTGTTTCCCAGGAAGTATCCGGGCTAATCGACGAGCCAAAGAATTGGCCGACCATATCCTTCCAATCTGGAAGTGATGGGCTATTCTCGACGTGGGCGAAGTAAGTCCACGGGTCAAGGCCCTTGTGGCCTTGCTCTATAACATCACTTCGCTCATCTGGTCTACCACCAATGGCCAGGATATCAATCCAACGGCCGGTGATATCAGAGAACTTGAGACATTGGTTTGCCCACTTCACAACTGCGTGACGAGTGCTTCGTACGGCGGGGGGTTCATCAGGTAGTGTCATATACGTGACAAGCATACTCTTCAGCAACGCAGCTTCATCTCCTGTCATGGCTGGAATATTTGCTGTCAAACTAGACAGAGCTCCGTCAATATTGACAACAGCATCGTTCAATGGATCCTCTGAAAGAGATCGGAAAAGCCAACTGGCAAGATCAAGCCTCTCTTGAATTGCCATATCGGCACTCCTGGCCAGGACTCCAATGGTTTCATACGCCTTTGAGCGAAGCGTGACATCGTCATTTGACATGTTTTCTGGCCTTGGCCAGCCTTGGGCCTCAATGTACGATCTCATTTTCTGGATGAGCGGAAGCGCAATGGTAAATCCTTTCTTGGAGGGACCAACACGAGCAACCCACGAAAGGTACTGAAACAAAGCTTTGTGAAGCTTTGTACGCTCAAGCGCACTCGTAGGTTGTAAATGGCCGCTATGGGATATTTCAGACTGCGCAGATGAGAAATCCAGGTTTACTACAGCCATGATATCATCGGACATGGTAGCTGACATGGCTGATTTAGAAAGCATACCCAAAATTCGGGTTCTGTATGCTGCAGGCAGGGTTGAATGTGCCTGAAAGAGCCGCTTTACCAGGGTCTCATCCTCCATAGATACAGAGCTCCTCTTGAGGATTTCCTCTGCCGAGGATGCTACTCGGTTGTCGAAACTTGATGCTGCATAGACGGCGGGAAGGAATTTTTCTTCATCGGTGAAGGCGCCGCTGGCTAGAAGAGCGACGAGCTTCGCCTTTAGCTCTGATATTCTCTGAAAAAACTTATGTGATCGGTAGTTCTCGACTGCAAAGATATCGACTTCTTCCTTCGATAGTGTCGGGTTCGCCTCATACCACTTTTGTTCTGTAGCAGGAGTCCTGAGTCTTAGAAAGAGGCTGATGAGTTTTGCAAGGTACGCTGCATCAGCTTTGTTGGAAAGACCAATAGATTCCCTGAAGTTCTCATCATCTTTGCTGCCTCTAGGGGGTATTCGAACATCAAGTAGAAGTCGCAAAATAATGCTAAACATCGCCCCAACAGTTTGTCTACCTTCCTCCTCAGCTAGCCCTTTCAAGGCCTTTGGGATGAGCTCTCGCCTTTCGTGGTCATCGATACGCTCCAAGCTGTGCTGGATAGCCTGGATGTCTAGTTGCTTAAGTATAAGTGAATCGTTCGACTTATACTGGTCGAGAAATGCGCCAACTGGCAAGATGATTCTATACATAATTGGTGAGTATTGGAGCCCATAACGCTAGAAAGAAGGCAAAATTGGGTCTCGCCGTTACGTACTGTGGAGGCTGAATGAAGATCTTCAATTTGGTGAATATCTGGATAGTCTGCGCAGATTTAGCGGTGATGAAAGTGCCATCAAGGCTGAGCCGCTCATACCTTGGCTCGCACTTCTATATGTTCACTCGCCGCTTTGAGCAGAACTGGTGCTAAGTACCGCTGTAGAAGTTGATGAAGCTTTTCCTCATCATTAGCAGCCCCGAAGATCCTTAGTTCTACACTGTTCAAGAGCTGCAATTCACGCTCCTTTGTTGACGGAGCCGCCATAGCGTCCTGGCGAGGCTCGCTCGCGGGGTGATAATAAGATGGCGGGGAAGTCTTGTTGGCAAAACGTGCCGAAAAATATCTATGACTTGCCCAACGAATACCGATGATATGGTGAAAATAGAAGAGAGAAGGATACAAGCAGAGGACTAGAGGGAAGAAATACGACACCCTCCTGTTCACCTGGTAGGCAACTTCTGGTGACGACTTGCTTCATCAGCGGGACCAGAGTGTTGACGAGAGGCCATGACTAAGCCTCCAACTCCAAAGTGCCAGACTCCTCCATCCCAACTTGCATATTGAAGCACGTGACTGTATTCATTAAAATCGTTATGCAAACTCATGAAGTGCTCCGTGACCCATTCTATGCACCCGACAAACCAATCTCAAGACCATTCAAATCTTGAGATTGGTTGCGACCTGGGCATGCAGTACTAAGCGATGATCTTTTTTTATTACTGCAAGAGCCAGTGCATTGTATTGAGATGCACTATCTCATGTTTGCTAGGGCTAAAGCGACCTCATGGGACAGACAGCGCATTCGCACACAAGGTATCTTGTAGCTCTATATGCTGGGTTCTACGCCGATACCGATAACTATCTATATATTGGATAGAACAGGTCTCCACATGATATTGCTTGTAGAACAATACTTATGCCTGGCCATGTCCCGTTGACGATTCGGCCACGAGATGATTCTGATCTGATGTCACCGCGCTGAATCGCATGTCGCCGCACCTATTGGAAGAGACGCCCCGGAAATTCTGCAGCACTTTGGTGTATTTACGGTGAGGTAGCTGGCCTTTTAACGTTACATGATTGAATAGCTGGAAGACCCTCTATCCCGCCACTCGTCAGTGCACTGCAGGTTGATCCTAGAGAGGTTGCGATGAGAAGCATATGCAGGCGACTTGGACAGGAAGCCTCCTTGGTACCGCTGACATCCTTGGATTGAAGCGGTTAATATGTTTTGCATGTAATGCTGCTCGACTAAAACACGGTGCTATTTCAATGTCCCGCCGTTGGCAGGAAGAGGACATCGCCGGAAACGTCGGGACGTCCCTAACATACCATGGATGTCATTTGCAAATCAATATGAGTGTCTAAACAGTATCTAATACTGGTTCTGAGGAAGTATATAGAGCCAACCGGGCCAAATAAGTCAGGGAATGAGATTGATGAGCAGCCGCCAGCGTCGCGGTCTTGCAACTGTTCTGATTGAGAATCTCGACCAGGAATGCAGATTAAGATATGTACAGGGGGTACCTAGGTTAAAACATTATGCGATAATTTGAACTGTGGCGAGGCCTTATTTTGGGTACCCCTAGCAATAAGTCAATTAGATAAAAAAAAACATCAAAAGAAATCAATGCAAGCTTCAAGGAGAAGATTTAATTAGTGCAATTCTCAAAATCAAATATAACACCCACATAATGTTTTGTGCGCTAGATGGCTACAAGGAACTGAAGCATTGATTACCTACCTAGGTAGTCTTCGGTACTCCGTGTTCCGTTGGTGCAATCCAGCTAACTAACAGTGAGGTGAATGACCAACAGAAAATTCGCATATACTGTACTACACTAGCCCTGCTGGGGCAGGACTTGGACTTGAGCAGGGGGCCAATAGCAAACAGCGTTCCTGCGCCGATGCAGGCAAGCAAGACAAGGAAAGACAGGGACATAGAAAATCAAAATCCAAAGGGGAAGGGCAATTTGAATGGGCTGAAACAATCCCACGCCCTATGCGATAGAGGCACGCCCGGAAGCGTGGATGCCAAAAAAGTCTTCGATACCACAGTGCCAGGAACTAATGCCTGTCAGAAATGATGCGACTCTTGTGTCATTACGAGCTAAAACTCTCAGCCGGCTTGTCAGGCCAAAAAAAAAAAGTCCGCAAGGTCCCATGACGAGAATGGGGATATCAAGACTTGGTGTTCCGACACCCTACCAGGCATCTAATAGAGCCGCATCTCTGACATCTCTTATGATGCGTGTACAGTATCTTCATACTATATACTTGGGCCTTTCAATAAAGGTTGACTTAGAAGAAAGATCATTTGTCATCAAGTCGCGGATGAGTTGCGAGAACATATAGGGCTACCAGGGTTGCTGGACGATCTGCAAGCCATTTCCGGGACCCTGGCTGCGGCCGACCCGTGGAGCAGACACATGGCTGACGATAACCTCAAAAAATAAAGGTGTGGTTGAGCTGTCAAGCGCATGAATTGTGACAATTATCAAGATCAAGGGGTCCAAAAAGAAAGGAGGCACACCGAGGAAAAAGAGGGAATATCCTCAACGTCAACATCCTGATTGACCTGGCAGAGGGTACGATTACAGCGCAAGATAAGGAAGCATAGAAGTTAGTGTAGTAACGATCTTCTGAACCTCGGTTACTACAAAGTCAATGTTCAAGGACGCTCGTTCAGATTTGCTACACAGTCTAAACTTTCATTTGCCAAAAAAAATTGAACTTGGTTCGACCAGCACTGACTTTCAATAATCAACGTGACGAAGCCAGTCCGGTTCACCCTCTGGGGGGTACTGCTCTCGGACACCCCGTAGGCTGGTCAAGCTGACCACGAACTGAATAAACTCGATTGGATAACGCAATTGGACGGTAGGATGATTATCTAACCACTGTCGTGAACATTAGGCCCTTGGATCGAGCTTTGAGGCCGCCCCAAGGCTGCAAGCGAATGTACGAAATAATCTCTCACACGTTGAGTTGGCCCACCTACACCAACACCCACAAGCCTGGAAATCGCTCCCATTCGTCTCCGATTCGACAAACTACTGGCGACGGCGTACTCTCCAGTGCCACCCTTCGAATCCTCTTTGAGGTTTATTATGGAGGGACACAGCCCAACTCCAACATGGGACTGTACGATGGTGGATCTCAGTAAACTTCATGCACTTAACTGGCGCAGGCTCTCAAAGAGACCAAGTTGTGAGATTGTATCTTCGTTCTTGTAAACAACATTAAATCAAATCTGGCTTCATCGCTCCATAGTGTGTACTAACTCAAACCTGCCTGCGATACTTTGAGGGCTTCAAGAGATGGAACAGATTTGCCTGCCAGTAGTCGGCGCACTTTTTCCAATGGATAAGTTTTTTTTATGGACTCACGCCACCGTGGAGTGGCCCCAGACTGGCACCATATGTGCGAGGGATTTTCACCAGTTATCAGTCCCAGGCTATCTGCCGTCGGCACAAACGAATTTAGACGGGGAAGAGAGAAAGAGAGGGAGACAATTGATATTCAAAGGGAAGACATGCGTTTTGTCTGAAGGCGAGAGGTATGTGAGACAAGAGCGGATCAGTTGTAATGAAACGTTTGCCCGCGGCACTCGGTCAGATACAGGTGAGGATGCTCAGTCTGCAATGATGGAAATCTGTGGAGTTTTGCCTGTGCATATATCTCGGTTCAATTTCTCCATCGAACCGGAGACGCTCTGATGAAGTCAAAATGATGGATTGGCCGTGTACTGGTTGTGGAGGAGGAGGTGGAGTCTGGCCTGGCTTCGATCCCTCACTAAAGTAATCATGGCTGCGTAATAGTCAACGTGCAGTAGAGTAGGTAGTGGTAAGTACCTGAGAACGGGAAACAGCAGTATACATTTGAGACCACGACAAAACCGCGTATAGCAAATCGACAAGTTTTCGACGAGAAACCTATCCAATGTAAGGGGTGTTGGGGAATTGAGACAGTAATTTCGGTAGAGACTGCAATTACATCCTGCAATTGGAAGCTCCCGAGCCCTTGCAAACAACAAGACCTCGAGGGTCAGTTGATAAGAATGAAAGACAAAGAACATGGGGGTGAGCGGTATCAGTCGTGCATGTGTTTTGCATGCGCAGCGCCCTATTCGGAGGAGTAGTCTGGCATCTCAGAACGAACCCTCCATTCCAAGCGATTGCCAGACCGGCGTACAACCCAAGATGCTATGTTAGGGTTAGCGTACCAGAGAGAACGCAGGCGTTTTCGGGGGTTCCAAGAGGCCTGTGGTGTCTTTGAGAGGTGTCTTCCAACCTCTATGATGATGGTGGAATTTAAACCCAGAGTCTCTCTTTCGTTATTGAGACTCGTCGTTTCTCAGCTGCTGAGGGTATACCTCTCCTCATAATGAGGTAGATGTCTGTGAAGTATGAAGCAAGAATCGGTCAAATCTGGTTTTCGACCTCAATGAGTTGTTGGAGTAGGATCGATGACCACCGAGAGTCTTCAAGTTTTCTTGATTTCACCTCCACACTCTGCCTATAGAGCACCTTGCCTAGATCGGGCTTGATCAATCAATCAATCTGTTCGTTCATCTTCTTCTCAGACGCCCGATGATTTCATGATCCACTCAAAACAGGGCTCTGGAGGTAGGGTTCAGGCCTTCAGCTGATTCATCCTGCCCTGGACGTCCGGCATCCAGCGCCCAGCGTCCAGCGCTCTTTAGCTCTTTAGCCTAGGTAGATTGGGAGCCTTGGAGCTGGCTGTGGGTTAGGGCATTGTCTAGAGGCGCCAGTGCGCTAAAGATAACGGCACACCTTTTGCACAGCTGCACAGGGATGTATCCCTGTTTGTCGAGGGATGCTCAGCGCAAAAAAAGCTTTTGAGGAAAAGCTTTCCCACATGTTCCTAGTCTGCTCAAGGCAAGGTAGCCATTTAACTCACCTGCCGTAGTTGCTGGACGGAGGTACGGAGTACGGGCTTTGTCCTGAGGGCCAACCGTGTTCGTCAAAGCTCTTGCACGGTACTTGCGCAGCAATCATACAGTTGATCAGTTGCCGGCTTGATAGTCAATAGGATCGGTATTTGCAGGCATTGATTGAGGAACCATTTAGAAAGGCAAATGTACCCTACTCAAGTGCCTACCTACACGCTCAAGACGCTTCAGCGCCCCTGCCACCCATGTCCGCCTGAAGTAAAATTTTATCCAGCTCGCTCTCTGCGTGCTCTTGCTGCATCAAAGGATATTTTATTCGATCGAACGTACTGTGCGAAGTGAGTTTCTTGGTGGGCAAAATCCAGGCAGGTCCACCAGCCTGTCCTCGTCCTTCTCCTCCCTTCCATTTCTCCCCACAGTGACATATCCACACCCACATTAACTCTCACACCCTCTTGCATGCCCACTCACACAGTCAAACGTTCACAAGCTCCCATCCATCCTCACTGTCCGAAGCATCCCTCAGTTGGCCTTTTTCTTTGCTTTGTTCCCCCCCTCATTCCCTTTTTCCATCTTCATAGACTTTTATTTCTTTGCAGTGTCATAGCAGAGAATTCTTCTCTTTTCTATTGCCGTTGTCGCCATTTATGCGGTTGAGTATCCTGGATTTGTCTCTGTCTGTGGTCGAGGCTTGTTATCCGGAGTCTCCGTAGCATCGACAACCCGTCCCTCGCCTGCCTGAATTCCCACACCCTGTACCCGTTCCGTCAACTCGTCAGCGGGCCCTCAGCGTCATTCGCCCATCGCCGTGTTTCAGTGCCACCCTTAGCAAGCCCAGATCCTAGATCCCTTGTCAGCGGATACGGGAGCACACACCCCCTTGTCATAATTTTCCCCTACCCTCGCCTCGTACCCTCGTCCCCGCGCCCCGATTGTTGTCAGGACCAAAGGCCAAACAGGGCAAGGTAGGAAAAAAAAAAAGCTGTCTTTTTTCACTGCTTCTCCCGCACTTCGACTCATCCCGCGACTCTCCTTCAACATCCCCCTCTCAATCATCATCACGGTTCCCACGGCTCTTCTCTTGCGCGTGTTTCGGAAAGTTGGCTGTGAGAGTTACTGTTGTTTTTGTCGGCGCTTAAAAGTAAGTTTCAATCATGTTCCTTATTTTCGATTTTGTTTGGTCCCCTGTGTGGTGGTTTTCGATCATGTGGACTGGGGGAGTGCCCGCCTGTGAGATCCGGAATACGTCGTCAATCCCGCCTCTCGACGACCCCTCATCGACAATCCCTGGCGCACGATGACGAAAACAACGAGCGCGATCTTGCTTCATACGGTCAAATTTCTGCAACAATTTTGGGACGTGTGAAGAGTTATCATGATGGAAGAATTCGGGTGGGATTGAGATAGACCTGGCGGACGGCCCCGCAGTAGGGCACTCTTCGCACTCTTGCGCACGACCGAAGTCAACACACATCAGCCAGTTCCTCGATACAACCGACAATACCGACTATGACGACGATTTGCGACGCGCACTCGACTCCCTTTAGCAACGCGCTCTCATTCAGTATCTATTGAACCGGACATCCGTCTCGACATGACGACCAGCATATACCCCTCAGCTGTCTCGACCAGTATGCTCAGATAGCGTATTACTTGTCGCCAATATTAGCCGGCATTCAGACGGCACTCTCCTGGTATACGACGAAATTCTCTCAAGGGCGCGACAAAATGGGCTAGGCATGATGCAATGTCACTGTCATCACGATGAGAGGCCGGTTGTGTTCACCATACACGCACTGTACTCCCCGAGGCGCACCTCCACACATCGAATTTCTCTTCAGTGTCAAGATACTGGAACCACGGCTGAGCCAAGATGTACGCTGGGGGCTCGTAACTCTTTGTGCTGAAGCCCGCAGCGTCGTGACTGAGTTGAGCAAACGAGTCTCCATGGAAATTATTGAGATCTTTGAACTTTGCTGTGCTGTAACCTCAAGGCAACGACAACCTGCCGGGACTGTGCGAGCTCGGGAATGTACTGGTCAACTTTACATCGGCACTTCCATGATCCATCACAAGACTTCTATATTCGGACTTACCAGGACTTTGAAATGCCAATAGGAAGTCTGCTGACTGTTTTCTCCTAGGTTCAACTCTTTTCTGGAACGTTAGCTACTTGACCACATTCCTTCGGAATTTACGGAAAAGCATACGTTCATCGCTTGAACTTTCATCACTCCGACGCATTTCATTTCTTGTAACGGCGTGCGGCGTCTGAGAGATTCTGATTCTCAATCTGTACGACTGCTTTTCGGAGTCTCGGTACTGGGTCTGGATACAGTCTTTCTCGATTCGCATCTCTTGTGGAATAGATATTGCGTGAAAGTCTGACGACTCTACATCTAACGACTTACTTCGTTGTGCTCGCATTCTTAACTTCATCCGGCAGTAAGTCACCTACTCCCTTGATTCCAAATGTTGCGGCCAGTTTGGTATTTGGTTGCTGGAGACTTCCCCATGAAATTCTGGGCATCGCTTGAAGAGTGAACAGCTGCAACCCAAGGGTCCGCACAACAATGCATTTTCTCAGCACCCATTCTGGAGGAAGGCGAAACCAACAACTTTTAACACATCGTGTTTTTCAATTTTATTCAGGAGGTGTCATGCTGACGGTTAATTTGCAGCTCTTCTACGACTCTGTATTCACGACGTGTACGAGAAAAACGCTCGGTGAGTATTGCTCTTGACTCCTCCGGGACAAGATTTTTCTTTTTCTTTCAACTTTTGGGATTTTTCGTTGTGGACCTCAGCGCTTGCGATTCGATTGATTGGCCTGGGATACACCAGCCCTGAACGAGCGAGTCGTCCAACACTTGCGAACCAGCACAGCATCACCTGGACCTAGCTATCATCACGACTGCATTCATTCATGAGCCTGATTTTCTGCTCTTTCAGCTGTCGCGCAATACTGGAAGCACCGAGCTCCCATTGCGGCTGGTCTGCGGTTATTACAGATCATCAATCACTGAATCACCTACTGTTGCATCCATTATCTACTTCACCCGGCCTGGCCCATCGATTTCCCGCCTGCTCTCTCGTCCAGCCAGATGCAATATGCTTGATCTCTCGTGACTAACCACTTTCCTAGTCCAATAGCCTTCGTTGTTCCGTTCGTTTACGCTTCGCAACGATTGTATGTGGTTTCCTCTTCGCCCGCCCATGAATCCGATCTAACCTTGCGCAGTAGTTTCGCCCAATCTTAACGAGCATCCTCGATTCTTCGAATTTCCCCGATCAGATTTCGTACACCGGTAAGTACTCGCGGGGGCCAAGACCCAATACAGTCGCAACTCTTGGTACCCTTTTCTTTGCTTAATGGAGTGGCGGATTGGCATATTCCCTCCCCCAATGCGAGATCACCCGCTGATAATTCAATAGTTCAGCATGGAACTCAACGCTCCTTTCTCTTCGGTGCCAGCTAATGGTACATCTGGCACTAGCCAAATGACCTTCTCCAACGGAACCCCCCCCGCCACTGATATGGGTTCAGTTGCCCCTCCCCCTGGGTCTGGTCAAGAGCCACCCAAGACTACTCTTTGGTAGGTCGTCAATGCCCTTTGTTCTGTCTGGGCAACGATATCTAACACCGTCTTAGGATGGGAGAGCTCGAACCCTGGATGGATGAGAACTTTATCAAGGGCGTCTTCCTCTCTGCAGCTGGCGAGACTGTTAATGTCAAGGTCATCCGCGACAAGAACTCTGGAAATGCTGGCTACTGCTTCGTCGAGTTTGCCTCTCCTGACGCTGCCACCAAGGCCCTGGGTCTTAACGGCAACCCGGTTCCCAACAGCTCCCGCCAGTTCAAGCTTAACTGGGCATCTGGCGGTGGTCTGGTTGATCGACGGTATGTGGTTCTTGCACATTTATCATCTAGTCTTGAACAAACATTTCTGACTTCGCACAGCGACGACCGTGGTCCTGAATACAGCATTTTCGTCGGCGATCTTGGCCCTGAGGTCAATGAATACGTTTTGGTTTCTCTCTTCCAGGCACGCTTCCCTTCCTGCAAGTCTGCTAAGATCATGACCGATGCCATGTCCGGTCAGAGCCGTGGCTACGGGTTCGTTCGCTTTTCCGATGAGAATGACCAGCAGCGTGCTCTGGTCGAGATGCAGGGTGTCTACTGCGGCAACCGTCCCATGCGTATTTCCACCGCTACTCCCAAGAACCGGTAAGCATGCACTCCTGCACTTCTCCGTATACTTGCCTAGCTGAAGATGCTAATTCTTCATAGCGGTAACCACGGTTTCGGACACGGTCACCACAACGGCGGCCCCATGATGGGTGGCATGCCTCAGCAGCAGATGTGGGGTCAGATGGGCGGCTTCCCCTACGGTGGTGGCAACAGCGGTTTCAACCCAGCTACTCAGATGAACCAGTTCACCGATCCTAACAATACTACTGTCTTCGTCGGTGGACTTTCTGGTTATGTCACTGAGGATGAGCTTCGATCTTTCTTCCAGGGCTTCGGCGAGATCACGTACGTCAAGATCCCCCCTGGCAAGGGCTGTGGTTTCGTTCAGTTCGTCCACCGCCACGCAGCAGAGATGGCCATCAACCAGATGCAGGGTTACCCCATTGGTAACTCTCGCGTCCGTCTAAGCTGGGGTCGCTCTCAAAACAACTCGGGAGTTGGCACCCCTTACCGCCCTGCCCCCCCTCCCCCTCACTACATGGGCATGCCTAACCACGGTCCCGCTGGATACGGTCCTCAGCACTTTGGCGGTCCTGCTCCTGGACCCCAAGGCCCTCCCGGCCCTCCCGGTCCCCCGGGACCCGCTGTTCCCCCTCAGGTATGATATATACTCCCCCTCTAGGACGTGTTTTTCAATCTTGGGCCTCGGGACAGTATTGTCTGACTCGGTTTTTTCTCTTAGTAATTTGATCGCGACTTTGACTTGTTGACGGTGGGCTTTTACGTGCGATCGACTCTCCGACTTTGTTTTTCCTTGGACTCGATTCTCCTGCCTCATCGTTAGCTGTCATGCCTAAGGGGGTTTCTGTTGGTATGGTTTTTCTGATGCGATGATACCCGCCCTTGACATTGACTTGGGATCATGGTTTATACGTTTCATCGCAGCTCTGGATTTCAATACGGCACCACGCACACTCCATTTCCTTGGTCTGAATCATGATTGGCGTTGGAGATCTTCGGCCCCGGTGGATTGTCATCAGTTCAAATTCATTCAAGCTATCTGCTTCTTATTTGTTTACTTTCGTCATTTGCTGCGTCCAGTTGCCGCTTCTGACGTTTCAATCTTGACGTGTGAAATTCCTTATGTCTCTTGTCTTCTTTCGTCTACCTCTTTTTTTTTCTTCTCGTAGTCCTAGTTTTCTTGATACTACTTCCGTTCTGTTTCCCATACGGCAATCAATTCCTCTCTTTCCCTCCCTTTCCTTTCGAAATTTTGTTGGTCTCATTCTTTTCTACTACATGTACCGCATTGTATCATGCTGTCATAGCTAAAGCTAGCACCAGTCAAGAAAGGGAGATGGGCATCAGGGCTTGTTCTGGAGGACTTCGTTGGCAAAGACAAAAAGAAAAAAGCACGCATGGACGGATTTGGGTTTAACACTGTCTGGGTGCATGGGATAACGTTTTTCAGTGCTTGGTACCTAGGTTACGGGGATTCCAAAAGTCATAACGAAGCTTACGCATGCATTGCTGTTTTTCTTCGGTTGATGGAGTGTTCACAGGGAGTTGGAGGTGGTAGGGAGTATTCGGGGGGGCTGTGTGTAAGGAGTTAATAAAATCCGTTTCCGCTGACAATTTCTTTTTCTCCTTTCTTTACCGATGATGATGAGAGATTCCACGTTTGTTTCACAGAGTGATTTGATGTGTGTAGACTCTACTATCGACAGGCTAATGGGGGCATTCGCCAAATGTGGGTTGCAAAAAGCCCGGCAATGTGTGCCTATTTGTTGTTGAGATTGCATCATGTTCACTCTCAGACAACCAGCGCATGATCCGATGCTACAGAACCTACATACATAGCGGAGGTTTCCAATTTTAACCATCGACCACAGAAATATCTCTCGCAGTAAGAAATGTCAAGAGCAAAAACTTGGCTCAGAATCCCTGCTTTACACTGGAGTAGCAGCTATTCATGCAGCTATAGAGAGGAAATTGCAGTTTTGGGCCTTTCCACCGTTATAAATTACAATCCTTAAGGATTATTCTATACACATGCTTCAGCTGGGGTGAAACCTGGCCAAGACTATCTCGAACAGATTTGAATCATAATGACAGCTCACCTGAGCAGATTGACGGTAATGTGTTATATAATCTACTTTTTTATTCCAATACATATAAGTTCCCCATACTTGACATGGTTTCGGCTGCTCCAATTGTATCGGGATGGAAGTTCACGATCTCGTATCAAAGTCGAGACTCTGTGGCCTCATCATGTTTGGTCGTTTTCAAGGAAGTAGGCTTTGGTTGGCGTTCATGGATACCATTGGAAATGTGATAATGTAAACCACATTCATTCTTTCTCAGTCGGGGTTTTCTCTTGGACTGGTCCACCTGAACACATCCGGTCGAGTACACATCCTGCGAGGAACTCACCTCCTTACACGAGACTTGAGCTATAGCTAGATTAACCTCCCTAGACTGAAAACTCCCTAGACTGGGAGGGCAAGAAGAAAGCATTGAACTGGCAAGCCAAAGAAGAAGGACTACATTCTATTTTAAGTACTCATTAACATCGTAAAACTATCAACAACCTTTTCCTAAGCAGTGATTTCATTCTCAAGTTTCGAGATCTCTTGTACCTTCGCGGCACTCGCGCTCTGGTGATCAAACTGGTATCCAAGCCACTCCTTGACAAGTCTTCTCGCCAGCTCCAGCCCGATAACACGCTCTCCCATGCAAAGGACCTGGGCGTTGTTGCTCAGGACGGCACGCTCGACGGAGAAGCTGTCGTGGGCGGTGACAGCTCGCACACCCTTGACCTTGTTGGCGGCAATGGCCACACCGAGACCCGTTCCGCAGATCAACAGGGCGCGGTCTACGGTGCCATCAGCGACGAGCTTAGCTGCTGCCGCGGCGCGGTGAGGGTAGGCTGTCTTATCATCTCGTCCGTAGCTGCCGACGTCTTCGACAAACACGACGCGGGGATCTTTCTCGAAATCGGCCTTGATGGCGTCCTTGTAACCGACACCGGCATCCTATATAGACGAAGAGAGAGTTAGTGGCTGGCAAGCATGCTACTGGTTTGTTGAGGGACGATGATGTGTAGAGATTGATGAAATATTAAAAAAAAAAAAAAACTGGACTTACATCGCAGCCGATGGCAATCTTCCACTGTGGTGAACTGGCCATATTGTATCTGGTGTGATTTTGTATTTTTTTTTTTTTTCTCTTTTGGGAAGCAAGATGCTTTGTTGTAAGAGGTTGTGATTTGGCTGTGTATACTTTGGGGCGAAGCTATCGAGACGGAAGAATATAGGACAACGTCGTATTGATAACTACCGAGAGAATGGAATCGGTTAAACCAAACCAGAAGAGCAATTAATAAGAAGACCAAAAAGGAGAAAGAGCAGAAAATCATCCGGAGCATTTTTAGCTGACGTCGAATGTTGACTGCTTGAACTCTTACCGCATCTCGGGGCTTGTTGCTTGGTCACACGGGCCAATTGCTGCTCGGCTCGGCCACGTCCGTTTACGGCACTCCGGGCTTGTTAGTCGCCTCCAAACACCACCCCCTCCACCTTTCCCCCTCCAACGCCCCCCGGATCTGCCCCTTCTAGGAAGCCGGCATCTTGGACGAAGGGAACGGTGCCATTGAAAGTCGATTTTGAGGAAATAGATATGCCGATGAATTGGGGAAATGCGGGCGGATTGCCCATGCGGTGCCGAGTTCGAGAAGGAGAGTGGTCATCTCACGCCGAGTTGATAAGACAGAGTGTCGCAGCAGCTGTTGAAGACGAGACTTGCATTCAGATCTCTCTTCATTCTCGCTTCCTTGTTTCGTTTTGTATATTGATTAATACCAGAAATCATGTCGAAGCGCCATCTTTTCGAGTCCCCTGATGGACTTGTGAACAAATCTCTCCGTGGCCTCATTGCCTACAATCCGTCGCTGAGCCTTGATGAGGCCAACCGAGTCGTCTCCAACAAGGCCTACGATCGCTCCAAGGTCAGCATCATCAGTGGTGGTGGCTCAGGCCATGAGCCTGCCTGGACTGGCTATGTTGGCAACAACATGCTCACGGCCTCCGTCGCTGGTGACATCTTTGCCAGCCCTAGCACAAAACAGATTCTTTCGGCCATTGAGGGTGTCCCTTCAGATGAGGGAACCATCCTGGTTGTCACCAACTACACGGGCGATTGCCTGCACTTCGGACTCGCAAATGAAAAGGCCATTGCCAAGGGACACAAGAGTCGAATGATTATTTGCGGTGACGATGTCTCGGTTGGCAACAAGGGCAGTCTCGTCGGCCGCCGTGGTCTGGCTGGCCAGATTGGCGTGCTCAAGGTCATGGGTGGTGCGGCGGGTGCCGGGGGTTCTCTTGACAACGTGTACGACCTTGGTGTGGCAGTCTCGGAGCAGATTGTCTCCATCGCCGCAACCCTCGATCATTGCCACGTCCCCGGCCGCACAGAGCATGCCATGCTTGCACCCAACGAGGTCGAAATCGGCACTGGCCCCCACAACGAGCCGGGTTACAAGAAGCTCTCGCCTCCACCATCGCCCCAGGAGCTGGTGAACCAGATCCTGAAGTACTGTCTGGATGAGACTGACCCATCTCGCGGCTTCGTCCACTTCGAGCCTAACGACGAGACCATGTTGCTAGTCAGCAACTTTGGTGGCATGTCGTATCTGGAGATGGGAGCCCTTGTTGATGAGCTCCTGGAGCAGCTGGAGAGCGATTGGAAGATTTCGCCCTGCAGAGTGTACAGTGGCTTCCTGGAGACCTCGCTGAACGCGCCGGCCTTTTCCGTATCCATTGTCAACATCACCCAGGCGGCCAAGAACTGTGACTACTCGGTCCAGCAAATCAAGGAATTCATGGACATGCGAACCGACACACACTGGGAGTCCATGGCGGGCTCGCAGTCCAGCCGTAACCAGAAGCCCCGCAAGGAGCAATTCGTGCAGGCCCAGGGCGGGGATGCAGCCCACAAGGAGAAGACGACGTCGTCCAGGGATCTGGTCATCGATGCCCAGCTGCTAGACTCTTCGATCCGCACGGCCTGCGAGGCCCTGGTCGATGTGGAGCCGGATCTGACGAGGTGGGATACCGTAATGGGAGATGGTGACTGTGGAGAAACGGTCAAGACGGGAGCCACGCTGCTCCTCGCAGCTCTGGATGACGACAAAGTGGCGACCGCGGGGTCTGTTGGCACCGTGCTCGCTGCCCTGGAGGAGATTGTAGAGAGCAAGATGGGAGGAACTCTGGGTGGCATCCTAGGAATCCTGTTTGTGTCCCTACGAACTGCTCTGGAGAGCAACTACGAGCTGGCCGCGAAGGAGGGCCACGTCAAGCTCTGGGCCGAGGCGCTCGCGACGGCGCTGGGCAACCTCAGAAGATACACGCCAGCCAAGGTGGGCGACCGCACGGTGATGGACACCCTGATCCCGTTCGCGGAGGCCCTTCAAAGCGGCAGCTTTGATACTGCTGTCGAGGCTGCTACAAAGGGCGCTGAGGCTACCAAGACGATGAAGCCAAGGCTTGGTCGAGCTACGTACGTGGGGGTTGGTGACGGCAAGGAGATGCCTCCTGATCCTGGTGCTTGGGCGGCCATGGTTGCCGTTGTTGGGTTGAGGGATGGTATTCGAAGATTGACGAATTAATTGAGAAAACGAATAAGATGAACCAAAGAGAAAAAAAAATGAAAATGTTTATGAGTTATTATCTAATAGGTTACCGGTTATATTTTGAACAATTTTTCTATTATCCTGTTGTTTCTAGTATTCAATGCCATGATATGGTGATGTTTGTGCTTTCAATCCTGGCTGTGTGTGGTAACTTACACGCTGATTATTAGGGCGCTTCCAGGCTCCTCCAGTTACTCACTGCGTGATACTAGCTTAATTACCAACCATAATAATTCCTTATGTCCTTATGCATCCCCAGCATCCTGAATTCCATGTCACTACTAGGCAGTCGAGACTTCCCATGCATCTAGGTATTTCTATACGCGCGAGGTAATCAATGCTTCCTTCACGCCGTTGTTTACTTCGACCTTACTCTCGCATCAGACGCCGGGTCCATATGGCTCCTCGTGTGTGTTGAACCAACTAACTCCTCTGCGCCTGTATACATACGTACGACAGACACCTTACCCTCACCAAACATCGATCACATTCATAATTCTCCCAGGCGTTTTCTCGTTTCCCAAAGGATGGATGGATCTGGTGTGCCTGGGGACTGGAAGTAGTGGACCATGGTGGGGAGGCCGTTGCGGGTTACCCATGGGGATTAACATCACCACGTACTTCAATGGCGCGGGATTGGGGAATGGAATTGGACTATCCGGGGCTGGGAATTCCATGAGTGGGATTTCAAGCCTCTCTTACACCCAAAAGTCACTCATGCGACCCGGTCGTGCCTATTTGGAAAAAATAGCGGGTGTACACACGACACTAGGGCCTCAACCTACATCCGAAGCGAGACGCTACAGCTTCCCGCCTCGTGTGACTAGAGCATTGCCGAACAGGGATTCCGGTACTTTGCTGGGTCTCTAGCGCTTGAGAAGATGTCTAGACACACTTGGTCATCAACCTGATAAAAGACATCCGGCTTACGGAGTATTAGCAGAGCTTGATCTTATTCAGTTCTTTGAGCTTCATCATTGCCCACACGGCACACTGCAAGGAGGCGCTATCGTTCCGGTGGCGAAATTAAAGAGAACCATTGGAAGGGAGCATCCATCAACTACTACGGTGGTATTAAGTTGGACTCGATTGAAGAAATGGAGGTGATTGCCAACGACTTTCTCAAAGCGGTAATCAACTTGGGATGAAGCGCAGCGGCACAAGTGTCCCTTGTTGTCCCTTGTTGTCCCTTGGATTCTGCTCCAGTCAGCCCCTACGACCTGACATAAAAAGAGTAATCTGAAGCGCCTATGTCCATGGTCCATGAGGATTGGAAGCCAAAAATATCTGGGTCGCCCAAATGCGGTATAAGTAACCACTCCATACCAGCGAGTCGGGTGTATTAGTTTTGGGACTTTTACATCAATATCAACAGCACGGCAAAGGTCGATGCAGCAAATGAACAAATCCATGGAACAGATCGAGATGTGCACCAAGCCCTTTCATGTCACGTTGTCCCCCTCTGTATAATTACAGGCCGTACAAGGTAAAGCTATTGCTGGTTGAAGTCCAAGATCGTCGCGATGCATTTTTGCAAGCCGACTGGCGGCCCCTCTCTTCCGGATTTCCTATTTCGGAAGTCCGGGCGGAGAGGCTGCAGCACGCACAGGGGGATACCGGAAACAGTCTGTTGTGTTCAGAGACCCAACTCTTAATTGATCCCCTAATAACAGCAATTCTTGGATTGAAGAGGCGCTAGAGCGACTCTGACTGCAGATTAACGTGTTCCAGCTCCGAGTTTCGCGCATTTGCTGGCCATCTCCAGTTCTAATTGGGCTGTAGGCTGCAGTGTCGAGTCAGTCTCTCGTATCTGACCTGTTGAGCAGCCCAAGACTTGCAGGATTGTCTGACGATTTCTTCATTGAGCCAAGAAATCCTGGGAAATACCTCCAAATTACCATATCCTTTGTCAAATTCTTTCAGAACTCTGGTATCCATGGCTTCACCACGCCACCCCGAGCGCCGCCTTGTCGGTGTCTCAACCAAGATGTACTTCTCAGCATCACGTACCGGCCAATACGTCGATCAACTCCTCCAGCTCTTGTCAGATTCGGATAATTCCCAATTGGACAACATTGATGTCTTCGTTATCCCAGACCATGTTACCCTCACGTCGGTCATCGACAAGGTCAAGGGCAAGAAACTCTGGTGCGGCGCTCAGGATACCTTCTACGAGGACGCCGGCGCGTATACTGGAGAGGTATCACCCGCCGTCCTCTCTGAGGTCGGCTGCAAGCTCGTTGAGGTTGGTCATGCTGAGAGAAGACGCATGTTTGGAGAAACAGATGAGATTACCGCCAAGAAGGCTGCGGCGACCGCGAGAAATGGGATGGTGCCGCTGGTCTGCATCGGTGAGAAAACAAGAGGCGAAACCTCCATCGCGGCAGTAGACCAGTGCCGCAGCCAGATTGAGGCTGTCTTGTCGGAAGTGGCAGACGATGCCGATGTTATCCTAGCTTACGAGCCTGTCTGGGCCATTGGCGCTGCCCAGCCGGCGGATGTAGGCTATGTTGTTGAGGTTACTTCCGCCATTCGACAGCTTGAGTGCATCCAGAAGCGCCGGGGTTCCACCAGGATCTTGTATGGTGGAAGTGCTGGGCCTGGTCTATTTGAGAAACTAAAGGATGGTGTAGATGGCCTATTCTTGGGTAGATTTGCTCATGATCCGGCGCAGTTTTATAAGACGATCCAGGAGGTGGCGAGCGCATGAAATGTACATAAATAGCTTGGAAGTGTGTATCTAGAATACAGTCACGTCGTGACTCATGTCGGAGAGGAAGTATTTATTATGATCTCTTCATTGTCTGTATCATTTAGCTCGACTTACAAAGCGTCGTAGTAATGGTAGGAAGTCTCCCAGGATGTGGATGTCAGTGAGTGGTGTGGGCGCGCCTGAAGCCCCAGCAATAACTCCTAGTTGGTCTGTAGATACATTAAAGCCACAGAGTATCGCTAATCTCCGTCAAACATGTTGCTGGCCCAATACCTTGCATTGCCCACCCTACCCAAAGCCGTGGTATGGGGTCAGGAGGGCGATGTCAAGCGTCCAACCTCGGTTCGGCCCGCGGACATTAGCAATGTGCCTGGGTTTGGCATTAGCTGATCATTATCATGCAATATCGCAGATTGGGGAATGGTTCCTGCACAAACTTACTCGTCAGGGGTTCGGCTTAAAGACCGTGTTGCTGTCTTGCCCAATCCAGGCCGGGATCCTGGATCTGATCGCTGACGTCCCTGCGTGGACACCTGAGGCCGGCATAGCTTTCCCTGTCAAAGACGATGGAGATCAGTCTGCAACCGTATTCCGGTTCCCACTAAATAAAGTCTTTATCTCTTATGGAAATGGAAATGCCAGGCATTGGGTTTTTTGCACCCTGACTAGCTGCTCCAACTCGACCTCTGATCTTGTCGGTCGAGGGTCGGATCTCTTTAGCAACTTGAGACGGCTTGGCTTGTCATGGTTGTACGCTTGGTTTTATGGGTTGTGATTCGATTTTGCTGATAGACCTCCTAGATCATTGCATTGCAAGAGCTCCGGCTTCACATTCTTCAATGGCCCTTGATCACAGGATCAGGTACGATCATGTATTCCCTTCGTGTAGAAGAATACAGTATGGTATGAAATACTACAAAGGAGTTTATAATAATCACTCTATCTCAGTATACTGTAAGAATATTCTTAAATACCGATGTGTAGCGGAATTATGGCGCGTTATGCTATGAGTAGTTGATCTTGCTAGCTGAACCCCCGAGGATTGTGAAGTTGTAGGGTAGGCTTGGTCGGAAACCCACCGAACAACAAAGATGTGCTTGCTTGCCAGACAGACTGACAAAACCTACAAGAAACAGATCGCTGAATGTTTTTCTTCGGCAAGCAGTGAAGCAATTTCCCAGGTTTCCAAAGTTATATTACAATCTAACTACAATTTTGGCGAGATTTAAGAGCATGCTATGGTGTCTCACTTTGTACGTGCGAGACTCGCCATGTGGCACGGCCTTTTTGGTACAGCCCTCAGGTCGTGGGCCTGCCTTCATCATTATGCGAGGGGAGGGAACGCCTTGGAAAAGACGTTTTCGCCATCGTACTTGTTCTTCAATGCCTTTAGCCTCTCCGTAGTTTCCTTACCAAAGAACAACTCAGTGTCGTACTCCTCCGGAGGCGTGAAATTCATGTAAGCGCGATCGACGGCGAGGCCCTTGTCCTTAATCTGGGAGGCAGTCTTGTCTGCGTAAACCCTGGCTATTTCCATATCCAGCGGAGAAGATGCCGCTCCGTTGATACCGAGAACAATGTGACGAGTTCGATTGGGGAAACACGACGTTGGGTCCGGCTTGATGGCTTCGCCGTGCGCATGGTGAGAGAGAATGTGACTTGGTCCAACTGGGCATTCGACATCCTGGAACACTTGAACAAGCTCAGGGGTAATCTCCTTGACAGTGCGGGTGCGGAAGTGATATTGACGTCGGACTGTTGTAGCCGGTGCGAGCGACATAGTAAACTGGGAGGGCGTTGCTATAGGTTCGTCAGTTTAGACTGGACAGAAGAGAGGATTGTGAGGTGGTCCCGCCGGAGACTCACTTTCAATAACGGTATTTGCCAATACATTACCAAATCCTTTGCATTCCTCCAAGTGTGCTTTAGCTCTAGTCAAGTCTTTCTCTTCCTGCACCCAAGAATACAGCATTGCAACAACAGGTCCCTGACCGGGCATTTGACCACAGCGGAAATCTCCTGAAAATTCGTCCGGAAAATCCTTTGTAATCGAGTTTTGGAAGTTGGCAAATACACTTTGGGCTTCAGTCAGAGAAAAGACCAGAAGTCCTGCTAGCATTGCCGGCACGGGATAGACCTTGATTGTTAACTCGATCACCACGCCAAAGTTGCCGTTTCCAGCACCACGAAGTGCCCACAGAAGCTCTGGATCATCCTTCGTATCAACCACTTGACCAGATGCCGTTACGACCCTGGCAGCAAGGATCTGGTCACATCCAAGACCGTATTTTCCCTCCAACACACCGTACCCACCGCCCAGTGCCCATCCAGCATACCCAACACTCGAACAGAAACCTGTAGGGATGCAGAGGCCGATTGATTCAAGTTTCTTGTTAAGTGCGCCGCCAGTAATACCACCGCCAATCCGAACAGATAAGTTATCTTCGGCGACCTCAACCTGGTCTAAAGCACGAAGGTCGATGACAACACCATCTTGCACCAGACTGATTCCCCACATGCTGTGACCACCGCTCCGGATCGCCATTGGGATGCGTGGCGAGTGTTCAGAGCAATGAGTAATAATAGAGCTTACTTCAGCCTCCGTACAGGGGCGTACGACCGCCAGAGGTTGGATGGCAGCGTCGCTGTTAATGTTGTATGTCTGGCAAACATCTTGGAATCCGGTTGTTGATCGCGTAAAGATGGAGAGAGAAGGATGCTTATCGAGGAGCGAGAGGAGAGAAAAAGCATCTGCTTCAATGGTCTCCCGAGAAGCACCTGTGAGCTGAGCAATCGAAGCGGGAGGGTACGTTTGAGCCATAGCAGAAGGGGTTCGAATTTCTTTATATCGATATAATATTTGACAACAAAAGTCTAAAGTTCTATTTTATGAGCAAGTTGCAATATAACTAGTAAACAGCAAGATTAAATACTGTATATATTATCCAAATAGGAGTAAACACGGCATCCACCCAGTCTCAGCAAAATCGCATTATTGATTTGTCGTTTGATCACTTTCCTAAATGGCCACCACCAAAGTTCCTTACAATACGCCAGAACGGAGCCAAGCTAATTCATTCAAGGGCTCGCGAATCTGAACTCCAATGATGAACGTAATGATGCACGGAAACGGTGCTTGTGCGAACGCTACGATGCGGCACAAGCCATAAACTTAAGTGATGCAAATTTGGTGTGAGGAACCACGAAATAGATTTACCGCCTTAGTTTCTATCAACTCTCCTGTTCAAGCCAAAATTTAAGACAGCATTCATATTTCTACAAAACGTCGGAGAATGAACCAAGTTAGTACCTTGACATCCGGTCCGCCCCATAGATCGTGTCCCGTACTCCGGTCGGCATTAGAGAAAGGCGCGAAGTGCCGACGTATATTTTGTCAGGATAATCTGTCCAAATGCTGAGTAATTTATAATCCAACTTTCCCGTAGTAGAAACTGAGAACCAGTGTCCAAGAAGTTCCAAGTAACACCACTCATTACTGAGGCCCAATAATGCGGCACTGGAGCTTGTTAACTCCGTATGACAAACTCGCTTGTTGTTTGGTCAGCGGTCAACATCAATATGAGCAAGAAAGCACACATATAGATAAAATAACTATTTCCACGGTCCTCATTCCGGCAAGTCATATAAATTCTGTCTCCGCGTGGTTCTACATAACAAGGTAAACTGCATAATTTTCAATCCTATAACATTATGGCCCTTTCGTTCAACTTAGCAACGTGTAGAATTGAATCTCATGTTTGTAATATCCTCAGGCATGTTCCATGGTTACAACGATAGCTTTCTGGGTAGAAGATAGAAATTGTGGTTGAAGAAGCCCAAGTTTCCTATTTCGAATCTTATTATTGAAATGTGTAAGCTAAAGATATAGTACAGATACCATTATCCGTTGAAAATACTAGCATCAACAGCAGAAGAAATGATTGGGTCACAGTCCCCTCATCTAGTCAGTCGACTTGTTCGAGAATGAGATTATTTGTTCTTGGAGGCTCTAGAATATGTGGTGATTCCTATGACACATTTATTTTACTCTTCTGTTAGTCTTCTGTCACTGGAGAAACGTTGCGAATGGCACCATATTCATTCATACTATCCACCGGTGTAGCTATACTGGCCTTGATGCTACCTGCACCCTAGGTGAGAATCATACTATGAAGCTACCCAAGGACAATCCTCAACAACCCCCCTCCCCTCCTCTCCCCTCATCATGCAGAACCATTCTTGTCTGATCCTATGTCTTGAACTAAATTATCCGAGGACAATGTTAAGCTCGAGGTTGTGGCCCTCAGCAACCTTGTAGCTAGCGGCAATGGTGCGACGATCAATGTTGAGAATGGACTCGCTGGTTCGCTGAGCCTCTCGGGAGCGGCATCGCTCAGGGTTGGTGTTGTTGTAGTACTCAGGAAGCGCCTTGACGCAGGTGATATCGTCGGCAAGGCCAGTGATGATGTCAAGCCAGGGCTTGTAGTTGTGGACGCCCATGGCGATGAAGAAGGCTTCCTTACCCTGCTCAGTCATGAAGCGGACCATGCCGGAGGTGCCACTGCCTCCCATGGTGAGAGTGAGCACGCCGTCCTGCTCGGTCCAGGTGCCACCGTTGGCGTAGTGCCAAACACCCTTCTCAACGCACTTGAAATAGGCGTTGGGGTTGGTCTGGTAGACACGGACCTTGATGGAGTAGCTCATGCTGTCGTAGAGGTTAGTCAAAAGTTTGGCACCAAGGGATACGAGAAGGCGTACTTGATTGTTGAAGTTGGAGAAATTGTTGTTCAGGAAGTCTGAAGTGTTTGGATGTTGAGGATTGCAAAGTGATCGTTGTGCTGAGGATGAAGAAAGAATAGGACATAGGAGGATCATCCTCACCCTTTTATACCTTTCAATCCTCATCGCTTCATCGATGATTGGGCTCGACCTCCCCTTCTCTATACAGCTCCTGAACGCTGCAGGATGGATTCTTGCTTCGGATTCTTTGTGATTCCTCGTGCTTGTACGGCAGAGACCCTCCCAGCCACGGCGTTAATGTCGATACATCGGGCAATCGCTGTAGCATGCTCCGGTGAGGATACCATCACCATTGGTCAAGCTCGGTACAACTCATCCGTGCAACCCACTGAGTTTCACGCCATAGCCAAAAGAAGATATTCAGCTGGTCCAGAACATAACATGATCCCATTTTACCCACAAGTTGTGGCGTATAAGCCAAACTTTGGCGTTTTTAGAAGCTCTTCAAAGTCAAGGTTGAGCTGAGGAGGAGTAGGACTGGACCTCAACGGGACACTTTTCCAACATATGAACACATTAACATCATACGATCGATTCGGTGTTCAGGAACTGCCATCAGCGCCAAAGATATCGGCAGTCTGCAGCAGAATGTTTGATCTCAGGAGCTGCATTGCCGTCCTACCCTGGGACAACCCGGCAAGTAGATGAGATGATGAGACCAAGTTACATCCTATCAGATTATGCGTCACCAAGAATAGCGTTAGTCGATTTCCCCCCTGCCCCTCTCCCTTAGTTCCTGTCCCATACAGCTTGGCCTACAGCCACGAGCAGACAGACGTCAAAGCCGACTGGTACCCATCCGGGTCGTCGCTAAAATAACACGAGCGAGATACTAAACACGCCCAAATTGGTTGGGACCTGGGGCTTTGAGGGGCCAGGGTCTTCGGGGCTTCCCGCGCGCTATTGGAACCTGCATATTGTCCCGTGCTCAGCCAGCCACATCCGTTTAATAGATGAAGGGCGATCCAGCAGGAAAATGGGCCAGAACTCGTATGTAAAAGCGGCACAAAATCTGATAGTATGCGCGCAAGAGTACTGGCGGCGCTATTCATTCAGATTGTTCAATTATTGGGTGTCCTCGCCGCATGTGAAAACCAGGTTTCCCCGCATCATGCATGCAACTTTCCGCTTCGTCGCTCAAGCTGTGCCGTGTGGTGCAGCTCACAACTGCTGTGCCAATCATGGGAAGGGGATGTGCTGTCGTGGAGCAACAATGGATTTCAATGGGTAGTATATTATTATTCATCGCTCTCAGTACCATAGGACAGATGGGCGACGATCCATACATATTGATCAATAGTCAATGCAGTCAGCAGAGGAAGCGCCTCCTGACAATAACAATAGCAACCCCTCTGGGTCTCTGGGCAATGTTAACGTAGCCGTCAATGGCGAGACGAGGAGGCGAGAGAATCGAATGGAAACATCTGGGCCGCGTATTCTTGACGACTTTTGCCAATGGTATGCCTGCCAAGAAAAGATGTAAGAAGAATGATCGTTGCACACGTCAACTTGCGTCAACCGACGATCAGTCAGCTGTAAATCAGAGCACAAGTGGATGAACGAGGGGCTATGATATGATGCTTCAGGTGGGATGACAAGAAAACCGTCGATGAGTGCCCAATCTTTGAGGACCTTCATGTTGTGTACATACCTACGTTGAGTTGCAAATATTGGATGATGATCAGTCACCATAATATTTAGGCCGTCAGTGAGACTCCACTCTCATCTATAAAATCCATTTTGGTCCGGCTCTCATCCCCTCTAGGACTCAACATGAAGCTACCTGCCCACATGTAGATCACTTACTTCTATTCTTTATTAAGAAATGCTGATATCAATAAACTTGCGAGCACTGAGCGTCAGTCATTGTATGCTTTTTGGGTTACAGCGTGAGTCTAGGGTAGGCAACAGTTTGGTGGACGCTGCAGGGGTGACATGGAGACGGTAGAGAGGGGATAAAAGGGGCATTAAGGTCAAAGGCATAAAAGTAATCAAATAGAAGTATTCGAATGTAGGGTAATAATGGAAGGCTCATGATCCCTCATATCTGTGAGGTCTTTGTTGACTGTGAACGGCTGGCTATAGTCACGATGCATTGCAGTCTGAAGCGTGGTACCCCTATTCGCATCCATCACCTCCGTGCTGAGTAAAATTTCCACGAGTTCTTTTTCCCATACTCGTTTCTTGCTATCTAGTTCACCGTCATTATGGCGGGGAAGCGGGGAGCCCTGACCACCAAAAAGGGTATTAAGTGCCACGATGGGCTTGCATCGCCTAGATGTGGATGCCTCCACCTCATCATTTTGCCCAGTCTTTGGAATCAGACAACAGAACATGCTTACCAATACTTTTTATTTGGCCCGCAGACTATTACAGGAGTTCTGTCAAAACTTTTTTTCCCTCTAAATATGAAACCATTTCCCAGTACTCATTCTCAAGCCAGGTCTCGGTGCCGAAACCGGTCACAATGATTCTAAGTGACAACATCACTGCTGGCAAATCTTGGATATCCTGTCAAAACGTTCCAATTTACGGCATACAAACCACCTCAGAGTGCAAGGTACTATCCATCAAATCCAATTAACACGTGTTCCTTGCTTCCGTGATTTTTGACACACCAGGAAGTTATGAAGTCGTCTTTCCAGGTAAGAGTTTCCATATCGGCTTATTGATTATCAACACTCATTTTCTCGCGAAGAATCTGAATAACCCTTGCGGTGGCAACAAATCTCAGTAGGCTGCCAACGGGAATAAATGTCGATGCAAGTGGGCCGCGGAGAGATTTCCTTTTAGAGAGACTGGGTTGGCGACGCTCCCTGACACTTCAGCCCGATGTTCTCATGTTTAGGTGCTCAGGACCACGACTGCCTCCTGGTCATTCATGGGGCTTGTAAAGATGCCCAGTTTCTTGGAGAATACCAAGGAGAAAGGCCTTGAAGCAAGTCTGCTACATTGTCGGTAACGACACAGTCACGCAGCTCCCGTTGCAGTTATCCGATGTCTGTATACTGCTTGAGAAGCTTCTCGATGCGACGAGTTTGACATTCGCCGTGGGAGCCTCCAAGTGGCCGAAAATAACGCCTAAGTAAGCGTTCAGATCTTGACCGATGCTTGTTGTCAGTGATGACCTAATGGACCCGGAGACTACTCTTCTACCACGCTGGCAATGACTGGCTGTTTCGGACTGTCAACGCTACTGCACACGCCCCATGTGTCTTACCAGCTTTGATTGACGCTTCGCCAGGAACTTCAACAGCATTGAAAAAAAAGGGGAAATGTTGTGCAGAATAGCAGGGAAATCGACCCCGGGCCGGGACAAACGCCGCCAAGCGAACACTCTCCTTGCCCAGCTGAGTGGGCAAAACCGGATAGCAAGCGGTGAACATTTAGCATGAGGCGCCCACTCCATCACCTTAGCAGGATGTCTCCGCCCACTGTTGCTCTTCCTTGTCCAAGTGTGCTCTTGACTTGTTCGAGGCTTGCTCAGCTCTTCATTACAACTGGATGATCGCGTCGGTTGGTAAGAACTCTTGTAACGTCTAATTCCCGGATTTGTCGTAGGCTGAGAAACCTAGGCCATTAGATAACTCTCCATTGCTCAGGGGGAAAAGAATTAGCACCTATTCAGGTCTATGAAGGACAAAAGAAATAACCAGAATCAAGTTGCATCTTGGATATTACGCTGATATGGATTTGAAACCGCCTCTCGCATTCGCGTTGTTGCTAAGTGGAGCTCGTATTCGTGACAAAGGGCTTTATCGGGCCCGCGCGATTGGACCATGACGCCTAATCGAGGAGATTCTTGTTCGTATTCGCGCTAGAGCATTTACAAACTGATTGTTACTATCCAAATGTATGCAAAAGAGAGGGTTCTGCCTCCATATTTGGTCAATAATGTGCTTAAGTTACCGAATGATAAGCGATCGTGGAGGCTGGAAGCTCCTGCATCAATACAGGGGAACTCCGAACCCCCCGACAGATCTTGGTATAAAAGGACTTGAGATCTCTTGAACATCTCTCGAATATCATCTCAGAGAATCCAATCACATCTATAACCTTAATATCTTATCCTACACCTCTTAAAATCATTCACAGATTCTGCAAACCTTCACCCAACTTCTTCCACTGTCAAGCCTGCTACAATGGCAAACACAACGCTCATCTCCTATGACGAGGCCCAAAACTCAGCCTTCGACAAAGTCCTCCACAAGAAGTCGAAAGATGCAAAAGGAGGAATCAGAGCAATGATCAAGAAGGACAATGCCGCTCATGTCGCAGCTGTCAACGATTATTTCCAATATTGGGATAACAAGAAGGCTGAAGATGAAGTGGAAGCCACTCGCCAGGAACGGACAGACAACTACGCAAGCCTGACAAGGCAGTATGTGCTATCTCTAATCTTCCACCGAATTATTAACGTTGATGCTGACTGTATAGATACTATAACTTGGCCACTGACCTGTACGAGTACGGGTGGAGTCAATGTTTTCACTTCTGCCGTTTCGCCTACGGCGAGCCCTTTCACCGAGCCATTGCCCGTCACGAACACTACCTCGCTCACAATATGGGAATTAGACCTGGCATGAAGGTTCTCGATGTTGGCTGCGGTGTTGGTGGCCCGGCTCGAGAAATTGTCAAATTTACCGGAGCCCATGTCACCGGCTTGAATATCAACGAGTACCAAGTCCAACGCGCGACCAACTACGCGGAGCGAGAAGGACTTTCTCACAAGTTGAAGTTCATTCAAGGGGATTTCATGGTGCGTGTTCCATAAATATAAATCTATGAACAGGTGTAACTAACTAGTTCTTTTCCTCCTGGTACAGAAAATCCCATACCCCGACAACTCCTTCGACGCCGTCTACGCAATCGAAGCGACCGTACATGCACCCTCCCTGAAGGGAGTCTACAGCGAAATCCTCCGTGTCCTCAAGCCCGGCGGTGTCTTTGGAGTCTACGAGTGGCTGATGACCGAGGCGTACGACAACGATAACATGGAGCACCGTCGCATCCGCCTGGACATTGAACAGGGTGATGGGATCGCTCAAATGTTTAAGATATCCCACGGCTTGGAAGCCATGAAGGATGCCGGCTTCGAACTCAAACTACACGAGGACCTCGCGGACACCGATGACGGAATTGCCCCTTGGTACTGGCCTCTTGATACCAACCTTGCATATGCGCAGACAATTGGCGATGTGCTCACAGTCTTGCGGATGAATAAATGGGGTCGACTGGTTATGCACAACGTGTTTGGCATGATGGAGACGATACGGCTCGCGCCTGCGGGTACGAAGAAGACGGCGGAGAGTCTGGGCAAGGCGGCGGATGCGCTGGTGCAGGGTGGGAAGCAGAAGCTCTTCACCCCAATGTACTTGATGGTTGGAAGAAAACCAACGGCTAAAAGGGAGACGAAAAAGAATCAGTCTTAACGGGGTAGCACTCGAAGCGGTTAAGCATTGGAGGTTTTGCCTTGTCCCTGGATAAAAGTATATAGTCAAACGCAAATCCTAAGCTGTTCGAGATGCTTGGAAATGTTCTCTTCTTTAACTAGCATCCAGTAAGAGGGTAGAACTAAATTTTTGATAAGTACAGTAGTTGATCAAATGGAAAATGTTTTTATTTCTTATACTACTGACATTAAACACGCTTCCCTATAGACAACCATGCCAATACGTGGCTTATAGTGGTAGCCACAGTTAGGTATCCCAGTTCCACTTCTTCTAAAGAGCCTTTACGAGTACAAACCAGGCTTCCGTAACAGAAAAAGATCCTTGTCCAAGGAAAGGCGAGATTCGGGCTCAAGATATTGTTTTTAGTAACCCACTACAAGAAAATCGTGTTCAATAGCTCTTGTAATGTGTCGCACGGGGAAAACCATGGTGGTAGATTTTGTTATTACTTTTGGATTTTCTGTTCTCCTAGTATTCTCTATTCTCTTCAAGCTTCACTTGAAAACCCTGTTGAGAAATTCATGCTTTGTATGCTATCCAGTCGATCAGTGTTGACTGACATATCAGCCTAGAAAAAGAGTCTATTGGTCAGATAGCTCACAATCGTCCATGACGACGATTCTGACAATCATCATCAGAAGTGGATGAAGCCTGTTGCATTGTCAATGCGATACCGATCAATATTCATGCAAGCTACATACACATCCAAAACTATCTGAACCAATATATATATAAATAGGAAGTGCCATTCAATACATATCTACAATCATTTGTTGTATTCAGTACTCTGTCGTGGGCGAAAACGACATGTACCTTGCTTTAGTTTCTCGTGGTCTTTTATTGAGGGATAGCCGACATCCCAAGTTGGGCTAAATGCCACCAATTATTTAATCAAGCGCTGGCCAATCGGGTTTCTGGCAACAAGGTATTGGTTAGCTTGCATGAATAAGTAGGTACGCAAATGCAAATAGCTACTTTACCTTAGCTTGGTGCCTTACCGCGTTGGGTGGCTAAGGTACGGAGTGACATCGCTTGGCCATCAGCAGCTTGTTTCTGCTTCGCCAGGCAGATCATTTGTGGCTAAATTAGTTACAAAGCAATGACCGATGTCTACAAATCACCCACTGACTAATACTAATCTATTCCATGCCTTGCCGTCCTAGGTAGGCAGGGCAGTCCAGCAGCAAGATTACAGAGTACAGATTGCAGTAATTGTCATTCGCGCGACTACGCCCAGCACAGTACGTACCTCAAGCGCCCTACAGATTACAGTCCTACTGCATAGTATGGTACATAGTAGTTCTCCCTGGCTGCCCTGGCTGCCCTGGCTGGCTGGCTCTTTGGCTGGCGCTTGGGGTGGTTCGCTCGCTCTTCTGAGCCACAGCCCCGTTCTGCGGACCTGGGAGTTGAGTCCTCCGGAGGAAGGCGACAAAGATTCCACAGCATCCTCCTCCAACACCGTACAAGCCGGAAAGGAACATCGCGGAAACGTGCTGACCCGGGAGAAGCCTCCACTCGGAAGACCGCGCATCCGACTTTTATAAAAAGATTATGCCTGCCTGCCTGCTGGGCCAAGCGACGACGGAATGGATGCGCGCGTGCGCGCTCTCTATCTCTCTTGTCGCTTCCTAGATGCTGATTGTCTCAAACAAAGATGCCTTCTGACTTGTCTTATCAACCTCAAACCACATAGTTCCTAGCTAGACCAGCCTCGTCGCTACCTGACAAAATGAGTAGACTCTACTTGGAGGCATACTTGCTTGCTCTCTCTGGTCGTGCGGTTGATGCATCAGCCACCACGTAAAACAAAGCCAAAGAGGGCTGAACTCTGTGCTACCACTATTGTTCAATGGCGGTATCGCCGGGAATCTGGAATCGATGCCCGCACTTTGTAGGCTATGTAACCTGTAGCTCCCTGCCCAACGCAGTCACCGCCAAAAAAACCTTGTCCCAGACAATTTAGCCCACGTTGTTGCGCGTCCCCGCACATGATTCGCCTCCAGGGACCCCCGAAATGATCAAGTTTGCGGCGTGGCTCAGCCACTTGGTGTCCAGAAATACGTACTGTATAGGACCTCGTTGTTCCAAACGTAGTACCCTATCTTGGCACATTGCCTGCCTCCAGTTAGAACGATGGCTCGAGCGTGGCGCCCACAATTCAATCTCACGTCATCGGCGCTGGCGTGCACACTAGCCACATCCACGCCCACAATCACACAGAGGTCACACCCACCAAATCAGATTATCCAACTTGCGCCGGGTCACGGAGAACGCAAAAGGAACACCCAGACGTGGGACGCGGGACGTGGCGTGGGGAGGAGGCTTATATTACCACCCAGCTCTGCATGAGTTTGGCCCTAAGAAAATTAAAAGTCTGGGCTGCCCTTCCCCCGTCCGCCTGTCAGCATTATCTTTTCCTTTTGATCTCTCTCCTCCCATCCTCTTACTTCCGTCAACAACAAGCCGACCGCACGCGCACACATCGTCATCCACCATCGCCACTCCTGCAATCAGACGGGTCACGACGGATACGCAAAATTGAGAGTTAGTTGATGAGCGACTTGGTTTGGCTTCCCTTGCCGCTGGACAGATAACGGACTCGGTGCTACAAAAGCCAAGACGAAACCCGAACCGTTTCGCCCCGCTTGAAGGGTCCAAAGTCCCAGAAACAAAACGTTTCGACGCATCGATCCCGATCCATTGATCAACAGCAAACAAACCCACAGGCGTTCTCTCTAATATAGAGAACAACCGCCAAGATGCTTCGCAAAAAGGATACCATGACCATCATCACGCCCATTCCGAGCTTCATCCCCCGCCAGCTCGCTCTCGACATCCTCCATTCCCACGGCGAGGTCATCACCCTCAACCCCCTTGTCCTCGACTACAAGCCCATCTCCGCCCCTCGCGATGCTCTCTCCGACGAATTTTTCTCAAGCTGGTACTCCATCACGGAGCGCATTCAGGTATGTCCTTGGCACAATTGGATCCAAAGTTGTTGACGTCATATTGATGGTGATGTTTTTTTTTTTGGCAGTATATTCCAGGCATGGGCAAGGTTGGCTCAGGAAAGATCAGTTTTAATGGATGTTTCCATGACATGCCCTGGGGCCTTCAAACACACATTTATGCGCCCATGAACATTGACATGCGAAATCGTTATCGCATCCAGGGCAATCAGCCAGGCATTGAGGCCCCAGAGGTCACCGAAATTGGGCTTGAAGAGCTCGGCGCTCCCAAGGACGGACTGTACCTCCGAGAAGATATCGATATCAAGTGTAACATCACCATGATGTCGTTTGTCAAGTCCGAAATGAAGAAGGCTAGCAAGGAAATGGTGGGGCGCATGATCAAGAAGGCTGAGCTGCTGGACGCTGGTGTGCTCAAGGCCATGTTCCAGGATGGGAGATTAAAAACCATCAACCCCGCCGACCGTTCCGACGGCACTCAGGAGTTTCTCCGCCGGCCAACCATGCAGCAACAGCAGGATCCATACGGCGTCGCTCCAGGCCCAGCCAGCCCCAGTTTGCAATACCAGCAGCCCCAGCAATCCCCCTCGTACCCCCAGTATTCTCGACCTGGCACCAGCTCGTCGCAGAACGGTTACCAGAATCCGTATAATCCCCAGCCAACGCCTTCTCCCCAGTACCCAGGCTCTCCGCCACCGCACAAGATGGACGGTCAGGGATTTGCTATGGAGCTCCCAGGGGACTACTACCACGCGAGCGCATCTCGATCACCCAGCGTGCACCACGCACAGCACAGCCCCGGCTTCAGACACTCAGGCATGTCGCAGGGATCAGATCCGCGATATTCACTGCCTCATCCCAGCCCGGGGCTTCAGCCGCCCGCCTACCTTGCACAACCGTACGGGCAGCAGCAGCAGTCGTTTGTGGCTGAGCTGGCGGCTCCTGTTGAGACGCGAGAGGAGTATCAGACCGACCGCAAGTATTGAAGAGCCTTTTTTATTGTGTTTTGCGGAGTTTTGCTAGCAATGAAAATGGCCAATTATATCCTTCGGCGATTTGGAAATAAGATATACAATGGGGATGTTTTTGATTCCCCAGGACAAGGTAAAATGGACAGGCGTTCAGGATTTTGATTGGATCACAACGCACTCATTGAGACTTTTTAAGATACACACTATTCAAGAACTCGTTTCTCAAACTTCATACCCGTTTGCAATGATTCGTGTCACATTGCCTATTTGTGCGCTATCTAGGTATTGAATAAAACAACAATAATGAACCACTTTGTAGCAAATGCCCATTGTTTTCGGCCGGGCCTTTACATCCACCCCACCAGATCTTGCTTCGTTCTTATGGCTCCTTCTGTTCCGATATAAATATTTGCTTGGTTCGTAATGAGCAACATATTTCTTCGTTTCTCGATACAAAAACACAATTCATCATCATTCGTACCTGGTTAAGACTCACGGTCCGTCATTTGACACGTACAAGGTATGTCATGTACACCCATACTTGGGCGAGTTGCGTTTGCTCACCTACCATCTACGATGGAGCAATAGAGCCAAACAACACTCTCGTTCCCCGCTACCTCTTCCAAACCATTCTTCTGCTTAGCAGCCAATGCCAAAACAGTTCGGAGTTGAGCAAACGCCAGCCCTGTTTTTGCAACGAGACAAACGCTCTTTCATTCATTTTTCCTGAGCCCAGATCCCCGTTTCCCCCCAGAAATACCGACAAACGCTTTGAATCCTGACCGTGTCGGTCACAAGGCACGATTTCACCATGTCCAACACCAATGCAAATGCCGGAACCTTTGATATTTTCGAGAAGCCTAACCTCCCTAGGGCCCCCAATGGCCAAGGCGAAGGGGAGGTCAATCCATCTTGGTTTGAGCAGGATGATGAAGCAAAAGTGCCGCTGAGGCCCTTGGGGCGACCCATTCACGCCAAAGAGACCGTCAGTTCGTACTCCTTTTTCACCCAGCACCACATCTGGCTCAACCAGCTCCTCTCGGGCAACCCCAACCGCGACGAGATCATCCCACTCATCCTTCGTTACGTCACCAAGGACACCATGCGCCTCCTGCTTCCTCCTTACCACGAGGCGGTCTTCAGGGTCTTCCGCGAGATGGGCGATTCCACCCGAATGAACTGGGCCCTCGAGCCTCACGAGGAGTTCATCACCCTCGTCGAGGACGTGCCCGTGCCTCAGCCGAGCAACAACAACAAACGCTATCTGGAAAATGCCGAGCGGCTCTGGGAGCTTGGCGACAGCCTTCTCCGACAGGACAACCTCGAAGGCACGGAGCTCATGCGAATGTCTACCGACTTTCTCGTCAGCCATGAGTACTTCAAGCGCAGGGAGTTGTACATAAGGGACAAGGTGACGATGGTCAACATCGCCGCCAGCCAAATCACCAAGCTAGCCAAGACGCACAACATCAATTTCGATGAGCTTCGGAAGGCTATTCAGCAGGAGATGAAAGAGCAGTCTCAGCGCCAGCGAACTGGGGTGAACCCAGGCCCTGCTTCTCAACCTCGTGAGGATCTTGAGCGCCCTCAGCGCGGCGTTGATGACACTCAGTCTGATGGACGTCTGTAAACATATTTCGGTTATTTTTTGCCATGAGCGACAACAGCACTTTGCTTGGCTTGCCGTCTCTAACAATGAGTGTCCAATCAAAGGAAAACTCTCGGCGATGAGGTTTGCAACACCTGTTTAGCAGGTATTTCTCTGTCGCTAATTTTAAACGCAAGTTCAGTTCATGGAAAGGGGATGGCAACATGGAATCCTGGTATGAGGGCGAGAAACGAGAAGTGAAGGGACCTAGGGAGCTAGATTTGTAGATGAGCTCAGTTGTATCCTAGGAAGGTATTCACGTAAAACAAACGTTGGTTGACTGACCACCTCATGTTGCCAAAGGAAGTGAAGTGAAGTAATAAGATCTGTGTTACTATATTTCCATTCCAAAAGCTCCGCATGTGTCAAGATCAGACTGCTTTTATCTCAGGATACTGCAAGCAAAACTGGATCTAAAGAGATATAAGAAAGTAATAAGGAGGTAGACCAAGACTCTTGATCGGTTGTTGGGCCATTCGGGCCATGTGCCTCGTATGATCGGAGAGGCTGCTGAATTGGCCGAAGTTCAACTCTCAGACATGATGTTACTCAATCTGGACAAATCAACCCGTTGAGAACTTTGCATACACACTGAGTTACACGATTCACCGTGTCTTACGAATGGCTCAAAGCTGAATTTGTGGGAACATTGGCGCAACAGAAGAGTTATGGTACCCGGCAACCAAACAAGGGCAGATTCACGACGTACACCTGGGACATCGGACCAGAGATAGTCATTACAACGCAATAAATAAATCTGTCTATCAATTTTAGGGGGTATCTAAATAAGAATTGGTCCAATCTAATATATTACCGTCTGTCCTCATCCCGTCCAGGCCAGAGGATCTTTTTTAACCATATTGCGCGGATCTGGGCAGTGAACACAACAAACCACATTACCACAAGAATCACCGTCATGGCACTCGCCAACCACTCGATGCCTGAGCTCTCAAACTCTTCCCCTATGGACGCCGTCGCGAGTGTGAAGCCTACGTTGGGGAAGACAAAGGCCCACCACACCATGGAGAAGCGCAGCCTCCATTTGATCCCGACGGCAAGCACAGCGAAGAGGCTGAAGCCGAAGAACCATAGGCCGACACACCAGATCCAGACTCCAGCCCAGTCAGCTACGATACGTAGCACTTCAGCAGCCATGGGGTGTTTCGCAAAAAATCCATAGTCCTCTGGGATGGCGCGTGCCATTCCTATCAGGGCGACCGTGGTGTAGCCCGCCGGACCAACAGCCATGAACATGCCTGGCCTCATAGGCGGCGCTGGCAGGCCGTCTTGCATCAGTCGACCAAGATAAAGAGGGAAAATCAGCATCGCGACAGTCCACCCGAGGCCCTGGTATGTAACACCCGCAACAAGCATCGGGAGGCGTTGATCAGGTGGCTGCGACGGCATGATGGCTGCCGAGACCGTACCTGTGAGCATTGCAGGGAATATGGGCAAGATCCAGGCCGGCGTCATGGAGTGAATGGGTAAGTGGGCTCCGTTGAAGAGGACGAAGAATTGAACAACGGCGGAAATGGTTGACGCGGCCGTGTATATCCAGAAGCAAACCCTCAGCGCCACGGGTAACCAGGGACCGCAGGCCGGAACGCCGTAGATGGCGCTGTTGGAGAGAATCGTGGCCACGCTCAGCAGCGAGCACGGGAAGAACAGGCCTTCGGTTGGATGCATCAAGCTGGCCTTCAATGCCGGCGGGGACGAAATGAACCGGAACGTCATGCCGGCTACAAGACCGAGGAACAGCACAATGGTGAGTAGGAAAAATATCTTGCCGATGACATCAAGGCCTCGGAAGCGGTGAGGCGTCCCATGGAGCAGCAGCGCAATGCCGCCCGTACCCATCACGAGAGTAAACCATGCCCAGGTGAAGTGTCTCAAGCGCTCATAGAGCAAGACGCGATCCAGTGCATCAGCCGACCTGAGGCGCTGGTCCGCAGCGCGGGTGTGGCCCTCTTCCCAGTCATCTTTCTTCAGGCGATCCATGTGGGCGAGTGGAAGCCAGCGGTCAAAAGCTGACTTGTGGCTGGAATCTGAGAGTAGCATGTGTATTAAATATACGTACGTGGTGTTTTTTTTAGGGGGGGTCGGGGCCGGAGGGCCAAAAAAACAGAGTAAAACAAGACAATGCTAAATAAACAAGGACGAGTGAATGAAGTTTGTTGGGATTGTGCGAGCACGCTCGCGAGCCCAAAGGACGCACCGTTAGACGTGGCAGCGCGGAACTAGACGATGGATGCAGGACAATAAATAATAAAATAATAATAATGAAAATAAAATGATATGTTTCATATCGTTCTATTTATATATACCATGCAGAATACAGATTAGAAAGTAGCTACTTGCGGGACGTACTTCATTGATAAGATAACAGAGCCAATGGGCCACCATGAGTTAAGGTTTCAAGTCGCCGATACTGCCCAAGTTAGGAAATACTTTCGTAGTGATTGCTATTAGCCGGGTAAAAGGACAGGGTTCAATAGTGCCTATGGATAGTATTATTAAAAAAAATTAATATTCAGCTTGGTGAGCTGTCAAAGACCGTTCGGCAGGCATATTCCAATGGATTTAAATGGATATTAAGCATCCCCCCCCGTACAGCCGTGGCTTCACTGAACCTTCGGAAATGGTTCTCCGCGTACTGAACTTTATCCTTGCATGTTGTCATGTTACCTTGAAAACAATACGTAGATAATATCTATAAAATATATGTGTTTGTTTTTTCGTAGACAAAGACAAAACGATAATGAATACTCTTGCGCTCCTTCCTAGCTCCACAGTTCAGTCAAGGTGCGCGCCGTTATTAGAGAAAACTTATGCCGGGATTACGGGCAACATAGCTGGTGAAGGTGCCCGAAATATGGGCAACCCAATCACGCTGACCATCACAAAAAGGCCATCTTCATAGCATCACAGTTTTCACCTATTCAACCAAGAATGCATTTTCCTCCGAAGACTACCAACAACCAACCCAATATTGGAACCTGGACGGCTACGCCTCATTCAGAAGATGCAAACTCATGCTATTCGGAGCAGGCGTCTTCCAACTCCGGTTCCTTCGTCGAGGTATTGAGGTACCTCAACGCACTCTGCCGTACATGATGGAACGATGGCTCAGTGACAGTAATGTCTAATGCCCTCGTGAGTGAGTCCTTGGTGCTATGCAGTTTTCAAGCTGAAGGAGGTATCCGTTCCATGCCTTACATGATTGGCTCTCAACTTGGTTGAATTTTGTGGCCACATGGAAGCATCCAAGAGCTTTGTCGCTGAACTTTTACTTCCCTGAACTTACATCATCTGGTAGGGAAAAAAGGCTGCATTATGCGAAAGCCCCATTGTCTAGTCTATAAAACATGCGTGTGAGCTTGCTGCAAGCGAACGGGTGTAGGGTGACTGAGGGTAAACCACAGGGTGAGGATGTGAAGTTGAACAACGAGTCACACACTTTTGCAGCAAGTAACAGGAATTTATGTTTTATCGTATCTCTGTATTATCTTGGGATAGTTTCATTAGGAAGAAAAATAACCCACATATACAACTACTGTAGTGAGTAATTCATTAACAATGTTGATGATCTAGAATAGGTCAATACACCACTTGTCTAAAGATAGAACAAATATTTGAATATTGCAAGGTATTGCTGTTCATAAAGTCGTAACGCAACTACTCGAACACAAGTCATGCTTGCACGCTGTGATCGAGATCGGTGCAAAATGAACTATCAAACCCCCCCAAACCTCCTCCACTGAATATTGTTCAGTTGGCTAATAAGAAAGACCGAAATTTGCAGCAAATGAGACATGTCCAGTCCAAAACTATAGTGAACCACCATGAGAACAAGAAATGGGCGACCATTTTCTCACATTGAATACATCAAAAACACCCTTTGTTCTGTATATTTCCCGTGTCGCCACCTCTCATGACAGCCTTACGGGAAATCTCAACTTAGTTATTGTCCGGCTTTATTCAGCGTCCAAAGGTTTCTGGGCATAAAATACTTGACTATTGCATTCAGGGTCAGAAAAAACGCGTTAGACTTTTCTCTCAGTCAAAAATCACACTTACATGAAGCCTGTCGTTCTGTGCTTGGGATTTCGAACTGCATATCGCATCTTGGCCACCAGCGCCTGGATCTCCTCCAAGCTCCAGCCGAGAATCTGGCCGATCGGGAAGATGACGAAGCCATCGAGACTAATGTCCATGTAGAGATCGACAAAGGCGCCTAGGTTCTTGAGCTTCTTGTCCTTGGGCCAAGCGCTCACGGGGATCTTGAATGATTTGTGGGTGATGTTGATGAATCCAGCCTTGGCCGCATTTTCTTGGACGCTGCCGTCATTGAACTCGAATGTACGTCCAATCTTCTTGCCGACTTCGGTGAACAACTCTGCCCATTTCGTAAAGATGCTACGCCGTAGATCAGTAATTCAGCCCTCAACTTCTCATACCAGCAACCAGCTAAGACATCAATACACACACTTGCCCCATTAGTTTAGAAGGAAAAAAAAAGAAAGTACTCACTGGTCCTTATCTACCGCTACATCTGGGTTATCGCTGCCCATCTCGAGACAGGGTTCCAGGTGCTGAAACCAGCCACCAGGCTTCAAATGCTTGTAAATTTGACTGTACAGCCTGGGCCAATCATCAATAGCGCCTTGTAGGTATCTTAGATGGATGAAGTCAAAGTGGTTTTCAGGAAACGTCCAGTCGAGCTGAGCATCATCAATCTGGAATTGCAAGTTCGGTGGTACCCAACTTGGCTGAGTTGGTGAAATATCAGTTCCAAGAACTTCAGCAGATGGGAATTTGTCTGCCATGTCACTAAGGGAGAGGTTAGCTAAAACCTTGAACAGCTATTGGTTGTAAAGTTACTGGGAAGAATACTGACATGGCCCAAATACCCGTACCAGTTCCAACATCTAGAATGCGCTGTACAAGTGTTAACATGGCTGAGGTAAAGGATTGTCAGAGAGGAACAATTCTACCTGAGGGTTGTCTCCAATAGGTGCGAGGTACAACTCATCATCCATCATCATGGTCATCCATGTGTGGCTTTGGGGCATATCTAAATTAGCAAAAACCTCATTTTTCGAACTAGAATGGTGAGTACTCACGCAATGTCAAACGCTTCGAGATGCTTCTCGTCATTAGGAGCCCTGAGATGAATATCAGCATCGACCACTTTACAGCTAATCTGGACGAGCCTTGATGTCTATTTACCAGTATTCTGTTGTTTTAGATGATTGATAGGTTCTGCCATGAATTTTTCGGTAGTCAAGAATACTTGATGTGAGTGAAGCCGTGGACTCGATGCGACTAGGGAATATGCAGTCAGTAATTGAATTTGTATCATGTTACATTGACTTCTCTAATAAATGAACATATGTAGGCCTTAATTAGAAGATGTTACCTTTCAGAGTCGAAAGAGGAGTCAGCATCATCCTCCACCGAGGGGTCCTGGAGCATAAGTTAGTGAAATTGTGCATGGGAAATGTCTCCCCCCCTTCCTCCCTTTGAGTTCCATTCAGGATCAACAATGGTCTGTTCGAGTGTATGGGTAAGTATTGAAACCACTCACAGCTTCAATCAGGTTTGGGTTGTTATCCGGAGCACACATATTGCCAGCGATGCAGACTGTCTAGGCGCAAAAAGAAAAAAGAAAAAACAAACAAACAGATGGTGGATAAAAATCTGGTCGCCGAGTACCAAAAGAGAACAATGAAAGGCAGAGAATGCCCCAGTTTGTGGGTGTTCGGGGGCAAGGTGTGATATACCACTCACTGCCACGTTTTCAACTGCGTTGGTAGGCCGCCCCCGGCGGCTGATCAGCGCCTTTGTTTTCTCTCATGCCATTCCATGTTTCCTCAATGGAGTCGAATCCAGTGACAAGGCAGGGACGGTGAGAAGAGACCAGGCTTCTTTCTGGTTTAATTGCTCGGTTTCCAAACATGCCTGCAGTGCATCCTAGCAGGTGGTGCTGCACCTAAAACGTTTCTGGTCAAGTCTGAGCGGCATCTGACCGCGTTGTCGATGCAACCTTTACTGCCAAGTGCAGAAATCCACAGGGATGAGGAGGAGGGGTAGGTTACGTTGATCACGTTGGACTAACGTTCAGGATCGGAGAACAAAGCATTTAGGGCTGAGGGTTTGGTTATGATCGCTTCGAGTGAACTAGAAAAAGAAAAAGACAGCCCGCCCTCCGGCATACTTGTTCAGGGCGACTAAGATCGGCCTGGTGTGGAACACCGATAGCACCCAAGAAGCGCGCTAAAGATGTTCTTAGGGACGGACCGCATGCCCCCCCTGCAAGGCAAAGGACTGCGAGCTGTCTAGACGTACTGTACATAGTAACTAGTGGTCAAGGAAACGCAAGGTCAAGGACGTAGCGCCGATGATGCATAATTTACCTAGGTCGGTCTTTCTAGCCAGCTAAACCATTTTTACTAGGATCGATCTGAGAGGTCTGGCTCTGTTCACCTGCGTTCTCTTTTTCTCCTCTCATAAAATACGGTCGCCGTGGGGGTTCTGTGGTGTCACGGGGATAAGTATTTGGAGGTCTCCACACCTCGAAATTGAAGTCCGCCGTAACAGGGCCTTGACGAGCAAGTATGAAGCACTGGTAGTTTGGGCCATAACCAGGTCAGGATGCACATTGGAGCTCACACTGGAGACTTTTAGTTGGGAAATGGTGCTGGTACGTACATATCGATACGAAGTCTGCGGGTTTTGACATCACTGACATTGGGCTTTCCTACCGTGAGTTTCCTAGTCAATCTGCTCTATCTGGATTTGCTCAAGCCATCACAGAACAATAAATCAATAGATGGCAACCAAACGAGTGCTTTTTAATCTTTAAGAACAATATAGCGACCAGGAAAAAAAGCCGAGTAACTCCATCATCTTCATATCCTTTGAGAACTATAGCATGAAAGATGCATGTACACTAGACCAGTACGAATTGTAACTCCCTTCTGGCCGTACTCATTTACACCAGTTGTCAGATCTGCCTTGGGGGATGCAGGAGAATATAACGAGACACAACATCCTATTTTCATAGTTACCCAAGGATACACGTCACTACAGGTGACTATTGGCGCTAAGGATACGTATGCGGCTGTTGCTGCTACACAATGCTGAGCAAGCCGTGAGAGCGCTACCTTCAGTCAAGGTATAATCAGTGCAACGAAATCCATCTATAATGCCTACGTAGGTAACCTGGCAATAAGTCTGGTTGTATTATTGTATGGGCTTATATTGAGCGCCATATCCCTCCTAAGGGGAGCAAGTCTCTTCAGAGTATTTGTACGAGTTGGTATAACAAAGCCAATAGCAACAAAATCCGTAATAAAAACAGTGGTTTTCGTCATGTCCTACACCTGGTTGATTCCAGAAGCAACAAGGAGCTGAATTTTGAGTTTGTAGATAAAACGCGCAAGAGCCATGAGCAAGGAAAAAGTAATACTAGGAGGAAGTTGCTATAAAAATAAATACTGAATGCTAGGATAGTCGTTCTTCTGCAATTCTTTCATAGTTTCAAATCAACCCAACTTTTATTTGACATGGACATGTTGGTCTACCATCTGGAACATAGGGTTCTGTCCACGCAGGAAGCTGCCGTAGCTGGTTTATCGAACTATCCTCATTGCAAGACCCTGGATACGTACCTATGTATAAGCCTGGTTTTCAATCATTTAATCTTGGCCAACTTATCGCCCCTGCATTTCATGACAATAGCAGTGTAATACACGATATCATAATGGTGACGCCAGCACTTCTATATCTCCTTTCTAAATCGAACCTTCAGTCTAGATACTTTAAATTATCCAGGCTCATATGGGGGAAAAATGCCAAAGCACAATCACTTGGCGACAATAATTTGCTGCTCATGTATGCATCCCCTACTCTTCAAGTCATCATTCTCTGCCAACCAATCACAGCAAAACTGTTACCACAGAAGCTATACAATTACGCTTTCGCAGTGCCGGCTGCAACTTTCCCGTCAGCACAATTCAAACCTGATCAGCCCCTATGGCCTAATGGTTAAGGCGTGAGACTTCTAATCTCAAGATTGGGGGTTCGAGTCCCCCTAGGGGTTCTATTCCTCTCTTTTTGCTGACAACTTAAACCGAGCCTCAAATGCTAGTGGTTCATCCCGTTTCTTTTTTTTCTTTCTCAGTAATATTATCTAGATGTGTCCCAAGGTGGATATTTTCATTCAACGTCTTAACTACCTTGCTTCAGAAAAGTTGACTTCACAGCAGCAGCGAGTGGACCTTCGCCAGCAGCCTCGTTTCTACTGTACTGAATTCACTCACTAACAAGTCCTAGATTTTCATTCATATCTAATGCATCATTTCCTCCTCCTTTTAGCAACCAACGAAAAATCTTTCTTGACACAAGATATCTCATATTGTCTGTTGAGCAACCCACTTACAATGGTTTCACCTACTGGCAATCACAGCATACCTTATCAACCCCATTGTAGCACCAAGAGCAATGGACATTGGTGCAGAGACACCGAAATGCCTACCTCCAACGTAGGCTGTCGCTGAAACGACTACCCACCATGGATCATCACCAAGGCTTTTCCCCGACTCAAATCCCTCGTCAACAAATCCAATTTGCCAGATTCGATACACGGCCGTGTATATCAACCCAGTGGCACCGGCGTTTACGCCCCTGACAGCAGATTTTATCCAAGGTCGGCTTCGCAAGGCTCCCCATATCCCCATCGTCCCATGTACGAGAATAATACCTGGGAAAAAGATGCCACAGAATCCGATGATTGCTCCTGCAATGGGCGGGTATCCGTTGTTGACGGCAGCCAAGCTCCCCAAGAAGACTGCGAAGTTGAAATTTGGCCCGGGGAAAGCTTGCGTAATGGCAAGACCAATAATGAAGTTGCGCGGACTCACCCATCCCTCAGCCACCACATATTCCCTGAGCAGGGGGATCACAACTGGTCCGCCGCCGAAGATGACGGTCCCAGCAAGGAAAAGGTTAGCGAACAATTTGTATAACATAGGCGGGTTGGCCAAAGCGGCTCGCAGAATCATTGTGACGACGAATGTGACGAGGAATGCAGCAATGATCAATATACCGGACTTCCAAGAGAACTTAAGACGCAAACTCCGTGGGATGATCCGGGGCTCAGCTTCCTGGGGTACAGGTCCATCATGGCTAGCGCCAGAAGCGCTTGCCAGTCGGTTGTTCCCATTCTCATCAGATATACCTTCCTCTTGATTAGTCTCCCGTTGTTTTCTAAGTCTTAGAATAAAGCCCTTTGCGGCCTTAAGCGGCCTATGAAGCCATCGGTAATCGTATACGACGGTAGCGCAGCCAGTTGAGACGACGAGTAGTGGAAAGTACCATAGTGCATTATACAATAATCCCGCTGCGGCAGTGAAAAAGACGAGGATCCTGGTTAACCTGTCCGTAATTGCCTGATCCGAGAGCTCGACAGCCGCTAGGGCGATGATGCCCACGGTAGCGGCGTTTAGCCCAGAGAGAAGAGCAAACACTTGACGAGGGAGTGTGTCACCAATATTGGCAATACCGATAGAGAGACCAAACATTCCGAGTGCGCCAGGTAAACTATTTTTGACAAAATATATCACTCAGTATCTGTACCGGCGAATATGGACGACAGATGATACTGTAACGAACCTCCAGATGAAGAATGCAAGGACGGCACCGGGCACGCCGTCGCGAATGAGGTTAATACAATAAAGCATCTTTGTGCTAGCTGGGCCAGAAAGAGATTGAGAGATGCTGAAAAGCTCTTGGAACTAAGATGGGGATCAATGGGAGTAAGCAACGGTTTGTTAAACCAATGTCATCGGCTTCATACCAGCTGCTCATCAATCCATGAACGCTTCAAAACGAATTGATCATGGAACTTGAGGGGGAAAAACAGTTAGTCAACATCGTGAGCCTCGATCTGGAAAAAACAACTGTAGGTGATAGTTGCATACAATTTTAAAGTGCACAGGCGGACCACCAAACGCGGTGAAGCCAAGATGCCAGTTCGCTTGAAGGGTCTCCAGACTGCGGCGCGGCCACTCTCTGCGCCATCGACGCCAAGTATCCCCGGCTGTAGACATCCATTGAGAGAGCATTGGAGCTAAATTTCTGTCTTCTCAAGTGATGAAAGTTCTTGAGATGTGATGAATTAGGAGATAACAGGTTGGAGGTTGATCCTCGAGCCTGATGGAGTCATTGCGTGATGCGTCCCACTAGGCACATTTCAGCTAGCACGGAAATCACACCATCGCACGTGCATCACTTGGCACGAAGGTCGACAATTGCAAGGTGAAATTTGATTGTGAAGACTGACATGACCTATTTGATAACAGAATCTTGAATTTTCTAACGAATCGCAGCGGTCGCCTCTTATACGTGTCAACTTGAAGAGATGATTCCAGAATCCCCATCACCCGCCAGGACTGGTAGAGACGGTACTGAGGAAATCGAAATTGAACCTCTTCATTCACGCGCGTTTTGAGTCATACATCCTAAGGCGACCAAGTCGGCAATATTTGTAAAACCTGTTTGCCGAGAAGGGGAATCCCGTAGTTGATAATGCTGAAATTCATGAGTCGTGCGGATTCAATCCCAATACGACCAATGGTCATAATGATTGATAAGGCAGTTGAAAGAAACCAATACAATAAAGTATTTTAAAAGGTGCATACAGACCACAAAGGTAGCTAATTCCAGCTGCATAAGAATTGCATTAATTTTAAAAATAAATACACATAGATCTAGTGTAGAGTTCTGTACCAACTTGGTAGATGAATCTTGGCTCCCGTTATCCCTCAGCAGTTGCACAGAGAACGGAGTTGATCGACATCAAAACGGAATGGCGTTGTTGATCACGCATGTGGTCTCCACGAGACTACAACTAGAACAGAAGAGCTTATAACCTTTCGCAAATGAAATCTTTATCCTTTTATATTATAATCTCAATATGGACTAATGTTTTACAACAATCTTCCCTCCAGCATTATGAGAGTCAAGAGTCTCGTGAGCCTTCCGAATATCCCGAAATTCAAAAACATGCGTTGGCTTTGCATTCCATGCCCCACGCTCAATCTTGCTGACAATTTCTTGAAGTGGGATGCCTGACAAGGGGAATTCCGGCGAACCAAGGACCTTGCTGTGGAACAAGCTGAAATGAACACCCGGCTTCATCTCGACCATGGGATTGAAATTGGGCACAGGATCCAAGCCGCCGAGCCAACCTGCCTGAAGCATTCGGCCACCAGTGCGAGTGAGATTGATGGATTCGAGAAGAACACTGTTACCAATCAGGTTCAACACTTTATCGAACTCAACCCCTGCGGAGCCAGTCTTGTCCAGTTCGCGTTGCTCCATCAGCACGTCGGCAGCGCCGATATCTTTCAACATTGAGAATCTTTCTTTGCGTCTTGTTGTCGCTGTTACCTTGGCGCCAGCATTAACTGCCAAGTGAACTGCTGCTTGACCCAAAGTCGAAGTTGCTCCGCGGATTAGAACTGTTTCGCCGGCCTGCAAGTCAAGTACGGTAAAGAGACATGAGTAAGAGGTGGAATACACCTCCGGGATGGCTGCGAGTTCTTCCCATGGGAGATTTGATTCGAATGCGACCACATTTGAGGCTGGTACGTTGACATACTCCCCGTAGCCGCCAGGTCGATTCCGTCCCATGCCGCCCATGACACCCATAACTTTGGCACCAATGGGAACCTCGCCGCTGGGACAGGCCTCAACGGTGCCGACACATTCGAGACCGGTGATTGGGTTCCATTCGTCCCATTCACCTTTGCGCATGTGCATTTCGGCATGGTTGACACCGAATGCAGCGACTCGGATGAGAACCTCGTTGGCAGTAGGAGTTGGCTTGGGGACTTGTTGAATTTCAAGCACTTCTGGACCACCGAATCTCGATATTAAGACGGCATTCATGCTCTCCGACATTTTTCCTTTGTTGTCTTGGAAATCGAACTGTGAGTTTTGCTGTGAGTGTGTAGTTTAGGCTTTCCTGATGAAATATCGCTTGAATTATGATATTACTTGGGAGGTAAACTGCAGATATAATTTATATCAATTGCTCCTATCTTTGGTGTTTATGGTTTTGTAAGCATACGTCTGTTTTTCGTCATTGGTATGCTGCTAGGGCGTAATTGCACGGTGTGGTGGTAAGACACGAGTGCCTGACTATGTCGTCCTTAGGGCGTCGTTAATTTGATTACTTATCAACTTACTTCGAAGCATCCTGATTGGACCAGATGAGCAACGGTGTCGAACTTTACTGAATGCTTAGTCCTCATGCTACAGGGGAGGGAATCAAATCCTTATTGAGATCAACATATGCATGGCACTGGCCGCGCCCTTTGGCAGAAGTTGGAGAACATGCACAATGACATAAATGACGATTTTGTGCTGTGCCGTGCCGTGCCGTTTTATCCGGCCTATCTGGTCAAGGGGCCGCCGGCATGCTACCTACTAATACGAAAATAACGATGCATGTTCGGCAGTTAATTTTATTTTAGTGTATTTATCATCAATCTAATTGATATACGATGGGTCGAGTTGTGCTGTACTGTACGTTGAGGCTCTTGTATCACCGGCGGTAAAACTATACCTGGGGAGGATCTGACATATTCCTTTAAGCTAGCTACAGCTCTTTAATACTGCTTGATAATCACTTCTACTTTTCCATCCTGGTCAAACTTGTCGACATCAGGCAAACACACCTCATTGTTTCCCGCGGCAACAAACGATATAGTTGTTCATAAGAAGTAGGGGTTCACTAGGGCAGAAGAGGGCATTGAGGTGCACAGAGGAGCAAAGATACTGCATCCTTTTTTTCCAACCAGGCACCCTCTACATTTAATCACTCATTCTTAGAACCTCTTTGATCAGCTTCAGCACTGGCAGCTATGGACCTCCATGCAAGAGAAGGAACTTATTATGCCTACACAGGCTCCCAGAATTATTCTATTGACTGCAGGTACCCATCAGCTCTGCTGCTTAGATTCCTCTAATATTGGTGATACTGGAGTGATAAAGATAATAATTGACAACGATCGCCGTATGCAGACTTATTTTAGACTGTGCTGAATATTGTGTTGATAACTTGCCCCTCAAAAGAGCTAACATGTACCGTCCACGTCGCATCAACGACTTGTCATTCCAGCCCACTGGCTTCGAGAACCATAGTCCTACGCAAACGATACGCATCCCGACCACAGAATGCCCTCGGCCGTTTCTACGGTTAAGGCCGGACAGAAAAACCATTCAAAAAGCTGAGAAGCTCGAGGAAAACTCCAAAAATATCAATGACAATTAACTCCATGTAGTGTGACATGCCTCAGCCGATACTAACACATCATGCTAGAGTGTTAACATGGTGCAATTTTCAGGTACCTCTCCGAATATATTGTAACGTGCGCAGATAGCATCATCGAACATCTTTTCGCGAATAGCACTGCCATATTTGCTAGCCAAGGCTTGACGACCTATACTTTAGAATCAATTAGGGTGCCACCATTTCCAAGTATCGTATGGCTAGATCACGGCAAATATCCGTTGGTTGGGAGTAAATTTGGGTCCGAGTGGTTGCTATTGGAAGACAAAATGTAAGTTGTTGGTCGTTAGCTGTTAGTTGTTGGGTTGTGGTCTGTTGGATGCTAGATGTTGGTTGCGGGCTGTTGACTTTAGGCAACCAGTTATCAACTCTTTCTAATAGCTAGTCACATACTCCATCCCGTTCCATTATACAAGTTAAGGTAGCGTAGCATGTAGCTTGGTTCAACAAGAAAAAGGGCCTCCATATTGGTTTCACCTCTCATGTGAGGAGGGAGGCTGAAACGGAACATGGATTGGATACCATACCAATAATCGAGATTCGGAAGAGTGGCAACTCGCATATACGAGTTTACACCTTCCACATGTCTTAATGTCAGCCAATGCCATCGCTGCCTAATTTCTGCACCCCACCTCCCTTTTCGCCAACATGATCTGTAGGATACTCAGGTGCGGCACATAGTAATACTGGTACAAATCATATGAACTTTCTCGCCGCTCCACATCTCTCTATTCTTTATTTTACACTCACCCTTTTACCCTCACTTTCTTACCTACCTTTGGTTTCTATTCTCTCCGCAAGAATAAGGCAGGTCTGGCCTCGAGCACGTTTGGGGACGTCTTGATGCTGACCTCTTCTAGTGTGAGCAGCCATGAGTACAGCTCTGACCGTCAGCTACACAGGGCTGGCTGAGCATCTGTTCTAGGACATTTCTCTCAATGGCGTCCTTGACAGAACCTCCATCCTGCCCGTAGTTGAACCCTGGGCTAGCATGTATGTTGATGCTATTCTAGATAATAGGCTCGGCGATGCTGTTTGGGCACGGTATCATATAGACGGGGGAGTGCAAAATGGCATTATTGATGGGTCAAATCAAACTGTGCTTGAGAGCATTGAAGAGTATGCGATTGGATATAGAGTGAATTCGCCAGAGCAGTATTTTGAGGCTCTACCATTCTATGAGAAAACCAGCACCAAGGACGGACACCCTGATGTGACTGAGCTTATTTTGAACGCTGCTTCCACAACCGCCACTGCAGATGACACTGAACTATGAAATATGTGGAGGGCAATCTGTTGAAGTTTGTATTATTCCACTTAGGTTCGTGCTGGCTTGATACAATATTTGAATGCTGGACATGGGAATGGAATCTATTTTAAGCATCATAGTTCTTGTTTCGATGAAAGGTCTTCTGCCTTTGTATGGCCTGGATAGGGGCGAGATACTCCATCACTAATCGAATTACTCACATTTAGCGTCCCTTGCACCAAAGGTCATTTTTAGTGATAAGAATTGTTGGAAATGAATTTGCGTTCTAGGCACACCGAGGACATGGACATAATATTAGGTTATCAACGAACTAAGTAATCGCGGTCATGGATTAGTAGCAATAGATACCATGTACGTCTTTATTTAGGCCGCAGTCTAGTGAAAGCAATTGGTGGACACATGGGTCCTACTTCAAAAGAGACAGGCATTGGTAGTGCCAGGGAGAAAAGGGCTTTTATGAATATCATCAATGTAAATAGGTATACCTATTTAATTATCTCGTGTAGTTTCAAGGGTGCCTCTTCCCGTGTTCAGAGTAGTTGGCGTACTATATAATTATGTAAACGAAGAAGGCTGCTTGCTGATCAGAACCGATCTGTTTTAGAGGCAGCTCTCCTTCGTATTGCTTGTATCTAATTAGGTAAAACGTATGCTTTTTCTTCTATTTCTTCCCATTGCCATTCCAACTCACTACTTGTGATGGTCAATTTTTGCCAAAAAATTGTTGCAGGTTCGTGTGCCATCTGATCGAATCCGATTTCCAGTTGCTGTTCTTATAGCTACTTGGATTTCACAAGTCGCAATCTATCTATTCTCTTCCCAAAGGAGACAGGACGCCTCCGAGAATCAGATTCAAAATATTAAACAAGGAACAACAGTCATGGAGGAAAAGCCGTACAAATCAAATAACTACGTGCAGACGACCTGCGGAAAATCAAGTCTACGAGGAAGTGCAAAAAATTAAACGACCAAGAGGCGTTGAGAGGGCTACTATAAGCATTGTCCGCTAATGGCCGCCAACATGTGAGAATAACCTCATTGCAAGCTTTCCTGTCACTAGAAATTCCTCGCTAGGGTCCGGTCATGACCAAACTTGGGCCAAACCGGATATCAAGTAAGGCGTCAAGAATACTATGGTTCAAATGCATTGATAGTCCACCTCACTACCTACCAAGAGATGAGGGTAAGCTCACCACCACCGTTCTCGTCTTGGACATGCCTTTGTGAAATCCGTAATAGTATGGACTTCAGAAAATAGTCCAAAAACGGAAAGGTGGTAGTCGATAGCCCAGTTACAGTCGCCATCACGTGATTTTGTCAACCTGTGTTGACCACTAATAACCCCTGTCGTATCCAATACGAGGCGCTAGCTGCTAATCCCTGTCGTATTTCGTATACTGCTGCAGTCAACACAAGACCACAAAGAGTCACAGTCTCACCAGCCATCAGCATCCTTGGCTCGTCAAAGCAATTTCCAAATCTGTACTTTGCCCCGCGAAGAAAAAACGGACAGCAATCTCATATAAATGCATCTTTGATCATGTATAGCACGCGTAGTTGTTCTCTTTCCATTTCTTCTTTATTATCTGAGTTTCGTAATGTTTATGCAACCTAGACGAGTGCTAGCACTCTCCAATCCTCTTATCCGCACAATGACAACAAGTGCGCGCGACGCCCAGATTTTCAAGCTCCCAGACGGCCGCACCCTGGGCTTCGCCGAGTATGGTGCCCCGGATGGGTACCCTCTATTCTACTTCCACGGATACCCATCCAGCCGTCTAGAGGCCGGCCCCTTAGAGTCCATAGCCCGCCGATACGGCTTCCGCGTCCTCGCCTTGGACCGTCCCGGCTTCGGCCTCTCGTCGCCGCAGCCCCGCCACCAGTTCCGAGACTGGCCGGAGGATGTCCGGGCTTTTGCCAGGGGTATGGATATCCACCGCTTTGCCGTCCTCGGCCTATCTGGGGGAGGGCCGTTCGCCTTGGCTTGCGCGCGCTTCCTTCCGCCCGAAATGCTCACCGGCGTCGGGCTCTTCGCGAGCGGGCCGCATTGGGCTGCTGGTCGTCACCACATGACGTGGATCCGGCGAGTTCTGAGCCAATGGTCCGTGTATGCACCGTCAAGCTTGGTGGTTGCCATGGACATGCTTGTGGGCTTCTGGAAGTGGATCATATCCACCAACTTTGTCACCAAGAGACTCGATAGATGGCTTGAATCAGCCAAAGAGAAAAAGAAAAAGGGTGAGAACTTAATCGAGGACGAGCATGTGGCAGGGTGGTTGGAGGATCGGCCAGTTGCCGAGAAGAGGGAAGCTCTCACTCAAATACTCCTCCAAGAGCCATTCCGACAAGGCTCCAGAGCGACAGTTCATGAAGCAGTGCTCTTATCAGCGCAGGATTGGGGCTTCAAGCTTGAAGATGTCGATTTTAACGAAGTCAAGATCTGGCACGGAGCGAAGGACGTCAATGCCCCCATAGCCGCTATCCGGTACATCGCAGAAAGACTGCCTCACTGTACTCTTCATGAGTTCCCTGATGATACGCATTATACCATGTGGAAATACCTCGAAGGGGTGTTGAAGGAACTTGTACCGAAAGAGAAGGAGGTCTGAGGACTTGTGTGTGAGTTCACAGATGCGTCTTAACAATTTCTTTTGTTCCTGGGCGAATACACGGGCTCTCTTGGTTTTTTATTCTTCCTGTACCACCATAATTCTCACCTCTGTTTAGACTATCAACATCCCACATCATAGAAAACATTATACTTAGATGGCATATTGGCATCCATTGTATTTTAGACGGCTCACTCATGTATTCAATTGGCCCAGACACCACGGCAGCTGTCCATGTCCATGATAGATGATGGACCTGTGGGCCACTATTAATCCGCGGCTAACTAGTGATAGTGCTTATCCGATGAATGCAACGCAATCAATTAGAACGCGTAGCTGTCCAACATGCATCCGTACGTACTTCATTTCAATAATATGCATAATTGCGGCTTCTGATCACAGCAAAGCCTACACTTGGCAAATGATAGCCTAAACAAGCTGGGAACAGTGGCCACCATAATACAGTGCCCAATGATGATTCCCTGTCCTAAAACCTTTCGTTGAGCCAAATGCCAACGCGTCCCGATCTTCGACCTTGACCGTCCAGCCATCATTAACGAGGGCTTCAGATTGCTTCTGAGCCGAAGCTACATCTGCATTTGCCCAAAAACTCATGAGCCCATTTTTTTCCGACTCGGGTCATCCCTTATCTGCATTCCAAGATGCATGGCCCCTCGTTTGCCGTTCTCCGACCCAATCATAAGGACATGTGGGAGTTCGCCGCGGGGAACTTGTTTTGCCGGCATCATCATGACCGACGATAACCCTCACTTTGGTCCCGGCAGCTGATTGTATTTAATCCTCTCAATTGTCTCTCTGCTGCTTCAATTTCATTTGTACGGTAAGTTTAGATCCGATAATTATCTATTTAAGCTTCAATTGAAGAGAACGCTCTCTGGATTTTTTTTTCTAGCTTGCTCAAGTCTTTTTCATCTTATAGAACCACATACACCTATCACCATGGCCAATTGTACTCTCCCTGAGCCATTTGCCAGCATTCCAAGGGAGAACTTCCTCTTTGGTCCTTCTCCTATCCAAGAGCTCCCGAGGATGTCTGCTGCCCTGGGCGGCAAGGTTGGCGTCTTCGCTAAACGCGAGGACTGCAACTCCGGCCTCGCCTACGGCGGGAACAAAGTCCGCAAGCTTGAGTATGGCCGCATTCTTCCCACCATCAAAAGCGCCGTATCTGTCTCAAACTATCAGATATGCTGACATTCATTTTGCTGCAGATATCTCGCCTCCGAGGCGCTTGCTCAGGGCTGTGACACTCTTGTGTCCATTGGTGGTGTCCAATCCAACCATACACGCGCTGTTACGGCTGTTGCCAGAAAGCTCGGCCTCAAGGCCGCAACTGTCCAAGAGCACTGGGTAGACTGGGAAGACCCTGGCTATGAGAAGGTTGGCAATATTCAGCTCTCCCGCCTGATGGGTGGCGACGTCAGACTTGACCCCTCGAGTTTCGGCATCGAGCACAAGACCACCCTCGCCACGCTCAAGGATGAGATTATCTCCACCGGAGGCAAGCCATATTACATCCCCGCAGGGGCTTCAGATCATCCTCTAGGTGGTCTTGGTTTCGCCCGATGGGCATTTGAGGTCGAAGCTCAAGAGAAGGAGCTAGGCGTATTCTTCGATACCATCATTGTGTGTGCCGTGACTGGCTCGACTTTTGGCGGTATGATTGCTGGCTTCAAGCTCCTTGAAAAGAACGGCTCTCCGAGGCGCAAAATCATTGGCATAGACGCCTCTGGAAAAGTGCAGCAGACCTTTGACCAAGTGCTCCGCATCGCAAAGTTCACTGGCGAGAAGATTGGTCTGAAGGCAGAGGACATCACAGAGGCCGATGTAGACCTCAACCCGGATTATAATGCCAAGGTTTACGGCATTCCTGACAAGGAGACCATTGCCGCAATGCGGTTCGGCGCTGAAACAGAAGCGTTCATCACCGATCCAGTTTACGAGGGCAAGAGTCTGGCGGGCATGATCGACTTGATTAAGTCTGGTAAGATTGCAAACGGCAATGTGTTGTATGCGCATCTGGGAGGCCAGTTGGCCCTGAATGCTTATTCATCATTGTGAGAAAGCGTCAGGAAACATGGGCTATTGACCATAATGAAGCACAGATAAACGGGATTATAATATTACACAATAGCTATGTGGGGGGAGGATCCTTCTTTCACATATCTGGAACATTCTCAGTGCTTTTAAAACCATTGATCTAATTAGAAGTCATTATGAACAGTTGAATGCCAATTGCACCAGCTGTTCCTTTCTTTATGGTGACTTCATTCTCCGTACATAGTCACAGGTCCTGGAACACACTCTATCTCACCGCCACCGTAATTTCTTTAAAGACATCATGCTCTACTAAAGTAGCGACTACAAAGTGTGTCCACCAACCCAGTATCAAATGTCTAGGAACCATGGTAGACATCGGATTTGTTTGCAAGTCCACACAGTGACCAATGACGCAAATTCCGACGAGTATTAGATAAAAAAGAGGAGCTATTAGACGACAAGATGCAAAATTGCAACCTGAGTAGGAAGAAGAAGAAGCTGCTGGCTGACCAAATCATTGGTCTAGAGTTTGTGTTATTGTGTAATGTGATGGACCCTCTGGGTTAGAAATATAGTGCTATCAGAATTTAGGGCGAGACGATGTGCATATTGGCTTGGATGGTGAGGTACTGTAAGAATCGATTATATATTTTTAAGAAAGCAATAACTTTGAGGGCCAGAGTGATGTGATTTAATCTGCAAGAAGGACTGTCTTAGAGTGCAATAGACGGAGGACAGTAGAATAAAAGCGGCAGGCTTGTTTTCGAATTACCCAATTCAAAATCTCAATATCTTAGCTAGACCTAGCCTCGCTAATTAAGCCTTGGTATCCTGATAATCCCGCTGTGGATGATTAGAATCTTCTAGAGCTGAGAGATGACGTGATAAAGCGGTATTGTAAATGGCATTGCGTGAAGATTTGCAGTGATTTTTAGAAGCCAAGTTCCCAGTCGTTAACTGTGATCACATTTCGGAAAGTCTCGATCTCAAGTATGTATATATCTGAACAATAATGTGCTGATATTTTTCTGAAAGAGGATAAGTCTGGTATTATTGCAAAACCAGGGGTTGAAAATGTGGAGTGTGTGGATAGACTTGAAGAGGTCAATAGTATATAGCATTTACATTATTTTTGTCCTCTCAATAAAGATTATTGCATACAGTGGGATGTGGATTCATCCAGGATCAAAAATGGACCGGAGTGCATTGTAGACATGGCGTGCGACAAATACCATGCATGTACTTAAGTGCCTTGGTATTTGCTATAGGTAGATTTAGCTAACCACTCCTCCAGACCCTTCCATTTGTTCCAAGATGAAAAAAAAGAACAAACCAACTATTTACCAATGCTAATATTCCTTTGGTTAGCGGTTGCCCTCCTCAATATGGTTTTGTGAGTGACTTTACCTAAGGCTGGCGACTGAATCTGCCAGCTGGTTTATTCTTCTGCTAGTGAGGTGGCTATCGATCTTGGTGATAATCACCTGGAATTGTTCTCCCTCCGGCATTGGCTTTCCATAAATTTGCGGGTCACGCAACAATTGTTCTCGGATTTCCTTCCCTTGGGTAAGTGAGACACGGGAATCCTCTTCACTTAGGGTGTCATGTCAACTACTCACGGGAGAAAACGTCTGCGAGTCCCTGCACAATGACGGGGTCGCCGTCCTTGTGGCGCTTTAGAGCGAGCAACATAGCTGCCACGGGAAGAGCCCAACGGCCTCCCAAACATACTTTCCCTAGCGCAATGGCCTTTCCGACTTCGACCTCGGTTGTGGGCGTAATATCGGTCGATAGATGGAACGACCAGCGAAGATTGTCGACTCTCGTGGGCAAATACTTCCACTCCTCTTTATCTCCTAACTCTGGGTATAGGTTAAATAAGCCGAGGTCTATAATTCTTTCTATGGTTGTCTGGGCACATTTTCCCTGGATATCTAGATCCCCCTGTGAAAGATATTCGCCATAATAACGGTCACCAGGCCCTGTGCGTATTTCGTGGAGGGCTTTCAGATTCTTTTTCGGGTGTTGCATCGTATCGGCATATCCGACAAATACCTCGATGATTTCCATCTCATTAATGAATGTCCCTTCAGGTAGCTTGGTTGTATCAAGAATCAAAAGGGAGATTTTTGATAGCTTAGATGCGTTATACTTGCAACGGTGCCTGTGCAGTCCATAGTGTAAGGCAAAAAGCAATGAGCTGGTCCAGCTGATGAGATTGCAATCTCGCTCATGGTGTGACATCCACCACAAATGCTCATTGAGAATTTCTGCAGCCTTACGCGGGGGGATGCTGAATAAATCCTGCAATTTGCTTGGGCTGCCGTAACTCGATGCAGACGGAATGACGTGGTCAAGCGTAGTTATCCCTGCCGTATTGGGGGTATTGACACGGAAAAGATATCTTGGAACTTTATTCTCCCTGAATAATGGCATCCGATCGCGTTGCAATGGTTTCGGCTGGAACGGAAGTGGTGCCCGGAGGGAAGGAGTCTCAGTCTTGGGCGCAGCCATGGTGACTTTAAATGGGAGTATTGATTCAGGTTTCAAGCACAGAAAGATTCCGGAAAGCTTGGTTATGACAGTCGTGGGCAAAACAGGCGGAGATGCGGCTCTGTGGCCTGACAAGGCGGCTACGCCCGTAATCATTGGACACGTGGTGGTCAGGCAGCAATAGGCAAACGCTCTGCGATGAGGCAAACGCTCTAAGGTGGCCTGTTTAAATAGTATAGCATTTAGATAACACTTTCTGGTCATGATCTTCCTCTACAGACAATAAAGCATGGCAAAAGATGGCCTCACGCACTTGCTTGTCGAGAACCAATAACAACCTTAATGCGTAGTCTCAAGAACCTTTTAAAATCGTCTATAATAAGATCTAGATGCTAATTCTAGTGCTTCTTTATATATGGCTTAAGTTCCGAGAAGAGTTCTTGAATGGGATGAAGGCTCTAACCCTCTGTGACAGTGATACAATAATTGCTGAGAAAGTCCCCAAGCCCAAAGAGTATTTATTGACCCTGTGTAAATAAGCAAAAGGATAGTGGATAATATATCCAATCATATTCGTTGGAAGTATCCGGTGCCTTAAATTACGCTTTAGTTTATTGATCTTTATGAGAGTTGTTACTTGGGAGGCCAATCCGTACACCGCTGCCCAGTCTTCTTACCACAATTAGACTCACTCATACAGACAAGCTGTTTAGTCTTGGAGTGTAACACTTTGCGTAGATTTAAATTTCGCAGCTTGTTATCTTGCTATTATTCAACGTGGAAATAACATGTATTCTTTAGTTCAACCTACTCTTTCAAAGTCCGACATGCTATAAACAGCAACACTTCGATTTCAGTCTGTGGTAAAGGGGGGCGGCCATTTCATGTAGGGTCATATCTAGCTGTTATGTCAGCTGCTTACATAGGGTTTCTTGCATATGTTGTGTAATATTACTTCTTCGTCCAGGCCAAGGTGGGGATTTGAGGATCGTTACTTCATTTGGTATTGGGGCTCGTCGTTTCAGTCGTTATCTTCGGACTGTACGGTCGCTACAGCCGACAGATTTGGCCATCTTATAATTAATATAACGCTTTAGATCATATCATTAATGTAATTATATTTCAAAAGACTAAGCCATGATGCCATATTTATGACAATACAGAAAAAGCTTATTGGAAGTATTGGATGGTGAGCAAAAAGTTGCTGTACGCTGAGGGCTAGTGGAGAAACTGCAATTCCATTTATGGCATTGAATGTTCTCTATTGTCCAAAGTGGAGCGTACATGAGCCGTTTTTGGTTCTGTTGGCCATCACTCTAAAGGCACATACTATCCATGCATACCGCATGGCGTCAGCTACAGCGTACCACAGGCGGCAGCCCGTGCGAAAACCCATTCATTTAAACATTGAATTAGCAGATACACTTCGCGGCGGCTACTGTATTCATCAGAGACTGCAGCCACTTTCCATTGCGTGAAATACGGGTCTAAACCTCGAATAAATATGATGCGGATCACTGGGACGAACAGGCCAGTACGTGTTCAGGTTAAGTGACTGAACATCTCAGAGTTCTTTGGCTCTTTTTGTTTTGTTCACAAGCCCAAGTATTTTTTTTAACATACCTATGTTTTAAAAATGACTGTTCCTGGATGGCATGGGCAATCTAGCCTCACTTCATCTTTGTCTGAGGAGGATCATTAGGAAATCAAATCAAGCGACTTAGTGAACAGCAGTATCTCACACCCCGATCAAGTTGTTCTATTCCACTCTTGTCTTTCCAACCACGTTCCATGTAACACTGACTCAATGTGGTTCGTTCAGTCTCATCATCCTTGGAACTGAAAGAAGTGAAAGGGCAGAACAGATACACAGACATCAAACCGATTTCAATATGCCTCACCTCGACTCTTCTATGAACCAGATTATTTACATCATAAATAATGAGCTCTTGTTACCATTATCGCCTTATCCTTTTCTCAACAAACCTGCCCCAGCACTCAAAAACCAATCAAGAAACTTCAGCTCATTTTTTGGCAAAAGTCATTCTATCAATCGTCCAGTATACACCTCTTTCCACTAAAATATCCACGAGAATCAATCATGAGCAATTCCGGAAACATAGGTAACCCTGGCGTTGATTCTTTCCAGCCGGCTCCCGAGGACTTCCAAGCCTATGGCCTCGACATTCCTGCCGTTCAGTGGTTTTACACGAATAGCGAGCCTGCCACTGCCATCAGAGAGAACTCAGGTGCAACATTCAGTGAATGTTGTCAAGGAATTGAAGATTATTCTGATTCTGATTTCTTCCCATCGGAGGCCTTTTTCGGAGAGAACGGTTTCAGACCCCTTGAAGATACTTCCGCACCGGTCATTTCGGTAAGTAAAAAGCTCTGCCTTCAAACGAGAACCACCATACCAAAGAATTATCAATGCTAACAACCCTTTTTCCAGAATTGCACCTTTACCAATTTCGTGCATTCTGGGTGCTATTCCCCGTACAAGCGCGATGCCACGCCCTTCGCTCGCGCCCGTGGCTTGCGGGATGACTATCTTGTGTATGACCTGAAGGCCGCCTTGAAAGGGGATTGGCTCGGCAAATACGACGACGTAACTGTTCCTCTTGTCGATGGGATGTGGCATATGTACCATCGCCAGCTCTTCAATTCCCTCTTCAACTGGTACTCTACCGGCAACTGGATGATCAAGATGGGAACAAGGGAGGCTCTCGATTGGATGCGCAAGGTCACAAGGCAGCTTCGTGCTAGCCACGGCCAGGACTACGAGCCTGCCTGGGACAAGCTTACACCATCACGAGAGGAGATGCCCCCGTTCCACAGGCAATTTGCAAACGTGATTCCGCATAATCTTACCTACGGTGACGTAGAGCAAATCGCCGCCGAGGTCTTGAACCAAGCTCTCCTTGCTCATATGGGGCAACAGCACATTATCCTCTGGCGACCAAGCAACGGTAGCCAGAACTATGACTGCTTTGCAGCTCGATGGGACAACATCCTATCTCAGTACCGGGTAAGTGGATTTTTGGTTGCTATTCTCGCTCACATCCTATTAATAATACAAAAGATCTCATACTAATATTATCGATTAGGATGACAAAACTTTAATCCATACAGCTCTTCATATCATCCGCGATGTCAGGCCTCGCGCTGGTCACTGTGTCATAGCTAGTTCTCGCAAGAGCGCGGGGCGTTCGCTCGTCGACGAGATTGAACATCTGCGCATCAACTAGGCCGAGGCGCCTTGCATCGTGATGGACGTTGATTGACTCATTGTAATTGCGGCGGTGGAAATGGGGCCTATTTGAGAAAGGATGGAGATGTTTTGCTCTATTTGGAAACTGTCCTTTTTTAGGTGAAGCTTCGAATAGCTAGTTCAGTATTATATGGTAAGAGAGGCGGCGCTTAATAAACGTGTGATCAGGACTAAGATGTGACATAAACTATATCTCAAGTAGTGGTATTCATTGCTTTATTTCAACTATTTAGCCGCCAGTCCCCATTCGACAATGACCTCCCAGCTCCTAATCTACCCAGTTTCACGTCGATGGACTTGCTGGAAGAAATTCTACTGGCAACTGAGTGCGAGTGTGAGTATGAGAGGACTGTACATCCGAAAAAGGCAGTAAAATTGGATTGTTTGGCATTATTATTTCCATGACACATCGTGATGCTTTTGCTCCCATTCCCCGTGCTCAATGACTTTAAACTTCCATGCTAGAAACGCCCTTCCCTGTTACGTCTTTGTTCTGTTTTTCTTGCTGTGTTTTTTATTTCTTCGGTTTTTTTTTTTTTTGGGTTGGATTATTTTTGGGCGTTTGCCCAAATTTACCAGCCTCGACCAGCAAGCTTCTCCTCAGGCTTCATGCTGTCGCAGTTGATGCCCACCATGGCCTCACCCAAACCAGTGCTGGCCTCAGCCAACACCTTGGCGTCTCTGAAGTGAGTTGTGGCTCGCACAATAGCCTTGGCGCGCTTCACGGGGTCACCAGACTTGAAAATTCCGCTGCCAACAAAGACACCGTCACAGCCCAGCTGCATCATGAGAGCGGCGTCGGCAGGGGTAGCAACGCCTCCGGCGGCGAAGTTGACGACGGGGAGACGGCCCAGCTCAGCAGTCTGGCGAAGGAGCTCGGCGTCGACCTCGAGCTTACGAGCGAGCTCCCGGATGCGGATGATGCCACCCTCAGCCAGGGCGGCCTTGGCCTCAGCAATCTGCCTGTTCACAGTCTTCATGTGTCGGACAGCCTCAACAACATCACCAGTGCCGGCCTCACCCTTGGTTCGGATCATGGCAGCACCCTCAGCAATTCTTCGGAGGGCCTCGCCGAGGTTTCGGCAGCCACACACGAATGGCACGCTGAAGGGGCTCTTCTCGACGTGGCTCTCATCATCAGCAGGAGTGAGGACCTCGCTCTCGTCAATGTAGTCAACACCGAGAGCCTCCAGGATCTGGCACTCGACGAAGTGGCCGATACGAGCCTTAGCCATGACGGGGATGGTGACGGCATCCTGGATCTCCTTGATCATGGCGGGGTCGGACATGCGAGCAACGCCGCCGTCCTTGCGAATGTCGGCAGGGACACGCTCGAGGGCCATGACGGCGCAAGCACCAGCCTCCTCAGCAATGCGAGCCTGCTCAGCATTGACGACGTCCATGATGACACCTCCCTTGAGCATCTGGGCCAGGCCAGCCTTGACGGTGAAGGAAGCCTTGGCCTCAGTGCTGGCAGCGGGGGTGGATCCGACGACTACTTCGTTGCCCATTTTGTAAAATGATTAGAGAAGAAGATGGATGTTAGGGTAGTAATGGGTGTGTAAGTGTGCAGGAGATGTGATGTGTAGGTGAGATGGATGGATTGTGATGGATCAGATGAGATGGAGTGTGTGAGTGAGTGAGTGAAGATTGGCGACAAAAGTTAAAATGATATCACAACGTCTGCTTTATGAACCTCACCCGGCATGTCGGACTTTCCCTTTTTACAGGATTCGATCTGCAGTGATAATGCACCAGTGTGGCCCCCGAGTCAAACAAAGTGGTGGCAAGCAGAGGCATAGACTGCTTAGCTTCCGCAAGCCACGTATAGGGGAAAGGGCGGCGGCATCCAGATGTAGGTACACATGCGAGCAGAGGTACATGAGACACACAAGATTAACGCCGCAGTATGAGACTTTTTCTGGCGTATTCTGCTGCATTCTGCTGCACCCGGCGCCCTTCAAGTCTCTCCGTCCTCCCCCCTTTGGCAAAGTCCCTCGAGGCCGGAATTGACTTTTGGGCGTTCTCGGCCTTCTGATCCGGGAGGTGGTCCCTTTCGGCGCGGATCTGGCGGAAATCATCGGGAAGGGAAGGGATAAGAAGAGTTCTAGTGCTATTCCATCTCGTACAGTGCTCCATAGGCACAGAAGCCTTACGGCCAAACGTCCTGCTTCTAGCGGATAGACTCGGAGGGGCGCCGAATGCTTGTATGTAATGGAAGCAAAACAGATGACCCGGCAGATGCGTGCTGCACGTCCGGAGGGACTACTGCACGTAGGATGCATGTTCCCCCTGGACTGTCCTATTTAGCCTCCTCCACCCCAACCCGCATCGCAGACAGGCGGAACGGGGAGGGGCAGAGAAAGGCGGGCATCGGCAGAAACGAGAGAAAGGAACAAGCCAAACGGCAGATGTCGAGTCTTTGGAGGACAGTGTTCGATGGTGCTTGGATGATTGGCTGGCCCGGAATGGGGGAAAATGGGGGGAACGAGCCAGCTCCGCAGCGCACACAGCGCACACAGCGCTGTCGAGATGGCGTCTTTCCCTTTCTGAGAAGGTCCGCTGCAGAGCCGGCATTAGCGCGGCAGACGTGCAGCCGTGCAGACGTGCAGGCCGATCCATCGTTCCCGGGGATCCGCTTTCGTGGGGAACTGGCAGCACCACGGCAGAGCACAACAGCACTAGCACAGCGCCCACCAGCGCACCCAGCGCACCAGCACAGCACGACACAGGTGGCGCATATAGCGCCCTTTTTGCCTGCGGCCCTTTGTAATCACGGGGCCATGCTCCGTACTTTGGGTCAGGTACCTTGGTCTACCTACTGCATTGTAAGTGGCCCAGACTCTTATGAGGCGAAAGATAACAGTGCATATTCACGGAGTGCCCTAGCTTAGAAAGAGAGAATGAAAATTGACGACCACCTATCATAGGCAGGTTTGAGACGGACGAGCGTTGACTGACAGATTCTCTCTCCATTCTCTCTCCTAGTTTACCTACAACAGGCTATTTTTGCTTACTTTTCATCTTCATTTCTAATAAACAAACTCGACCTTCAACTGTTTCCGTACCTGTACCATACCGTTACGAGACTGTATTTTTCATAATCATATCCTGTCCTTCCTTTTCCCCCTTCAGTCACAAACAAAACCTCAGTTAAAAACACCGAACCATCGACAGGATGCTCGTACCCGCTACCAAAATGAGCCTCACTGTCGGAGTCCTCGCTTTGCAGGGCGGCTTCTCCGAACACCTCCATCTCCTACATGTCGCTGCGCAACATCTCTCTTCTACAGAACTGGCCTCAACCACCGCTTTCTCCCTGATCGAGGTCCGCACCCCTGAGCAACTCGCCAGCTGCGATGCCTTGATCATTCCTGGTGGCGAGAGCACCACCATCTCCTTTGTCGCCGCTCAGTCCGGCCTTCTCGAACCTCTCAGAGACTTTGTCAAGTAAGCCACTTTTTTATCCCTAACCTCTCATCCCTCAACAACCCCTCCAACCCCCCACACCCCGCTCTCATGATACTGTTTTCAATGGGTCCTAACAAAACTGGGCAGGGTTCAGAAGCGGCCTGTATGGGGCACTTGCGCCGGCCTCATCCTCCTCTCCGATGAGGCCAACGCCACCAAGAAGGGCGGCCAGGAACTCATCGGTGGACTGGGGGTTCGTGTCCACAGAAACCACTTTGGTCGCCAGATTGAGAGTTTCGAGTCAAACATGGACCTCCCCTTTCTCAGCGGCGAGCCAGATCCTTCCCCCTTCCCTGGCGTCTTCATCCGCGCCCCCGTTGTGGAAGAGGTTCTGCACACAGATGACTCCAGACCGCGAGTGCAGGTCCTCGCCAAGCTTCCCGGCAGACTTGATAAGATGAGGGCAGGCGTGTCACAGGCAAACACCAAGGACGACTCCGGTGACATTGTCGCCGTGAGACAGGGTAATGTTTTGGGAACTAGTTTCCACCCCGAACTAACAAAGGATGCGCGGATACACGTGTGGTGGTTGAAGCAGATCTTGAACAAAGAATAAAAAGAAATAGAAGAGAAAAAAAAGAGATTTACAGATACCTATATAGAAGTAAATTAGACGGCTATGCTAAATCATTTATCATCAATCCAACCCCGACCTCAACCCAATTCCTACCCTAATCTTACTCCAGTCAAGGCTGCCCAACGACTCCGTCATATCCTGGAGGTGGTGACCGCGGTCGACCTGATCCAGATCCCTCAGCACCAGGAAATTGCGGCGTCTCTTGGTCAGATTGAGTCCCTGAGGGTCCCTTGACTTTTATCCCTAGAGCCTTGAATATCTCAGGGTTCCTCATCACGTTAGCCAGATCTGCCGGGGATACGCAACCTCCCAAGCTGACATCCGCGCCATGAGAGCGCAGTGTCTTAATCAACATCACATTGCCTCTGGAGATGGCCTGCATCAACGGGGTTCTGCCCTTCTTGTCTGCCTCATTCGTATTTGCACCGTGCTCAATGAGGGCTTTTGCCTGATCAACCTTGCCTTTGTCCATGGCATACAGCAAAAGGGTCTCCCCACCCTGCATCTTCTTATCCGGCGTCGCGCCGTAATCTAGCAACAGCTTCACCAACTCCGTAGAGCCCGTCTCCATGGCATAGCAAATGGCGTAGACTCCCCAGGCACCATCAGACGCATTCGCGGCGGCGCCGTGGCTGAGGAGGAGCTTCGCTGTCGACAGCTTCTCCGGCACGGGGAGCTTGCTGTCCTTGATTATGGCAACCAGGATTGGGTTGGCGTAGATATCCCGAGCATTTGCATCTGCGCCGTGGTCAAGGAGCATTTTCGCAATTTCCATGCGCCGGTTGTTCAGTGAATCCACTAGGAGAGTATTACCTGTTAGGACACGAGCATTTGCGTTTGCCCCGTAGCTGAGAAGCAGGCGAACCATTTCAATGTTGTCGTTCGAGGCAGCCAAGACCAGCACCGAGTTTCCGTTGATATCCGACGATCCCGCATCTGCTCCATGCTGGAGGAGCATTTTTGTAAGTTCCATGTTGTTCTTCTTGACAGCCAGGGCGATAACTGGCCTTCCGGACAGATTCTTAGTGTGCGCGCTTGCGCCATTGGCGAGAAGAAGCTTGATTCCTCGCATATTCCCGCTTTCAACAACATCGACAAAGTATGGCTGGCCTGTCCAACCTTTCTGATGCACATCAGCGCCCTGGCTGATGAGGAGCTGAGCGACTTCAATGCTTCCAACCGAGGCAGCGAGGAACAAGGGCGGTAGCTTGTTCAAGCTGAATGTTTTGTCTGCTCCAGCAGCTAGCAGGAACTGGACAGCGTCCTCTTTGTTGGCCAAGATGGCACAGCCCAGCGGCGTGTTGCCCTCCCCGTTGCGGCCGTTGATGTTTGCCCCCTGGGCGAGAAAGCCGCTCATTTGTTGAACATCTCCCCTCAATGCCGCCTGGCAAAATGCGGTGGCAAGCGGGTCGGGCTTGGACCAGAGGTTTGCCGTCATAGCTTTGAAGGAGTTTGTGAGCGAGGACATACTCCTAGAAAAGCCCGATGACGACGAGCTTGTTGACGGTCCCGCTACGGGGGGAGCTGGCTGGGGTGGGCTGAGTTGTGATGGGTTGGGCTGGGATAAATTCGAGCTTTGGTTTTCGTATGGCGGTGGTTCAACGTCTTGGCCTGGGAGTGGCCCTTTGCTGCTAGATGCATACACAGCATCCTGACTCGCTGCTGAATGTAGTATTTCTCGTGCTTGCGATGCATGCTGTGATGCCAAATTCACCTGCTCAAGCGTAACTGAGCCTTCGACCGAGTCCATCGCAGCATCCTGGGCGTCTCTGTCCGACCTAGGGGATCACATATTTAGGTCAATTTCTTGTGCAAAACAACATAGGCATTATATATCAGGTTCTCACACACATCGAAAGTAGCTTCACAAAGTAGTCAAATACTTCACAGTACGCATCGAGCGTATGCCCTTGTACGGCCAGAAACCCTTCATCCAGAAAGGGCAAATTATCAGGTTGCAGGCGCATCACCTGTTTGTTCAAGCCAGCCATGGTGCCATCGCATGATCCAAGACACTGGCTCAGGTGAGACTGAAGCCTCACAGAGATGACCCTCGCTCCATGCAGAGTTGCCTCTAGCTGAAGCACTTGGTGGTGGAGCTTCTGGAGCAGAGACGAGAAGGAGGAGAGCTGCGGAATGGAAGCATGGTGAGGATCCAGAGTCCTGATAAGCTCATTCAACTCCTCTGCGCTCGCAAGCGCTCTGTTGGCGAGGGTCGATCCTAGAGATGTGAGCGAGATGACCGAAAACCCGTCCATTATCGGATCGTCGGACTAGTGAGGCTAATTGGCTCGGTGTATTCAGTGAGGATGAGTGGATTGTCGGTTGATCCTGCAAACACTAGAAGTAACCCAGAGCTTTCGGAGGACGAGCCGAAGGGGCCTGGTGAGATATAGATGTCCGCTGCTCCCTCTGCGTAGGGCTGAAGTCAACCTGACAAGGCTGAATATGCGAGCGTCGTAGATGCTTACGCGGTCTCATCTGCGGATCGGCCAAATAGCCGTTGTTTTGGAGCACTTTGTGAGTATGGGCTCCCTCCGCTCCGATGCCTTATCCCCGCGCGCCCGCCAACTGACTGGGGCCGACTCAGGCGACAACTTAAACAGCTGCCTTGGGGATCCCCAGTGGACCCTTTCAGCGGGACTGCCCGTGCATTCACCCCGAAAGCCAAGGGCAATTGGCATAGTAAAGAAAGGCGTTGAGTATAGGAATTTTATTTATTCCTACTTGGGCTGCGAAAATGTTCCTCTGCTGTGGGATTATTCTGTGGGCTATTTCTTTTTTTCTTTTTGGTAACAACAGTTTTCTTGAGTTGGGCGCTTTCTATACTGCCCAGGACCAGGTACCAGATAATAATCAGCAGTTGGGTGCCTTGATTTGTTGGACCCTTGATCAATATTGGATTGTGATAATCGATTTAGCCATTTTCATCCTAGCCAGGCCAGAACTGGTCCCTTTGTGCGAGAAAGACTCGTCATCGCTCACAAGGTTAAGAGTGATGTTTATTTACAAAATCTCCGTTACTACCTCGACTATCCCTCATACAAAGGCTTGTTACCATTTGCCAGCGGCCTCCAAACGGTCTTCAGAGTATGCCTTTCAAGGATGAAGCACGAATATTTGTATACAAACACCACCAACGCGAAACTAAAATGGACCAGGCTAGATATAGTAAGACACTTGACACTGCAGACGCTAGCTGAGTGGTAATAAGAGCAAGATTGAACCACACCGAGCAAAATCGTCCGCACCTTTCTCGTAAACACGCCAGAAGTTTGGGCATATCTACCAGTAATATTCTCCAATCTATTATAGTTTTTTCTGCAATGGTAACTAGGCGATATCTTCCTGCACTCCTTTACATGCGTCATTCCTATATGACGTGATTGTACCTTTCGACCAATGTCCAAAGCATTCATATGGTAGGGCCCTAGGTAGGAGGCCTCATACACGTAAGGATATGATGCATCAACATTCGAACAAATAAGTGACAAATACAATTCGGCATCTCATTCTGATGAATTCAATGTCCAAGACTTTCAACGCCGTCAGCATGCATTGGATGGTCAACATGAGCGCAACGTGGAAGACGCCAAATCTGGAAACTCCAGTTCTCGGCGTTTTCGAAACGAGCCAGAGTTTCAACTCAAAGCAATAGTGGATGAAATACAATTTGATCAATACACGTTGGTTTTCCTAACATATTCCTCCCAACTTCGCTCCATGTAGCTTGAAATTTTTCGAGGTTCAACGCAAACAGGATCGGTAGAACCGGGAGTGATACAGCAGAGACAACAGTACCACTCTCTCCAGAAAATGAAATCCCATGCCCGATTTTCTGGCTGTCACGATTTCAGCCAATGAAGGCTCTGCCCCCAGCATATGTGTCAATGTTGTAGTCCTTCATTTATGTGTTGGTCTTTGACACATTCTTCGCCTGCTCAGGTTTTCCGGTCATGTAGTAGAAGATGGCGCCAATACCCAAGGCTCCAGCTCCATACATCATATACTTGTTCCTATCAATTCGAAGAAACAGAGAAACACAGGTTAGAAGATGGCCCTCTATCAATACTGATCTTGGGTGATAGGTGACCTACCGCTGCGCATCGGGAGTGGGATTTGTCGGATTCCCTCCAGCCGCGCCCTGCCGAACCGGTCGCGAAACATGGAGCCCACGTTGGGCAGCCATCACGCGGCTGCGAATGATCGGCTGGGCGGTCTTGGTTGCTCGAAGCATATCTAGTGTGTTTTTTTGATGATTTCTGATGGTAATTCGGAAAGGCTGCGATTAGGAAATCCGGCGCTGAGAGTTGACACAAATTCACCTGCACCTCAATTTGAGCGAACCGCTCGCTTCATATACCGATTTCTACATCATTAGATCATGGTGCACTCATCCCCAGCATGACCTGATCCCCGCATCTCATTATTCGCTGTGCATACGGGACATCCTTCAGAGTGTCGTCATGGATGTGTCGGCGTACCACATTGATATCCCATCGGTTGCCACTCGACATGAGGAGATGGTGGGAAATGCAACGACACAGCGACCACGGTGGTGAGTAAACGAGCATCAGTTGAATGTGACTCTGGGTGACTCTGGGTCTCTTCTTGCATAATATTAATTGCACGAAACTTGCCTTGACATTTCAGTACTTTACCGATCGATTAATGATTAATCGTAACTGTGACTCGGTGGCACGATGAGAACGCCCATTTAGCGAAATACATGATCACTGATGTCGGATTGCCCCATTCATACCCCCCAAGTATGAACTCTATCTAACACTGTGGAATTATACGTTGGTAAAGGCATCTTTTCGGTATATCATACGACAATATTCCATGTAGGTGCGATTTGTAGTTCGGCACACTTCTCCAACTAGAATACGTCCATCAATATCAATTGCTGTGTTGATGCTAGCCTCGACGACCTGAATGTCACGAATGGCTCGCAATTTCGCTCTTCTTATCTACGCAGTTTATGAGAGTTTATCAGGGTTGGCAAAGCTTTTTTTCGCAACTTATACGTGAGCATTTCATAGAAGTGTTTTGCATGCCCTTGGCGATGGTGAGGCCCCAGGCAAGTAGGGACTTATATTGGCTAAGCTATAATTTGCTTGGGAACCGATGTATGTTGTCAGCACATCTGCCTACTCGAAAGCAGGATGCTATCAAAATAACAGCTGTTTTTGATCGGAAATATACCGTCATTGCATCTGCCCTGAATATCAGTATACATGTGTTCCGTGCTCTTTGCATCTTGCTAGTTGCAATCGGCTAACATCTAGTGTCACCTCACCATACCACTCCATCTCAAACTATTTTGACGAACCATCCATTCAGTAGTTGGGTCCAGATCTAATCTATGTGATATTCCCAATAGGTCGAATCAGAAATCGCATCGCATATTTTTAGCCAACCCCTGAATCCCACCGACAATATCCACAGGTTTCTTGTCTCCCCACCTCAAGGCACATACACAATGGTTTGATACGTGTAACATACAGTAGGGAATCCAGCATCAAGACGTACAGCAATACGTAAATACTCTAGAGAAAAAACCTCTCCGCCTCCTCACGTACTTTCTCTTGATAAATTTATACTCATAATTTTTACCTACGTTAATAAATAGTGTTCTAGTACACTCTAAAATGCCTAGCTGGTCGTAGCTACGGAGTCTGCAGAAGAATCGTGAAAGGAGTTCGCGAACGCAGATTCGCAAGGGCAACACTACAACTCAGGAAAGAAAAAGACACAGGCCAATCGAACAAGTTACAATTATAGAGGCTGGCTACAGGCAAGTACCAATCAATGGGCAGAACGATGAGAATACCATAGCGCTCAGTGTAGCGTCTATCTATTGACCGAACCAACTCAAATATAACCCATTAAATATGGCATCTTTATCTTAGTAATGGTATAACGGCATAGAAGGCCTTCTAGACCAGATAATAGACCGAGTGCCCAGTGAGACACGTCCAGCAATGATCCTGGTTTCATAATTATGCATACTACCCCTCGTCCATACATAATAAGGGCGAAGTTCTATGACCCATCCCCCTTATATTTGGGTTTCCAGTCATGGAACCGTACGAAATCCAAGTACATGAAGTATCTACCGCCAGAACAAACCAAACTAACCTCTAGAACCTAACACAACGCTGTGGATTCCAGCCCAGAGCTAGGAGGTTATATTGAGCCGGCGATGATCCAGTTGGACTGGTTGGGCCTCCACAATCTAGACTGCCACCACGTGCGGATCACTTGTTGAGAGATGAATATGAAACACTATAGAGCATAATAATTAAACATGTAAAGTACGTACGCAGTCTATTCAAAACCATGTACTGGCACATTCGCCAAGCGATCCGTGCGGGCAGCCACTAGTTGCGACTTTATTTGGAGTTGGGAAGTTTTAGTCTTGACTTCAAAAATGTCCATAGATATACTCAGAGGTCCTGTTGACCGTTAGATAGTTCTATTACTCTACTTTAGTTCATCTTCTGTCGCACACTATCTTTTTCTACTCTCCCTCTGGAAGCTTTGTGCCAAAAATACTGGCCTGTTGCACGGCCAAGCGGGAATTCAATTCTCTTCACACAACTCTCGTGTCGCTCCCGTGCATCACTCACAGACATACCCAATGGGATTGTAAATAGGAAAAGGGCCGTTTTTGTAAACCTCTCGATGCAAGTTTTTAATTATTATCCAGGCTCCCTACATATCATGCATAAACCCCCGAGTAACGGCCGCCTAGACACATGCATTCATCCCTGCTGGCATATTGAGGATCTGCACCTGCTCTAAGAAAGCAGGGCTATATGTCTCAGGCACCGAGACCAGAGGCACAGCAGTTGCTTTTGAGAGTGGGCTCGGAAAAGGGTCAATCCGATGATTTATTAGTTTAGTTTACATTATTTTTCTCCCGTGGGATGGAATACTGTTTCTTGGTATCGATATCCTGTAACTCCCTATACGCCACATCCATCCTGCCGCCTTGAGACCTACTCTCACACCTTTCGTTTCTTTTGTTTTTTTCGGTCTATTTTCTTTCTTTTTAGTCTCACAGTTTATTCGTAACCTCACACAATTTATCCTAGCTAAACCTACTGGCAGCCGTTTTCCCCCCCACTTCTCGCTCAACCAGACAGTGAAGGCTATCCCAACTCTCACTGATTCACCTCCGTCCCACAACCACAGGAATCTTGCTCATTTAATCCCGGGACAGGCAAAAGCCAACACGGTGTCCAATGTATCTGATCTATCCAAACTGTAGTCCACAGACTCGCAAGGGGTAGATGATAGGATAGGTCGTCCATATGCATCCAAGGGCAACTGTCAAGCGGCCAAGCCAAACCATCCTAGTGCTTAAGTTTAAACAATCCCACAGAACTACACCACGCCTCCCAGCCAGGCTTTTGAGGAGACGCCGGTCACAAATTACCTACCTGACGCACGGCTTCTCCGACTAGTTACATCACAAGGTGAAAATTTCAAGGTATTCAGATGCTCTTTGACAAAAATGGTATTTCTCAACATTTGCTTTTATGTAATCTGTAAATCAATTGTCAGGAGTAGCGCCACAACCGCCAGCGCCCAATAATCCGGGCGAACTCCACCAGTGCCACAGACTTCGGCCCTTTCCTCGATCATCACTGAATCATAGCATGTCGGGAGTACTCAGGTTGGTCGTGCTTGGCTTTCTTATTTTTATTTTTATTTTTATTTCTTACTTTATTTTTCGATTTTCGAGATCTGCGCTTGGATACGCACAGCGTCCTTGCGAGAAGGTTCCATAATGGCTGCCAAGTTCAGCTTTGTATAAAAGGTTGATGTCTTAGCATTGTCAGTCGCGACGAGTCCCAGCTTCCTGCAAGCACAACCACAACACGGCGACGGCTCAGGATACGTCTCTCTGTCTGTATTTGCCCAATCTTCACCCTAGTTGTGGGATAAACATAAATTTCCATATCCCCCGGAGGGTTGAGATTTGATCAGTACAAGTTACCCTTCCCGCGAACTGAGACAGATTGAGAACAATGCTTGGGAAAAGGTAGTTGTTTTTTCTTATCTGCGAGCCTCTCTCTACTTTCTATCTCTTCATCCTCAAGTATCATCTTGTGCAACTAACAGGGACTTGCGTTTAGGTCAATCAAGATCAATGGCGCCGACTGTGGTCTTGAGGCCCTTATCTTGGGCATCATGACATCGCTGGGAGGATTTTTATTCGGCTACGACACCGGCCAGATTTCAGGCATCATCCTGTTCCGAGATTTTGTCGATCGATTTGCTCAAACACAAGCCGATGGCACCAAACGGTGGACTCCAATCATCCAGTCCCTTGTCGTCTCTCTCATCAGCATCGGCTGCTTGATCGGATCGTTGTCCGGGGCTTAGTATGTTTTTCTGGATTGAGGATACTCTCCTACGCCACGGCATGGTCACTAACTTACTCTCTAGCACCGCGGATTGGTGGGGTCGTCGCAAGAGCTTGACGTTTGGAGTCTTGGTGTTTGTTATTGGTAATGCCATCCAGATTGCGGCGTCACGTTCCTGGGTTCATATGATGATGGGCCGCTTCGTTGCTGGCCTTGGTGTTGGTAACCTCTCCGTTGGCGTTCCCATGTTTCAGTCTGAGTGTTCGCCGCGAGAAATTCGAGGTGCCGTGGTAGCATCATACCAGCTCATGATCACCGTGGGCATCTTGGTCTCCAACCTCGTCAACTTTGGTGTGCGAGAGATTCAAGACTCGTCGGCATCCTGGCGCATTGTTATTAGCCTAGGCATTGCATTTTCTCTTCCGCTAGGATTTGGTATTCTATTCGTTCCTGAGTCTCCACGATGGCTTGCAAGCAGGGGTAATTGGGAGGCGTCGCGGATCTCTCTGGCCCGACTCCGTGGAATGAAGGACGATCCTCACAACTCTTTGGTTGAAGACGATCTCAACGAGATGAAGGAAAAACTCGAACGTGAACGTCAAGCAGGGCAAGGAACATGGTTCGAATGCTTCGACTCCAAGACTGGTGTTCCGAGACTGGTTTATCGTACACTGTTGGGCATGGGAATCCAGTTTCTCCAACAATGGACTGGCGTCAATTATTTCTTCTACTACGGTGCAACAATATTCTCGTCTGCTGGTGTTGACGACCCTATCTTGACACAACTAATATTGGGTGCTGTCAACGTATTCATGACCTTTTACGGATTGTACGTGGTTGAGAAGTATGGCCGTCGGAACCCGCTCTATCTGGGAGCACTGTGGCAAGCTGCTTGGCTTCTCATCTTCGCGAGTGTCGGCACTGCCATCAATCCTGAGGACAACCATGCAGTTGGAATTGTCATGATTGTGGCAGCATGCATGTTTATTGCGTCTTTTGCTGGGACATGGGGACCTATTGCATGGGTCGTCATTGGCGAGACATTTCCTCTTCGAACTCGCGCCAAGCAGGCGTCTCTTGCCACCGCCAGCAACTGGCTCGGAAATTGTTAGTGCCCTCATCCTATTATTGTCTTCATCGCTAACTAACTCGTCAGTCATGATCGGGTTCCTAACCCCGCTTGCGGATGACGGTATCTCTTACGCGTACGGATTCGTCTTTGTCGGCACCAACCTAGCAGCAGCTGCTCTGGTCTACTTCTTCCTCTACGAGTCCCGCACGCTCAGCCTAGAGAACGTCGACCTCATGTACAGCCAACCAGACCTCAAGCCATGGACAAGCTCTCAGTGGGTTCCTCCTGGCTACGTCACGCGGGAAGAGAGAGAAGATGCTCAGTTGAGACGAATGAGCCAAGCGAGTGCAGACCATGGCGGCGCTGTCGAGAAGCAGGGGAGTAGCGACGGCTCTGTTGCAGGTATGCATCACGAACCTTTGTAGGACTATGAAGATATGATGAATATGTGCTATTCAAGGTGTACATTATGTTTATGACAGCATTCTTATCGATATTCATAACCTTTTTAAGGGTGCTGATTCCTCACAAATCATTTTAGAACTCATACCACCGTCGCTGAGTAGGACATCGACTTGGATATCGAGTATTGCCTACCTACCTAGCTTGCTTTGTGTACAGTAAGATTACTTTGGTCTGCTTCTACAGAAGATTTCTGTTTGCGAATTGGTAGAACATCTTGAGGCAATATTAATTGTGACATTGTAAATCCATGACCGAGCAGTTGGGCTGTCAGAGCATGGACAGACCAATAGGGTTGCGCGAAGTACTAACTGAGGAATGTGATAGCGAACTTCTAGATATCTATCTACGTACTTGCAAACCAAACATGGTGATTCCGTGCTCCTTCTCCTCTCTTGTTATACTGCATTATAATACGTTTTACGGGCGAAAATTGCGGAAACCATGCGCCTGCGACTTCTACAGGGTAGCAGAATTGGCCTGTTGAACCCAATATCTATGAAGCTGCCAATACCTACAGCTGTATATAGAATATAGAGGCTGCGGTTTATCCTAATGGGAAGATGTCAATTCCTGTAGCTAGCCGTGAATTTCCTCACAGAAATAGACCCCCCTATTCGCTCAGGTCAACTCTAGAGCCGGCTTGCTAGCCTGCTTACATGGCCCACACTCTTTTAGCCAATATGGCATTGCTGCCTGGAGTTTCGACTCCAAACACACTACAAACTACAAAAATAACACGGACCAGGAGACAAGATCAGCAATATCGTCGTGGTTTATTGGTTCTGTCAAGGTCTGCTAGCAACCTTATACCAATGCTGTATATCGGCAATAAGCAGCAATGGGGAAATGCGCGCACGCGAAACTGTACACCGACTGCAGCCCAGTGGCAGCTGGGGCTGGCTTCAGGCGCCCGTCGATGGAGAAACGCATAGCGGCAACAACGCTTTCTGGAAGACAGCCAAGCGCAGATGCTGCAAGTCATCAAGAGACCCTGGCTGATCCTTGGACTTTTCCTGCGCCTTTGGTATTGCCTGATGATGACTTGGCGCTGGATCCCCAGTATCCTCCCCAGAGCTTCAAGTCCTGGCTTTCGTACAACAAAAAGATGCCTGTGGCAGAGGAGAGGAAAGCTATTTATGTTGTTGCAACTCCGCAGGTAATGCCTGATGTTAGGGCATTGATGAAAGATTGGGAGATTCCAAAAGGGTTTGCCATCTCACCTACGTTACCACAGGGGATCGCTTCGCCTCGTATGGACGACGTCTGCGAGTACCTTGGGGCGTTCTATCATGGGATGGATATAAAAAAGCATGAGGGGATATTCAAATGGCAAAAATGGGACTCTGAGCCTTCCAAGAAAGGACCAAAGCGTCTCGGTCTCGCAACACCAAAACCGTCGGAAGAGCTGATCGGCGTCAGGTTTCGACCCTCGCCCGATGGGATCGCCAGGATGCAAGTTAATCTGAATGATATACTGGATGCCTTGATTGACCGAGTCCCGATTGATGCGTATGCAATAGTCATGCTCTGCGACTACGACCTATATGAAGACGACGACGACGACTTCTGCTGCGGCCGAGCATACGGAGAAAGCCGAATCGCCATTGTCTCCTCCTTCAGATACACTCCTTTACTGGATTCCTACTCAGGAATCCAACTGGACCACATGTGGCCGGCGTCACACTGCAAACGCTATGTTGATAGAGTGTGCAGCCAAGACAAACGATGGCCCGAAAAGAGCAAAACACCGAACGCCCTGCCAACACCACCAAATGCTACCCTCGTCGCAGCCGCAAACGCCTACCGACAAGTCCCACTAGCAAAGACCCGAGACGAGCTCGCTGGCCTATGGTTTTCTCGCGTTGCTCGCACTGCCTCCCATGAGCTCGGCCACTGCCTGGGCATGGATCACTGCGTTTACTACGCGTGCGTCATGCAAGGCACCGCAGACATGATAGAGGATGTTAGACAGCCTCCATATTTGTGTCCTATTTGCCTCAGCAAGCTATCTTGGGCGCTCTCTGGATTGATTGAAGTTGGAACGGCCACAGAGGCGCGGACGGAGTATGTCAAGCAGCGGTACGAAGCAATAGAGAAATTTTGCGCGAACTGGCAACATGTTTCGATGTTTGCAGCGTATCAAGTTTGGGTCGAGAAAAGATTGGAACAAGATATTATTGCGTAAGAGAGCTGAAACTGGGTAAATAAAACATATATTGACGAAGTACACATCAGAGTGGTGGTACGCGATTGGGACGTGATCGTTTGAGCCTATCTTATCGTTTGCATGGAATACAAACAAACCACCGTTGCAAGCGTAAGTTGTTGGCAATGATTCAAACGCAGGAAACAGCCAATTTAATTGAATCATTCACATTTATTTACTCATGCGCTCCTTCCCTTCCAGATCTGATATTTGCGGGTGCCAATCTCAGTAGGTTCCTCTTTCTATACCCATCTTCAGATCGTTTTTGTTTGTAGCACCTACAAGCCAAATCTAACGACTCATCGACAAACAAAATACAAAAACGTGAAAAGAATTTCGTGCCGATGCCTGGACACGCAGTCCCAAGACTCCCGTCCGCGACTTCTGGGGCCCCTCCATGCTCAAACCCAAGCTGTGGACGAGTTTTGCCAGTCGAGAACCTTGACGAGCGATGTCGCAAATGCCAATCCGCATACTGTTCGCGAGGCTGCCGCATATCTAATAAAAGGATGCACAAGAAAATTTGCACACAACTCTCAAAGGGTGTCAACTACTCTGCAAATCCGGCAAGGGATAAGGGCAGGTGGAAGTCTGCTCCGGCTTCGAGCGAATGGAGTCCTCCCAAGGGACTTGAGCAGAAAACATCAGTTCCATTCACCAAACTACAAAAGAGAGTGTGGTTGCACCATCGATGCAAAGTAGATATTTATCGTATCATCATTGACGCATATCGCCTTCGAATGGATGACGACGCCGTAGTCGACAAAAACATCAACTCTGAGAGTGTCTATGGCGGTCATCTCACAGGCATCCCGGCGTTCCGTGACTTCATCGACCTAGCTCGCAGCAGAGAAGGCCTTCTACCAGTATGGTGGAGAGATAAAAATAGAGTCGAATGTGAGGCCATGGCCCTGCGGACAGATGAAGCAAACTGGCACCGACTCCGAGTGAAGCTCGACGAGGATCTCATCAAGGAACACTACGGAGACGAGACTTTCCCAGCGCAGCTTCGCATCTTTGCGGAATTTGTGTATAAAACAGCAGTTGGGGGGAAGTCGACTTATCGAATAATGAAGGAGATGGCATTTGCAGAGCGTCTGTCGCATAGTTTTGTTACTGGCTGAAGGGTTGGTGTTCGTTGGTTGGTCGATATTCAAAAGTTGTTACAAAGGTATTTTACTCATGCCTAAATCGATATTGTTTCCAGCCAGTCGTTCACTATTACTCCGAAAGGATAAATTTCAGCTTGGAACTGCCGGAACCATCAAGATTTACGATACGTTGCAAATACAAGAAGTCGGTGGTGTTCATGGTTCCCTTGTATTGAGTCAAGTAAGAATGGGATCGAGTAAACAATGCCATCGAGTTCAATCACGTTCTTATACTATTGACAGCATCATGTAAGCAGGTTAGTATCGAGCCGCTTGAGGTCCCTTGTCTAATACCAGCTAGTCGTGTAGGTATAGGTCCTTGATACAGAAACTCGATAGAAGGCACGTACTAGGTGGCTAGGAGGATATACTAGGCCTCTTCTTTTTTCAAGTGCCCCCATTCCTTCCTCTCCTTTCTACCTATGTTTCGATATACTGCTTCAGGTTCCCTTTACATTCCACGTAATACAAGACCTAGAGTTTGACACAGATAATGGAGGCATAAAACTTAGAATACCTACTTATAGGCCGTCTACTCAGGCTAGAATAGGAAACGCACTGCGTGAGATATGAAACAATAATCAGGTGTCCCGAAATAATTACTTCACCTAAACGAAGCAGAACGTCCTCCCTCCAAGCCAGTCCAGATGGTTTCTAATGACCTACAGCCGGTATTTGATATCTCCGAAAGCTCTAGAACGGGAGTCCAGTATTTTGCACATGAAGGGTAGCCGTAAACAAATGGGACGCAGCCATGCCATTGCGCATGCCTATATGAGTTAGTGATAGTACATTTCATTGATTGTCACGGTTACGGTCAATACCCAAACCACATCTTGGCCTAGTGGCCTTTCATTGATTAGCGACATGTCGGACAGCGGTATAGATATCTAGGAGCTTTTTCAAAATTGATCTGCTATAAGTCGACCTCTGTATGTGCCAATTCGCCGATAAACTGTTATGCAAGGCGACTTTGGTTGTACTGAACGGGTTCATGTTACTCTGCGCCAAGTACAGTTTACAGCCTGCTCAGACCCCACCTGGGTACTCTACCAACGATGAAGCCTGTATTCTGTACAACCAAGACGACTCTTTCGATCATGCGACAACCATTTCCCCGTCTTTATTGGATTAATTGTCCTAGAATTCATCTCTAGCGGCTGGAAATGCGTGCGCTGCCGCGATGGATATACGTATTCCGTGGCATTAATCCTTTGCACAATCGGCATAACGTGCAGATTCACTCTAGGCAGGTGCCGAAAATCAGCGGAGCCCGCGGCGATGTCGGCACCTTCCTTCCAGATGTCTCGGGGCGAAGCAGTCATCCTATGCCCATCATATTCCCCCGCCTGACAAATTCCCTCCCCCCCCCTCTCTCTCTCAATCATCTCCTCTGAATCATTCCTCCATCTTGATCAGGTTTCTTGGGCCTTCATGCGTTGCCAAGTTTGCTGATTGATCATGGCATTGAAATATCTTCCCTTGCTTGCCAGCGTTGCTACCGTCTCCGCCTTCGTATCGGCACCCTTCGGCCAGAAGCCACTCGGCCCGGACTCCACAGATCATGCCCTCGGCCAATTCACTTGCGAGCTGCCTCCCGTGCTCGTCCCGAGCGGTGACGGACTGCCGTCTGGAGATAGCCTCTTTTCATCTCACGAAGCGCTTCTCAAACAAGTAGAGCGACACCAAGCCATTGTGCGGGTGCCTTCAATATGCTTCGATGATCTCGGTGACGTGGACAAAGATGAGCGCTGGGGACCTTTCCATGATTTGCACGATACATTGGCAGCGACTTATCCTACCATGTAAATTGACTACGACCCTAATGATGACGGCCAAAGAATAATTGAACTGACTAAAACCCAAGATATAAACGCGCAAAAGTGGAAAAGGTCAACACCCTTGGCCTAGTCTACACCATCCAAGGCTCTGACACGTCTCTCAAACCCCTCCTCCTCGCAGCCCACCAGGACGTAGTCCCTGTTGCAGATGCCTCAACGTGGACATACCCGCCATTCGATGCCTACTGGGATGGCGAGTGGCTGTGGGGGCGAGGGTCTTCTGACGACAAAAACAGTTTGACTGCACTCATGTCCGCCGTCGAGGCGCTCCTCTCCCACCCGAATTGGGTGCCTACCCGCACCATCATCCTGGCGTTTGGATTCGACGAGGAGTGCTCAGGATACAGAGGTGCGGTTAAGATCAACGACCTCCTGACTGAAAGATACGGTGACAATGGTATTGGCCTAATCCTTGATGAAGGGGGGTTGGGCATGCAGCTCCTCGGTGATACGTTATATGTACTCCCAGCTGTCATGGAGAAGGGCCACGTCGACATCTGGGCCGAGCTCCAGGTTATGGGAGGTCACAGTTCAATACCCTCCCCGCACACCGGCATCGGCATCGCCGCAGAGATGATCACTGCACTTGAGGCTCGCCCTTACAAGCCCCAGGTGTTGAAGGATAGTCCCGTATACAATCACCTTGTGTGCGTTGCGCGTTACTCGTCAAAGGAGGCACCCAAGATTACAGAGTTGTTGGAAAAGGGTGACCTGGAACGTCTCACCTCCGTATTTGCCGACATCAGTGGTGCATCACGATATATGGTCCAGACCTCACAGGCCATCGATGTCATCTCGGGCGGGGCGAAGATCAATGCGATGCCCGAGGTAGTGAAAATTGGCATCAACTACCGCGTTGCTCCTCAAGATTCCATTCCCAAGGTTCAAGACACGCTTGTCAAAAATATTGATTCAGTCATTCAAAAGTATAACCTCACAGTCAAGGCTTTCGTAGGGGACAAGGAATACGAGGCATACCGATCTGAGCATGCGTCAACTTCTCCCAACACGAACACGGCCGATTTCGACTACAACGGAGTGCTTGTGCTGAAATCTCATGAGGGATCTGATGTCACTCCCATCTCCCCAACTAGTGGGCCCATCTGGGATATCTTCTCGGGCACAATCCAACATGCATTCGCCTTTGAAGGCGGGAAGGTCGTTCCCGTGGGTGAAATTATGAACGGCAACACAGATACTAGGCACTATCTGAGTAAGATTAACTCCTCCTGCATTGACCATCCCGTGGCCAGCGAAGTGTCAAAATTTGAGGCTGACAGTGAACCCCCACAGATCTCTCGCGGCACATTTATCGATTCACCCCTACCCAGCAACGTGGTGATGAAAACATCCATACCGTTGATGAGCGGATAAGAATGGACTCTCATCTCAATATGGTCAAGTTCTACTATGATTTGGTTCGTAATTTCGATGCTGCAGATGTTTGAAACGAGAAGCACAGTAGAGCAGGGGTGAATATCAGCCTCCCACGAGACAAGCTTACGTCGTGTCCCGAGCATATATCAACAATCTCGGCTCTGACACGGCTGTCTCGTCCTCAACGAATGACAAGGCTGTGACAAGCCTAAATCATGGATCATCCTGATAATCAAGTCCAAGTCTGAGCTAGATCAAAAGTCTCATCTGATGATGGCCTTGTTCACGATGAATGGCCGTGACGAAAGAAGGACTTTTGGCTATCGTACCATTGTTGAGCTCACTGACGCCGGAATGTTTGGTTTTTTTTTATATCACCTCATAGTTGTTTTTTTGACGCTTCCAACTTGTCAGAATAACCTGATTTTCTCTTTTGAGGCGGGTGCCCATTTGGCGCTGTCATGATTTTGAAGCTGGTGACCCCCACGCGTTTTTCTCCGCCTCCTCCCTCCGAACCGAAAATTCCGGGTTGCTCCTTTTCATCAGCCTCTCCACAGTATTTCTCCTCTTCTCTCCCCCAATCTTCTTCGCCAAGTGCCGGCCTCTGTAAAAAAGCCCCACGGTTCGTCGAATCAGCGCTGTCGATAGCGGAACTCCGCCCCCATCGTGGCCCCTCTGACGCCCCTCCCCCAAACTTCCCAGGATTTGGGTCATGGGTTTGAGGAACAGGGGACCGCAGCATTTTCGTGTGAGAAAAACATCCATGTCGAGTGCATATGTGCAATGAAGAAGCGCATCATGGGGTCCCAAATATATTAGAAAAATCACTCGGGCTGGGAAAAAGAAAAGAAAAAAGAGAGAAAATAAACCACGGAAAGGGGGTTCTATTTTTGTGGCCGGTTGAGGTAGACGGACGCATCTTGGGCCACGAATGGAAGATCCCTGGTCACCGGGTCCTCCAAGCTTACTCCTGAACTGCCCGAGGGTCAGATGGGGTTTGTTCTACGCCTCTTTCAAGATGCCATGTGTTCTAATTCATGTCCTTTTGCTCACTGTAACTGTCGAAAGAATGTGGACCTCCTCATACTCTAAGGTAGTACTTTACGACTTGAAGCCGAAAACATGTGAGATTCTCAAAGGTAAGATGGAGACTCGGCATTATTCGTTTGTTTTCATAACCCGCCGTACGACCACAACTTTCATTTATGGCATTGCAACGTTTGATCGAGATCACATCGCAGGGTAGAAAAATTAAGATTTAGCTTGCCAAACCGTTCTCTCATACGCCTTGTGGGATATGTCGTCGTTGAAGTGAGCTATATTGCTACCCTTGAGTTCTTTCTCGCTCCGGCTCCTTACGGCCCATCTGACTTGACTCAATCATACTATGTTAATAGAGAAAAAGAAAAGGGCCCCTCCAATGTCTGTCCTGTCACTGAATGCGGGGTGGTATCCATAACGCAGGCGCTCAGACGACACTTGACTCCCGAGGCATCGTCTGTATGACCATGCACAATGTAGGTTTTTGAACCAACACCTCCACTCCATCCATCCGTACCCGGAGCAAACTCCGATCTTCAACCACTCAACTTCGCCAACATAAACAAAAAAGAAGCATGGCATACAACCCCTCATCCCTGCGCCACACCCGACATGTCAAAGGCTAGAATAGGCAACACACTGCGTGACAGGTGAGACGATCATCAGGCGCAACCTGTCCTCCCGGCCGAGCTTTTTTGGGGCTCCACCGTTCCCAAAAGACCCAACCCAACTTTGGCGCCCAGGAAAGCCCAACCCAAGCCTGGGGTAAAGAGGAAGAGGAGGGGGGGAGGGGAAGGGGAAAATCAATACTGAAATGGAGGGCCGGATAATTTTTCCTTGGCCATGATGGCTTGCATTGTTGTTTCTTGCGGGGAATCCTAGTTTTGATGGGGTAAGAACACTCCCGCGGACTTCAATATTGTTGACACATAATATTATTCTTGCCATTGGCATTGATGAACTTGTATTTCGTCTTCGTTTCATTTCATGGTTCTATTGTACAGATGATAGCAATCTAGCCGAATCAGAACATAAAAAACAGTCATGTTTATGCCCATAAAATAATAACACCAGACGCCCGACTTTTTTTTTGGTCTCCACAGCCCCGTCTCCCTCTTTGCCATTCCTGGAGGCATCAATAGCCATTACCTCATCCACGATTGGAGGATGCTACTGTACTTTGCTCCTCTATTAGTGCCTCTTTTGGCCTTGCATATCCCAGGCTTTAGTTCCCTGTCTTGTCTATTGGCCCCCCTGTCGTTATAGTTGTACTTGTACTTGTTCATAGAGTGGCCTCGAGGTCCATGGATTCCTGAAAGCCTCGAACAATGACGTCCAACTCTTTTTGCGAGGGTACAACGCATGGTTTGCGTGGTTCGCCACCGTAGCCTGCAAAGTGGCCCAGCGCAGCCTTCACGCCGACGAAACCCGTCTTGATGGCTGTCCAGTCTGCCTTGGCCACGAGAGCCTGCAAGTGCCGGGCCTCGCGCCACTGACCCTCGTCAGCCAGCTCCATGATGCGGACACACGCTTTAGGGCATAAGTTGGCCAGTCCAGAGATGGTTCCGTTGGCGCCAACGGCATGGCCCTGCAAGATGAAGTCGGCGCTGCCACCGCCCACAAAGAAGCCCTGCGGGCAGTCCGCCACGATGCGAGCTAGCTTGCCCGTGTTACCGCACGTGAGCTTGACACCAACGACGTTGGGATGCTTGGCGATGGCCAGGATGGTATCGGAGCTGAGATCGCGCCCTGCTGCAGCACCAGGGAAGTTGTACACGAGCAGCGGGATCGGGCTGTTCTCGGCCACGTCGTAGAAGTGTTGCACGATTAGCTCGTCGGGGAGAAGGCCGCCGTAGTAGCTGGGAGGCAGAACCAGAGCGTGAGTGGCGCCAGCTCTACCGGCATCAACGCATAGTTGGGTTGTTTCCCTGGTGCTCTGGGCGCCACAGCCGGCGATCAGAGGGATTCTCCTGCCCTCGGCCTCGTGCTGGATGGCATCTCGAGCAATTCTAATGATGGAGGTGCGCTCATCGTGGGACAGGTGGGCACACTCGCCGTTGGAACCATGGACGACGATGCCAGCGACTCCGGTGCTGAGAAGTCTGATGATATGCTTTTCTAGAGAGGCAGCATCAACCTCGTCATCGGCGTTGAAGAAGGCAAGTGTAGGAACGTACACGCCGTCAGCGAGCCGTATTTCTTTTGCTTTGGCAGAGCCCATTGTAGTAGGGTTAAAGATGGCGGCTGGCATATGGAAGAAGTGTAGATAAAAGTGTGTATGTGCGTGTGTGTGAGGTGATCTCGTGTAAGTGGTTTTGGTGGAAGGAAGTAGTTTGTCGTTTTCGACTTCCGATGTTACAATAAGACACGGAGAATGTAGATGCAGTGCAAAATACAACAGAAAGAAGATATCTGATAGTAATGACAGAAAGAGCAACTCTAGCTGCTGGAGACGGCAGGCTTTTATACTTTTTCCTCAAGTCAGCTCCCTCACAGGGGGAGGCGCCGTGTCATGAGGCTTCGCCGTCCTACTGCGTACGTACAAGCTCTCCCTCCAAGACCCCAGCGCTATGCCTCCTCCGTACGAAGTACTAGAGTAAACGACGGTGCTTACACCAAGCAGGGCGTGGGGGTTAGTTCAGCCAAAGCTGGGGTCAGGAGTCTAAGGCTGTTCAATCTACGGATCTAGTGGGTCTCCGGCCGAGAGAGCCCGATGCGAGAGCGGGTACGGAAGACGGTTGGCCTGAGATGAAAGACAGAGAGAGAGAGTAAAAGTCAGGCTGTGACGCAGAGGGAGAGGGGAAAAAAAGAGCAGTGTCAGCATTATCGTACAGCACTCCATAACAACAAGGATTCCGGGTCATGATTTTCCGTGGGGGTTTTGCACTTCAGAGAAAGAATGGGCAAATGCAGACATGGCCTGCTTACATGGGTTGAAAGAGAAGAGGTCGAGAACAGAGCCACACAAAGTGGTGCGCAAAGCAAGGAGTCCCAAAGCTGCACAGCTTGCAAGAAACCTTTCAAGGGAGGCTCGGAGACAAATCGTTGGAGGGCGCCACCGACTTGTTTTGGGAGCTTCTGTCGCTGGTGGTGAGCACACCACAAAGCCCCGAAGCAGGTACCAGCTTCGGCAATCTTGGGTCGTCTGATGGTAATGTTGAGCATGAACTTGAATCGGATTGGCCAGTGGTGGGTATACTGTGACAAACCACTTGACACCCATTTAGGGAATTCAACATCCATATGAAGTAAAGAGCTGCGCCGTGGACAGATCAAAGCGAGAGGCGCACATTTGCCCTAGTCTCTGATCATCTTACCAAAATTAGGCTAGGTAACCAAGAAGGCAGCATCTCAAGCTGCAAGAGAGGCAAGAAAAAAAGGAGGCGACAAAAAGGCACTGGAACCCCCACGTCTCCCTTCGCCTCCTGCTGGGATGATATCGTAAACTCTTAGGGGGAAAAAATGATGAGCCAGCATCTTTCCTCAAGCATCCAATAGCCTTGACGAATTGAGAGGTCGGGTGTGTACCTTTGCCGACCTTGGCGGCAAGCCTGGTGTAACCTGGAGCCGAGGAAAACAGCTGGGTTTGACTTTAGCGCGTCCAGGAGCTTGGGTCAGCCAGCCAGGTTATTGGGACGACCCTGGTTGGTCGGAGCAAAAGAGTGAGGGAACATTTCAAGTCTGAAGTAGAGAAGAAGATAAGTACTGGAACTACTTGGGGATTCAAAGCGTGGGGGGCTAGCAGAAGAAGGAAGAGTAGGAAGAAGGTCATGATACGATTATAGGCGAACCATGTATTCGTTACCGGACAAGAACGACATATGTATAACACTACTCTGCTGACCGGCTTACACAAGGAAACGGGGTGTTTTCTTTGGGGGGGAAGGGGGGGCTCTGCACGACAGGAAGCGCTGTGCTGCATCAATATGCGGACAGACAATGACGAAGATGGCCAAGTTTGTTGCTGCTTCGCCACCTTGGCCTGAACAACATCTGCACGAATGAGCAACAAAGGAAGAGGGACGACTGAAGAGGAGGGGGAGTGGAGGAGGGAGCCTTGTGGTCGCCTGTGAGTCTATGAGGGGCAACACAACCTCAATGCGGCACCACCTGGGAATTGGGGATAGCGCTGGACAGGACAAGCTGTGCTACGCAAGGTTGGGTGGCTAAGCCAAACACTAGCCAAGACTCCCCAAGGATCTTCAGGACACAGTATTTAGCATTCTTCTAATTGATCAATCGGAAATGATCCAAAAGCGATGATTGCATTGGCTAGTAGGTAGTCTATTGCTCCCATCTGCTGGAGATGGTTAGGGGAGATTGGAGGAGGGTGCCCTGGTTGATCGCTAACGAGCACTTTGTCACCCTCCCTCCCTGTGCCTCCCTATCTCCAACCAAAAACTCCCTGTCCTTGAAACAAATGCTCCCCCGGGTTTTAGTACAGAGCGGATAGCGCAGGCTCGTTTTCTCACGTGCCACTACCGCGTGGGGGTTCCCCCGGTCCTCTTGTCGCGTTAGTGGGCTCAGAGCCAGCCGAAGTCTGGTGATGGGGAAATGTAAACACGAACGATGTTTGCATGTCCGGTAAAATTAGCTGAAGCCAACATCCGGCCGGCGGTCAAGGACGGTTGAAACAGATTCGCGTGGTTTGAAGATGCGAGAAGAAATATTGGCGATTTGATGGTCAGGTGATGGTCTCACTGTCGTATGTCTCACTGATCTTTCAGCAGACATGTCCACTGTCCAAAATGTCGGTCTGATGAAAAAGTATACACGGCTTCATCAATGCCCACATAAGTTGCAGTCTCAAATCAATCAGATGTTCAATTGCGGTATTAACACTAGCAGGAAGTAAACATAACCATGGTAAACAGAAACATCAAGGCATTCCTGGTTAGATTGCCCATCCAACCATGCCTCTATAAGGGCACGGTTCCCATTCCCCCAGAGCCCCAGCCCCTCTGCCCCCTCCCCTCCCCTTACTGAGCTAAACCCGCCCACCAAGTCGGGTCTTCCACAGCAAATACCCGGCGTACCCCGCAACCCCAGTGACTGCCAACCTCCCGATGGCGTTCAGTAGATTGCTGTTAGCTCTCTCTGTGCTCTTGGTCAAGAGTCCTGATCCCCTTGCTTTGAAGCTGGCAAGGTCGTTTAGGCGGGGGAACGGGGCCTCCACCACTTCCCCTGAGGTCTCGTCCGTGACCATTGGCACAGGGAGACTGAGGAGATCGCAAAGGGGCTTCCAGCCCTCCTCGACCGTGTACTCAATGCGACGGTCGTCGGGGATGCGATCGTGAAACTCTTGATACTGTGACTTGTACCATGCCAACGCCTTGTCCTTCTCCTTGCCGTGATCGTAGGTCGTCACATACTTTCGCACCGCCTTACTGTACACGAACACGTCTCGCATGTTCTGGTCGAGAATCAGACAGTAGAGCCTATGAAGCTTGCTTCCCAAATTCTGAGGTCTGGTGAGCGGGTAGATGCTATCCAGGAAGCTCTTATACCAAGCCTCAGGCTCGCGATTCAGGATGACAACCTTGGCCTCCGGATAGGCCTCCGCGAGCTCGGGCCCGAAAAACGCGGCCGGCGCGTCGCATACGGCCTGGCAGTCGCCGAGGAGATGGTCCCAGTCGGCACGGGTGAAGGATCCATTCCCGGCGTATTTGGCCTCAAAAGCGCGGGCCCATTCACGGGCATCCGATGGGTTTTCTAGCACCGACTGCATGTGGTAGCAGTCATGCAAGCCCAGCTGCCGCAGGGCACTTTGGACGCCTGCTGAGCCGCAGCGGCGGCGGAGGCGTCAGTTTCACATCTTGGCCTATTGGGACAGATCTTCTTTCTTGCTTGTATTTTTCTTCTTGGGGATTATTGCGATGTACATAGGAAAAGGGAGGCTGGAGCGAAATTGGGTCATGACTATCAGACCGATGATGTGATGAGGTAACAACAACGGAAGAATCGCCAACTACCAGTTTCTAGGTAGCTGCGGAGCTGGTAAGTGAGATGGAAACATACTTAGAGTCCCGGTTCTCGGAACACCGCAAACGATGACGCGCATGGGAACGATGCGGTCGGTGACTCCTTGAGAGTTCTGCACAGGCGCCATGTTGAGATGCTTGATGGATAGAAGCTGACGACGACAGGGCAATGATGAGATGAGGATATGACTGAGTGGAGTGCCGATCAATACGAACTGTGTGATAAGGGATGGCGGTGTCTCGTTGGCTAGCTGCTACTATCTCTTGCAGATGATAAAAAATAGAGCTCGCTTCTAATTATAATTCGAACGAACCAGTTTATCCACAATAGAGATGGTGGTGTGGATGCAGGTACATGCGTATCTGTGACTCGAATCGATGGGAAGTGGCGGGCCCTGCGTCGGAGTTGTGATGTCAAGTTGAGTGCAGGTTTTCTGAGGTGACAAGTGGCGTGTTTCTATTATTGCAAGGTAGTGTTTTGCTGGTGTGTGTGTGTGTGTGTGTGGTTTGGTCAGATTTTTGCACGGGTTGATCGAGGAACCGATGTAGCCCTGACATGGATTAGAGCCTCATCCTACAGACTACTACCCGCCGAATTTCCTCACAGCCTTGGTCAAATGGAATATCCAGACTTCACGTATTGGACACAGTTCTTGAGCCCGACTCAAAATTTTTGGTGCCCAACTTGCAGATTTGATATGCGATATGGACCCTCGTTCCGATAAAAGCGCATAATCCCTTCCAACATTAAATAGTCTTGCTCAGAGCTATCTCTAGGCTAGTAGCTTGGACGGCTGCTGGCCTCTTCAGTGGACCTGACGGGAGGCCACTCGATGAAAATTCTATATTACTAGCTCCTCGGCTGTGGGTTTAGAGGCATCCGCTCTGAAAGCTTGGGTGGATAGTCGGACACGCCGGGCCGCGTGGATAGGTGCGGCTTCCATTACTCTAGGCAGCTGAATTATTACTATGTAGCAGCGGGAAGGATCCATCGCAAACAACATTTTTACCTTGCTAGATTGGGTAGTCCGAGGTGTTATCAAGACCAGAAAAGTTTTATGTCAAATTGATATCTTGGCTGAGTTATCAAATTACCCTGCTCCCAAACGTGTGTCAGAATTGATGCACGAGGGACTTTGACCCTTGGAGAGAAAGTCTCCGCCTCGTTGGTTAACGAATACACCATCCGCATAAAGAGTATTGCCGTATAGGAAGGGTTTTCACCAGGAACCCATGCTGGTGGCAGATCTGGAAGTTACCATATGCTGAAGTGGAGGCTCAAATCACACATGGCCGGCGGCAAGCAAGTTGGATGACGTGCTTGGGTTTCAACATGATGATGTATTTCGTATATCACACGAAGCCACAATTACCCTCAGCAAGCCGACTGTCTGGATAGTCAGAGAGAGGAGCTGGAGATATTGAGGCTGATCAGTGCCGGTGATGCGCACACCATCAACATGCACGTGGCTGCTCAGTAGGTCGCAAGACGTGCAGGTGGCGAAGGTAGTTCCTGGATGAGCAAGCGAAAAGCCACTAGAAAAATTCCATTCTTGGAACCGGGTCAGTGAGATCGACAGGGAAGGAAGGGTCCCCTCCACCAGCCTTGTCTGTGCTTTCCGCTAATTATCGACACACACCCTCTGTCTCTACTTGCTCATACCTTATCCTCCATGCTTCGCACACACCTCGCCCACTTGCTCATGCGAAATTCTAGTCATCCAACCGTTCACGCCCTGTTCCAGCCAATCCTCGCTCAGATGTGAGGCTCGAGGAAAACCTTCAGCCAGTAGAAAAAAAATACACCCTGCTTCCAATCGATACTGCCATGATACTGTGCAGACATAGCGCAATATGGTGGAGTAAGCTGAGTTTGATACCGAGATAGCAACACCACATCGCACCATCATGCAAAGCTTTTAGCAACGACAGCTCCCCAACAGCTCCAGTTATTAACCGCCTTCTTTGCTCGCTTCCCAACGAACCTAACGTCACTTATACTTGATATCCCATAGGCATGCTGTCTCGGCCTCTTTCGGCGCCCCACCAACCCTTATCACCTCTGGATTTCAACACCCCCATCGCATAACGAGGCCCAGTTTTGTTCTTGCCCCAAGGCGAAAAGAGTAAATGTCCAATCTATGGATCCCTCCCATGCAACAACAGTCACCACAATGAGGAATCTTCCTTTTCTTCCTCGAGTTCCCTCGAGCTACCCCCTCAAGTTCTTCTCTGAGAGACATCATCTCGGCGCCCTTTCTTCTCCTTCATCTCATCAACCTCTTTCAGGATTTCGTTCCCTAGACATTGCCCCGGCAGTCAATGGTACATACCAACGACATGCCAACAGAACAGAACGATAGCAGCAGGGCCAGCGAGGTCTCTACACCCCTCCGCAAAGAAAAGAAGCGAGTGGGCTTCTACACCAGCTCTAACAGTGCAGGTCAAATTAACAGCTCGGGGGCCCAAGACTTCTTCGAGCAGGACGAAAGTGCCCTATCAGCCAGTGTCTCTCCTAATCTTGTGCCTGGAAAGACTCCTCCAGGAGCGCCGGATGCTGTCGAATTGAGCATTGCGTTGACTAAGATCCTAACCGCTGGACGAGAGAACGGGCGTGTAGCCCGGGATGTATCATCATCTGTTACCCCAGACCTGACAGGTCCCTCTAATCCAGGGCCCAAACGTCCGAGACCAGCTCTCAGGCGAAATACCAGCTACAATGCACCTGAGGAACGACAGAAAGCCGACATTGCCGAGTCCAAAGCCTCAATTCGTCAATTAAAGTCTATGACGGATGCCCGCCAGAGAGCAGACAGGCTAGCAGTCTCCGTAGGCAGCTACTCAAGCTCAAGTTCAAGACGAAACTCGGGCGACTTTCATGCGCGCCCATTCCAGCACATAATCGACGAGTCAGATGATAGTGAGACAGACCTTCCTACCAAGAGCACGGGTGTCTGTGACGAGGGTCCAAATCTACGTCAGCGGGTGCCGAGGGTCGAGCCTGATACTTCGGAAGATCACACCCTTGCGGAGAGACTAATTAGGTCTCACATGAAGAAGGGGAAGAAGGATTTGTTCATCCGAAGGGCCCGTGGAACGGCTTCTGGGACTGTTACCCCAGTGCGCAAGCAAGCCTACGCACACGACTACGTTCCGCGGCCTGCTAAATATCGTGGTGGCATCCTCTCTTCTCTCCTGACGCTGTATCATGAAGATAGACCGGGTGCCTCCAATAGTGGGCACAACACGCCTAGTACACCCGGAACTCCTCACCTATCACCTCGATCTTCACCTCCTAACTCTCGTCCCTCTTCGGTGTTTGGAAGTCCAAGGCCACGACCAAGCAGTGGTTTGTTCAGCTACTACAAATCTCGCCGCTCTACATCGTCGTCGACTTTAACTGAGCTCGTGAAATCGTCCTCCATGTTCGCCGTACCAGCATCCACAGAGATTTCCGACCACTGGGCAGAGAAGCTCAGACGGGAGCAGACTTCGCCATCGCCCTCAAAAAAACGAGATCAGATTCGAATCACCGTCCACATTGCCGGCATCATTGCGCGCCATCGCTATCTATTGAAGCTATGTAGGGCCTTGATGTTGTATGGTGCACCGACGCACCGCTTGGAAGAGTATATGACCATGTCATCTCGGGTTCTTGAGATCGAAGGCCATTTTTTGTATCTGCCCGGATGCATGATTATTAGCTTTGATGACAGCGAGACTCATACCACTGAAGTAAAGCTCGTTCGCGTTCTCCAGGGCATTGACCTGGGTCGTCTGCAAGATGTCCACAACATCTATAAGGAGGTTGTTCATGACAAGCTGGGCGTGGAGGAAGCAACAAAGCGGCTAGACGATGTAATGACACGAGACGACAAGTTCCGGACCTGGTTTCGAGTATTTTTATACGGTATCGCGTCAGTTTGCGTGGCCCCTTTCGCCTTCCAGGGTCGCTTCATCGACTTGCCCATAGCCTTCCTGCTCGGATGTATCGTCGGTGTCCTTCAACTAGTCTTTGCTCCTAGCAATGAGCTATACGCCCACGTCTTCGAAGTTTCAGCTGCAGTCATTACATCTTTCATCTCTCGAGGGTTTGGTTCCATCAACAACGGTCAGACCTTCTGCTTCAGCACCCTAGCTCAAAGCAGCATCGCCCTTATTCTTCCCGGATACATGGTTCTATGCAGTTCCCTGGAACTTCAAAGTTACAATATTGTCGCTGGTAGTGTCCGCATGGTCCATGCTGTGATTTACACCTTGTTCCTAGGGTACGGCATCACGATTGGCACGTCTCTATATGGTATGATGGATAGCAACGCGGTCAGCAGCGCGACTTGTTCTGATCCTCTCCACCGGGGATGGTTTTTTCTATTCGTTCCCGGATTCACCTTGTCACTATGCCTCATCAATCAATCCAAGTGGAGGCAAACCCCTGCCATGCTACTGATGTCACTGGCTGGTTTCTGTGTCAACAGTTACTGCGCCGATTACTTCCAAGCAAACACTCAGATATCGAACATGTTAGGAGCTTTGACTATCGGAATCCTGGCCAATTTGTACTCGCGACTTGGAAGACATGTGGAGAATGCGTGGTTAGATTTCGTGGAGTGGTGGGACGTCAGAGTTCGATCACGATTGACGAGGAGCAAGAGACCATCAGATACGTGGTCATTGCCTTCAATGAGCGACCCTGAATCCCTTGCTACCGCTGTTGAACCTGAAAAGAAGCCTCGGAAGCTTGGCTACAGCCTTGCTGCCGCTGCCATGCTTCCAGCTATTTTTGTACAGGTACCTTCAGGTCTGGCTGCTAGCGGTTCGTTGCTGGCCAGTATCACATCAGCAGACGAATTGACTCGAAATCAAACCGCCGGCGCGTCGATCGCTATTACTAGCTTCGACGGAACTGCTTTCACTGTGCTGCTCAAGGTAATCCAAGTTGCGATTGGAATTAGCGTTGGTCTGTTCATGAGCGCTCTGATCGTGTACCCGCTTGGCAAGAGAAGGAGTGGCCTGTTCAGTTTCTAGCTGGGAGCACCCACGCTTTCACTGGATTGTAAAATGAGAAAATGACCATGAGCACATGGACTGCCTATGACTGAGACGAGAACCATTGGCGACAATGAATCAACAACACAAAAGGAGGATGGATGCAGGAGATGGGTTCAATTATCTTTATTTCATTCTGTCTTGAGATTTATTTTGGCACAATTTACGGAGTAGGGCTTAAACCGACAGATTGGGAGCGAATGGCGCAGGATGTGTGTGGAAGAGAGCGACATGAGTTAATTTGGGAACTGCATTCGTCCTTAGCAAGATCACTGTGTGTACAGTTAGGGCAGAATCTCGACATCATAGTAGCAACAATTCGAAGAGTCGCTCTTTGATGGTATTATATAATCCGTGTGTTTTTGAGTATTTCAAAAGGGTCTATTGATCTAATTGTAATATGTTGATTTGGGCCCGTCACATCAAAACAGGTGCTTTCTATCATGACGTCACGGTTCGTGATGTACCATCCCAAGCAACACAATCGGCTTCATTACACTTACGCTTTGATTTGGACTTTTTCTCCCCTACATGAACCAAGATATGCTTCTCACTCATATAATATTGGGTTTCAGCCTACGAAAGGCTACAATACAATAGTCATGAAGATTCGATCCGCCCGTATATCGGCATCCATCGCCAAGGCAATCCTGCGAAGATACGGCCAATCTACCAAGAGCCGGCTCAGAGCCATTCTATCCTTCTTCCGTTTCTTCAAGCTGTTTCTTGCCTGCTTCCGCGCGATTGATTTCATCGCTCTTCGGCATGACGTCTGGCAACTTGACGAAGAGGAGTATGTAAACTCATTCAGAGCGTCCCCCGACGATGCACCATCCCCTTCAACACCCCTGCTGAGATGGAGGGCTGGGGACATGCTGGATCAAGCTGCTGCGCAGCTTGTGCCCATGGGGGATTTGGGTTATAGCGGCTCGACATTCTTCACTACACCGGATGGGAAGTTCCTCATCAAATCGCTTCCCCGGCGCTTTGAGTATGACTTTTTTACCAAGGAGCTTCTGGAGCCGTATGTTACCCATATGCACCGTCAACCACACAGCTTACTCGTTCGCATCACGGACTTGGTCCATGCCCCTTACGCATCCCTTGGTGGTATACTAGGGACTGCGCCAACGCACCACATCATCATGGAGAATCTACTGTTCGGAAGAGACGCTGATGCCGCAGGTGATGATGAAAGTGGGGGGCAAGGTTGGGAGACGTACGACCTTAAGCCGAACGATTACTTCTTCCCGGAGAGAGATATTGCAGACGGCCGACTAGCTCCAGACAGTGTTCTTGAAAGATTGATAGACGAATTTCCGGATAAAATACGTGTCTCTCCCGAGCACAAAAAGGAACTCATGAACCTACTTGAATCAGACACCCACCTCCTCGCCAGCACCAATGCCGTGGACTACTCCCTCTTCCTTGTCCGCTATCCAAGCCCCAAATCCGTCTCCGCGCGCTCCTCGCCCGTGCCGACAGTTCCTTCCAATGCTGGTATATGGCGAAGCGGCGTAGACGATGTCCAGGGTCACTGGACGTACCGCGTGGTTGTGCTGGACTTTTTTTGGGCTAAGCACACGCTGCGCGCTCGCACGATGACGGGTATAGTGAAGCTATTCAACAAAGTTGCTCACAAGGGGCCGATGACTATCACGGCTGAGCCGTGGGAGTACCGGGGAAGGTTCTTGAGGATGGTAGATGAGATGGTCGTTGAGACATTAGCATAAATGTTTATTAATAGTGATCTAGAAGTGGCTACTTCATTTTCTTTTAGGGATCCAAGTTGAAATATCCGAAGTGTGTTCCTTGATGTAGAAGAGTACAACCAATTGCTCGTCTGAGCCAAAAGCGCAAGTCCCAGGACCTCTTGTCGCACCTCAATCAAGAGTTGAATAAGAGTACGACGATAGGGCATCGTCACCTCCCGGTGGCTTCTAATTCCCTCGGCTAGAGTGAGAAAAAGGCTCGCTCACATGACGCATCGTGACAGTCCGCAGTTATCCAGCCAAGCTTTCCGATGCATACCATTCTGAAACACTTGAACATCCCCCGCAAGATCTTGTCCTTGTCCCCCCGGCATACCGGGGCACCGTCATATGATCACGTCAAAGCGTCGTTGAATCCTTCAGTTCGATGTGGAGGAGGGGGGGGGTTGATTGGGAAAAGTTAGAATGATACTGGCAACGGCACCCCTCTAGCTGTTGAGCTCCTGAGCTAAATGGTCTCGGCGATATGAAGTGAATACTGCCGATAAACTAGATGAGGTGCTTGTTTTCTATTTCCTCCCCAGATGATAGCTCTCGATGTAGTTGGTTGATAACGGATGTGTTGGTTCCACGAGAGAAGAGGAAACAAGACGATCGATAGCCACAATAGACAGCCGAAAAGGGGCACTCCTGGCTTTGAAGAAGTACTTGTTTCAAATTTTTCGATTTACTGTAAGAATATGCATATTTATTTTAAACTTAATCTTATATGAGAATCATAAGGTCTCTATTACCGAGCAGCAATGTACTAATGCCCTCATCAACAACAACCGTTGTCGGCAAACGCATACAGTCATGTTTCGAAGAACACTGCGATATGGTACTTCGAAATGGTCGTAAAGAAGCTAGTTTGCTCCCTCTGGCAATGTAATTGTGATACCAAATTCGTTTCAACAAAAGAGGTTATAATAGTGACCAATTGACATAGCCCCGGGCCACACCCAGCATCGTCGTCAAACCCTTCCCATCGACATCTATCCTAGCCCCTCTTCTTTAAGACAGTGTCTCAGTACTCGCATCCACAAAATTACAAACACCCCTTCTCATCTTCCACTCGAATGAGCATTCCTTCTGCGCTAATTTGACCGAAACCTGCATACCGTTGCTACCACGTGGGAGATGGTGAGGGGGCGTGTTGAAACTACGTTTGCCTCCTAAGACAGGGGGAGACAAGAAGGTTAACGAGAAACACATATTGCCTCGATGGGAAGTTGGCTCTCGAGCCCCCACGGGGTATGCAAGATCGTGACTTTGGACTTTTTGGAGGCAAACATGGCCATCTGGTATGGGGGACTGGGAGTGCTTGTCGTGAGGAGAGAATCTCTACTCTGTTGACTTTGATGGTTGGATCGTGTACGTAAATGCATGCACTCAAGGAGGATAGACATGAGCATCACATAGGCTCGTAAGAGTAAATTACTAAGCACGTTGCAGAAGTTTTTCAATTTCGAGGGTCACTAGAAAGAAACTAATAAACTGAATCTCGTTTTGCTTTTTCTCGTTTATTGGGTATCATTAATCATTAGCATCACCGGACTCTCCTCCCTCACCACGTTAGTCCAAGACCTTGAGCATTTTGTAAGCCTTATGCCCAACCGCCTTGTGAACAATCGCGATGGGAGTCATCACGGCCTTCTTCTTCTTCTTCTTCTTCTTTTCTTCATTGATCTCTTCGCCCTCTTTGGAGATGATTACCTCTTCAGGATCATCGTTGGCCTCCTCCTCTTCCTCTTCAGCATCGTCATCATCAAACGCTCCATTTTCCATGAAAACCTTCAACAGACCCTGCGAGTAGCCGCTGACCATGCAGGTTCCCTCTTGGTCCGCGTTAACCTGCTTTGGGGCAGTGGGGTCTCTATTGTTGTAAGGAGCAGAAGCACCACCAGCTAGGTTCCAGAATACGAGTTCCGGCACATCGTATCCAGCCTGCTCATAGGCCTTCTGAATTCTCTCGTAGGCTGTGGTCCACGTAGATACTTGGACACCGTTCCGGAAGGAACCGGGTTCATCACGAGCCTCATCGAAATGCATGTCGCTGAAGACGAAGATGCGCTTGATCATGTCTTCTTTCTTGAGGTTGTTCTTGATGGCCATAGGGAGAATCAGTTTCTCAAAGACAGCAGTAAAGTCGGTATTCATGCCCCAGTCCGACTGCTCAATCTCCCTAACCTTGCTCGCAAAATCCTGTGTCAAGTCAATATTGACAACTTGTGGTCTTGCGCTAAAGGTAATGAAGGACCCATTGAACGGGGGTTTGGCAACCTCAGCGATGAGGAGGGATAGACCAAGAGCAGAGTGCATTGGTGTTGTCTTGTCGGCGAACGTAGGACTTTCCATACTTCCAGAAACGTCACACACAGCGATGCAATTCTCCAGTGTGCCAGAGTCCCTGATGCGCTGTACGAGTGTATTCCACTGTCCATTCAATACCCTGGTCTCAATCTCCTTAAGCTTGGACTGGATAAGATCTGACATACTCGGCTGCCCACCCCCTCGTGCCCTACGCAGTTCTTCGACCTGGGCAACCATCAATGATGGAAGTAGGGTGGCACCCGAGATTTTCGCTTTACCCTCCGCAACACGTTCGGTATACTTGTCGAAGCGATCTAGATCCTTTTCAATAAATAGTTTGGAGTAGTTGTTCATGGCGATGGAAGGCACACGTTCATACTTGATGGTTGAAAACGTGTTGGCGGAGATATTTCGTTCGACGACATCCAAATGCTTACGCAGCGCGGAGGTATCCTTTCGGTACTCTTCGCGTGCAAGCCGCATATACCGTTCTCTGTCATCGATTGGTTGCAGAAGCTTCAGCTCGTCGCGGGGGTACAGGATCTCGGCGATGGAGCTGATGATGAAGGTGTGCCTATCGTGGAAGTGGTCGTGAGAAGGAGCCCATTTACTGCACAGAGAGATCTTTTCCTTGGCCTTGGGATCCTGTCCGCGCAGAGCGCGCAAGTCACTCTCGAGCTGGTCTGCGAAGAGGCGAGCAATGGTCAGGTGAAGGGCTCGGTAAACCGGGTCATTGTTGAAGGCGTCAACTGCAGCCTGGTGCCGTTGTTCCCGAGTCTGGCGTCGAAGAACCTTGTGGTCGACGCGCTTCTTCTTGGTAGGTCTTGATGACTTCTCCTCTGTGGTTAATTCCGGCTTCTGCTCGTCATCTGTGGCGACATCCTCGGTTGCAATAGCCCGGTAACTCATACGAGCTCCGCCACGGCCACGAGCCTTTGCGGCCCGGCGTGCGGTTCGTTTATCTGGATGTCGACTCAAGCTCTTGCCTCTGGAAATGTTCGGATTCTCGGTGTTCAGCACATCTCGAGGGTCGGAGAGCACCCCAAGCTTTTCGTTGGCCGCCAGGGCCAGGATGTTGAGCAGATCCTTCCAGTACCCGTGAGAGACACCGTGCTTGACGTCAAACTGTAAAGGATCATTTTCACTTTCATCCTTTAGGTCCTTTTCGTCAATAATCACCAGGTCATCCTCGCCCTCTTTTTTGGCCGTCTTCTCAATGATGGGGCGGCTAAGCCATTGGAGATTGGCCACAAGGGTCAAGGGGTGGTGCTGGGCCAGCCAGCCGGCACACCGGTAGAATACGTTCTTTGCACTCTTTCCCAAGTGGATTGACCGAGCATTGAAAATGATTTTGAGGGTCACAAGGGGATCTTCAGCCCAAGCGGTCTGGAGGAGCTGTGACAGGCGAGGGCCAGTAACGGAAGTCTCAAGCTCTTGAAAGAGGTCTACCAAGGCGTTATCGGAAGATCGAAAGGCCAAGTCGCCATTATCGGTCAGCATCATGCCTTCGAGGTCCCGGACTTCTCCCTCCTTCTCCTCCTTGTAGTTGCGTAAGCCGTCCATGAAGGGGTGAGAGGGAGTGTCGGCCACCTTCTGCTGCTCCTGTTGCTCCTTGGGCTCGTCGTCAATCTGGATATTGTCTACAGCCTGTCGAATCTCTGCCGCCGTGGAGTTGGAGACAAGAGTGAAAGTCTCCGACTCCGTCACATCAGCCATGGCGGTGTCAGCATCAGCCCCCTCAGTCTCCTCGCCACGCTGGCTGAGATCTTGGCGGAGGAACTCCTCAAAGTCGGCCTGAGGCTTCTTCAACGCATCATGGGCGGGGAAGAGAACAGGATAGGAGGAGTGGAGAAACCAGGGCTGTTGAGTCTCAGCTGTTGTGGAATCCATGACTACAGTGCCAGCGCAAGCAAGGCCAGTGATACAGCTGGTTTCGAGGAGAGGGGATGTGTTGGCTTCTAGAAATTGTGTGGAGGGGCGGATGGCAGCGTCTTATTATAGTCGGGCTGTCGCCTGGAATTATGTCAGGGCCAGAAACAGCAACTGGGGAGAATACTACGGATATGACAACCTTGGCCGGTGAGTCAAGACCCGTCTGTCCTCTCATCTTCTCGGCATTTACTGGGGTCCCTTGTTCTTGTTCTTGGAGCACAAACTAAAGTCCCCTCATCAGCCGCAGTGGTTGGTTGGAAGCAGTCTGCCTGCTGCAATATGATGCGCTACTGTAGATCTTGTCATGGGCGCCTGTTGGCCGTTTTGAGGCGAAGCAAATCTGCCTGGAGGATATCTCCACCAAAGGCCACCAAAGGCCACCAAAGACCACTAGAGCCATGTCCTATACGTAGTTAGGGGCACGACGGGAACACAGATCTTCGCAGTGTCATAAACACTAACCAGCATTAGCTTCTGCTAGCATCGATAGGCTATAACTTAGTGTAGACTGTAGGCAGTAAACGCACATAGTGCTGTATATGCAGTCGATAGCTACCTGCCGCACTGTAGAATAAGGATCGTGGATACAGGATGGACGCCTACCTAACCTGCTATTGTTATCAACGCAGACTATGTAATGCATAAATGTCTCAAGGAGATTTTTTCGTCTTCGAGGGAGAGTGAGGCATCGAGGCGCAAGGATGGGGTAGCAGGGAGCGGGGGAGTGGTGGCTACACTTGGTCCCCTGCAACGCTGGGTGACTCAGCGGGGAACAACAACGGTGTGGGGATGGAGGGGGACCACCGGAAGTTTTCCTGCTGCTCCGTGCATGATTGCATGCATGATTGGACGATGGATGTACTCGAGAAGCGTCCAAACGCAGATTTTGATAAGTCGATGCTGGATGCTATGCTTCTACTCTTTCCTCTACTGAACTTCTCAATGGTGGAGGATCTGTGGCTTCTTCGCCAAGTTCGCCTCTTTTAGTTGGTGGGTTGAGTAGAAGGGAACATGAAGTCTACAACTCTTTCAGTCTTCTTGCCTTTCGTCCATTAACAAGAGCAGAAACTAGGCCTTAAAATCCTATACATTACTACGACTCAGTTCGAATACCGTGTTTCTTCGTTCGGGGTTTCCAGGGCTCCGGATTGTACCTTCGCCCGGGCGGGATGTGACCTCACAAGGGGCGGTCGGCTGGAAAATCGCATGGAGAAATGGAGGAGAGATTCGCGCTTCGAAGATTCGTGACTATTGACCTAAGCTGTGATAAAAGATTAGCTTTGTTTATGTGCTCTAGAATAGTCACGTCAGGTAGTTTGCCAGTAGAGTGCTTCGGGGAGAGTGCGGTGTGGTGACCGGGGCAGGATCCTAGGAGCACTGAACAACAGCGCATCTGCTTTCTTTGAAATTGTAGAACAAAAGAAGTGACATTCAAGCACAGTGATTTTTTGGTATCTCGATGGTGGTTCGTACGTGTGTGTGAACATGGATCATTACACTCTTTTGGGTCACCGTGCCTCGTTCTGCCTGGGTATGTTCCCGAACAATCAACGCGAGCGGTGCACCCCTTGTCACCCTGCTAATCGCTCTCCTCCTTTCTCGCAGCAGGAATGGACTGGTGCAGCGCTGATACGAAGCGATCGACTCCGCTTTGAACACCAACATGGCTTCTAGTCATGAATCAACAGTACGGGGTTCTTGCTTTGCAAGAGGCTTCTTGCCCTAACCCCCCTAAGAGCAACACCGACTAGGGAAGGGAAGCAATGGACATGCAGTGCTCAATAGGATAAAAAATATTATTTACAATATGTTTCAGTAGTTGTTATTCTATGCTACAGATATGAGCTGCTGTAAAAAACAAAATGAGTTCTTCAAGTGATGGGAACTAGACCTATGTCCAAAGAAAGCTCCCCGCGGTACACCCCAAGAAGCAATAACAATAATACAAAAAATAGAGATTTAGTTGGGGATTACATGGCTGCACTCGAATTTTGATCCCGTACTGAACAACAGGAAAGCTTCTAGCGAGGTCAATACGGGTGGGCTTGTTCGACTTCACGTACAAACATAGAGTGGGTAGACGTCCAAAAGCGAGCAGCAACTGAATAGTAGTGGGAGGCATCTTTTTCGCTATTTGGTTTTCAGCTTCTCACAAAGTGATTAATGTAAATATGATTATTCCATAGACCATAAAGCCTGTTGTTTACACATAATGTTCCTGTTCCTAGGTGCCCACACCTCGCTGCCTTTCCCCCAGTTAGCACACACAAGCCCCATGATTCTAAGCATTGTTGCTGCTGGTCTGCTGCTGAAAAGAAGCCAGTATCGTGACCCGCTCACGTGCTGTCTATGCACTGCCTAATAGCAGACAAATTCCTCCTTGCGTCTTATCCCCTCCTGCACCGCGCTTGATCTCACCAAGCACAACACAACTTATCACTTCATCCCTCAAAGCACCCATCTTTATCATCTTCATCATCACATCATATCTTCATACTTTCCCCCTCATCTCTTTGCTCAGTCAAATCGTCTTCAGCCGCTCACAAAATGCCCCCAGTGATGTCCAAGGTGGCTGAGTCCGCCGACCATTTGGAAAGCATCTTTTTCAATGGCGATGTCAGGAAGAGGGATTACATCCCTATTCGACACGCTAAGCAGAGCAAAAGGTCTCTTGGTGAGTACAGCGACGTCACCTTGGACGAGTTTCTTGGCTCGTTTCGCCTCGACCACCTTCAGCATACAGTCGCCTGCCGCATCACCAACCTCGAGGTGCTCTTCAAGGAAGTAGCCGGCAAGAAGAAAGACACTGCGCTCAATAACTCTGATGTCTATTCTGGAATCTCTCTTCGAGATAGTATGAAAGGGGAATGTGCCAAGCAGAACGCTGTCTTGCTTGAGATTCGCCAAGTCAAAGTAAGTATCTCCTTTTCGCTCAACCTTTCCCACTTCCGCCCCTGCCTGTGAGCAGGCAATCTAACCTCGCCTCCTTTTCCTAGGAACATCTCCGTCTTCAAGCTAATAAGCCCTGTAATGGATCTGAGCGAGTCATTCTCATTCTGAAGAACGATCTTATCCGCCTTTGGAAACAGGCCTTGGATCGTGATGCAGGCATGGTCAAACTCATTGAAGAGCATGACAAACTCGATGAAGTTGAGGTACATACATGTTTTAGTTTCTTTTTTTCAATCAAACCTAACATTTACTTAGTTTATTGCCGAAATGGAAGCACTTGACGCTCCTAGCAATACCACTGAGATAACTTCCACCAACTCCGACAGCGATTAGGAGGGCGTCGATGATGAAGAAGATCTCTCTCTTAGCTTTGGCCAAGAGATCCAATCTGACAACTTTACCATGGTTGATCTTGCTGCTGAGCTTCCTGGCATAAACTTGGCTGCCGATAATGTTCTTGAACCTGCCAACAACAGTCTTGAATCAGGCAACAATAACGTCCGATTCATTGTCATTGGCAACTTACCTACTGATGTCTCTGCTGCCCAAGCTCTCATGGGAGTCAAAGGTCATGGCTTAATCCAGAGCATCACCATGGTTAATGCGCCCAAACTCAAAGATGGGATGTCTTCTGCCGTCGTTGAATTCAACTCTGGGATCAGTCCCCGTCTTCTCTTCGAATTCATCAAGAAGAACAAGATCTACTATCGTAATGGCATAGGCAAGAAACATCTTGCTGATATTCAAGAATTTTCTCAGCAGTTCCCCGATTATCAACAAACTAAGGCAACCGACCATGAAATCTTCACTACTGGTAGAGTTCTGAAACTACCCAACTTCCCCAAGCATGGTATCTGGTGGTTCCTCGAACGCTGTGGGACTATGAACATTATCGACGCCACCTTGAGGGAGAATGATAAGCGTTCTGCTCGTGCAACTCTGGTTGTCGAGTTCACTTCCTTCCTTGAAGCAGGCCGTGCTCTGCAACTTATTGAATCGGGCAGTGTCGGGTACTACAATGACCGTAATGACATTCAATGTCGCCATGCAAGCTCTGACTTTCACTTCCGCCCTGCCAAGCTGTGGACCTTGAAAGGCATACGCGACATAGCGATAAGTCACATTCCTGTTGACCATATTGCAGAGAAGTGGGATACACAGCCCTGGAACTCCATCTGCCCAACTCTCATTAACCATGCCGACCAACCCTGCGGCCGTCCCACTCTCGTGAATTCGGCTGATCCTTATGATCGATCCCTCCACATCGACACCGCCTATGCTGCCATCGACGAATCCCGCACTCGCAACTACAACGGCCGCCGTCACACCATCGTCAGCTGCGATATTCGAGTTTACCTTGAGAACGGGACCTGGGCCATTCTTGAAGAACACGAAGTCGACTGGCTCAGGAAGTCTACTCTCGGTAACCCTCTTTGGTCCAAGTTTTGGGACTTGTGGTACGAAAACAACCACATTGTTGACCAGAAAAGAGTCGACACCTACGCCATGACCCAGAGGCATCACCGCGACGCTCAGAAGAAAGGCAAGTCCCGCTGCGAGTGCAAGCTCTGCGACATCAAAAAAGCGCCCGTTCCTGCTGAGATCCAGCGATATCTTAGTGGTCGTTAAGTCCCTAGTCATCCACGTTGTTGATGATTGATCCGCTCTCGTAGAGTGTTACCGTCTTCTAGTGCCCTCGTTTGGCACATTTTCAGTAACTGTTTTTGCACATGAAGTGCGTATGTCCACGGAAATTTGGTAAATGGAACTTATTGGGAAGCAAACTGTGCCTTGGACCTAGTGCTGGAAACGTGTGTATTCCAGGGTAATCACTTGAGTCAACTGTAGCATAGTCACAGAAATAAATAAGGCATTTGCACTTCGTTACACTTCTCTCTTTGGTATGCGATTGGTATTACTAGATACTCCACACAAGTCATTCCAATCAATGTGTTTTGTGATATCTTCAATATTGTATTATGTGCGGAGGATGTGAGACGACACTTAACTGAACCCATGATTTCCCAGTCCCAGATGCTTCTTTTTTCCCTTTCCGACAGAACGCTCGAACCGACAATGCTTCTTCCCATCCGTTTTGTTTTCGCTGGCCTATGAATTGCAACTCAAATGACTAAAAACGCCCAAAGATTTAGTGAAAGGCAGTCAACAGGTCAAATTCCGCCCTTCCTGATGAGCTCCCATTCTGGGTCGCGGTTCTATTCCATCCCAGTGATCCTTGCGTACGAGCCTTCTTCTTCTTCGCCGGCGGCTCCTCTACGACAACAAACTCTTCCTGGTCAGCGTACTCGTCGCCGTCGTGCACCAGATCCGCACCGTACGCTGGGCCAGCTAGCAGATCGAAATCCTCGCCGCCTGCAAAAGCCTCGCTAACGCTCTTAAACTGCGAGCCTGTCGCCCATGGGAGAATGGATTGTTGCTTCAGGGACTTCCTTTTTGGCCCGGGCTTCTTTTGTACCTTCTTCATGAAATTGCGAACCAGTGATGGTGGCAAGTTTTCTTCTGGTTCCCAAGAAGGATTCTGATCTGGGGGCCAGTCGCCTTCCCAGAGGATCTTAAAATATCGCACAAGACCCTTGCCTTCGATTTCAAAAAGTTCCGTTTCTTCTATACGTTTTACTTCCCAAGCCGGCTCGTCTTCTGGTTCAGGTTGGTGGTCTACCCCTTTCGATGACGGTAGTGGTGGATGTGTTTTTTGGTCAACAGTTTTCTTGGGTTCCTTTTTTCTTTCCTTTTTTCTTTTTTTTGATGAGTCTTCATCAGACTTTTGCTTTATTGTGGCTGTCGCGACCAGTGTTGTCCACGGTGTTCCCGTTGGTTGTTCCACAACTTGATTGCTAGGTGAAAAGAAGGTTGAACCACTCATCTGAGTCGAGGACGGCGTTCGTTGTACCGACCAATCTGATACACTTGGCCGAAGAGAAAATCCGGGTATATTCGGGAGGGGTATTGGAGTTTCCCTAACCACCTTGTTTGTTGTACATAGTGCGGGCGTATTTAACGGGGGTTTTGGTATGCTTTCCACTACCGTTGGCGCTCGTGATTTTATGGTAACTTGTATGTTGGACGTGATTTTGTCCTGGCTTGAATGGGCAACAGGTCCAGGTTCAGGTTCCCTCCGCAAATCAGGCTTGAACAGTTTGCTGGCCGTGTCCTCTCTTGGAGTGGCATGCTGAGGACCAGTCAAGTTCAATTCATTGTCTACTGAAGACCTCGATTCTGCCTCCAGTTGCCTTGAAGGGCTTTCCCAATCTTCTGAAATATCCTCAAAGTCTGTCATTCGCTTCTTGGATGGTGTTGTTATGCTCATCGCGCCGCCGGCTGGTCGTCCGGTTTTCAATGCCTCGTTTACCGGCTCTATCACGACTGCAGCCTCGATTTTGCTGTGCAAAGGGGGCCTCCCGCGCTTCATTTTCTTGGGTTTATGCTGATGTTTTTCCACCTCTATTCTTGCTCGCACCTTGTCCGTCTCTAGCTCCATCTCATACTCCCAGTCCTCAAGGGCACGCGGGGAAACATAATCGAGGACTTCCATGGCGGGCACCAGCATCCTCGCGGCTGGGAGGTCATGCCAGCTTACTATGTAGGCCATGCGCTTCGGTAGTGGCTTGCCATCTGCGGCCAGGCCCGGCGAGGGCAAGAGGATACGCTCGAGGATATACGCGGTCGTGTCTTGCGCGGGAAGCAGGCTGATGCGCTGCGGCGGAGGTCCGGCTCCGGGAACATAGTGCGGGTGTTTTGAGGGGATCTCTACGACGATTCGAGAGCGATGACGACACTCTTCTTTGCTTTTGGGAGGGAATTCGGAGGCGGTGGCAGTGGTGAAAGAAGGGTCCATGGCGTCTAGGAGCTGGTCGGTGGCGAGCTTCGCGATCCACGCGATCCACGCGCGGAGCTCCTGCGTGATTCAGCGAGATGATCAAGCGCCAGCGCAGCGACTCGAGGAGCTTTCATCAATTATTGGGCCAAATGCCTTGCAAGCAAGGAGAGGAGGGAACCCTCTTCGTCCCTTTTTTTTTTTTTTTTACCCCTCCGATGCGACGGGTGTAACTCTGTTATTTCCTTTGTAGGAAATGTGAAAGGCGGGAGACCTGCAGCTCATGCTCGAAGTCCTTCTTAGTCAGTTATTGTGGGGTCAATTTAAGTAACGCTAAAACAGACTTGATATTTTAGAGCTTTCGGTATTCATTAATACAGAAGCAACCGTATTTTCTTACAGACAAAATGATAAAAAGCAGTTCAGAGTTGAGATAAAAAAAAGTAGAAACATATTGATTAATTCTTTTTTTTTCTTTTTTTTTAATTTTCCTTATTTTCTAATACCCATTTAGATAATAAACTATAAAGCTAAAAAAAATCCATTTTTAATTTAACTTACATATAAATAACTAAATGATTTTTTATCCTTCTTTATTTTTCATTTTGTACTTTTTTTAAAGCTCAGTCCTACTGTGTAAATATGTAACAAGGGCTAAGCACTTCTGGCGGGGTTACCCTATAGTTCTCGATCCTTGAACAACGCCCCTTCGACTCCCTTATTGTAGTTCGTAAACAAGAAAATGATAAGGGTATGGCAGCGGTGGTAAGCTAGACCAGAAAATGCAATTATAGCGTGAAATCTCTTTGTATGATGTGACTTTTTGTTGATCTTCTCTTGCTCCATCACAATGCACCAAGGGCTTTATTTGAAGCGCGTAACTTACCCTATAGCTTCTTACAACTCTAAGGATTTAGTCTCCGCCAACATGGCATCAGCTCAGGAGACCGGGAATAGCACCCGCTAGTAATTGAACCAACTAATAGAATATTATAATATCAGAACAAATAAACGTGAATTGTTGTTATTATCTCTTTGCTCTGCGGCAGTATTTAGGGACTCTTTTAGAAATAAGTGGAGGTATCAGAAAGCATCTGATATATTGGAGACAGACTTTATTTCATAAGCATCCGTCACTAACTACTGTTGAGGCACGTTATGATCCCACATGAAGATAAGAAGAGACTTAATGAAACTACCTAAGGAGACTTTCCGAGTTCTCTTGTAGGGCTTGTAGGGGAATCCTGTGAAGCGATAGGTAGCCGTGACTAGCACAAGGTCGGTGATAGTAGCTGTAAAGCTGAGCACCGTCTAGTACTACGCCTATAAACTTTACAATTGAATCAATTCCCTTGCTTGGGACTAAGCTCTGCACCGTGTAATACTCCCGTGCCATGCATTCGGGTACCTCAGCTAATCTTGTACTATGCACACCTCCTTACCATCTCATGTCACATCCTTGTCAAGAACAACGATAGTTGCTGGCAGTACCTGCATCTCCATGCCCAATGTACGTTGCTTTCAATGGGTATCGACATACTTTCCGTGTAAAGTGATCTTTAGCGGTAGGTGCTGTTTCGGCCTGCAGTTCTTCTGGCGGAGTGCCATCCTGTACCCATGATACCAGAGCAGCAAAAGGGTCGACGGGGATTGCACCAGCCGACGGTACCGCTCCATATCCGCAGTGATCAACTCCTGGCGCGAGAAAAAGACGAAAGAAGTTTGCAGTATCAGCATGACTTCCAATTTTCTGTTCCACAGCCTTCAGATAGTGAATGGAATCTTGGGGATAGATTAGCTGGTCAGCCAAGCCATGCCAGACTAGCAGCTTGCCTCCTGCTTTTTTGAAAGCTCGAATGTCAGGATCAGCAGAGTCCATTATATTGGAGAACTTCTTTCTTGACTCGGCAAATAACTCGAGGAAGTCAGATTCGCTTAGAGCTCCGGTGTTGAATTTCGGATTCTCTTTGACAAAGTAACTCGCCCATTGATCTGCAAGAAAAAATGGGTTTGGCCCATTGTGCCCAGTAACATTTGTCGTGCCAGCCAAGGCGTTGAGATTCGCTCCAACGGGCAATCCCGACCATAATTTGGTCCCATCAGGTGCCTTAGGTCCATCCCAGATTCTACGGATAATAGACGCAGTTTTGGCTGTGATTTCAACAGTGGCATCGTTACATTGAGCCTTTGTTCCGATGAGTGACGCGGGGTCAAAGCGACACCCAAAGGGATCGCTTATTACATTATCTTTAACCCCGTCGTTTTTGTCGCAAGCCTCGATGGCTTTCTGCACAACGGTGTCAAACTCGCAGGGAAGAGGGTAGTACCCTGCCTCCTTCATGACGACTTGAGGCCACAGCTCTGCGATGACATACTCGGTCCAATTCAGAGCGGGAGCGCCGGCCAAAATTCCATCGAAGTCGTGTGGGTACTGTTGAGCTGCCACGAGCCCTTGTCTTCCACCCGTTGAGCATCCATTCCAAAACGAATGCTGTACATTTTGACCATAGAATGAAGATGCTAAGCTCTTTCCAATAACTGCCATATCGTGAATTGATCTTGAGGCGAAATTGGTAAGAAGAGCTGTATTCATGGTTCCGTCTTTCTTCAACGCCCAGCTAGCAGGACTCAGCGGGTTATGGCCAGCCAGTCCAGCGTCGGTTGAGGATACCATATATCCACTGGCAGCTGGCTGTGCTAGACTGACTGTTCCCAATCCTGCAAGCCAGGCACTTCCTCCTGTGGCTATAAACCCCTGATTCCAGTGGCGGATCGGCAGCCATGTTTGTATTGTGACCAGATCATCTTGGCCAGAATGTGTTAGAGTTATATTAACCTCGCATACATTGATATTGTGAACATCAGTGAGGAGATATGGGGGAAACGCAGGCACCGTGTAGTCATGTAAAACTGTACTGGAAATGGATTGCACTTCTGCGCCATCGATGTGTGGTTTGGGAATATTTTCGCATACAACTGTCGGTCGACAAACAGCAATCTGCGTGAAATAAACCACCAGCGCAAGCGCTGGCTGTAGTAACTTCGAAGACATTGGACTATGGGGTTGGTGATCGTTTTATACAAGATGAAAGATATTTATGCAGTTCTTCGAAGCGTATAAAGGCTCAGAGATCGGGCTTTATATAGGAAAACAGCGATTAAGAACACCCATGAGAACTTACGACACTGGGAAGCCGCTCTCACAGAAACAGGACAAACCAGTACTATGACAAGAAGAGTCTACATTTGCGAATAAACAAAAATACATTAGCCGCACAGCAGTAGCTCCTCTAAACGGCAATGGCAAGCTACCTGGCCATCTGCGTGCTCAACGGGCTGTAGATTTCAAGGTTCCGTGCTTGTGAGAGATCTCTTGGTGCTAGTCTGAGTCAAGATGCTATTTTCTAGGAACCTGAGCAACCTGGTGGGTGTCTTGACGGAGAATTTCCAGCCGCGGTAACTCTTGATATGTCGCCACTCACCGTTGAGCTAGTGTTCGGCTCTCACAGCATCTTCATCGCCATCGTACAATGTAACCATAATAGGCTTTAAATTACGGGATGATTGTAAAATTATTAATTCACCCGACATCAACTGTCCTCTTGTATGTATTGTTTCTGTAGGTCGTAAGTCACTAATCTAGGTACCAGCCGAATCTTATTGTACCGCCTGCCAGGGACAACACACAGTGACCGAAGAACATATCATAGTATTTGCAAAACCAGTATATACCATTGAAGGTCCCTAACCGAATGATATACAGGAGGACGTAGATGCTACTCTTAAAACCTGTGGCATAATACAGATCACCAAGTCTGCGTAGTTCAACAGTGAGTAGATCACATACAGAAATGTCAAAATCATCAATTGTTCGTAAAGTCACCAATCTAAGCTACTAGCAGCTCCATGGATCTCTGGTATTCATCGTCATGGCCTAGGATATAGCATTACGCAATGATTATGGATGCAGTGTTTGCCACCTACGATTTACCGCGTTGTGTAATACAGCCGCCATTTGAGCCACAACGGGACCAGTTTAGCTGATATTTCCGACCGAGGTACGTCTGAGGCCCTAACACTGGACGATAATGACGGTAGTTAGTTTCTGGTTCTGACTTGAGGTGGTCCAGATATTGGCACACCAACATCTTATTCGACGGATTGGGCCGCTAAAGGTAAGCATCAGTCATGGTTTGCGGCACTTGAGCTTGTGGCTTATGTGAATGGTTACCACACGCGAAATTGCAAGCCCAAGCTTTCGGCAGTCGAATGCTTCCCTGATCTGCAGGTGATATTTGAGTCTCGAATATTCGCAAGTAGTCATCTGTCACAAAAGCGAGATCGCAAGTGGCAATTCGACAGCATGAGAATTATCTGAGGAGCAAAGAACTCCATTGACGGCTGCTGTGATGTCTCAGTTCTTCATGAAGTACGTTTAGGTAGGCCTGATAATTATGCGACATTGTTACTATTCCAAAGGAACCATGACATCACAGTAGGGCGGCTCACACGGGGTGCGTCTCATTGTCGTCTTTGGTTGAAATGATGTTTCGACTCGGCTACTTTTAGTGCAAGACAAGATTCTTCACCAATAAAAAAAAACCATAGTAAAATTGCTGGCTGGATCTGAGGCCTTTTAGCATTGCTACCGTTCTTCGGTGCTGCCGGTGTGTCGTTGCCGAGGCTGCCACGACCCCGATCTAATGACCTCGTCCAAATAGCTGGCTCGGCACGGCATGACGATGGATGCCATGGGGAATTAATCGCCCAGTCCTCACCTATTCTTACCCGAATAAAGTGTGATATAATAGGCACACCTCCTTATTTGTACAATATTCAAGATTTGCCAGTCAACAGAAACCAGGTGTTACACAGACAACAGACCCTCCCTCCCTGGCATTGCGCCGACACCAGAAGAACCAATTGATATCAACTCCAATTTAGAAGACAACAAAGCGACCAAGCAGATGGGTTTGAAAGGACCCAGTCAGACAAAATGGGAACTACCTGCGTGGTTAAACCATTTTAATCCTCATGACGGCAAGATCTTCTTCCGGTGCTGGGCCGCAGCTTGGGTGGCCACGGTGCTTATTTTCATCCAACCGGCCATTGACAACATTGGGCTGGCTACTTTCTTTGCTTCTCTGATTCTGTTCATCGTGCCACCGGCCGGCATCCTCTCCATCTACCTGTTCGCGTCGCTCTCCCTGCTCCTGGGTATGTCGATTGCCTGGTGTTGGGGGCTGCTTGCCATGAAAATAGCCTTGGCCGCACGTCCAGATTTTGATACGAAGGAAGCCCTACAACATCTAAAAGAGGCTGCTATATCTCATGCGAACCAAACCGGCCAATCCGTCAAATGGGAAGCTCAAGTCCTTGTTCACAAGGGTATTATGCTAGATGCACGTGTGACGGCTGTCTTCTACGTGCTCTGCTGCATCTTTATCTACGCCCTAGCTCGGGTACGGTTGGCGAATCACAAATTAGTTTTGCTGCAGCTGTTTGGTACTATTGAGATGGACATATTTATGGTATTCGGCCCATCGCTTCCATGGTTCTATGGCGATTTGGGCACAATACTGGCTAAGCCAGCGGCCATCGGTATAGGAATAGGAGCAGCCGCAAGCTGCCTAATTTTTCCGCAGTCTACCTCGTATGTTGTTCTGGACAAGATGGAGAAACTTATTCGCCTAGGGGAAATATCTATACAGACTACAAAGCGGCGTTTGGCAGGCCACACTATACCCTCAGCCAAACTGATGGAGTCGAAAGCGAAGGTACTAGGGCTCTACAAGTATATGGAACCTGCCCTGAAATTTCTGCCGCTGGATATATCGCGTGGACGGTGGAGTTCACAGGATGTTCAAGAGCTACATGGACCTGTTCGGGATGCCATGCTGGCAAATTTATCGCTTATTGACTTTCATATCTCTCGAATCGAGTCCAACACTGGAAATGAGGCAGGCAAAAGTTCCTCAACTGTCGATGAGGAGTCGGGTCTGTCGGTACCCTCGAACAATTCAGCTTTCATGTATGCACTTCGAAGCCCTGAAGGAAGTCTGGTACATGACAGTATAAGGCAAAGGATTTCGGATACGACTGCCGACCTTTTAGAAGTCTGCTTGCAGTCAATCAAATTGGCTACCAAATGCATCAAGACAGTGAATGGATGTAGGTGGATTGGCAAGCCACCTCAGCAAACATTCGATGATTTAGAGGCGGAGCTACAATCTACCTTGACAACTATGCGATCTACACGAGAATCATGCGTCAAAAATACGACTGAGAAGCTTCTCGATAGCTACCGCGGATTATTCGACAGCCAAGGAAGATTTAAATCGCCTGGCGAGAAAGGGCCGTGGTTGCTCCGAGGCGTTGTGGTTGCTATGGTTTTCGAAGAACGCGTCGTCGGCACTGCTTCCGCAATGGAGAGAGTGCTAGAAATGATTCTGCATTTGATATGCACCAGAAAATCTCACCGCATCTGGATGCCGTTCCGTCTCAACTATGCCTTATCGTGGTTAATGGACGGAAAACTCTCTATGCCAACCACATTTACGAGGGCCGACTTCGCAGACAACGTGAACCCTGACGGCGTCGTGACACCAGTTCCGTCACACACACATAGTGAAAAGCCACACCAGCACTCTGGAACCAACAAAGTACACAAGACGACAGCAAGAAAGAGGTCGGTCGTTTCCCGCGCAGTAGCTGGGACATATGGCTGGCTTTTTAGTCCTGGTGGTATGTTTGCTCTGCGCATGGTTATTGTGACTGTGGCAACTGCAATACCCAGTGCGATCCCGAGATCTGCTGGCTTTTTCTACCGTGAAAAAGGTATCTGGGGAATTATTGCTGCTCAGACCTGCATGATGGTGTACATGGCAGATCTCTCTTTTTCGATTGTCTCTCGAACCATCGGTACAGTTGTCGGCGGTGTTATGGGAATGGTGGCATGGTACATTGGCTCCGGGTCAGGGATTGGAAACCCATATGGCCTAAGTGCAATATCTGCTCTGATGGTGGCGATTCTGATCTGGTGGCGCATATTCCTTCCCCCAGCCTTTGCGCAAGCGAGTATCATGGCTGGAGTAACATACGCGCTGGTGATAGGATTCTCTTACGACCACTTTCATATTGAGCTATATGGGCTACCGGGAGTCGGATATGAAGCCTTCTGGAAGCGATTAGTCACCGTTCTACTTGGCGTGTTTGCATCTGGTGTGGTTCAGTTGGTCCCAAAACCGCCGTCGGCTACAAGACATGTGCGCAGAACTCTCTCCAGCACGTTATCAACACTGTCAGACAACTTCGCCTTGCTGCTGTCACGGTGGAGTGTAGAAACAGAGCCGAATAGCATCTTGCCGAGCGGAGCTGTAGAGCAAAACTCCCTCGACGTTGCGGCGGTCCTGCTGTCAATTGACGACACAATCAAACTGCTCAAATTCGAGACTAGCTTGGGGCCCTTCGATCACCCAACTCTCCGATCAGCGCAGGAGTTGTGTCTTGTCATGAATCAATCTCTCGCACAGCTTCTTAGCCTATCAAAGTCCCTGCCTCAAGATTTACAGCGCCGGTTTCTTGCCTTGGTTGACTTACTGGACGAAGATGTAATCGAAGATATCATGGTTGTCCTGGCACTTGTAAAATCATCCTTGGAGACAGGAGCACCTATGCCGGAGAGGATTCCAGTACCACTGGTTCGTGGCCTTTACACCCGTTTGCACCAACAGCGTCTCACATTGAGTACGGCGATGGTGCGAGATGAAGACTATCGACGATACTGTGTTGCATTGTCTTCGTATGTAAAATTTTTGTCTTCTATTGATGACTTGGTATTCGCTGTGAAAGGCGTGGTGGGAGAGTGCCACGTGGTGCAGCGACCGTCATTTGTATTGGATAATTAGCATTAGCATTAGCTCAGGGACTTACACTCCCAGTTTTACCGCAAAAATGGGTGTGTACGGAGACATTTCTCTCGAAACTGCAGCTATAAGTCGCTAGCGATATCTTTTGTCACCTATATTTGCTGGGCCATACGTTGTGTGTTCCCAAAAAGCCATCGGGATTTCGGTGCACCATTGCTCTAGTCTAGTGATGCAATCTTGCTATACATTGTCATATTGATAAGAGAATCATTCGTATTGGAGGAAGTAGCGGAATGGAAACACCACTCGACTGTAATATGTACAGACATTATCCGGTAGAAGCCTCGATATCCTCTATCAGAGATGGTGCGTACGCGTTGATGCTGGTGGTTGACCTTGTACAGCTGATTGTTAGAAGGAGGCGCTAACTTTAATGAATCTTTTCTCCCCCGCCAAACAATAAGCTCTGAAAATAAGGTAGCTTACTAGTGCCGATCCTTTTTTATTTTTTGGCCTGACTTTGCCCAAGCTGACAAGCCGACAAGATCACGAAATAAACCGCCCTTCTTGACAACACCGAGGCACCTGCCTGCATGGCAGTCGCACGTTTTTGTTGGAGCACCAGGCGGTGCGACCCAGGCACTTACAATTATTACTGTAATAAATAAAACGGTCCAAAAGGTAGACACAATAGGGAGAAAATATTCATGTATACATATTTAGATTTTCTATTAGTGGCGTTATCTATGTATGTAATAAGAATTTTGATGAAAGGATGTATTTAGTGTTTTGCAATTTTCCTTATTTGCACGACTTGCGGACTGGAACTTGGCTAATGTGTGACTGTATATACTAGGATATATTGTAAGTTCTTGAACTTCTTCCTCGTATTGTCCATACCTAGCCACCTCGTCAACTCGCACCCTCCAACGATGTCCGGGTAGTTTTGCGAATGCCCCAATGTTGACAACTTAAGTCAAGTGTTTTGGGATATTTTGGACGGACGACCGTATTTATCCAAGAACTTCCAGCATGAACTCTTCTCGGACCACTTCTACAGCACAGTCTATCGTTTTTAAGCAAGAATTTGTAGGATGTGAATCTACATGTCGAAGAATACTCCTGGCCGGACTGAGCCAATTGACAACAAAAGGAGATGCGTAGCTGGAGGCCATAAATTACAATACTCAAACCCGACTTGCTCACAACCCGTGGTATATCTCTCACAGCCCAGCAGACATACGCCAAAGTTTCGGCAAGCGCCACTAATCTAGTCATTCAGTTTCATCAGGACGTTTATTCTATTCACTTAAACCCAAGTCTCACAAGATTTACACAACTTCTATAGATAAACACGCGATAAGGTACCTCATAAAAGCGATGCGATGTTTGTCAGTTAGCAAAACCACCCAAGATACGTGTAGCGGAAATCAAGCAGGGATCAACAGAGAAAATAAGAGAAAAAAATCTTTTTCTTTTCTATATTCTGACTTTCACAATATGCAACCAATTCCCTCTCCTTTGTCCTGTTTCTGGCCAACCTTTCAGACCACGTTCAGAGCTCACAGCTCATCGGGTTTAGCATTGACAATCTTGATGAGAATGCCCTCAGGAGTATAGCCAGACTTTTTGTATTCCTCGGTGTTGTAGGCGGGGTTCGAGCTGTTGAAATACACGCCCGCAGCACCTCCATCGGCCAAGCACTGGATGAGAGCAGGACCGACCTCGTCGCGCTGCTGGCCGCCATCAATGGTGTTGGCAACGTCCTCGTATAGGACGGAGGAGTCCTTGTCAGGGTTTATGTGCTTTGCCAGCACAATTACTGAGCCGTGAGGGAAGATAGTCCATTCAGCGCAGTCTGGGGCGGCCTTGGCCGTCATCGTAAGGAAACGGCCCCCGTCGACTTCCCAGCCGTAGGCTCGGAGGTAGTTGCCGGCATAAGTGATATCCTCGATAGTGACGTCCTGAGGTGAGTCGTCAGGACCATTGTAGCAATGGAGCTTGGTCGGTTCACCGCAGTCGGCGGCCACCGCTCGGGCAGCTACGAGGACAGCTACAGATAGGTTGAGAAGCTTCGAGAACATGATATTTGAGAGGAGGAAAATCGATTGCCAAAAGGATGAACTGAGACACAAATGATTCACGAGAAAACAGAATTGACTGGTATGTCCCTGAGAATCGGAGGTTGCAAGAACTGACTCCCTTCGCCGAAAGCAGAAGATGGGGTGGTATTTATACGCGAGCGAACAACTCCCGCCTCCGACCTCCCTCGGCGTCCCGAATTATCTCTGTGGTGCTCCGCAACACAGTGTAGCACAATGCAGCATATGTTGCATTGAACTCACTTTGAATCTTGAAAACATGTCGAATCCGGCAATCCGATACGTCGATTCCGGCCAACAAAACCCCCCCACAGCGGCAGAGATGTCTCACTTCTCGCCTCTCCCCAGCCAGTGATCGGGCCGTCTTCGTCAGAGGAGCTTCTGCAATGGCGATCCTAAAGTGAGGTATTTCTGCACTCCCTGCCTTAAAGTTTGTGCATTGTCATGACTTTGAAGCTGCGCAGAATTTACAGACCGTCAGTGTATTGAGAGGTGACATCGAACTGTGAGGGAGTGAAGTGAGGGCAGCTCAGGCCGCCCGTCGCAATCAATCGCTACGAATCTCGCCGTAAAAAAGGGTTGCAATGGGCCTTGCTGCCTTGGACCTAGAAGTATAATCGGCATTGGGCTTTCTCACCGTAGTTCTGTGCTGATGGAGCTCGTAGTTGGTATCACGGCCTCCGAGGTGAGCTGCCACAATTGACAGGGGACGGGTTGCTACATCTCCAATCAACCAATACATTCCAGAAAGTAAAACAAGTACAGCTTATGTATAACTCAAAACCAGATAGCACAATGTTTTACGGAACTAATTTCTTATAATTGAGTTTTGAGGATATCTCCAAAAGTTGAACAATGCGTTCGAAAGAATTCGAATATTTTGTGTAGAAACTTATCTCCCTTGGTGGGTATATCCAGTTGGGATCTTTATTCATTGCACAATATTGGGCTGAGATTGTTTTCATCAGTTATGATTCACATGAACACTATAAGCGGTGTCTATCATGTTACTTCGATTCATCTGATTCCACAATGGATCTCTTTCTATAACAGGGGCCGATCGAGCGCCACTGCAACAGACCGGGCCCAGACTATGTTTGAGTGAGAAGACCTCTCTGAGACATCCAGACCATGCCAAATCGAGTCCATTTGAGTACATGCTGCTCTCAAGGCGTCTTCATGGACTGGTACTCGAGTTCTAGGGATACGCTGTGTCAATCGCTTGGGTTAGAAGGGCGCTGCATTCTTCCATTACTGAAGTGAAGGACTCAAATCACGACGTCTACGAGTGGCTCAACATATCAAAGTTGATGATTTAGGTATCTGCTGCAATTGGTCTGCCTGAGTGGATGGGGTATAATCTGTCCGAAGAGCAGGCATGTTGGAGATAACATCGTCTCTATCATCGTACTGAGCACATACTTGATCGTTCCGATTATTTTGATCATTCTGCTGAATCAGATTCAAAAGCGTCATCCTCCAAATTTTGCCTGATTTACTACTTGGTTATGGACTCACCTTGCTTGGGAACAGAACTTGAAGATTATTATAGCGCTAGTTTTGTTTCTCTGCTGTCTAAGATTGTTGGCGAACTTCTGTGACAGAACAAGGTGGAAACATCGCAACTGAAGAAGTATGATGGTAAAAGGTACAAATAACGGAGGATGATGATGATGGCGCCGGTATGCAGAGCCCTGAGCAGCAATTGCTGCTATTTTGGTAAGATTGGTGATCTAGAAATACCTATCTCTCTTCTCTCCGACTATTCCCTAGAAGTATTATCTTCCTGGTTAGCTAATTAAATCTTGGCTTCAAAAGTCAGCTACGACGTCCCAGAGACCTTTCCAACTACAGTTGTTCGCATGGTATGCCAACACAACATGCCCTAACGATCACCACTCATGTAGCTTTTTTGGTCGTTTGAGACCAGTGAAGCCCGGCATGCTAAGATGCCCCGAGCTTTGAAGCGAAAACCATTTCGTAAAAACAATCCAAGGTGGTGGTTTATCGCTGTCAAATCGAAGCGATCAACGTAGTATGTAGTACAAACGGATCACCACCGCAGGCCAAGAGGAATTAGACTAGGTGGTAGCACATGTTCGTACAAATGAGGTGATCGATATTCAGTCAATCGAATTGAAAAACACTTTTTGTGAACCATTTATACATATAAAAAGTTGTCTATTAATTGGAAACTTTTATTTCCAAGCATATAACTGGATCTTGGATTCTCTGATTGACCTTTCCTGCAAGGCAAAGGTAGTCAATCTACATACCGTTGAACCGGGTGGTACTAGTGCAGTAAGCTGCCCTCATACACAGTAGATACCTACCTCACTCAAGCTGTCTCAGCGATACGAATTACGAAAGCGCACACGGCCGTCGCGCTTATCGAGTACCCGCGGCTAACAAGCGCCAATTTTTTTCTCTTCTCCTCCACGGAATGACGATTTCAATCCCCATTCTTAGCTCTGGCAAGCTTCCCACTTTCTCGCCCAAAGAAGCCCGCCACCCCAAAACCGCCAAAAAATCCCCCCCGCGCGCAACTTGGCTGAACCCATCTCTGCTCCATACAATTTGCCTCCCCCCTCCTTTCAATGCGCACGTAAACACCTCTCCGACCAACGTCGAACACACCCTTTCCCATTCTTCTACCCCCCGCAATCCCGCTTCCGCTTCCCGAGCGAATCCGAATCATGGCCTTGCCCATCAAGACCTTCGTTTTGCGCTACCCTTGCCAGGCGGCCGCTGCCGCCGTTGCCACGGGCCGCGCCCCCGGCTTCGTCGCCGGCGTGCCCAAGGTCTCATCCTCCTTCTCGACCGTCGCCGCCGCTCGACCTTTGAGCTGCCTTTCTTCCCGTCTCGCCGGTCGCCCGCAATGCTTCACTCCCGCCGTGCCAACTACTTCCACCAGGGCTAGCTCGACCCATGTCAGCCCGAGGGAGGCCCCCTCTGCGCCTCTCGACTGGAATACCTTCTTCGACCTTCGTACGAAGCGCCGCCGTGTTCAGATGGTGTTTTCTGTCGCCTCCGGCTTGGGTACCGGATTTGTGGGCTCTGGAGCTCTTTTGGCTGGCGCCGGTGAGGCCATGACTGAGCATATCCCCCTCGACCCCATTGTCACTCTTGGCTTCGCGACTCTGGCCTTTACGGCCCTTGGGTGGCTTATCGGTCCTACCATTGGCAGCTATTTCTTCTGGCTGCGCTATCATAAGTGGAAGACGCAGATGACCATAAAGGAGGCCGAGTTCTTCACCCGCATCAAGAAGCACCGAGTCGACCCAAGCAATTCCAGCACCAGCAACCCTGGTGAGTATTCTTTCTTTTTTTTTTCTTTACCAATCATATTTGAAAGTTCAAAAGTTATCACCAAAATGATGGAACCATTGACTTGACTGACTTGATTCCCCCCCAGTTCCCGACTTCTACGGTGAGAAGATCCAGAGTGTGGCTGGATACCGCCGCTGGCTGAAGGACCAGAAGGCGTTTGACAAGAAGAAGCGCGCCGACTTTGTGTAAATCACACCCACACTATTATTTGTTTGTCACGGTTCAGAACACAGGACATGTCAGGCGCACATCTCCATGTCAGCAGTAACTCTACTCGGCAAATATCATTAATGGCGCAGCTATCTATTTTGGGTATGAAGAAAAAGTGTCTACCCTTCCCTGTTGCGAACCCCCCAGTGGTTTTCCACGGGCATGTATGTATCATATCAACAGAAAAAAAAAAGAAATCTCTTATCCGAATGAAACGGTTATTTCTAGCTTTTTTTTATTTTACATGTTTTCAGAATTTCTTCTATCCCATTCCACACCCTTGATTTGTTATTTTATATGAATGGCACGCTTGGATCGACGGCTGTTTTCCATGCCCTCATGCCACCTTGGACATCTCCGACAAACCGCTTCCCGCCGTCATCCAAGCCTAGTTCCTTCAGCTTCCTAGTGGCGATTTGGGAATCGTTACCTACACGGCACACAATGTATATAGGCGTTGATGGCGAGAGGTCGACAGGGAACCCCTCGGGAGTGGTATTACCTCGGGTGGTGCTCATTAATCGGCCGATGGGCACGTTGACCGAGCCAGTGATGTTGCAGAGGTCAAAGTGTTCTTTTTCTCGGACGTCCAGCAGCAGATGATGCCCGCCCTCGTTGCCGTCCTTTGAGATGATTTGGTTCAATTTCTCCGCCGATATTCTCTCATCCGGCCCGAGTAGTTGAACAGGCTTGTTCACGCCGCAGAACTGAACATAGTCCATCGACGTTTGTAGATCGTGAAGCGACAGCCCAGCCTCTTCGTCGCATCCGAGACAGCCCTTGCGCTTCCCTCTCATCCTCACTGACCGAAACGGCGTGTCGCCCATGCCATTGAACAGCAACATCGTCGGTGTCCTGGCAGGCCTTTCCCCGTCACCTTTCTCCAAATCCCCGCGAGTGACCAGCTTGATGGCCTCGAGAGCCTGCAACAGGCCCATGACCCCTACGACGGGGCCGACAATGCCACCCTCGCCACAGCCCACCACGCTCTCAGGGGGCGGTGGTTTGGGAAAAACGCAACGGTAGCACGGGCCTTGGCTGGGTGGATTGTTGAGGACGATGAGCTGTCCAGAAGACTGAAAAGCGGATGCGGAGACTAGGGGCTTGGACAGAAGAGCGCAAATGTCGGAGATGAGGTAGCGAGAGGTGGGATGGTCGGTGCAGTCAAGAACGAGGTCGTAGCCTGAGACAATTCCCTCTGCATTTTGGGGTGTGAGATGTGTAACATGAGCATGGTACTTGATGGTAGGATTGAGCCTAAGTATGATTTAGAAAAACGCAATAAACCATCAGTTGGGAAAAAAAGAATAACAATGGGGGAAGAGTTGTTCGGTAGATGATTAGATGAACTCTTTACACGTACTCTTTCAGATAGGTGATGGCGCTTTCAACTTTGCTCATCCCGACCCTTGCCGTTGAGTGGGCTATTTGGCGATGAAGATTCGAGACCTCAACTTCATCGCCATCAACCAGTCCCAGGGTTCCTACTCCAGAGCCGGCAAGATACGCCGCAGCTGGGCATCCCAGCCCGCCGGCGCCGATGATCAAAACCCGAGCCTTCTTCAACCTCAGCTGGCCTATGTCGTTTTATTCCTCAGGTATTAGTAACCCATTCAAACACATTGAAAACAAAGAGAAAAAAAAACTGCGGGGTTGTCAAGAGCATGATACAAGACAATAGAGGGCATCACTACCTTCAAGCCCAAAGTTGGGAACAATCATCTGTCTGCTATATCTCTCGTACTCGTAGGCCGCAAGTGGCCATTTCCATGGCTGCTGCTCTTGTGCGGCGCTCTCATCGCGTTCCTTTGCTTCCCTTGCTACCGCGAGTTGGGCCTTGAGGTCCGTGAGTTCAGCCTCGCGTTTGGCAATCTCCCGGCAGAGTTGATCAATCTTATCCGCCATATTTTTTTTTACCTTTGTCAAACAATGAAACAAGTGGAAATGGGAGAGGGAGTACACAAGAGTGTGGCTCCTATGGGCGATGGATCACTACCTACTGTGGCGGGCTTGGTTTGTTGCCCCTCCATAAAAGCTCGGTGTGCCCCACCAGCTCCGGCGATCGGTTCGGTGAGGAAGCGCTCACCGAAAATATTTCTAAACACAATCCCGCCTTTCAGCACAAAAGCTACGTCAAGTCGTAACTTCCAAACTTGCACGCAGCAGGGTCTCCGCTCACCTTTAAAACGCACATCTAAAAAAAAAATGGTAAATTCCCCTTGCGCATACAATCAATTATCAACTCTGACATAATCTCATCATCTCTTCAGGCTCCCCTACCGCCCTCTCTCAAGAAACCCTCCGCTCGCACCCTCCGCCACCAACGCATCACCGGCCAAATCCACCCCCTCCTCCCAGCCAAGACCTTCCGCCCCGAAGCCTCCATCTCTGATGACTTCCTCTCCAACAAGCGCGACAAGCGCATCATGAAGCACTCGTCCTTCGTCTCCAAAATCACATCCTCCCGCATCTCAAAAACCAAGCGCCGCCGCCCCGGCAACAAGCTCAGGGCCAACCTCGAGGACCTGGCTGACGCCCTGCCCGAGCTCGCCGAGGGGGAGGGCCAAGTTGAGCTTTCCGGCCGCATACGGCACAAGAGCTTGAAGAGCCGAAAGGGCGCACTGAAGAAGAAGGAACAGGTCGTGAGGGGCGAGATGGACAGGTTCGGTGTCAGCATGGCAAAATTGGCCAGCACACCTGGGACAGCGCAAACATCAAGACCTGCGGGCGTGCAGAAGGAAATAAACGATGACGATGATGATATGGATGAGCAGGAGCAGCCAGACAAGGCGGCCCAGACGAAACCAGTGCCCGCGCCTGCACCGACAGCAAACCGGTGGGCGGCGTTGAGGGGGTACATCTCTGCTACAATGGAGCAAAACCCGGCGTTCGCGGGGCAGAATTAAAGTGTTCGAGATGATAATGAACACGGGGAACGCACTGTCCCTACTTTCATGGATAAGAGAATTACAGAGGAGCAAGTTCTGAGTGGAAAGATGTGGCTAACAAGTTGGCAAACCATCCTCCAAGTTCACTTATCACAACTAGGAGTTACGGAGTTAGGGCTCGGAAAAAAGAAATTTATCAAGACTAAATGAAATGCTAAGAAACAATAATCTTTATGCATCATGCCATCTTGTCTTTGTCTGTCTCCCTTGATCCGTTCCAAGTCTCCCAAGCCAGTCCCCTTTTCCATGGCCCTTTCAACGCCTTGCCATCACCACATGTCCTCCCTCATCGTGCCTTCGCCGTCGGTGACCTCGACTTGGAGAACAGTTGGGTATTTACGCAACCACGTTGCCACCGCTGCACTCATGGTTAGGTATATCTGTGTACAAAAACACGCTCACACCCTAAGGCACTTCCCATCCAACGCCCAACGGAGTAGAATCATGCGTAGTAAAAGCCGAAGTGCAACAAGAAAAAAAACAAAGGTGAACAAAAAAAAAAAAAAAAAAAAAAAAAAGTAAAAGCATGTGTCCACATCCCTCATAATCGTCATAACTTCCGAAGCCGTTTCAGCCTGAGCTAAACACCCGCGTAGGATTTGCTCCCGGTACCATATTAGACCTTAGTCGTCGCTTGCCCCTGATCTTGATTGCCGTATAGGTTTTCTGAGATCGGGGCCTAAGTCGATTCATACCCATCCTTGGCAAATTACTCCAAGGATACAGAGGTGAGGCCAATCCGGGAGAGCGGTCCCTAGCCTGAGCATGCACTGTCTTCGACGGAATAGTTCCGTAATGTGCAATGTCTCCCATATTACAATCGTCGCTACTGGACTCATCAAATTTGCCCACTGTGGTGTTAAATTGGGTGCTTGAATTCCGCTTGGTCTTAGCCCGGATTCGTGGTTGGTTCAAGCAGTCCTCTGTCTTGCGCTCCTCCATCTCTCGCCTTACGAGCTCCTCAAATCTCTCGCAAGAGCCGTAGCATTGTGATCTCTACTCAATGCGTGGTGGCGTCTTGTTAGTGAACGGACTGGCGCTCCTCCTATCTCGGTTGTCAGCATACTTGGGATGGGAAAACAAAAAGCGGCATGAATACTCACGACCGTCGCCGTTCGCCCTCCTTTCGGAGGTTCTCGATGATACGAAGCATCTCCTTGCGGCCGCCGTAGCTATCGACCATTTTGCCACCCATGCTCATCGACACCTTCTCGCGTGCATTCGCGCAAAGAAGCCGTTTCACGAGAAGATGGCGCATGAGAAGGCAGACAAATACACCACAATCACTGCCATTTTCCTGTTGAGGGCAATCTTCAAGATTTATAAATCGCAAAGGGCGCTGGAGCACCTGTGCAAGTTTCTTCGTAGCGTAGTTTGCCTCTTGATAGTTTGCACCACCCAAGGAATCATAGTGGAATGCGACACCGTCAAGAGCAGAGACGAGAAGTAAAGACCAATGGCTACCACCCTCGGCGACGCTCACATTACGGTTGTCGTTGATGGGGAGGAAGATATGAGTGACTTTGGAGAAGTCGGGAAGAGCGGCGCGAACCTGGCGCATATCCGGCTCCTTCATGAGAAGGAAGGTCATGCTTGGACGGAGGAGAATGATTCGAGCTTGGGGATATTTGGGGAGGGTCTCCCGCTCGAGATATTCTTCCCAGAAAGCAATGTTGTTATCCGTCAGCCAGTCGTGCTTCAAAGCTTTCATGTCTTCGATGGTCAAGAGGACGTCATAGTAGCTCAGGTAAGGCTTCTCGGGAGCCAGCTGTATGGCGGCGATGTCAGCTAAGCTTCAATGTGAAGTACCGAAGTACAATCCGTGTGTCTTGGTGCGCCCCCGACAACAGTTCGGGGAATCCAGGGTGGGAAATTTGCACATACAGAATCGCCAAAGTGGCGGGCCATTCTCTGTCGTAATGTCATTTTCGTGTCGCTCTCCTTGCGAGAAACAAGGACGGCCGAGCCTTCCGAATTCGCGGTCAAAGTAGTCGATGCCGAGTCGGATGAAGCCAAGCTCCAAGTGTCAGAAGACGTACAATTGGTGCTGGTTGGTTTTCTTCGAAAAGGTACCAGGGTCTGTAGGTGCCAGCTGAGACGGACCAAAAGAGAAAAAAAAATTAGATGCTGTGAGTTGGAAAAGCGGGTCGAAGGGAATGGGACTTGGAACGAGGCGGAGAAGGCGTGAAAGAGAGGGACGAAATGTTGAGGGCTGGGCAGACGCAAGGAAGAAGACAAAGAAAAGAGGAAAAGAGGGGAGACAGTAGGAAATGAAGGATCCGGGGATGAGAAATGGAACCCAAGGGAGATGGAGGAGGGATGAAGCACTTGGTCCAAATAGCCAGACGAAGAAGAGTGAGGATGGCGAGAGGAAGAAGGAAGAAGGATAACGCTGGGGGGATGGTGTTGGTGTTGGTGTTCAAGGCTGGTGTGGTAGTGCAGTGGTTGAGCAGCCAGCCGTGGCAGCCGCCGGATGGTAGCGGCAGTGACTGTCAGGCGCAGGCGCAGTGATACCTTGGTATGAGGGGTGCGGACTGTGACAGGCAACAATGCCGGCTACTGTGCCTTTGATAGGTACAGACGGGGAGGGGCAAAGGTTTTGGTTTTTCGGGGGTGCTGCCGGGAGGGCTTTTTAACTAGCGAGAAGCAAAACCCAACCCAGCCTGTGTGGTCTGTGTGGGGTGTGGTGGTTAACATGGATGGGATTGAATCAGAAACAAAACGGAAGCAAGGGGTAGGGGTCCAAGTGCGATCGGGAGGAGGGAGAAGCGATGCGACTGCAGTGCAGACAGAATATTATTGCTACACGCATGAGCAGGCAAGATGAGAGGTAGCAGATTGTTGAAAAAGACACACACCACACATCATTTGCTGCCTACTACCTACCTGCCCTGCAGGTATGTAGGTACCTTGCCCACCTACAGTCAGTCGCGTAGGCAGCAGCTGGAGAAGCTCAGCCTGCCTACTACCCAGACCGGGTGAAGCAAAAGCAGAGTAAAAGAAAGAATAAATTGGAGACAGCCAGCCTCTCCCAAGGATTGCATCACGAGAGTAACAAGGCCAACTAAAGGAGGAAAGGAAAAGAAGGGCAAAGCCATCTTTTTTCTCTTTTTGGAAGTCTCTCTCTCTCATATTCTTTCCATGTATGTTGATCAATATAATTCTTCGGCTCTTTAGCTACCTCACTTGGGCAAGCTTATTAGGTACTTCTGAAGCTCGCAGCCCAGTTGCCCGCGATTCAGTGCGAGTGGGAAGTGAGAAGCGCGGGGTCGCTGGGTCTCGCTTTCACTTCATGATCTGAGTCCAAAGCGGTCGCAGGGAAGTCCCAGCACTCACTACTGAAACTCTTTGGGCGTCTGGCACTTCATTCTCAACCAATCGCACAAAGAAAAAAATACCTTGCCTTGCTACCACAATGGTAAGTAGCACGCAAAACTTCGATGCTCCGTCTTCTATATTTTTTTTAATATTCCGAAGCAAGCCCACTTCGCGCCTTGCGCAAAGTGGACCAAAGGAACCACTTCAATCCCCTTCCCCCCGGCTAACAACGAATCCCAGACTGTGAGAAGAACAGAACGGGTAACGGAGGGGGCAACGCCGGGAGACGAAGTACAGATCTAGGTGGACTCGAGACCAGGGTGGGCGGGGAGCGAAGATGACACAATAGTGGGTTTGTTTCCTAACTTTTTGGATTTTTGGTGTAGGTAAGAACTGAAGAATGCGAATGGAGACCATCTCCAATGACATCGTCGATCCGCTTTGATAAACGAAGGAAAACCCATGAGGAAGAAAAGAAAAAGAAAGAAAAATAAAATCAAAGAAATAAGAAATAAAGAAGAAGAAGAAGAAGAAGAAGAAGAAGAAGAAGAAGAAAAATAAAGAAGAAAAGACCTTCCAGTTACTCACCTCGACTTGGTGAGCTGCCACACCTTCCTATCCATCATAATGCGAAAACCCTCTCCCAGGAATCTTTCCCTTTGTCCAGTTTGAGCCCAAATTTCGCAGTCTTTTTCCCTCTCCGTTTCTGCCCGCGTGTGCTTGCTGTAAAGAAGGGCGTGAAGGCCCCAGAATCCGCGGATGAAGTACCTAGCTCTTCCGTCTGTCTTCTGCTGTATGCATGCACCTCATGTATGTATGCACAATGTATGGATGAGTGGAATGGTGTCCGTCGCGTGCTGTGTTGTCATGCATACAACGAATCAAATCTGGTCCGCCCAAAAATCGGAATGCGCGAGGATGAAGAATGAACAGAAGCTGGCAAAATGAGCAAGAGATATCAATTAAAACCTAGCTGAGTTGTGACCTTCATCTTGCAATCCTGTCTTCCTAGTATTTGCCATTCCTCGTCTCCCTCCTCCAAGCCTCAGTCTCGCCTCCACACACGGCGCCGCCATGAGAGTACCTACCGACGTCACCCGCCCAGCAATCGTCATCGCCCCCCCTTCAGTAGCGTTGAACATCCAGGATAAATGTCCACCTGAGCAGGTTATGCTGTGAAGTGATTGCCTCACTCCCGCCCCCTCCTCCGTCCCTTTCTGGATACTGGGCGCAGCTCTTGTCGTAGAGTTACCTTGGCATCCGTTCCTCATCCTCTCATCTATCTCAAACGCAATAATAAGGTAGACTACTCTAAGTTATCACAGCCCAGTCTTGGGTGGCCCCTCTCGGCTCGAGCCTGGCGCCGCCAACTCAGTCCAGCCGTCATGTGCTGCATTAACGCGTATCTGTCAGTCCCTTCGCTTCGGCCAGTCAAAAGAATACGCAACATAGGGGACCGAAACCGAGCATGATAATAAGGATAGGAATTGTAGTACCAGTAACATCTTCCCCGAACCCCAAACACTCACCGCACCAAAAATGATCTGCATCACCAGACGCTCGTTCTCCCCACATTTCTTGCCAACCAGAATCAATGCGATGTACCTCAATTGATTTTTTCTTGCCGAAACTTGGCTAATCTGTTCACTCACAAAGGATCAAAGCCGTCCAGTCCAGACCGGAACATCTGACCCAAGGAACCACCAACATACGAACGACTTGAAACTCATCGCCTAAACTCTTCCAAAGACAAAGTATCATCGCACCAAAATCTCCCGACATGTCTTCCACTTTACTGAATTATGGCACGTTCAAGTCCACCATCCTCCACACTGTTGGCCTCCAAAAGTCGACCATGCAACGCTCGGAGGCTAGTTTTCGCCTTCTGAAACAACATTCGTCGTGCCGCATTCTTCTCTTCTAGCCTTTTTAGCTCTTCCTCCCGTTTCCGCCCCGTTGTATGAACCTCTCGTCTTACTCCATCAAGGATCTGAATAAATTTATCCCCGTCCGATCGCCATGTTTCAGCCAAGACATGTTGCTCTCGGCTGCGTTTCTGTTCGATCTTCTCCACACAATCTAATCCGCTCTTTGCATATGTCCTCGCGCTGCGATAGACAGTTTCTTCTTTCGTCTTCAGATGTCTCAGCATTGCCTAGTCGTTTACTATCAGTGTGTGTGTTAGAAGCCATATACCATATGAACTCACATCCACAACATCATGCAGTTTTTGCGCAAACATGTCTGCTGATGCTATAGATTTCTGGGGAGCTCTTAGGTCTTGCTCCTTATCCTCCCGGTTCCTTCTGTAATCCCTCCTCACATCATCTTCATTGATCAGTGCATTGAGAATTTGCGCATGCACATCTCGCTGAATCTGACCAAGTTGCGGATGAAGCGGTTCCGGTATCGTAGAGCGCATATCTTGGCTCGTCAAAGCATTTCTGAGTGGCAAATTGGTAACTCCTAATTCAGTTGGTCCCGTAAGATCTGGCTGTGATATTAAGGGAGTACTCGAATCATCCACCGTAGATGTCAATGACGTTTCCAAGACAGGTTGTCCGGCTCGAGATCCCAAATTCATGGCCCCATCCTGTTCCTCGCGAAGCCTCTAGTCTTTCGTAGGCACAGGGTCATCTTTCACCCAATTTTTTGACTTGTCTGCCAGGACTGTTCGGTCCGAGCCAAGCGGAAGCGGACTGCCCGCCTCGCTGATGCTGAAACTGCGAGCCAGCTTGCTACCTTTTCGACCTTGCTGAATTGAAATTGATCCAGCATTCTTGGTAATTCTCTTCTTATTCATGACCTGATTCCCCGGTGAGGAGATAATTCGATTTGGCGCCAGATTGGGATCTCTAGGAGCCAAAACCCTAGATCTGGCCGTATCGTCCAAAGAATTCTTCTTCCTCATGCCGCGAGTAATTCTCTTCGCCGGACTCACCAGCTCAACCTCCTCAACTTGATGTGCTTTGTCGCTGTGTAGTTTATCTGGATCGAAAATTTCATTACCAAGTGAAGAAGAGATCGTATTCCGACTTTTCCCATTTTGGGCACGGCCGAGAAGAGACCTCTGGCCAGTCTCGGTTGCAGAAACGAGCTCGATATTTTCCTCTGCTTGAACCTCGTTCATGTCTTCGTCTTTTCCCGGAGAAGAGAGCCCTGGTGGCAGAGATGGGGGCGAAATATCCAGGTCTGATAGTTCAGAACTATCATCACTCGATATCATGATGGGCTCAGATGGGATAGTTGCCTTGGGGTTTAAGAGCTCTTCATGAGTGGCTGTAAGTTTGTTCATCTGCGCTTTTTGCATCATCGGTTGTATAGGAAGCGATGCATCTCCCTCTCCAACGCCGCTGGCGAGCATTTTATCGGCGCTGAGTGGTGCTCTCTTACCAGCTGTTCTTGGGCGTGGCTTTTGCTTTTTCTTCGGGAGTACTTTCTTTAGGGCCGACTTTGGGGCAGATCTCTTCTTTGTAGTTTCGATAAGAGAACCTGATTCCGCTGCTATTTTCAGCGCGCCAACAATAGATTGCCTTGGGGCTGGCCGAAGCTTCTTTGCTTGAGGAAACTCTTTGATCTCATTTGTAGCTTCGTCAAACTGAATGGGAATCTTCGCTCGCTGCTTTCTTTTCCTTCCCTTGGGGTCAGCTTGAGCAGCTGATGGGGAGACTTGAGTGGTCTCGATCACTGGTTGTAGTGCAACTTCCTGAGTTTGGCTAGCAAGCTGTTCTGTTGGAGGTTTAGTGCGATCCCGTCGTGTCGCATTCTGCTCTGGGCATGGAGACGGTTCATCGTCATCTGATGCCAAATCTGCCATGACTAACCCTGGTAGTGACGTCCTTTTCCCCTTCGGTGCCTTGACTGTTGACAGGTTCTTCCTCTGCAGAGTCTGCGGCGGCGTAGGATCACAGAACTTCTTTCGCTGGGCTGCTACTGATCTATTCCCATGAGAGTCAGGCTGCTGGTTTCGAGATCTTGGAGGGGTGGCATCATAGATTTCGTCCTCGGGATAATGTTGCAGGGGGCTTGCAGGAGGGCAAGAATGGGGCATTTGAGACTCTTGGCGAAGATTCGGGAGCGCTCCACGAGAGGAGACTTCGCGAAAATCCCATCTATTTTCCGGCGTGCTTCCTATAACGACTGGAGAGCTCCGACGAAGCGTTGATGCAGTTTCAGAGAAATCGATTCGACGCTCGGCTTCCGGAGGTTGGGGTAGGGGAGCGAAAACTGGCTCGGGGGGGAGCGGTATAGTATCTGGGAGCTTTTCTTGACTTGATCTAGGGCTAGAAAATGGTTCAAAGGAATTGCTTTCACCAAATTCCCAGATATCGTGGGGAGTTTCGCCTCCACGCAACGGCGAACTTCGTCGTGTCAAAGAACCTGCTTCAGACCAAGAGAAGTCGTCAACGTGACTAGTAGTCTGTGCTTTATTCTCCCCGGCGCAATCCAGTTTTATGAGATCCACATCATCGAGGTCATCATCGAATTCGTCAAGTTGGGAGACCGGCTCTCTTTCGCTGGAAAAAGTGTTGACTTCGGTGGAAGGTCCTGCTCCTCTTTCCAAGTCACCGGGTGGCAGTTGCTTCTGCCCTTGGGGAGACTGAAAATGATGTCGTGTTGGAGTAGTATCGAGTTCGCCGAGCTGAGTCGACTGCTGTTTTGGTTTAGCTGATTTGGCAGACCTGGCCCGAGTTTTCACAGGCATCTTGATGTTTCTCCTATATCAATGTGTTAGTCGAGCTACAGTGACGTAATACATAGGGAGCATCAAGCATGTCCATATGGAAATGATTCGTAGAATGGTCCCAGTGCCGCGGTCGCTTGGCTTGTGACGAATTTTACTTACTTCTTTCGATGCGCCTCAGCAATCACCAAGTAAGGGCAATGCCTTAGGCAGGATCGGCGGTGATCGAGTTTGAGAGCTATAAGACCCTGAAATCGATGAGAGTAGCTAATCAAGGTCCCGGAGATGATGGTAAAGGAGACGGAGTCGTATTGCGTTGATGGATGAACGAGATGAAATTCTTGTGGTATTTGTGCAGAATCGTTGTTGCCATGGGAATTTGACCAGCGCAGGTGGGTGGAATCGGATCTTGTGAAGGAAGGTGCATCTTGAGTGGCCAGCAATTGCCGTTCTGCAACGCGCGCCAGTTGGCAGTCAACCACCCGGGATACGTTTCGGCTGCGACAGAAACTGGTCGGCATACGGCCAATGCCCCCATAGGGTCGCCAAGCGGGTGTAAACAAATGAGTTGATAGGCATTGTGTTTCCGATGAGTCTGAAGGCGTTATAATAACGACAACGATTCGAAGATATGATCACAGCAACTCTAAAAAAAACCACTGCTACCTGTTAAGAAAATGGTCGCGCCATGACGTGTGATGTCAACATTCGAAACTGTCACTCAAACATTTAGGTCTTGAATGTCAGATTTAGTCCACAAGGCTGAGACACTAGCTTATGCTCTCAAGTTGTCCCAAAAAAAAAAACCCCCCCAAGAAACTGGTTTTGATTCTGGTTAGCGTACCTAGACTTGGCTGGCTACATGTGCTGCCCAGTTTGCCAGTTCCCAATTATAGGCTAATAACTGCACATATTTTACGAGGCTAGATCGTATCACAAAGAATAGGTAGGGTGCTTGTCCCAAGGTACAAGGGTGTACTTGTTGCATCGCATAGCTAGGAGGGTGGTTTCGACAAAACCAGCACCTCCTATGTACAACTTCCAAAAGCAGTGAAGTCGCCCCAGTTGTTACCTGATCGTCAAGGTTCTCTTCGGGGTTCGGTCATAGGATCGCCCCGGTGCGGACCCTCGGCCACGCGGCGTGGAGATCTAGGGGATCATTCTTCAGCTGTTTGGGTTCAACAAGGAAGCGGACTTTACTGTGACTAGCGCTTGAACGCCTGCCCAGTGGGACTCCGCACTCCGCTGCAACGGGCCGTCGCCAGTGTAAATATGCCTCCATCCCTGATCAAAACCTGATCAGAGCACCCTTTCAATTTCTACCTTACAACCCCAGATCAGATCACTGAATCCGTTCGTAATCCTTCATCTCTGGTTCCATCGGAGCCTTTGGCCAGTTCTCCGTATTCTTGCCCGCTGAGTCGTTATATTTGATATCAGCTCTTTCCTACAACTAGTCGTTTCGCGAGACTTCCTGGGGCTCGCGATGCCTACCCCTCTGAAGTCGATGAGCAAACCCAACACTGCTACCATGGATCATCAATCAGCAATCACATCCCACCCATCTATCGCCTCAATTCCTTGGACATCGTCTGCACGACTCGCTGAGGCTACTGAGAAGGCAGGTGACGAAGTCGACAATCCAAGGTCTAACACTCGTCTCTACCTGGCTTATGGATCAAACCTCAGTGCAGAGACGTTCCTGGGAATGCGCGGCATCCGCCCAATCTCGCAAGTCAACGTTTCCGTGCCTGAGCTGGAGCTCAAGTTCAACTTGCCAGGGGTTCCTTATCGCGAACCTTGCTTCGCAAATGTCGGTTTCAGAAAACCTCCTGGCAAACCTCCCAAGCTACCTGATCCGTCCGACCCACCCAGAGTGCCGCCGATTGACCCACCGTTCCAGCCGCCTCCTCCGTCCTTGACCGAGTGGAACCAAGGTCTTGTCGGCGTCGTGTATGAGGTGACAGAAGAGGACTACAGCACCATTATCCGCACCGAGGGCGGCGGGGCTGGCTATAAAGAAATAGTTGTTATGTGCCTCCCCCTTCCGCCGAGGGTTTCTGTCCCAGAGAAGCCCCCACTTCCGGAGCTACCAAAGCCGTTCATGGCCCGAACGTTGTACGCACCAAGGATTCCCGACACTGACCATCCTGATGATCCTCGCAAGAAGAAGTGGTGGTACCGATTTGTAGTCGGGCCATATCGTGATCCTGACTACGCTCAGCCTAGCGCTCGCTACTTAAAACTGATCAGAGATGGCGCCAAGGAACATGAATTCCCCGATGAATATCAGCGTTGGCTCCAGTCTCTGCAGCCATACACCATCACAAGTACCCGGCAGGAGATTGGCTCGTTGTTCTTTGCCCTCTTTAGCGGGCTCATGTTTCTATTCACCATTGTTCTCTCCAAGGTTGTCGATAGGGATAGCAAAATGCCTCAGTGGATGGTCATTGCTACGTCTGTCGCGTTTAATGTAACGTGGATGGTGTACGATGTTATTTTCAAACCTCTGTTTGGAGACGGCGAGCGGACTCAGGTCGATGATAAACAGGGTAGAGATGGGACGCGGAGATCGGTCTTACGACATGGATACCCGGCTGCAGATGAAGAAAAGGCTGCCTTGCTGGATGGATTCGAGTGAGAAGGGACCAATTGCAAGAAGGCCAGGAAGTTTTCACACCCGATGTTGGGGAGAGAAAGACCTTGCCAGTTATTGTTGAGTGTTAGCGTGCATTGATTATGTTTGTGTCGTCAAGAAAAAGCATTTTGATGCAACGGTCCAATTGCAACTTGCATATCCGTGCACGAATAAGCACCTAGTGCTACACAGTACTCCGTACTTAGATGTAATGTAGTAATCTGCAACCAACCAACCAATCAACCAACTCCAGATACATAGGTACTCGACAATGGGCTTCTCGGGTCCTCAGTTCTCTCAAAGTCACACGACCCTGGTCAGCGCATGCCTAGGATTAATCGGCAGTCGTGGCGATATTTTTCGTAATTGGCGTAACTTGGTTGCAATGAGCTTCAATCATGCCTCGATCCAAGGACTTTCACGTGTAAATTTTCAGGTACAGAGCCTCCAGTCTCCAGCAAAGAAATGGGTCAATGTCAATGCCAAGGGTTTTTGACGCCCGGGGCTGTTTGTCAATTTTCTTTTTGGCGATCGCCCTACCCGTGGTGTAGACGACTATAGGTACAGGTTACAGCAGCGTAGGTATTGCATTGCAGGGCAGATAACGTACCGCATGTGATTGTCCCTCGGCCAGTCGGAGACCGGTTGCCCCCGAAGACAGTCCCCCAGGAATTGGTGGGACACTTGGCCCTTTTTGGAAAGCGGTGAGAGCCGCCGCATTTTCTCTGTGCGTCATGGCGACTGCTGAATTCAACAACCAACCAGCAAGCTCTGGCCGAAAGGAAGTTGGCAGAATTCGACTTAAAAGTGCCCCTCTCAGTTCACCTTTCTCAACGTTTGTTTGGACTTCGCTCGCCGCTCGTCGCTCGTCGTTTCATCGCCCACCGACCCTTCTCTTGGCTCTCGTATGTTCCGGTCCCCATTCTCTAGATCTTTTAGAGTCATTCTCTCCCACAATCGAATATTTTATCCATCCTCGTCCTCAAAAACAATCCGCAAGATGGCGACCGCAACAACCCTCGGAGCGCCCACAAAGAAGCACAAGGTGACCATCGTTGGTTCCGGCAACTGGTACGCTCAATCCGCCTCTGGATCATAATATACTTATCTGACTTGTATTCTTCAATTGCAGGGGATCGACCATTGCGAAAATCGTTGCCGAGAACACACGTGCAAACCCAAGCTTCTTTGAAGAAGAAATTCAGATGTGGGTCTTTGAAGAGGAGGTGACGATTCCCAAGGACTCCAAGTGCTACGATGAGGCCTTGGGCGACAAGCCCCAGAAACTCACAGAGATCATCAACAAACACCACGAGAACGTCAAGTACTTGCCGGGTATTGATCTGCCCTCAAACATCAAGGCCAATCCTGATATCCGCGATGCTGTCAAAGACTCCACCATTCTCGTTTTCAACCTGCCCCACCAGTTCATTGCCAATGTTTGCAAGCAAATCAATGGCCATATCCTGCCCTACGCTCGCGGAATCAGCTGTATCAAGGGTGTCAATGTGACAGACACTGAGGTCAGTCTGTTTAGCGAGTGGATTGGCGATGGCCTGGGCATCTACTGCGGTGCCCTGAGTGGTGCCAACCTGGCTCGTGAAATTGCCCAGGAGAAATGGTCTGAGACCACTATTGCCTACGATCCTCCAGCGATGGATAACAGCAGAGCTCCCACACCTCGATCAGGAAGCCCCATCGCAAATGGCATTGAGATCCCCGAGATTCGCCACAAGGATGCTCGTGGCCGCACCTCAAAAACCAAGCTCACCCCCGTCCCCGCCGACTACCCTCCTCTGGATCAAGAGTGTTTCCGTGCTCTATTCCACCGCCCATATTTCCATGTCCAAATGGTTTCTGATGTTGCCGGTGTGTCTTTGAGCGGTGCCCTGAAGAACGTTGTTGCCCTTGCTGCCGGTTTTGTTGATGGTCGTGGCTGGGGTGACAATGCCAAAGCTGCTATTATGCGTATTGGCCTCATGGAGATGGTCAAATTTGGAAAGGAGTTCTTCGGAGAGAATGTTCATACTGCCACTTTCACAGAAACATCTGCCGGTGTTGCTGATCTGATCACATCCTGTTCCGGAGGCCGTAACTTTAGATGTGCCAAGAAATCTGTAGAGAAGGGCATCAGCGTTCAGGAAGTTGAGAAACAAGATCTCAACGGTCAGAAGATCCAAGGTACCACAACAGCAGAGGAGGTTAACAGCTTCTTGAAGTCGAGAGGTCTGGAAGCTGAGTACCCGCTATTCACTGCGGTCAACGACATCCTTCATGGAAAGAGAAAGGTAGATGATATCCCCAATCTCATGCAGGATTCTTAAGGTGATCTGAGAGGGACAAAATGTACTGTCGAATGTGTTAGCCTTCATATTTGTATCGTCCATGACGGAGCGGCGTTGGGGATGTCTCAAAGGCACACGATATCCGGATAAATAGCGATGTAGGAAAGTCAATATTCATTTGTCTTTGACAATATTTTATGATCATTGTGTAAAGCGGATTTATTTTCTTCGCCGGGAGACTCCTGAGTACTCTCGTATCGACAAGCTTAACTCCATTTGTTCTCATAATAGCCCATTAATCACATATTACTATTTATATCTCTCTCGTAAGGTAGTCTATATCAGCGGATCAATCTTCAACGTAACATGTAATCACACCGATTGAGCACGGTATAAGAGTTAACCTCATGATCGCTGCGAACGTATCTTCTTATGTTGCTTTTCGAACTTTCGGTCCCCATCGAGGTTTCATGATTGAGGTGAAGCACAAAACTTGCTAGCTATTGTGTAGCTCATATCGCGACATCGCTTTCGGGTTCCAAATTTGAGATCCTTTGGGATGGCTCCGCGTTGAAGCATTGGTGGAATTATATTTTACTACATTGGTTGCTGAAAAAAGCATCAACTTCATTCCCATACCAATAACAGTCCACAAGAGGTCCTCTTGCATTTGTATTTAAGTATGATTCTAGAGGACTAGGATAGGCATGGAATAATTGTCAGCCCAATGTACCGTTTATCCAATGGCCTTTCTCATTATCGTCCCAACTACGACTGCGAGTCTCTGGTAGGTATCTCTCATCATCTCATGAAGCGAAATGGTAGCATATCCACGTTCGATATCACGAGTTCCCCGAGGTTTATCTGATTCATGTGGCCATGCCAGATTGCGAAAAAAAAAAATTTAAACTCTTCGACTCAATTTCGTTCATCTTCCAAGTTGATATTTCTGTGATCTACATCTTGCGAATTGGATCTGGTCTTCTTACGAGCCCGTTAGTGGAGGCGATGATTCTACAGCTATCGTAGAAAGTATCTACCTGGCTATATTGGAAAGTGCCATGGTGAGATACGGTTTTGCTAGTTTGGTGTCTAGTGTCGTGATGGGGATGTGTTTCTGTGGTGCGGGCCCAGTTGACGCTTTAGCAATTCAAAGCCGAATGCACTATCGTTGTGCGTGGTAATTGTCAATGCACCCAATTCCATTTTATTCATCCAAAACCCATCGTTGAAAAAGAAATATATATAAATATATATTCCTCTTTACAAATTACCTTTTCCAACTTGCGGCTCTTGTGAATGCAGAAGTAATGATTGTGATCAAGAATGATCCAGGGTAGGAGGTAGGCCACTCATAAGGTACTACTAACCTCACAGTACGTGTAGCCTTATGCCTTCAGCCTCCAGAAGCGTCAGTTGTCGATCGTCAGGGCTTGTCCCCCCTGTCCGCGATTAGAGCCCCGCCCACAAAAGCCGCTAATTTTCAGCAACCTGCAGGCCCTAAAACATGACTCCATCGTGATTGCTCAGCGCTGCAACTTCCGTCTACTAGTAGCTGGGAAAAGAAACACCTTGGATGTCAATGACGTAATGAATCAGTACAGTAAGCATGTGAAAGCTGAGAAAGCTCATGCGGGGATGATTACAAGCATGATGAAGACATGACCAAGATGGGGACATTGGGTCAGCAGAACAGACAGATTTTTTGGTTCATGTCCATTGTCGCAAGAAGCTCTCATTTGACCCGACTTATTCTCATCATTTTCTCGCCTTTGAGCAGGCATTGAGTTGTAAGAATTAGCTTACACTGGCAAGACTTGTTGGGGTCTGGGTCCATGACAATGAATGATGATTTTTTTTTCTACCCCTGGCAGCCACCAATTGCTGTGGCATGGGCTTTGCTACGTCGTCGCTCGCCGGCCGGACAAGGCTAGACCGAGACGGAGCAAGTCGACCGAAGTTAGCTACACCTTACATCAGACCAGAGCACCAAAGTAATCCAGGTAACTCACGCACGTAACTCACGCACTGAAGGTACTTTGTTGAACCTTTTGAGCTCCCACTCTCGCGATCCACAAGCTCGGAGCGCGTGGCTGCCCTTTTTCGTTGGCGGCGGAGCTAGAACCAAGGCAGGCGGAGGGGAAAAGTCAATGGCTTCGTGATATGTACGACGTAAACTCCCTCACAGTGCCTTACGGAGTAAGCTATCGCAGGTAGGTTACACAAAGACGTGGGATCAAAGTGGATGGTTGTGTACTCGGTACCAACCCAACCTGTCTCACTTCAGCCTTCCACCGTGGCTTACTCTTTTCTTCTTCTTCTTCTTCTTCTGTCTTCTGTAAGGCCAAGTGAGAGGTGTTTGATGAAGTAGAAATAAAGCTAGAACCTTGATTTAGAAAATTTATACCACCCAAATGTCAAGCTGCGTTCATCGGTTGGTTGCGGAACGTGGTCCTTGCATTGCTCTCCCTTTGTTATCGCGTCACCAACTAGTCATCTTTTGGGGCGGTTTTGTCTCCTGTTACCACTGCTCCCACGATTCCTCCACTGTCACCTAATCCCTCGTACCTTGTCCTAATTCTGCAATGCAATGCTTTCTTTTCGTCTTCCTAGTTCATCTCATCAAGCGTCTCTAGTAATCTTAGCATCTTGTCCGCCTCCAAACCACCTCATCCCCATCCCTCCAATCCCGCAGCTTTGCTCCCCCCGCATTTTCTGACTTTGAATCCCCTGCATCACCTCCTCCTCGTATCTCCATTCTTTTTTCCCTTCTTTTCCTTGCTTACTCTTCTCATATTGATAAAGACGTCGTGTTGGAGGAATGGTACCGACATCCATCTTGACCTTGTTGTGCTGATCGATCCAGGTGAGGATAGAGCCCCATCCACTCCACCTCACCAGCCAGAGCTCCACCCCAACTACGACAAGGGAGCTGCGCTTACAACTGATACAGAAAGGAAATCGTCGCGCGGGGCACGAAGCTCCCGCTCTTCTCTTTCTCATGAGCCCTCCACAAACCATGACGTCCAACGAAGTCTACCTCCTGCCGCTCAACGACGACGGATCGCCTCAGGTGCAAGGCGAATACATATACCTAGCACCTAAAACGGACGAATCTATCACCATTCGCTTCGCGATAGAAGGGACCTCGTCCATTTGTCGTCATGGCAGCCTCTGGGTCAATATTCCCCATGAACACGAAGAATTTCGGCGCGAGCGCTTCCGGGAGTACAAGTAGGTTTTTTGTCTTTTCTAGAGCATCCCTTTCGAATTACCTCCCTCCGGCAGTCCCTGAGGCTGCAAATGCCAAAATCCATATAGCACCAGGACTGACACATGACAGGCTGACTCCGGATTTCAACCGCACTCTGGAAATCTCCATTCCAATTCACAAAGCTGGTGCCTACGCCTTCTACACCACGTATGCAGAACTTCCCGAGCTAGAAAAGGAGCTGGATTCGAGCTTTACAGAGAAGGAGACTCTCAAGAAGACTCCTGTCTACTACATCGATGTAGCACCCAAGCTGAAGCTCGACGGGCGACCGCTGCCCTTGCCTGCATTGTCAATATTCTCCGTCATTAGTAAATTCATGGGGAAATACCCCAACGACTGGGAGCGCCACCTGCGCGGTATCAGCGATCGTGGCTACAACATGATTCACTTCACCCCATTGCAAGTTCGCGGCCAGTCCAACTCCCCGTATAGTCTATTCGATCAGCTCGGTTGGGACCCAGCTTGCTTCCCTGGCGGCGAACCAGACGTGAAACGAATGGTAGACAGCCTGGAGAAGAATCATTCTCTCTTGAGCTTGACCGATATCGTGCTGAACCACACAGCTCATAATAGCGCGTGGTTACACGAACATCCCGAAGCTGGCTACACTTTAACTACCGCACCATGGCTAGAGTCCGCATACGAGCTAGATACCAAGCTGCTGGAACTGGGATTCAAGCTTCAGGAGCTTGGCCTACCGACTGATTTGAAATCAACCGATGATTTGCTTCTGATCATGGATGCCATTAAAAGCAAAGTCATTGCGGCAATCCGGCTTTGGGAGTTTTATGTCCTCGATATCGATCGAGATGCTGACTTGGCTATTGAAGCTTGGAAAAAGGGAGTTACACACGATTCAAATGACTCAGAATTCCACGACGAGCTCAAAAATATCAAAGTCTCTTCGCTGGAAGAACGTGTATCTTTTGCTCGAAAATTCGCCTTGAAGGGAACAGATCGGATGGGTGAGCGGTTTCGGCGAAAACTTGATCCCGCTGCAGCGTCTGCCGTCTTGACTGCTTGTTTGGGGCCATACGATAAGGGAAATCTTGCAGCAGGACGAGAGAAAATTGTTGGCTTGTTGGATGTCTTGAATGTGGATTTCTATAAGGAGTACGACTCAGAAGTAACTGAGATGCTTCAGCAGCTCTTCAATAGGATCAAATACGTGCGCCTCGATGACAATGGCCCCAAACTCGGCCCAATCAACCAAGAGAATCCTCTGATCGAGACCTATTTCACGCGCTTACCACAGAACGATAAGACAGCCAAGCTTAACAAAAAGGATAGAGTTTTGGTCAACAACGGATGGGTTTGGGGCGGAAATGCGCTTGTCGACAACGCTGGGCCTGAATCGAGGGTATACCTTCGGCGAGAAGTCATCATTTGGGGTGACTGTGTCAAGCTTCGGTACGGCTCTGGACCTAAAGATAGCCCCTGGTTATGGGACCACATGACCAAATATGCCCGGATGCTGGCCACCTACTTTGCTGGACTGCGGATCGACAACTGCCATTCCACGCCAATTCATGTGGCTGAACATATACTGGATGAGGCCCGTCGGGTGCGGCCTGACCTGTATGTCGTTGCTGAGCTCTTCACCGGCTCTGAAGAGATGGACTATGTCTTTGTGAAACGATTGGGCTTGAGCTCTCTCATTCGAGAGGCCATGCAAGCTTGGAGTACAGGCGAGCTCAGCCGGCTCGTTCATAGGCATGGCGGTCGTCCTATTGGTAGCTTTGAGGTCGATGAGGTGTCAAAAAGCGAGATGATCTCACCAACAGCCAGCCCAAAGGCTACTAAGAGCGAGCTCGTCAATGGACACGGAGAATCTTCAAGAGATATTATTCATCGAATCAAGCCCAGTCCTGTGCATGCCCTATTCATGGACTGCACTCACGACAATGAGACGCCAGCTCAGAAGAGGGATGCCCGGGATACCCTACCCAATGCTGCACTCGTAAGCATGTGTTCCAGCGCGACTGGTAGTGTGATGGGATACGATGAGATTTACCCCAAGCTCGTGGATCTTGTTAATGAAACCAGACTCTACACTTCTCCCTCAAGTTCGAAACCTGTCAAGATCGGAGGCGGCGAAAATGGAATTGGCGGCGTAAAAAAACTGCTCAACCAGATTCACACACTCATGGGCAAGGACGGATACGATGAGACTCACATCCATCACGAAGACCAATACATTACCGTCCACCGGGTACACCCGGAATCTCGAAAGGGATACTTCCTCATCGCTCATACGGCTTTCCCAGGCTACGGGAACGGAAATGGAGCCTTGAATGCCGTCCACCTTACGGGGACCAAGGTCAGACACCTGGGCAGTTGGATGCTAGAGGTGGATTCTAGCGATGAGGCTAAAGAGGAAGCTCTTGGGGATAAGAAGTATCTTCGCGGTCTCCCGAGCCGAGTGCTTGATCTCCCTGGTATCAGAATGGAAGTTCAGGGAGAAGACACTATTATTACAGTCCGTGAGAAGTTCCCTCCAGGTAGCATTGCGCTATTTGAAACCTGGATCCCGGCAGCAGAGCACTCTTCTGGTTTGGATAACTATGTTACTTCTGGGGCACAGGCTGCTTGGAAGAACCTCAACCTGGTAGATCTCAACTTTCTGCTCTTTCGATGTGATGCAGAGGAACGGGCTTCTAGTGGTGGTCGCGATGGCGTGTACGACATCCCTGGGCATGGAAAAATTGTGTACGCCGGACTTCAGGGTTGGTGGAGTATTCTGAAGGACATCATTCGAGATAACAATCTGGCTCATCCTCTGTGCCAAAACCTTCGAGACGGCCAATGGGCACTAGATTATATCGTCGGACGAGTGAAGCGACTCAGTGAGATTCCAGGCAATGAAGGCCTCGCCGGTCCTCACACGTGGCTTCAGGAGCGGTTCGATGCTCTTCGAAAGATCCCAAATTTCCTGCTTCCTCGCTACTTCGGGTTGGTCTTGCGAACGGCTTACAGGGCTAGTTGGGAACGGTCGTTGGAGCTCATGAATGCTCATATGCGCGAGGGACAATGGTTCTTACAAAGCCTGGCGCTTGTCAGTGTCCAAATGACTGGACACGTCAAGTCAGCATCACTCTGGCCTAATAAGCAGGTTCCTTCTCTAGCTGCCGGACTTCCACACTTTGCGGTTGAGTGGGCAAGGTGCTGGGGTCGGGACGTCTTCATCTCCCTTCGTGGCCTATTCCTCGGAACTGGTCGTTTTGACGAAGCAAAAGAACACATTCTGGCATTTGCCAGTGTTCTAAAGCATGGAATGATTCCAAATCTTCTCAGCAGCGGTGATGCGCCAAGATACAACTCGCGCGACTCAGTTTGGTTCTTCTTGCAGTGTATTCAAGACTACACACGATACGCTCCTGAAGGTGTTGGAATTCTCAAGGCTAAAGTCAAGCGCCGCTTTTTGCCCTATGATGATACCTGGTTCCCAACCGACGACCCCCGTGCATACTCCAAGGAGAGTACTATCGAGGATGTAATTCAAGAAGCGCTTCAACGGCATGCCACTGGCATGAAGTATCGAGAGGCCAATGCTGGCCCTCAGATCGACTCACAAATGAAGGATGAGGGTTTCAACCAAGATATTAAGGTCGATTGGGAGACAGGCATCATCTTTGGCGGGAACCAATCCAACTGCGGTACATGGATGGACAAGATGGGTGAGAGCGAGAAGGCTGGCTCTAAGGGCGTTCCCGGCACTCCTCGAGACGGTGCTGCGGTTGAAATCACCGGACTTTTGTACAGCACGCTCAATTGGCTTGTCCAACTTGGAAAGAATGGCCAGTACTCTTACTCCAGCGTGAAGAAGGCGGATGATAACACCATTTCTCTGGCTGATTGGGCAGATCTGATCAAGGCCAACTTTGAACGATGCTACTATGTTCCGTTGAATGCGGAAGAGGATTCCAAGTATGATGTTGACACTAAGATGGTCAACCGCCGAGGCATCTACAAGGACTTGTACAAGTCAGGCAAAGAATACGAGGATTACCAACTGCGTCCTAACTTCACCATCGCCATGACAGCTGCTCCTGAGCTCTTCGACCAGGACCACGCTATGCACGCGCTGTGTCTCGCCGATAGTGTGCTTCGAGGCCCTACAGGCATGGCCACACTGGACCCTGCAGACCTCAACTACCGCCCTTACTACCGCAACAGCGAAGATAGTGAAGACTTTGCGACCAGCAAGGGGCGCAACTACCACCAGGGTCCTGAGTGGCTTTGGCCCACCGGCTTTTTCCTCCGTGCCTTGCTCAAATTCGATCTCAAACGTCGTAATACCCCGGAGGGCAGGACTGAAGCTTTCCAGCAAGTGACTCGCCGGCTTGTTGGATGCAAGAAGATGATTGAGGAGAGTGTCTGGGCTGGACTAGCAGAGCTAACACAGAAGAATGGCGAATTCTGTCCAGACTCGGTAAGTTTTTTTTGTCACTACTCCTTTGCTTTCTAGCAAGGCTTTCCTTTTTCGTGCCCCTGCTAACTCGCTTTCTTCTTTTCATCAGAGTCCCACGCAGGCTTGGTCCGCAGGCTGTCTCATTGATCTGTACATGGATGCTATGGAGGAGCAAGAGAAGGATAAATAGGATCGATGAAAGATGACAAAGGAAATGATGGGGGACTGGAGGGATGCGGAGTGATCATGATGGCGAAATGTTTTTTTTTTCACATCGGGCATTAGTCAAGTTGGACATAACGAAACGCGGAGCACCTAAATGGCACGCATTGTACCTACGCCTACCTATGGAATCAATGTAAAGAATTTTTTAAGATAAAAAACATGATGCCTGGGTGTTAGAGAGAAATAGGCAATAAGCATTCATCGAAGTAATGGCCAGGCACAAGACAGCACAAATGTTGGTTGAAATCGAGGGATGAAACTTAGATTTGCCTCGTCCTTTTCTAACAAAACAGATAAACACATATTTCTCCTCCCGCTCCCCTTCTAGGAGATTGATGATGAAATTTGCAAACAAAGAAAAAACATACATATCGAGGCAAAATATAAAAAAAAAATCAAGAGAAATGGCTCCCAAAAATCATCATAGAGGAATACCCAGACATGCTGCAAGTTTTCCATCACATCCCGTCATCCCAGGTGCTTTCTTCCCAGCAACGCCAGATCCCAGCCAAGGAAAACGCCAAAAACAAAAAAGGGGGATATATGCATAATAATCAACAAGCTTTGAAAAACAAACCACCTTCAGCTTGACACACACAGTACTAACACGCATTCCAGAGATTGATCCAAAGAAGAAAAAAAATATGAAACAGTCGGACGATTTTGACAGATTGACGTGGTGGTCCTGGTGCGTCACATCTTCCTAATGTGAAACAGCTCCCCTTGTCATTGTGGCGTGGGACTTTATGTAGCAAAAGGGCCAAAAAAAATTGATTCGACCAAATATGACCAAATAAAGGAGAGTTAACCGAAATACCGGCGTATGTTACTTTCCATTGTGCAGCAGATATTTTCCAAATCAAACAAGCAAGTCGCAAGAGATGGCAGGATACAATGCAGCCGTAGGAACAAAGGACGAATGGAAATGTGAATCACCATCTGTAAATCGTTCGGTCATACGTCAATTGTCGGTCCGATGAGACGATGTCGATATACTGTGTGGAAACAAGGGCAAAAGGCAGTTCATCGAAAAGAGAGACTTATTCGAACCCAAGGACAACACAACGCTATGTGCGGTCCCTGACAGTCCAGCGCTTCTTCTTAGGACTCTTCTCGGCAAGTGTGGTAGGGGCGTTGGTTGCTGCGGTCAGCATCGCGTGCGAGTTTCGCTGCGAATCGTAGCCAGCGGGAGCATTGTCGTTGGGAGGAGCTTCCGAGCCAGGTCCCATACCAGGTCCCCATGACGGACGCGAGGCAGATCCGGAATGCTTCTGGCCGAGAGAGAGTTGGCGGTCCTTCTTGCGGAGATAGCGACGACGCCATATGCAGGCACCAACCCAGATGCCCACAATTGCGACAACAAGAATGACAAGGAAAATAACCCATTGCCAGTGGTTGGACAACCTGTGAATGATGAGTAAGTCGCCTCGAGCGATGAGCTAGGTGTTGAGCTTACCATGTACCGCCACCAGATGATTGGGCCTTTCCTATCGCAGTAGATGAGGACGAGCTTCCGGTAGTAGTACTTTGAAGGTTGTTATTGTTTGGTGGCTTGTTCCCGCCGTTGTTGGCTGCCTTTGCGTTCGCACTGCACATACTTCGGAACCAGGTGGCGATTGAGGTAAGACCATCACTTGGGCAAGCTGTATCGCACACACCAGTCGCAGCTGTAGAAAAGGCCGTAACATGAGTATTGGCACAGAAGCATGAGGTGTACGCAAAGGGGTTCTGGCCAACATTAGCTGCAGGCGGCACGCATCCGCCATTGGCATCGTAAAGAGGCCCGCAGCCAATAGCGCAAGAGGGCAGCAACGTGGGGTTGTGGAAGGGGACGATGGTCGTCGTAGGAAGGCCAACTGTTCATGAGTCGCATGTTAGCATGAAGCCGGAGGAGAGTAATAGCCAAGTCGGCGGCGCTGGATGTTGGCGAACATACCCATTTTGATCGTGGTTAGTAACGGTTAATTAGGTGAGATGTATTGATTATCACAGGCAGTGATAGGATGTAAGGGCTGCTCGTGTCGTCCTGAAGACAATCAGGAAGAACGAATTCTGTCGCTTTTGCCTTTTGAGTTGGATGTTGGGAAAGGGAATTCGATGGGCGTTGGGTTCTCCGACGCGGTGTGAGCTGTCAGTGGACGCTGACAGTTTTAGATGCGTTACGCTGCTAGTCGTGTCGTCACCAAGCAGAATGATCCAACAATCGGAGTCGGATTAGTCTAGTGTCTCCCCACTCAATTTTGATCAGTCCCCTGTTGTCTGCTGGCCACCGGAAGGAAAGAAAGAGATGTCGTCTCAGAGCAATGTTGGGGACGCGACTTCAGATAAGGCGTGATCTAAGTTGTTTGGTTGTTTAGATCCTGTCTGAAAAAAGGTAACCGGCTTTGGTGGAGGTGATTGCGAGTGTATACCGACGACGCGGGCGGCAAGCGAAACACGGACGAAAACAGAGGCAGCGAGAGTTGGAAACGAATGGAAATGTTCGGTGGAACGAGCGAGGGACTTGGAGGTAGCGTGAAATACGGCGAGTTTGGAGGAAGATTGCGCGGCAGCGCTTGAGCCAGAAACCAGTCGAACGGGTCGAGGTGAAGGATGGAAAGAGAGAAAAGGAGGCGCAAGAGAGAGGGTGTGAGAATTAGTTAGTTATGATGATCGGGGGAGAATGAGCAAGAATGCAGGTAAGCGGCCAAGAATGAAGGGGGGTGGAGAAGGCAAAGTATCCAAGCAAAGCGAAAAGGAAAAGAAAGCTGGGGGTGGTTTGGGTGGGGAGGGGACCAGACCAGAGGGACCACAGAGGGACTAGAGGGAGGGACGGAAGGATGAGATCTTCTGCATGCCCCAGCCAAGTTTTTTTTTTTTTTTTTTTTGCGCTGTTGGCTCTATCTGGTTTGTCCCGTCTGGGCCTGGGCAGAGGCATCAATCTGTTGCAACATGGGCTCATCAGTCCCCAAACCTCCGCTGTCAGTGTGCGCGGCCTTCCAAGGCCCCCGTAGTGGATGTGGGCCAACAGCTGGTACTGTCCTGTTAGAACGTCTGGTGACCTCCAGGGCTCTGTCACGAGCGACCTAGCCAGCTGAGGGTCAACCAAGGTACACGGATACAAGAGAATGCACTATATTCAACTAGCAGATCAAGTACATGTGCCGTATGGTATCACATCTTGTTGTTGGTAGAGCAGCAATGGGCGCTCTTTATTCAGGTGTTGCGATATTGATTCCAGAAAAAAAAACACCTCAAAAAAAAATCATCCGCAATCGGTTTCATTGGATGGCTAAAGTAGGTACTTTAGATCCAAGTACTCACCACCCCGGAGGCCTTTTTTTTAGGCCCCTGCGAACTGTCATCCTCCTACCATCGTCTACGATTGCCCACGATCGTCCACCACGGGCGTTGACAAGGAATTTCGGGAGGACCAGAGTCCGAGTGTGGAAATACTTGGAACGCATGTACTGGCCAAGACTTATCACAAATACGATATGCAGCAACTTACTTTCCGCCCTTATTGATGAACGAGCCAATACGTTCCCCAGTAGAAGAAAAAGAAGGAAGCAAGAACAACGCGGAAATTTTGAGGTTGGTTGATGTTCATGTTTATCCGGTGCATTGCGAAGAAGACCTTGCTTTCTTGTATTGATGAAGAGATATTGGTCCGAGCATACCCAATAAACTCATCTATCTGTGGGAGTTTATGCATCCTTTCAAGTCAAAGTACCTTATCCCACATGCTAAGCTGATGATCACTGCGCCACGAATGTAATTCATAGTATTTATTGTTTGCTTTTTTGACATGTCGGACCTACTACACATATCGAGCAGTGGCGTGGCGCGTCTGCTAGAGTATTCGAGATGTCTCGGCTAGGTCCAAACACGGTCTCATCAAGGGCGGTTTATTATGTATTTCGTGTCGTGCCTTATTACGGAGCTTGTTTTCGGCCTGCAGTTGTGTCAGCAATGTTGAAAACGGACGTGCTACGCAATTACTCGGGAAATTTCAAGAGTACCAAGCAGAGTAATTTGTCTTTGAACTATTAGTAGCATCAAGAACCGTAAAGCCAGAAATAACCCAGGCAAAGCTGTACGGGGTACAGATTACTCCGGACCGGGAGATTGTGATGTGTTGTCTGTCCGTTGGCTACCAAAGCTCAAGTTCAGCCACTTCTTCTTGCCGAAAGCTGGGAAATGTTAGCGAGCCTCAACTTCAGTAATGGTAGTCGCGAGCTTGCCTGAAGTCCCGGGTTTCATTACAATAATAAATGGGCCTTTCGCCAGGACGTGGGACGCGTGAACTGCGATGTGCGATGTGCGATGTGCAAAGTGGTACCTGGCTCAGGTACCTGCTGCGTCGACTATTGTGAATACACAGGTAGATGACATGAAGCGGGTCTTGCTTACCTAGGTACTTATCAAGGAAGGTTCCTACCAAAGCAGGTAAGTTCGGGAATTAGCTAGGCCGGTTAGGCCTGCATCATCCTCTCTCAGCTCCGAACCTACCTGATCGAATACGAAGTGTGCCTCTGCGCCTACGCCTGCCAACACTTGGATACCTTCACAGTTTTCTCTTCCATTGTGGGAAGCAGCCACTCTGCATGCCTATCTTACCTACTAATCTCCTATGCACTTCGTACCTGCTTAACCTGAATGTGAAAACCTGATCCCATGATTTTTTTGAGGTATATGATTGGCCACTGTGTTAGTTCCTCGGACAATTTGCTCAAACGTTCGGGGTGTTCCAAATATGTACCCATACTCCGCACGCAGATGGTACCTCTTGCGGCGCTGGTAATTACCTGCTGCACGTCGCCTTTTCTTGTTTTCTTGCTTTCTCATCGATTCCTCTGCCATTGTCGCATGGAGACTAACAAGTCAGCACTTGGCGGCCATTTTCACAAGCACAAGTTTGCACTTCGAGTAACACTCGGCATTGGTTTACCCGTGTACTCTGATGTAAGCCGACCGTGTTCCTTCTGCTTCTCATTTATGCAAGGACTGGCTCCTCTTTGGCACTCATTCCTCCCAGTTTACTTAATACCCAAGGTATTCATCTATTTTCTTTGTCCTCTTTGGAAAACGTCCCAAGGGCAAGTCACGCGCGCGCGCTCCACTAACCCGCCAAAAACTAAGAACCACACTCAAGATCATTCACACGAGGATGGCAGTATTATCAAATTACATATTATCAGTGTCGAGATGAATAGTAATTCCAATACGAGCACGCTTAAACAGAGCCAGTCCCTAGTCAACCACTCACCAGAGCCCTGGAAACGGAGCAGGCCCGCCTTAGTCCGCTTTGAGTGGAGAAATTCTGACCTAACTGGCAACAGCCAAGTCAGTTCTGAAGCACAAAAGACGTGCTATGGCGGGGGGAACCAGGCCTGGCTTGCCCCCTGCATTTAGCCGCAGCAAAATTCCAGCGCTCATAAGAATATTTACACAGACCACAGCCCGAGTTCCCGAGTTGGAATGAGCATTATGCACATACGGAACACGAATAACTTGTATCGTAAGGATATCGAACCGTTCGTTCGGTTCTCCTACCCTACAGAACACCAGGCATTTTTGGTAGTCTATGCAACGAGTCCAGCTTTGGAAGTTGCATATGAACTAAATGATGATGTTTCGATTCAAAAACTATCATGTTTCCGCCACAGTTGGGTCTTGGTACGCCGTTCTCTTGACTCGTGACATCAACAGTTCATGATTGGACTATGTTTGGGCCAGCTCTGTGTGAGACGATTCACGGCAACCTATAGGTTCAAGAGGACCCATGCGCTTTGTACCAACAGCACACACTTGATGACATGACTAGGCTGTACGGCACGATGGTCGCCGCCAGTAGTCGCCCCCTTGAATGAATTCACTCAAAGGCATGTAGCCCTTTCATAAGGTAACTATTCAGTGGGCATTATCGACCAAATAGCCAACAAATGATGGCGCATTATGACCTAGTACTCGACGTTATATATCAATGGGATGATCTTGATTGTCTCAGGAAAAGTAGTTATCCCTCTACAGTTGCTCCCTGTTTCTCCCCCAGCACTTCTTTATACCATGTTGCTTTACTATATAAAGTCGTCTCGACTCACGCTGCCACGAATGAGTTCATGCAATGATACTTGCGAGAAGGGGCCTCTCGTATCTTTTGATAGGGGGAGAAGTAAACTTCTTGTAAAGCATCGTTCAGAAGGAAGTAATAGTGATATTCTGAGCCAGATTTCGTATTTTCTCGTCTTCAGTGCTGACCTTGGAAGCTGAAATAGATAAAACTTGGAGAATACCTCGTTTATTCACCGAAAAAGGTAATATTATTAAAAGGCTAGAACCCTTGTCCACTCTGGGGTGAACTTTGGCGTTTTACCATGTCGTGCGACTACTCACGACGCCACTGTCTCTCTGTCGGCGTGGAGCTGTCCAATCATTCTGTTGAGGCTTGAAAGTGAAGTGCGCATGAACCGATAGCCAATCGTCCAGCATCTTACCGTGAGTTGGCTTGCCGCCCCAAAGCGAGGTGAGAAACATAAAAAACCGCCCCCCTGAAATGCAATCCAATCAACCGTTAGTGTAAGTTCAACTTCGTCTTCAAGATGCAGGAATTCCGCAAGCTGGCCTGAAAAGGGGACGGGGAGGCTCCCTGATAGGAAACCTCGTGACACACACAAACACTGATGACAGAAGTATTCGAGTAGCTACAAAGACCTGACTGGATATCTTTGCTTAAAAACTGGTGCAGTACGCAGTTGGTGTTCCTGTTGGAAAAGAAATCAAAGTCGAAGGGCGTAAGGATGGTGACACTGAAAGAGAAGAGCACTTATGAGCATGAGGTTACACGCTTGGCGTGGACCTCCGAATTGTTTTGCTTTGTGGCAGTACCGATATTCATTAACAAAATATAATTACCTTTTGTAACCGAGAGGACCTCAGTTTCATTCGTTGGCCTTGGTGACAAAAGCAAAGGCTTCTGGGTTACCCGACGCATGTACTATCAAATTGGACTAGACCTGCAGCTTCACGAAATTTGTCTGACAAGAAAACTCGATTCACTTTAATCTACATCCTTCTCAGCTAACCCATGACTCCCGGACGCTTCGGCTTTTCAAACACCAGAAGATGGAAATATTTGGCTCCCACTTTCTTTCAACTGTTGGCAACAACTCACCCCGTCACACAGATTGTCGTGGCCTTCATGCATTATGACGACAACAAGGAAAAAAAAAAAAAAAAAAGATGTCCAGATGTCAAACACATGACCTCAGCCACCCCTGCATTGCAATTGTGTAACCCAGGTGTCCCGAACGATTGCCACGAGGGTTGGGCTGTCCGAGGCCAGTTGAATGCACGTACCCGTCACCCTCGTGGCTTTTATTGGATCCTGAGCGAGACTGATTGGTGATACTGTGCTACAAGTTTTTTTTTTGGTAAATCTAAATGATGGCAAGAGAGGCAAAAAGGGGGGGAGGGTGCGACTGCTCGTTGCTGGAGGCCAGGGTAGACGGAATCTTGTGATCTTTTCATGCGGGAGCTTTGAACTCGATCCGAAAGTTCAGGTAAGACCGAGTTTGTGTGTTCGTCGATCAAATCCAAGCGGGAACAGTCTTGTTTCACACTACAGGGTCCTCGAACGCTTCATGGGCGCACCAGAAATGAAATTCCGTGCAAAGTTATTCTCTACCTAGACTTCTGAGATGTTACAGTAGTGAGACACACTTCATCATCCCTACCTGGCTGGTTGTTTGAAGGCTGCATACACGATAGACCTGAGTTCTACCATGTTACCGCTTCTCCTACCCTCGAGTGTTGGAAAAATAGATAAAGAAAACTCGGGAAGTCGTGTTGCCACAAGCAGGCAAGAAACAAGCATCATTATCAAGCCTTTCAATACAATCGAGAAAAGCAGTCCTCAATGCTGCCATACCGCAATAGGTCTCACCGACTTGAATCCATTATGGTGTGGATACACAAAACCTCCCCAGGTTGCCTTTTTCTTCCTCACCTCTGGGACGGGCCTCTTACGTATGACACAGGGCCGAGGATATGGCCGATTTCACGTAAGCTGAGGGAGCGCACCCCTACGAATGTAAGATGTGGCATCGATATCCTCTTTTTTATCATCGTGCCTAAAGAGGGCAGAATGGGGGACGTGCTGTCTACATACACGATCCTTCGTCAGATCCTTTGCCAAAAAGAGGCATTGGCGAATGGAATATTCGATAGCACTCGCCTGTGAGAGCGGGACTTCAACAAGCGCCTGCAACTTCTAACTTCCAAAAACGCCGAACGACAGACTTACTGTTGGACTAGCTCGTTCGCCTCGACGGCATCCCCGAGCAGCTGTATAACCATCACCACCAACGGCTGCATGTCGGTCGCCATTAAAAAAAAAAGAAATGTTCGTTTACCATTGTCAGAGAAGGGGAGTGATACCTTGTCAGCCACAGCTATTCTAGATTTGAGGAAAGTAGCCTACAAAGGCCGGGTGTGGTGTGTGACAAGTTGGTTGGTGGTTTGCTACAAGAACTGACGATCTAGACAGACAGACGAGGAAAGGAAATAGTCTTACGGTTATTACCGGAGTGTAGAGTATGAAATCGAAGCACGGTAGAATGCGAGGGAACAATGTGTTTGAACGAGGATGTAAGGTTGCAAACTCGTCAAAGGAGGGAAGAAACAGGCAACGAGTAGCGGATAGTTTCCCCTTGGGTATATTTCATTGCGTGACTAAACAGGGAACTGTTCGGGATTCAGCGGCTGCTGGACTTCTCAGAGATATATGCCTCTACCCTCCAGGGGTATTTTTGCGATCCCGACTTCAACGTCTCTGGGTGTATTCAAAATGGTAGTGCCAGCTCCATGCCATGCCGCGAGGCGTTCTGCTGTGTATTGAATTCCTCTCCATACTCGCTTCTTTTATCATCAATCATTATGGTATCTTGGCTCACACTTGCTGTCGCTAAATGTTCAGCTGGATGAAGGTGAGGGATACACAGCATGGCCGATGCAACAGCACGATATATCGCAGTCGGCGCCAAGAATCGCTCTAGGCGTGTGCCCGAGGCTTTCTGTGGCGGTGACGGCCTTCCTGTCGGGATGAGGCAGGTAGTTCGGTTTGTCGGCTGCCGTGCTCGGCCTGGGTGCTGCTCGTCGATGGCAGGTTGGAAACGTGGTGATCGGTGTCGTTGCCGTGGTCTTGTTGAGGGGAAACAGCATCGGCACCATTGTCTTGTTGGTAGGCAACGTTACTCCAGCCAGAGGGTGGATACTGGCCATTGAAATTTCCATGCTGGGTGTTGTATCGTGGTTGAGTGTTGTACCAACTGGCTGTCGTTGCCCTGGACGCCTGCACCATCGCGATCCCATCCCATGGATCATCTCGGCCATGTTGATGCACCCATCCGATTATCTCACTCGCACTGATAGTCTGTTGAGTCGAGGTAGGGTTTGGATATTGTTGATATTGCTGCCTTCGTCTATCATCCTCGACAGACGGAATCTGATAGTGCCGTCGCACCTCAATCCATTGGTTGGAGTTGTTTGTTGGGCCGGCCTGTCTGACCGAGTCATCTTCTTTAGAAGAGGTTCTCGAATCACTCATGGTGGATCAAAGATAATGTGGCACTGATCACAGATAGGAACAGACGTACAGCAAAAAAAAGACAACTGTGCCATGTCCTGCGTGACAGGATTTGGAAATGAGAGGGAATTCGGGTAGCTTTTGTATACGAATGAGACTGAATTTTGCCTACCTTTGCCACAAGCTGAGGCAGATATGGGCACGACATGACACACCGGTCTTAAGGTGCAATATCCTAGCTCCCTTCAGGGTGGGAGCGACACGAAAAACAACATGGGCATAGCTTCACTGTTCAGAGCTCGAGTATTGAGCTGTCATTGGACACGAAGCTCCGGGTGACAAGTCATCAAGCCGAGGTGGTAGCGGTGGCGAGACGTGCGTGAAATCAATCCAGTTCCTTGCCATGGATTAATCGATAGGCTCTTTAATAACTAATGGCTGAGTAATTCTGTGTTTCGTGTCGAAGTTGAATGAAATCTGTCGATGGCACTCTGATGGAGCATCGGGTGTGGCAAATGAAGTCAAACGGAAGTCAAACGTAAGTTAAGGGATCGAAGGGACGGGCCTTATCCGGAATCAAAACAAGATTACTCAGAGAGAAATCCGATATAGCACCGAATAAACATAGCTGTTACTGCTCATCAACTAGGGAGCCCGAAACGAAACGGCCGCGATAGAGAGCGGGGTGAATCAAAGTGGCAAATCGCCCGATCAAATCCCAACCCTTGTTGGCCTAAGGTTAGTCGGGCGTTCAATCATTTGGAGTTGACCAATGTGGACAGATCGGGGTGAGTGTGAGTCTTCGTGAGCGATAAGTGTCATGGCTTCGTAACGCGGGTACGCAAGATCCAAATCTGGCTCGGGTTGAACTGCTGACTTATTCCACAGAAGCCAAGGACAAAGCCGTTATTCATCAAAGATGGAATACGCGGCTTGATGTCTCGTGGGAATGCCAAATTTGAGGGCTGACTGCAGCCGCTGAACATTCAGTTCCAAAATAACCATTGGCTTATATTCATCTCACCGGCCGATCAACAGAGGATCAACCGAACGTCCTTCGCACCAAGCGCTTGCCTAGCCACAGTTTTGGCCACGCGTCCCTTCACGCGCTTGATGTTCAGCTTGCAAGTCATCCCTGCCATCGAAACCTTTTTTTTTGCCACAGCGTTGCCTTAATATGGTTGAAAAGGCGGCCGTGGTTCGCCAGAGAAATCTGGGGGCCGCGCTTATGGATGCGCTGAAGGAGGGGTTGAAGCGAGGGTGGTGATGCATGCCTTACTGCTTTGCTAATACCCCCGAACAATCAAGAACACGAGATTCAGTCCACAAATAGGGCCAGATTAGGTGGCGACGAGTCGGCATGCTTCCATACCTAGTCGTTGTATTCAAGCTTCTGTATTGTCCGAACGACCATGCTGGACTAATGCGACTTGAGAATATCATTAGGAATCAAACCGTTCTGCGCTGTGATTGGCCTGCCACTGGCAGGGCGAAAACCGGTAAAATACGATGAGGAATGACATAGCGAGTTGACGTGTTCACGGTTACCATGTGGTTTATTTCAAAAAAACTGGCCTCCGTAATGTCCGTCATGTCGGTACTAAGTTGAGGAGATGTCTTTTCGGGCCTGTTTCGGCTTTTGTCCAAACCGTTGCTATCGGTGATATACACACCGACAGGATTGATATCATCAGATATCAGCGAAACACTCGACCCAGTGAGAGACGCCTTGAAGTCTGTCAGCTGGGCCCCATCTGAGGGGCGACGCAAGTAAGCGCGCTTGCCTGCTTGCCTGCTTGTCTTGCTGCAAAGTGAAAAGCTGAGCCATGATGAATGACATGAAATCTCGTTCCAGCATCTGAAGGCACTTGCGACTATTGCCGGAGTTAAAAAGACAGAGCCGAACATAGGAGACAGGCTGACAGTAATTCTTGTCAACGTTGCCCAGCGGAGAAACCGAACGAGGAAGTAACAACTAATAAAAGTTACGACAAATTGACGTCAATGACTATTGCCGTGCTTGACGGCGCATTGGGTGGCAATGCCTGGGTTCTTTGTCCAGGACAAGCAAGGGGGAAAACAAAAGTTCCTGATGTGACGGGGCTGTTAGGAGTTGAAAATCCGGAGAATACCTCCATATTTTCGTATCTAACAAGAGGATATCACGAGAAAGGAGGATATAGGAACTGGTGAATTGATGAATGAAGGAAGTCGTTCGTTTGATAAGCAATAATAAATCAACCTCTCGTCTGGCGATTGATGCCCAAGTGAGACAAGACAAGTGGTATTTTAGGCACGTACCTAAGTACTTTACCTGAGGCAGAAGATGTGGTCTGTGCACAGTCTTACGTCACAATCGGCTACGTGCTGCATTTCGTTCATGCCTTCCGATAAGGGATAAGGGAGTCTAGTCATGAAGTCAATCAATCAATCATCTCGAAGCTGCAACACCAAGCTCCAACCGCCAGCTTACATCCAGCCGCGCCTAGATAGACTGCTATTCCAACCTCTACAGCTCGTCCAGACCGCATAGGACCCTCGGTTTGCGCGATCGCTTACCCTACAATGGAGCCTGACGATGGGGACGGCTGCGAATACGTTCCACCCTCCAACGACAAAAGCCTTCAAGTCCAACTTGTGCTCTCTCTCCTCATCGGCGGCTCGGCCTTCTTCGCTTTCGCTGTACGTTCAGATGATACTAGGATGTTTCTTTCTCTTTAGACTGCGAAGCTGTAGTTAGGCACAAACTGACTCTCATGTGCTAGTTCCTTCGCCCACGATGGCCCTCGCTCTATGCCGCACGCAAACGACGTTTAGACCCCGCAATCAACCTCCCCACGCTCTCCAACTCGCTCCTGGGATGGATTCCTCAACTGTATAAGGTAACTGAGGAACAGGTTCTGGCTTCAGCTGGCCTTGATGCCTTTGTGGTAGGTTTATTCTTCGTGGATTGATTCAGCGCCTTGCAGCCAAAAAAAAAAGGCAGAGTCACTGATGAAATGTAGTTCTTAACCTTTTTCAAGATGGCTGCAAGACTCTTTGCGGTCATGGCATTTCTTGCCACTGTTGTACTTTGGCCAATTAACTCCCACTTTCGAAACTTTGAGATCGGCTGGGGAAACAATACCAACGAGACTTTTGGCACCGTCGATCCCTCTTACGCACCGGCCCAGGCTCTAATTGCGCTCGAGGAATTTGACTTATTCAAAGGGGGCGGAGACAGCGACAAGAGCTACGAAAAGAAATTCCTCTGGGCATATGTCGTATTCACATACCTCTTCGTGGGCCTGACCATCTACTTCATCAACTGGGAAACATTTCGAATAATTCGGTATCGACAAGACTATCTCGGGTCTCAATCTACCATCACTGATAGAACATTTCGGTTGACTGGTATTCCTTCCAAACTGCGGTCAGAGGAGAAAATAAAGGCTCTGATTGATAGTCTCAACATTGGCAGTGTTGATTCCGTCACCATCTGCAGAGACTGGAAAAAGTTGGACGGTCTTGTTGAACTGCGTGACCAGGTATTGAGAAAACTAGAAACGTCCTGGGCTCAGTACGTGAAGTTTCAGCAAGACCAATCGAAAGGAAGCCGCCCCAGTCTGGGGTCTAGGTCTACAACGAGCGACACGCAAGCTCGGAATTCGGATGAGGAATCCGGCGAAAACGGTCGCCTTCTTGACCCTGAGTTGGATTCGCCTGACTGGGGTGAACAAGGACGACCTCAGGTTAGGCTTCGTTACGGCTTTCTAGGACTTCGGTTCCGTAATTTGGACGCAATCGACTACTACGAGGAGAAACTACGAAGACTAGATGCGGAAATTGTTTCAGCGCGCATGAAAAAATACACACCTACTGACATGGCCATCGTCACTATGGATTCAGTGGCCTCCTGCCAAATGATCATTCAAGCGAGAATAGATCCTCGCCCCGGCCGGTTGCTGACCAAGCCAACGCCAGCTCCCTCTGACTTGGTATGGCGGAATACATACGCTCCTCGAGGTGTCCGTCGACTGAAATCTTGGCTCGTTACTGTATTTATCACCTTTCTAACCTTGCTCTGGATCTTTCCTACAGCGGGTCTGGCATCTCTGTTGAGTATTTGCACCATCAGACGGGTATTGCCTCAATTTGCAGACTGGCTTCAGGATCACGCCATCTTCCACTCACTGTTTCGGAACGGTGTTCCAACGCTCGTGGTCTCGCTTCTCAACGTCGCGGTACCTTACCTTTATGACTGGCTGTCCAACTGCCAAGGAATGGTGTCCCAGGGCGATGTAGAGCTATCAGTCATCTCCAAGAACTTCTTCTTCACCTTCTTTAACACCTTCTTTGTGTTTGCAATCTCAAGAACTGGCCTGGACTTTCTAAGTGTTCTGCAAGATTTTCTGAAAGATACGAGCAAGATCCCAATTGCGATCGCGATTGATGTGGAAGAACTATCTATCTTCTATATCTGTTTCATCATGTTGCAGGGTATTGGTCTCATGCCTCTCAGAATTCTGGAGACTGGAAGCGTATTCCTCTATCCATTCTCACGTATGTTGTCCAGAACACCACGCGATTTTGCCGAGCTGAAGCAACCACCTGTTTTCCAATACGGCTTCTTCTTACCAACGGCATTGCTCGTGTTCAACCTATGTCTAATTTACAGTGTCCTGATGTATGGATTTGTGATCCTCATTGTCGGCACCATTTATTTCGCCCTAGGATACTTTACATTCAAGTACATGGTGTTGTATGCAATGGACCAGCCTCAACACGCAACAGGTGGTGCGTGGCGCATCATATGTTACCGAATTATTCTCGGGCTTGTGGTCTTCGAGGTGGTCATGGTTGGCGAGATTGCCTTGCTCCTGGCTTTTGTTCAGTCTGCTGCAATCTTTCCGCTCATTCCCTTTACTATATGGTACGGATACTACATCAAACAGAGGTTCGAACCTTTGACAAAATACATCGCCCTTCGTGCTATCAAGGGCAATGATGACTCAGATGAGGAGGCAGTTTCCGACGAGTGTTCTGACGAAGACATTGTGTGGCCCACACGTGCTCTGCTTCGTCGAGGAAGTACTCTAGATGAAGCTAGGGAACATGGTTTGGCCTTTATTAACCCAAGCCTTGTAGCCCCGTAAGTATTTCAATTCCATCTCACCCCCTTTTCTGCCGAAACAATGCACGGGACTGAACAGAAAGCAGACTGCAGCAACCCTGGATCTACAAAGACCCACCTCCCGCCTTGACAGACACCGCAACAGATACGGGTTCGGAGCGGGATCCGCCAATCCTCACCGGCGTTGAAAGTAGTCTTGGAATAGGAGACTCGAATGTATGGAGAGATGATGGAGAGATTAATGTCTGATAAGTTAAGTTGATTTTTGAACTTGATGCATGGCTTACGGCGCTCGGTTATGGGTTGGAGACGGAGTTTCTGTGTGAATATTGCTAGGCCTTGAATGTTTACTTTGTTTACTTTCCCACCGTGAGTACTGTGATGACTATTTACTCGTGATGTGTTGACGAAGCCAGTCGATGGACAGGTGCTCGCATGATGAGAGCTCTAGTTTCCAATTGTTTGACAAACTGAGTCAGGTGGGAGGCGGCAGGTAGCTGAAATGCACTCAGGAGTAAGAACCAGCTAAACGTACCTGACTAAATCGCCATTTGGATCGATGCACTACAGGTCTGGCGGGGGATTATTTGGCTGGATCGCCATTGTTTCTTCTTCCCTTTCCTTTTCTTACCGTAATATTCCTGGTTCATCTCACCTACAGTACCGAAAACATTATTACTGCGTCACACATTAAAATCTATTAAGGGAGCCGAGTTCATGACGTCCCCATAAACAACCCTGAGAGAGGAATCGTTAGGTCAATAACGCGCGATTTCAAGAAATCCAAGATAGGCCGAGTCACTATCATTGATCCTTGGATGGAATTATGACGACTGTTGCATTACTTGTTGACCAAGATGGACACCCTATGACGGTTGGTAGCAAAAATGCTGCCTATCTGCAGGGATTTGCTATAAAGGACCAAATTGGTCTCCCGCGGAAGGATGGTGGGTGATGTTCACGATATCTATATTAAATTAAAGCGCCTACTGAGAGGACTCCAGGAACTCCGAGCTCAATGAAACTTCCGACCGAGACTATACAACAGATTTACATCTTCCTCGCACCTCAGGATTATAACACTGCTCGTCACACTTGTCGCTCATGGTTCATTGCAAGCCTCGATCGCAGTCTCTTGGTTCGAATGTTGAAGAGGGGCGGGTGGTGGAGCAGCATGCTCCAGATCATGACTCCACTGAATATCACCCGTCTTTTAAACCTCGACCAGGAGATGATAATGAGTAAATGGATATCGAGAGAATGTAGCTTGGCAAACCTGAAGAAACCGGCACTCAAAGAAGTGGGATACACAGACTTCAGTCGTTTGGTTCCGGGAGCTGCAGTTGGCTCTGTCAATGGGCTTTGGCTTTCACTGCCAGTTCATGCGGGCGTTTTCTCCTGGTGACCCACGGGCGGATAGCGTATGTTTATGAATTGGACCATGCCCCTTCCAGCCCGAACTCTCCATGGTCGGTCCCGTTACAGCCAAGAGAGTCCAGGGCGTCGGGTATGCTCCGGCCAGTTGCAACGGTAAGTTGTCCTCGGCAAATCATTGCTATGAGCATGTCTGCTGAGCGCTTTGCCGTTGCTATCCTGCTAGAGGGCCGGATTGGGATGGTGTGCGATATTATGGACAAGAGAGTTGGAACAGCTCAGGCTCGAACTAAATCAGATTACACCTCCATTGAAGCTTCAGCTTGTAACATGGCCAGCTCGAACACCTCGACACCCACTCTGCACCACTGCTTGGCTAACAATATGACCAAAGCACCTCATATTCAGGATGGTCCGCGCTCTGTATACAGTGGCATCTGTCACGCTGACGACCCTCCTCGTTCAATTGCTTTGTGCTCTCAGCGAAACTGCGTGGCGTTCGGGTGCAACGCTGGTGTAGAGCTTCATTAGGTAGATGCTCTCACAAATCAGGATCTCAGCCGGTGGTTCCCGCTGGCATCGCCAAGCGACCACCTCTACTTCCTCCCAGCCAGAAGGGGCATTGACACGGGAAATAAATTACGCCTTATCAGTTCTGCTGCAGCTCTTGGTGACCCATTGGGTTCCGTTGGGAGTATTTTCCAGGGGTTTAACACCAGGTTCTTGCGGTCTGGTAGGAACGGAGTTGTTTCGGTAATAGGACCAGGATCTGGGATACCCATCACCCATGATACCCAGCATTTCGATGATGGGCAATCTCAAAGATCGTGCGTGAGACCACGCGATCTGCTGGACCAACAGCTGCCGGACGAAGGTCCCCGCCGAGTTTCAGCTGGAGGCGCGGATCACTACCGCGCTGTACCTTTGAGTGATGGATATCATATCCTCTTCACTGACCCGAGAACTGGAAATCTCTGTCTGGGAACCGACGCGCCGATTGGCTCTCTGAACAGACTTATCCGCAAGGTTTGGTTTCTCCCTCCATCGGCCGCGTCTTCACCATCTCCCTTGTTGTACGCGGCCGGAGCAGATACACGCAATGGGGTCCGCATTGCGGCGACGTTTTCAATAAGCAGTGGGGAACCTGTCTTTTCTATGTGGAACGAAGACGCATCCGCATCCACATCCTTATTATCTTTCACTAACGGTGACGGTCCAAAGCGGAGCATTGGGACAAACAGGCAGATTGTCGTCTTCTACACCATCCCACCAGACATGTTCCATGATGTTTCACTGGAAGGCTCTGCGACATGCCCATCTACGCTGGGCGGACTCTCCTCGCACCATGCAGGCTACGAACGCTTGCTGGAATGGGTTGAATGGCGACCTGAGGAGCACTACCGTGAGATTGAAATTTTTGGCAGTTCGTTCCAGGACAGTGCGGTTTATCCTCTTCAAATTCAAGGCCAACCCATCGCTGTTTGTGGCAACCTAGTGGAGCTCGTCCTGGATTCCGGGCCCGACATGGTACTCTGGGCCTTGAGTGCAGAAGGGTGGGCTCGGACATGGAACATGGATGTTGGGCAATCAGACAGCCTGTTCTCCCAATCCATAGTTCAAGAGGACGGAAGCTTGAGATATGTCGATCCTGACGATAATATTGTCATGGCCGACGTGGAGCCTGCTCCCACAACGTCAGACATGGGCGAGATGGCATATTCTATCCTTGATGGGGCAGAGGGATCATCACAGGCGCACTGGACAACTCAGGAATGGAAGAGTCCCGTGGCAGAACGATACCAGCGATTGGTGGCGGGTTGGAAAGGGGATAGGATGAGTGGCACGGTAAGCGTGGATCTAGTAGAAGAGCTGAACAGTATCACGAGGATAGATGTGGAGCTGCGTTAGGGCTTTTGCTGTAACGACGAGAGGGAGAGAAGAGAAGGAGCAGAACAGACGAGGTCAAACGGAGCGACGTTAGTAATAAAGAATGGACGCAAAAGTGGGTAGGCGAATGATGTAGTCAAAGCTGTGAGGCTTGATAACGAATCTGAGCCTTATGCAACCCCCCCTACATCCCATGCCATGCTACTAATTACCGGGTTTATTACCGACCGTTGGACAGACCCCTCCCCCCTGGCAAGCTTCCATTCGAGTGCTAGAAGTCTCAGCCCAAGCGATAGCCGATGCCGGCGAGGCCGGTTCTACGCCGTCATAGGATCCACCCCGGAGCCGTCAGTGGGGATTGGGTGAATAATCTTCCCTCCGTAACCCTCTCAACCCTCTCTGGGGCCGGGCCCGGAGAAGAAATGCCCAGTGTCTCCAGCTGCTCTCGTCCTTGCAACTTTGAAAAAAAAACCAAGAGCAGGAGGAAATAAAAAAAGAACTTTGACGAGAAAAAAGCAACCAGGAAGAAGATCCCATCGAGGTGGGAGCTTATCAACCAAGGGGAAGGTGGAAGAACCGAGGGGTTGGTCTGGGATCTTGCGTCCAAGATCTCAGATTTTTTTCCAACCCTTTTCTCCCGTCTACCCCTTGTGTCACAGGGAGTTCATCCTGTGTGGCCCCGTTCAGGCAGGGAGCAACCCAAGGATAAACAGGTAATGGGCATAATTAACGAGGGAGAGGAAAAGGCTGGAAATAAATCGATCGGGACCCCCCGATTTGGGTTATTTCCAGGCTTGCAATCACCGAGTTATCCCCTCTGGGATGGCTTTTGCAGAGAAGTAAACTTGTGGGTTTACTAGTTCGCACCTTGAAAATACACATAAACAAAACCCACGTTATTCCTTGCAGCTCTATTTATGATGCCAACGAATCAGAAGCTCTGATACACGCCCGCAGATACCCACCAACAAAAAACAAAAACCCACGCACATGTTCTGTTGCTACACCCTTGATCCCGTCATCGGTGAGAGCCGCACGGTATGTTGCATGGGTCCGGTCCTTTGATTTCAGTTCCTATTATTACCTCTGATCACCTAGTCAGGAGAAAGAGACGAAAAAAATTGGTAAAAGAAGAATCACAGAAAAGTAAACAGACAAAAAAAAAAAAAAAAAAAAGAGACAAAAGTGAAAATAGACAAGGTCTTCCCGAAAGAGCCTAAACCAAAAACAACCATAACTCAAGCTCGTTGGCCGTATTCTCCATAATAACAGCATCCTCTTCCCGTTTAGTGGCTCCGGCGCATTCGGATAGTTCGCCCCAAGGAGGGAGGGTGTGGCGTTTAGACATATCAATTTTTCCCTCTTTTCACCATGTAAGTTAGTCTCCGTGGCATTATGTTAGACTACCTGCTACTATGTACGTATTTTGCTTCTTACCTCCCCTGGAACCGGGGGTAACGGTAGAGATTTCGGCAATGTCTTCGGTTATTCCTTTCAAGCACTTTCATATAAGTCAATATGTTTACATATTGTACATGTGTATATATATATATATATCAGCGTATGCCTCCTCCCAAGGGGCATCACAAACTGGACAAGTCGACTCGTATCTTCATCAAGTCATCGTGCTTTCATCTCCAAATCCAACCTTGTGTTGCTTGTCGTGATTTGATTTCCACAGACATATCTCATCTTTCGATCACAAATAGTCATTGTTGTTCTTTGACTTACATCATTTCCACTTCACTTCTTCCATCTTTTATAACATCACTCCTCCTATCTCACCTATTTACTGGGTTATCCAGACATGGAGTCGTTATCAAGAACATCATCAGCCACGCTGCCTCCTGAAGAGGATGCTGGCTCCGCCCCAGAGTTCGCTCCCATCAACCACCAGCCCAGCACTACCACCACTCGCGCCCGCCGCCGCTCCTCTACATCTACCTCCCAGTTACACCAGCAGCAATGGCGTTTATCCAGAGAGCTCTCCCGCAAGGAGACGCGGGATCCGGGCATGGATCTCGGTCTGCCCTACCGCACGCTCAGCGCCAACGCCAACATGGACGAGTACCGAGTCGAGGTGCCCACCGGCTCCATCCCCGGCCCCGTCATCAGGCCTGCTGGCACCATGGCAGCAACAGCGGCAGCTCCCGTGGACGGCGGCAACAAAGGGGAGAAGAGGTACAAGCTCGTCGCCTTCACCCCCAACGACCCAGAGAACCCCAAGAACTGGTCCAAGGCGTATAAGTGGTGGGTCACCATGTGCGTGGCACTGACGTGCTTTGTGGTCGCCTTTGCTTCGTCCGTCATCACGGCCGATGTCATGGGCGTGGCAGAGGAGTTCAACGTCAGCGAGGAGGCTGCACTCGTAACCATTAGCGTCTTCGTTGTGGGATTTGGCGTTGGCCCGATGATGTTTGCTCCCTTGTCTGAGATTTACGGACGACGAGTCATCTAGTAAGTTACTCTCAAAAAGAAATACATGCTCTTTGATGCTGGGAGTTGATTTATACCCACACACACCCAAATATGACAGAACTAACTGGTGCTCGCAGCGCCTCGACTTTGCTCCTAGCAGTCATCTTCATCATTCCTTGTGCGGTGGCCAAGAATATCGGAACTCTCATCGTCTGCCGTGCCATTGATGGCATCGCCTTTTCGGCTCCCATGACACTCGTTGGTGGAACACTTGCCGATCTCTGGCGAACTGAGGAGCGTGGTGTGCCCATGGCTGCCTTCTCTGCTGCTCCTTTTATCGGTCCTGCGAGTGAGTTATCAATCTCCAATGAATAAACTAACCGGCACCATTTTACTAATACATTTGTTTCCCCCTCTTTGCAGTTGGTCCCCTCATCGGTGGTTACCTCTCTGACGCCGCCGGTTGGCGCTGGCTCTACTGGATCCAGCTCATCTTCGCGGGTGTCGTCTGGATCCTCATCACCTTCACCGTCCCCGAGACCTACGCCCCTACCATCCTCGCCAAGCGTGCCGCCAAGCTCCGCAAGGAGACGGGCGAGTCTGATCATGTCACCGAGCAGGAGCTCGACATGCGACCCCTTTCGGAGCGTCTCCGCGTCTTCCTCATCCGGCCGTTCCAGCTGCTCTTCGGCGAGCTCATCGTCTTCCTCATCTCACTGTACATGAGCGTCCTGTACGGCCTGCTCTACATGTTCTTCGTCGCCTTCCCCATAATTTACCAGAAGGGCAAGGGATATTCTGCTGGCAAAACCGGTCTGATGTTCATTCCTGTGGCCGTCGGCGTTCTCCTCTCCGCCGCTTGCGCGCCCCTGGTCAACAAGCACTATGTCAAGATGGTTGAGAAGCATAACGGCAAACCCCCCGCCGAGATTCGCCTGATTCCCATGATGCTTTCCTGCTGGTTCATCCCCATCGGCCTCTTCATCTTCGCCTGGACTTCATACGCCGACCTGTCCTGGGCCGGTCCTGCCATGGGCGGCTTCCCAGTTGGCTTCGGCTTCATCTTCCTATATAACTCCGCCAATAACTATCTGGTCGACTCCTACCAGCACCAAGCAGCCTCCGCCCTTGCGGCCAAGACCTGCATCCGCTCCTTCTGGGGAGCCGGCGTCGTCCTCTTCACCGAGCAGATGTACGACCGCCTCAACGACCAGTGGGCATCCACCCTTCTCGCCTTCATTAGTCTCGCATGCTGTCTCATCCCATTCCTGTTCTGGAACTTTGGAGCTCGCATCCGTGCCCGCAGCAAGTACGCCTACGGTGGAGATGAGGATGACCAGAGCGTCGACGACATTGAAAAGGCCAAGGGACGGGGAACCACTCCCGGCGGCGCCATGGTCAGGGATGACACCGAGAACGATGAGGATTTGCGACGTGCCATGAGCTATGTGAGCAACCCCTAAACTAGAACGAGATGTCTTGGCGCAGTTCGATCTGGCCACGGGGGCATCAAGTATAGTACATTTTAATGGCACGCATACGCTCGTTAGACAAGGAAACCTTTATAGAATGGATAGAGAAAAGAATTGGAGAGGATTAATGGCGGATATAGATAGCATAGAGGGTTGGAAGGACTACATGAGTTGCATTTCTCCTTTGTTTGTATAGTACACTTGGCATATTCTAGTATTATACCCTTTGAATCCAATTTATTGTTCAACGCAAAAAGATACTGAATGTGAAAAAAAAAAAAATATCTAGAGTGGAAAATTTTGGCTTCATATCATGAACCTGTTACCCAAATTTTTATGGCACCCGCCAAAAAAGAGAATGCCGCTGAAGTACTGTAGCAGGCTGATAACCTAGCCATCTATACATGTGTCCATTGAACTCCGTCGTCGTATTCCAGTCATGATAATGAGAAAGATCGAAAGACTCGAAAGCATGGAAACAATAAAAACAAAGCAAACTTTAAAAAAAAAAAAAAAAAAAAAAAAAACAGAACCATAGTAAAACAACCTTCCGAGGTGTTTGGCCAGCCAATCACTCGCATTGTAGCAGTAGATGAGCACATCTTGAAACCCAGGTCTCACAAACAGGTCCAGATTAGAGAGGTGTTCATGTGGCTTCGGCAATGTTCGGTAAAGCAAACATGAATACGATTATCAAAGATCGTCAGCACCAGAAAGGATCCACTCGGCGCACACATGGTGGGCAGGGATAGAATCCCCTAGCCGATTAGTGTCCGAGTAGCTTCTCACTGGTGTCGTTGGGCTCCATGGAAGATGGATCATGGGCGTGCGTGCTGTCTAGCTACCCGTGGCGTGATATCTATCGATTTTTATCACATTGCCGAATTGGACTAGGCGTTTGGAGCTCAATGTACGTCATTTGTGTAGGTGTTCAGGGAAGAAACAAACGAAATCAAGAACAAGGAGTAAAAGGAGATCCTTCCTTTCATCGTTTTCAGATACAACGACAGATTTGTAGACAAAATTGCCTCGTTTGGTGATGAAGAGGCCTGACAGTGTTGCTCGCTTAGATGGCACGCACAGGCAGGGAATCGCGGCGCCGAAGCTTGAGGTCTCGAGTGAGGGAGTTCTTGCTGGTGCGATGAGCTATCCAGTCTTCCAGATTGTTTAGCGTGCATTCGGCGATCTCGGTAAGGGCCTCCTCGGTAAAGAAAGCCTGGTGACCGCAGACGACGACATTGGGGAAGGTCATCAAACGCATTAGCTTGTCGTCTTGGATGATGTGGTCTGAATGATCGTTGTAGAAGAGCTCGCTCTCAGCCTCGTAAACATCAAGGGCAAGACCTCCCAGCTGATTATTCTTGAGGGACTGGATGACAGCTTCGGTGTCAATGAGGCCACCACGGGATGTGTTGACTAGCATGGCATCCGACTTCATCAAGGCGAGCGATTCGCTGTTGATGATATGGCGCGTCTTGTCCATCAGTGGGCAGTGCAAGCTGACAATGTCGCATTCTGGGAGGAGATCCTCCAGAGTTCTGTACTCACCATACTCCTCGAAAGCAGGGGAGGGGAAAGGGTCGTAGGCCAAGAGCTTGCAGCCGAAGCCCTTCATGATGCGGGCGGTGGCGAGGCCAATCTTGCCGACGCCAACAATGCCGACTGTCTTGCCGCAGAGAGTCCTGCCCAACAGGCCGTCGAGGGCAAAGTTGCCTTCGCGAACACGGTTGTAGGCACGGTGCGTCTTACGGTTGAGCGTCTGGATGAGAGCGACGGCAAACTCAGCCACAGCTTCGGGCGAGTATGAGGGCACGTTGGCGACCATGATGCGCAAGCGCTCAGCGGTGTCAAGATCGACGTTGTTGAAACCGGCGCATCGCAGGAGGATGGCTTTTACGCCAAGCTGGGAGAGTGATGCGAGGACATTGTCATTCAGAGTGTCGTTGACGAACACGCAGATAGCGTCAGCGCCCTCGGCAATGGAGACGGTGTCCTCATTGAGAGCGAACTCGTGGAAGGATAGCTCAATGCCGGAGCCGGCGTGTTTTGCCTGCAGGACGGCGGAGAGATATTTTTTGTCGTAGGGCTTTGTGCTGAAGACGGACACCTTCATGATGACTGAGGATATGTATATGTATAGATATATATATATAAATATATATGCTTTGATATGATGAAGGAAGAGAGATGAAGTAGAATGATGCAATGTGAGGTGAAGGGAGGTTTTTGTAACCCAGAAGATGAGGTAGGTAAGCAAGTGATGTGAAGCGTGTTGAGAGCGGAAGTGGAATATCTGTGGAATATCTTGCGTGGGGAGCAAGGTTTTGTGAAAGCTTGGCTGAGCAAAGGGGAGAAGGGAGGTGTCGTCCACCTTGATAAATAAATACCTGCCTGTGTAGCACACCGCCGGAAAAGGAGACGATGCAGTGCTGGGAGATGAAACCAGACCGAAAAATAATAAGTAGATAAAATCCTCAAGGGTAAAAAAAAATATATTGCTACTAATGATGCTATAAAAACCCAAACTTAGGCAGAAGTCCAAATATCCGTTCCCAATCGCTGCGTCCTTGCCAGCATGTGCTTGAGAAATCGTGCCATGCAATATCCAAGCACAGTTGCCAAGCGAGGTCGTGCGTAAAGGAGGCGACCCTTACGAGACGTCAGTGCCCAACCAACAATCAGATACAAGATGGCGACTGGTATACGATTTACTTTCTTTTTTTTCCCTTCCTTCCCTTGCCCTTCGTACGTTTCTCTGCCAGCTGAGCTGTGGTGTTGATGCTTGTTGTCGTCACCATTGTGGATGTGAGGCCCTCCCCCAGAACCACATTTTTTTTTCTCCCCAACTTGGAGGATCTCTGGGTCGGGTAGATGCGATAGAAACTGGAGACCCCAAATCTCAACCTTCTGAACATTCTTTGTTTCTGCTTTTCGTTTCTCTCCGTAAAAGCGCCGCCTGCAAACTCTTCGCTCCTATTGATGAGCTCCCCTACAATGGCCCGTTTTTGATTGCAGATCCTGGGTTCCTTCTGGATCCTCCACCCATGTCTCCCGGGCCCCCGAGCGGATAGGTTCGAGCCAAGGGGCTGGTAAATCGACCGACGTGCATGGGTGGAGCAGAGCCTCAGCCCTTGAAGATACCGTGATACATGAGCCGAGCGCCTAGAATCGGCAGTTTTTTATCTGGGACTTCCATCTGGCCTATCCCAGTATATCGGTGAGGTCGCCTCGGTGGAGGAATGTCCGCCCCGGCGAAGGGGTGTGGTGAGCATTGTCCTGGTTGGGTCGATAAAACACGACTGGGAGCATTTGGGTCAGATGTCATCCTCCGTATCGGACATGTATGGCCATGTATGGCCATGCTTAGTGACTCATGTTTGATTCCACAAAGCAAAACCTGCATCCCATGTTGGGCTGTGCCGCGTGGTAACACATTAATTGTCAGTCCATCTCGGACGTGATTCAAACAACCTTTCAAATGAGGCCTCGACAAGGGGACGAAGGCGTTTGTGAGGAAGGAAGGAAATGGCAAATGGCGACTCTACTCCGGGTAATGTGAGAAGGCCGAAGAAAGAAGGTCGTCGTCAGGGGGAAAGAAAACAGATTGGCAGACATCCCCAGTATGTTGTCACTATAGCATGTATTCACCGTGACATATTCAAGCTGTGAGAAGAACAGAGTTGCAAAACTCAAACCGTACTTCTTAACAACTGGGCTTTATGGTCTGAGAGGGAAGGCTAAGAAGATTGGTTCAGGATAAAGAGAATCTCAGATTATGATATGCATTGTATGCGATGACCTAGGTGGTCCTCTCTTTTTGTTGACAACCCTGTCTATGGTTTCATGGCCAAAAAAAAAAATATCCCTCCCTTTTGCTCCTTGGAAGTCTAACTATGAGTTGGCATTGCCTCGCCTTGAACCCCATTTTTGGTTTGATACAATATTTAACAACAGTTAAAAAACAGCAATGGCTCCAATTGCTCGCGTCTTGCCAGCAGCTCGCCCTCAAAAGGACAAAATGCCAGAGCCTCTTTTATGAGTCCCCCTTCAATCATCCTCCTTTTCAGCGGCTTCTTCTGCCTCCTTCTTCTTAGCAGCCCGTTCTCGTTTTCGTTCCAACAGCTTGTTCAACTTTGACGCTGTATTAAAGACACCATTTGTCGCGGCACCACATGCCGCACACGATGGGTCTTTTCGATATCGTTTCAGAGCACACGGCTCACAAAAGTAATGCCCGCACCGCGTCGTGATGGGTGCTCGGTAAGGGCCTTCGCAGATGATGCAGGCGAACGGTATCTTTTCCAGGAACTCTTCATCCTCCTCGTCTACCACTGCCTTTTTATCGCGGTTGGCGCTCGCCACTGTGGTGCCCTTCATAGTCTTGCCGCCCTTGGAGACTTTCTCCCATTCGTGATCGAGCTGCCAACCAGCGGCAAAGTCTTCACGAACGTGTGCGTAAATGCAATTATCTCCATAGCCACAGAATCCTGTCTTCTTGTAGTCTTTGCATACATCGGGCGCAAAGTCTGTGGCTATCGTCATGCGAACGTTCGTTGACGACTTGGTCGGGCCAATCTTGGGTTTCTCTTCGTCGTACCAGTTGCTTCGCTTTGTAGCATCGTCAGAGTTTGTAAGTTTTGCGTCGCGATCAGCCTGAAAAGTGGTGGCGAAAATTTCCTTGCCAGTACTGGTGGCTGAAGATGACGCCGTCACGGCAGCAGCCTTGTTTCTGCGCTTGGCTCTGTGACCCTGAGGTCCATCATCGTCGGAAGAGGAGTTGTCAGAGGAATCATCGGTCGGCTTGGGTGACGCTGGCCGCTTTCGTATTATGCTCCCTTTCGCACGGGAGCCTCGTTTCTTGAATGCGACGACTGGTGGTGCCGGCACCGTCTCTCCCTCCGTCGGCTCGGTCGTCATGACGAGGCTGGCGGTCTTGTTGTGATAGTTGTGCGAATGAAGGAGGGGGAATGAAGGAGGTTTCGGATATCTGAATGAGAGCTCCAAAAGTGTCGCGAAAGGTGGAGATAGAGGGAGGGAGAATTGATTCAATGAAGAGTGCGTTGAGAAATGAGACTCGATGCGACCAACTTTACTAGCAGTGTTGGGAATCGCGATGATTACATCACGCATCCAGTCAGTTCCATAGGGTAGGCTTAGTCATTCCTGCCTCAGGACCTTGGGGCTGAGTACCTTGCTGGCAAATTCCGCCTAATGTATACATCTATTACATGTAGCCTCTATTCTATACCATATTCATACCAACTACCTTGGTGATTGTATAATCGTATACTTGCCTTTTTTTATACCATTCTTGTGTTTATTCGATTTCCCTTTCTTCGTTTCGCTTTTACATGCAATCCATGAATCATGAGAATATTTCCTTTTATTTTTCTCACCCCAAACACCGCACTTGTAGCCTGACTCAAGTCTGTTGTATCTCATCACCTTGTGGAGCGACGAACAGACTAGGCAAATACAAGGTACTAATCTTTATTCAATACTTTGTATATAATCTGGTCCACCCAGCTTGTCCATCTAAGTTCATACCCTTTGCCATGGCCGTGATATCACCCCTGATAACATGCGTTTTCTTTTCTTCTTACCATACGGCTATGGCGACATAAGCAACCAAATCACGGACTCAATAGTTTTCCTGAACGCCACATTCATGTTTGACCACCGTATAAAAAGCAAGTCCCTACGACGCGGAAACACTTCCGTCTTTGGATAGCATAGCAACATCAGAGCACTCTCGAAATCATGGTAGTGCACAGGCTTTGATCTACTGGCATGGCTGAAATGCCACCAATGTGGGAAGCCAAGAGATCTAGCTCTCATCTCTCCACTAGTATTATGGTGTTTTCTTGACTTTGGCTGAAACGATTTAACTGTTTAGTTTATTCTTTTTTGTTCAAAATAGTAGAGCGTGTCCGCCATTTCCATTGTGTCTCAGCTCCGAACTGCATCATCTATCCATCTCATGCAGCGGCTCGAGTATACGTTCCTTGTATAGTGTAATCCTTCTTCGGCCCCTTCACTGTGTACTCAATCCCCCACTCCTTCAAGTTGACCGCTTGGAAGGCAAAGTTGTACTTGACATCGTAATAATCGTCAATGCAGAGATGTCCCGCCTTGGCAGCCCAGCCCTTGCGTGTAGCGTCTTCAGGGCCCAAGATTTCGATTTCATGGAAGAGATAATCAGCCCGCTTTAGGTCATCCGGCTTCGCAAACCAGACGCTCACGACGTCCTTGAGTTCGTCATAGCGCCACACGTACCGGCGAGTGGCTTTGAAGCCGAAGCCCTGTGCTGTCTTGAACTCACCTTCTTCGATGTAAAGATACTCCATGCCTATGTCGTCCACAGAAGACTCTGTGCTATCAGGGTTCGCTGCGCATCTCAGACCGTCGCTGGTCTTCTCACGAAGAAGAAACTGTGCAGTTCCGCTAAAGTGGCCGCTGGGATGGGTTGGAAGCTTGCTTATCAAGTCGCGCTCGAGCCTCCAGGTGCCCAGCAAGCTTCGGAAGAGGGCACGAGCGACGAATTTCGGTGTCGTAAGGCCTTCGTTTGTGAGATTGTAAGTTTGCTCGATGGATTTCTGGGCTTCCTTCTTCGAGTCAGCATCATCGCTAGCGGAAACGTATCTGGCCGGAGTGAGCATGTCGAGTGGGAGGTTGTTATGTGGGAGAACAGGTGTAGGAGGGCTCAACGGCTGTCGCATATCCATTGTCAGGGCCTCTGCGAATTCATTCGTCAAATAGATGTAATCTCCCATTGGAAACTGTGAGACCCGCGGATCGTTGCGCAAGTCCAGCGTTCTTTGTATGGACACATCATCCTTGAGCTTTCTCTGGTAGACTTCGGAAGAACGAGTAGGCTCGGCCCCTTCAGACCACATTGAGGCGACGAACCTTGCCTGCATTTGCATGACTCCCCAGTAAGGGGATCTATAGAAACCCACGAACGCAAGGCCTGGGACCTCGGGGTGGTGTGTTCCGTGGAAAGCAAGGGCAACGGGTTGGTCTACATGTTTGGGCGAGTGATTGAGAGTCTTCAGAATGTCTTCTGAGAGGAAATTCAGACAGGGTGAAGGATCGAATCCAGTTGCCACTACAACCGCAACAATATCTTCAACTTTTTTGTTACCAGAAATAGATGCGGTAGAACCTTCAAGATCCTCCACCTTACCCTTAGACAGCTCGATGAGCCCGAACCGAACAAAGTCAGCATACCAATCGCTAACTGTGAGATAGGGCTGCTCTTCTTTGTTCGTGTCATCGATCTTGAGCAATGGGGAAAACTCTGACTGGTTGCTTCCAACGACCGCCTGAAAGATCCCATGCACGGTCTCAGCAGTTTTCATGGTGATGTGCCCTTGTGTGTTGCTCAGAGGTTTTGGGCGGTTATTGAGGTTATAGGACCCAAAGTCTAATGGGAGGAAAGGTGCTGCGGGTGCCGTTGGCTAATAAAGAGTTAGACGTAAGGGCGTACTCGCGAAGTGGGCAGTGATCTCACCTTTGGACTCGTGAAGAGTGGAAAGACCCAAACGGGCCGCTGGATGACATGGTGAATACGGTACTTGTCAACGTCTTGAATGGTTGAATCATCAGGCGAATTCGCGGCAGACGAAAGGTGTGTGCCAATAGTACCACAGATCTCGACGCCGGACAATTGACCACCAACTACCAAAATCTTTCCGCCTCCTTTTTGTCCACTACCTAAGAGACCTTTCAAATCTCGATACTGGCTGCTGTGAATGATGGGGATTGAAGGTTTCTTTGAAAGGCTTTCGGGAATAATCGGCTTGCCGAAGAAGCCAGACGCAACCAAGAGGTAGTCGAAATGCCGAGTCTCGGCTTCTCCTTGAGATTCAATGGTGATATTCCAACCCGCTGATGAATCCTTGGGTTTCTCTGCTCGAGTAATCCGCTTCCCTAGCTTGAGTTCAAAGCCTTTATTCCCTGTGAGGAACCGGTCCGTGTACTTCTCAAGGTACTTCCCAATCATCCATGCCTGCGGCATCTGAGGCGTAGAATCGTCCCATGCCAACTCGCTAAACTGCACCGTGTGTCTGCTCTGGTTTGCCACCATGAGCGGATGGACCTGCCGTCCAGTGTCCGATTTGGAGGTCGGCCATAAGCCTCCGATACGCTCTTGTGCGTCATATACACTGACTCTGAATTCGTCAGGTCCTGCATTGTGAAGCAGCGTTTTGGCTGCTACGAGCCCGGACGGCCCAGCCCCTTGAAGGAAGAAGTGAGCGAGAGCCTTGATTTCTCTTTTGAGAGAGGTGCCTACCAATAATACAGACAGTTTTAGCCATTGCTTTTAACCAATTTGTTGACCTCAACAGACTCATATACTTTAGTTGCTGACTGGAAAGCAAGAGAACATTGCTGACTGGGTGAGCGATTTGGTGGCAGGATGAAAGCCAGTAGGAAGGTATGGAACAGCAAAAAGACAACTATCCTCGAACTAAAGCGCAATTGAGAGTCTAAACCAAACCCTCGGAGTTGGAGGATAGAATGCTGTGAAACAGTTACTCAAACACTAGAATTATATAGGCTGATGGCATTGCCAAGTGACAGCGGCATCTCGCAAAGGTTGAGGGACTAGAGGCTCCAGAACAGGCTTAGCGTGATCAGCCCGTGAGTGCCGAGATCTGCTACACATACAATCCTGTATCCCGACACTATCCAGCGATTATCTACTGTGTAAGCGCTTGCAAGCAATCCGTGATGCTCTCACCTCTATCAAAGATATAAATGGCTTGATATGTTATTTGTATACGTAAGTGGCTTCTGATAGTATTCCATACACCAAATTACTATGAGCGTAGAACGAGGTAGAAACTAAATAGTGTTGTTGATCAACGTCTCAGTTGTGCAAGGTGGAAACGCACTGAACAGCCGTGCCCCTCCATAACCTGATACCCCTCCTCACGGACATAGCACCCCGCGCCATGATGAAGTAGGGAATCTTCGTGGATTGAATTTTGATGGAGAAATCAACCTAGGGTTCAATTCAATGGACCAAGTTTCTCAACAAAGATGGCAATGGGGGATTCTGGAAAAATCCGCCTCCCACTGGACCACTGACTGTCCTCCGGGTACACCACTTCACATTATCTATATTCGTGCGTACACCATGTCTCAAAATCCCACCAAGGTCAATAAACTCGCCTCACACATCCTTCATCCCACGCCATCAACCCACATACAGATGTAGTGTACCAAAGCACCAATTGCCCAGCAATAATACGTCATATGAAACCCCGCATTCCTGGTGTCGTCATGTCTCTGCCTGACATCGGGCGCCTTAACAATAAATCTTTCTCTTGAGAAACCATTTTTCAACCACTCCCGTTTCCCGTTTGTAATCAAGGAATAGTTTATGTTTCCACGCACAAAGCATTGCTTTGACTGGCACTTCCCATATCCCACTCCCCAGAAAGACTTTCGTGTATAGTAAGAAACAAAAGAAATCATGTCTCATCATGTCCTCATCCTCGGCGGTCACGGCAAAATTGCCCAGATGCTCACGCCTCTACTTCTGAAGCGCTCATGGACCGTCACCAGTGTGATCCGCGCCCAAGAGCAGGCACCTACAATTGAACAGCTAGGTGCCGGGCTACCTGGCAGGCTCAATGTGCTTGTGAGCAGCATCGACGATGTCACAAGCCAAGACCATGCTCTGAAGATTCTCAACGAAGTCAAGCCTGACTATGTTGCTTGGAGCGCAGGTGTGTAATTCCTCGACTCCATACTAGCTCGTTGGACATGTTCAGTTCTGACGTGAGATATAGGTGCCGCGGGTAAAGGTGGTGCAGAGAGGGTATGGTTCCCAGCTCAACCCCCCCCTCCCCAGGGAATTTGCATAATCTACTAACACAAAGTGACAGACGTTCAAGATTGACCGCGACGCAGCCATCCACTTCATCAACGCGTCTGCCACAATTCCCACCATCACCCGGTTCCTACTAATCTCCTACATTGGCTCCCGTCGAGCCGCAGCTCCCTGGTGGAAAGCCAGCGATTGGGAAGACTACAATGAGCGGGTCAACCATGGTGTGCTAGCCACCTACTACAAAGCCAAGATTGAGGCCGATGAGGTCCTGTACAAGGTCTCCAAAAACAGCTCCTCTCTCATCGGCATCAATCTCCGTCCTGGGACGTTGAGCCTTGAGCCGGCTGGGAAAATAGAGCTCGGCAAGACGATGGGACACCCCGGCAGAAGCAGACAAGCAAGCCGCGAATCCGTGGCGGAGACAGCATCTGCGCTTCTTGCAGCGGAAGGCATCAAAAATACTTGGTTGGATCTTCTTGACGGAGATGAGGACATTCAGGCAGCGGTTGATAGAGTGGTACGAGAGGGCGTCAACACTGCTGAAGGTGAACCGATCTACAGTGCCTAAGTTTTCGACAGGGGCTCGGATTTAAGAACTGCCTGCATATCACTCAAGGTGCTACCTAGAAAAAGGAACCTAATGCACTGATCTTTTGAATCAAATCCTTCACGCCCCAGCAGATGCTACATCAACATTCATGCCCAAATCCATCAAAAGTAGAATGCTTTGCATATCAATGATGCCTGCGATTGGAACAGCCAAAGATTTCTAATTTCCACAATCCGATAATTTTCCCTCAGTTCAACTCAACTTTCATGGAAAATCCCGTCAGGCTTTGGATATGGAAACATGAGAGGTTTTTGTGGTGTTCTGGAATGAATCTCTGACCTCGTATCTTCTTACGCACCATGCTGCACCTCGAAGGCACGAGCATGGGTTAAAGCATGAAGACCCAACTTCGTGGCCGATCCCTTCAGTCAGTGCAGACCCAAGAATCAGTGCCAGCATCTCCTTCGAACCGGTGTCTGCTTCGACCAGAACCAGAGTTTTGGTGACCTTCAAAAGTGTTGCGACGCTCCCCACTCACTGACCCAAGTCTGCTGTCCAGTCGAACATCCACTGTACCATCTGGGCTGGTCCATTTTCCCTTCAGAGACTCAAATTCTTCAATTACCATACTCCAGCTTGTCGTGAAGTAGATGACCGAGTTCCAGACTCCCTGAAGCGGCAAAACGCAGCCACTCGCTACACTGAGTGGAAAGCTGATGATTCCGTCATGGGACAAACTGTACAGGCGGTTGATAGAGCTCGGAATCCATGTAATAAGAACCGCGAAGGCAAAGATGAAACTAGTTCGCAAGTAGGCCATTTTTACAGGATCAAGGCCTTTTAGCTTTAAGGAAGCATTGGACTTAACAGCACGAAGACGGCTTATAACTGTTGTTTGCTGGTAAGGAGCCTGGTTCGCGGTGCACACCGTCTCAAACCGTTGGACTCTATGGTCACCGAACACCTCTGCGGCGTCGTTCTCCAGTGGAAGTCCCCAGGATCGTGCGCGGTTGGGACTATCTCGAAGCTGTATATTTGGGGGAATGGTGTGCCCGGTAGACCGCACCTGCCTAGAAATATCTGAGGTGATATGAACTTCTGTAACAACAGTGCCATACACCCCGGGTCGATGGTTGAGAGTCTAAGAACAGATATGAGTCAGATGGAAATTATGAGACCATAAGACGGTGTATCAGGATTACCTCTTCAGAAGTTGTGATGTTTGCGCTCTCCGCAGCGAAAGGAGGGTTGCCAGGTATCTTCGTGTCCCAACGTTCGATTGCTAGGTGACGCAGCTGGTTGCGGTGATGGAATACGTGATATCCCACTGCAACATAAATGACGATGGACAAGAAAATGCAAAACCAGATGGGAATATAGTATGAATACAATCGAACAAGACTCCAGTCCGTTCTGATCCAGCACCAAAGCTACCATTGGTCAGCTAGAAACGCGATCTACCCCGGTCACATCTCCTTACAGCCGCGTCTCCAAATACCAACCCTTTTTCGGGGTCATGAATCGAAATCAGTGCGATGGCCGGAATCAAAGGTCCTCCGAAACAGATTACACAGTAGACCCATGCGTACTTGCGAAAAGAACAAGGACTCGCGTTGCAGAAGAATACGAAGAAAACGTTGACGGCCATGGCCAAGGACCACCAGGGGTCAGACTGCATGAACCTTTCGAACTCGTAGTTAGTTTACAAAGCTTTCTGCAAACCACAGTCTCTGACTTGCCATTCAAAGATGAAAGCCTGCGATTGGCAGAGTGCTGAATCTTCGCCTTTGTCGACGCCATCGTATCCCATCATGGACGCAACGCTCGCTCCAGCGTTAGCAATAGAAGCGAAGAGGAGAAACAGGTTGGGAGTCGTGCGAAGTTTCTTCACAAGCACATATGACAGAATAGTCAGTACGATAGCTGCCATAGAGCAGCCAGCCCCAGTACGCTCGATAGTTATGAGGATTTGGACCTCCTTCTTCGAGAGATATTCCTCTGACATGTTGGCGGGAGTCGCAGCGAAGTATTGCGGATATTTTGTCGAAGAGTGTCACAAGTCCCAGTGGACTCTAAAAGGAAGAAAACGCAACTTTACAAGTTTCTGAAAAGAAGACTTTCGGGTGAGATATGTGAGGTGCTCGTTTGAACTTCGAGGAGGAAGGCACGCCGAGCCAAGAGAGCAAACGAAGGAGGCAGGCACGACAAGTTGCTACAAATGCCATTTCTACATAGGATTTCTCCCCTACAGATATCTATTCTGTGTATTTTTATTGGTTAATCGTTATTCTATGCCAGAACGCTAATATTAAGTTGATTTGCATTACCTAGCCATCTTCCTTAATACATCTCTGATGGAATAGTATTAGGAGAGGGCTCTCGTCACAAACGGGATACAGCTTTAGACTGAAATTCGAGAATATATGGGCCAATCAGCTATAGTATATTCACTAATGAACAAAGCTAACCATGCTCGTTCCATTTACTAACATCATTTAATCAAATGAAAGGTGCTGTAAACGGGAACGATTAAATCCGGTGGTAGTGAACATGCACACCCCAAAAATTGGTTGGTAATTTGTAGGATAAAGAAACAAGCAGTGGAGGTTTCGAAACCGTATAATAATTAAGCTAGGGAAATAGAATAATCAAGGTAAAAAAAATTATAGTTCCTAGTGACGAATGAACTCAGAGGTCAAAGTATGGAAGCAGAGTTGCCAAATTTCCAAGCATATTCCAGTCCAGGTACCGGGTAGCTCAATTCTGGAGACAGCGCTCTTACTGGGCTCTAGCACCCAAGTTGTCTCCGAAACAACACCGCAAAAGTCAGGAACCAGGCCGAGCCTCGGCTGGTTCATCCGCAGGCGACCCGTCATGAATTGAAAGTTGGTGCCGTAAATGTGCCAGCGGACGGCCGTTGGTACATCTAGCTATCCCATCAATTATCTCTAGTTGGTCCAACCCAAGCTTTTCTAACCTCATTGATCTGTTTGTTTTATTCTATATAAACGCGGACCTTTTGCCCATCCTCTCGCTAAGACATCTTGGGCTGTGGTGTCAAACCTCGGGATGTAATCGGAGGCCCCGATCGGCGCGAGCAATGACAAACTTCATCTTTTTGAATCAATCACCCCCGAACCGATTCTCTAGAGCCGCTTTGAGAGCAATGGCATGAGATTCTTCCCAAATCTACACAAATTCGCATCGGGTTCTACTTTCCGTGCTGCCGACACTTACACTTTGTATCAGGATTCCTCTCAACCGAGATCATCTCCATTGACTATTACCTCCACCCGCCATTCGTCGCTTTCCCCCCCATCTCACCACTTCACGTCCCTCTTATCCCGTGCTGAACATGTCGCATCCTTCCGATAATCGTCTCCTTTGTCCGCGCCTTGGCCTGGCACCGCCAGAAATCTCACTCAGCCAATTTGAGGACGAGATTTCTTTCTTCAATTCGGTGCCCTGGACTGCGGCTCTACTAAACGAGGCAGATGCTATCCCTTTTCTGCCTGCGTGCCGCACACCAGCTAGCGATGTCCACGACCAATTTTTCGGACGCACTCTCCACAACGACCGCGGAATTCAGCACATGATTTCGATCTTCCGTATCTCAAGTGCCGCTGCCGCCCTCGACCCGGGACAAGTCATCACGGAGGTCGATACGTTAGTTTACGTGGGCTCTGGAATAACTGGGTTCGCAAATGTTGTTCACGGAGGCATTGTAGCGTCATTGCTGGATGAAGCTATGGGCTGCATCTTCGACTTGAACATTGCGCTGGAGAAAGAATCGCCGACTTTTCAGACAAGCAACGTCACAGGAGCCTTGAATGTGACATATCTCAAGAAGGTGCCTACGAACAGTCTCTTACTCCTGACGGCCAAAGTAGAAGCGTTTAATGGAAGGAAGACCACGATTCAATGTCAACTGCGCGATGAAACAAGAGAGGTGCTTGCAAAATGCGAGAGTACATGGGTAGGATTGAAGTCGAGTCTGTAAAGGGGCTGGGTAGGTTGATAGTAGAATCGAATGGTCTCTCCATAGAAGCTGGAAACATCAATAGACGTATAAGGCTCGTATAAACTAGATTACCAAGTAGAAATTAAAGAAACACTGATAGGAGAAACTACCTTAGTAATATAAGGGGAACTAGTAAATGTTGGTCTACTTAGAATAGTAATTTCCTCCTATCCAACGCCAAGGTATCTTCCATAAGACATGGGTAAAAAGAAAGAATAGTAAGGTTGTCGGCCGTAAGAATAGTAAAAATGACAAAATTATCAATGCATACCGGGAACGATAGCCTTCAACGCATCCTTCATCTTGGAGGGATCCTCAATAACTTCATAAGCGGCCTCGCGCTTGCTCTTGTGTCCTTGTTCCTCCCAAACTTCTTCACGGTCGTCGAGCTCACTCTCGGCAGAGCTGATACTGCTCTGACTCCTGTTCATGACCATATTGATCATTCTGCCCTGCTGTTTCTTGAGTGTTCGTTGAGCCTGCTTCATTTCCTGCAACGTCTCATCCTCCCAATGATTGGTGACGATATTGAGAGAAGGGAAATTCGCCTCTAGGAATTCCTGGAGCTGGGGAAGAACACACTTGTCTGGCCGATAGGTACCGGAATCATTGTCGATGTAGAGGGTGTAGTCAGCTGGATTATGGGTTGTCTGCGAAGAGTCTAGGGTTTGCGATTCCATTGCGCTCGAAATCTCCTCCATTGGAGGGAAGCTGGGGTTGGAGTGCAGGCTGGGATTGGGGTTCAAGCTGCTTGAGTGCTGGTGATGGTGGTGTTTCCTCTTATGAATAAAAAATTCACCCGAGCAAGCGATGTAAGTCGCCACATCAGAATGCATAGTATGTTTACTTAACATATCAATGCCAAACTCCTTGCCCGTTTCAGTGAACCGGAACATGCCATCAAGGGTCAGGACATAGGTGTATGTTCTCGCACCCTCGTTGAAATGCGTAAGCTTGAGGAATTGCAGAGCAGCTTCTTCAGTGCGCGCTGGGAAGCTTCCCCATTCGGTGGATTTATCAAAGTTGTACACTCTTCGGTGCTGTCTGTGAAGGGCTTTGTTTAGAATTTTGCCTCGCAGCCCTGTGGAATTGTACATGGACCCTATGATGGGTCTGAACTCAACAAAGCGATGATATAGAATGGGCGGAACTGGGCCGGCCAGCTGCATTTCGATCGCTTGGAAACTATATGTCTGATTAGTTTACGTTCCAAGCATTATCAGGTCATGTACCATACTCGTATTTTTGATTCTTCTTCTTCTTCTTGCTGCTGGCATCGTCACTGTCGGTCTTATCATCCCCTTCTTGGACGTCATCATCAGCATTGGCATTGACCTTTGTGCCAGTAATGCGCCCGATGAGAGGGCTGTAGTGCTTCACCCAGGTGGTTGGACCAACTGTGTACATCTGTGCGTGTGGTGGATCTGACTTGCCGAGCACCTCCATGCTAATGCGCACTCGCGGGGTGATGCTTTCGGAAGTCAAAAGGCTGGTCACGCCTTTAACGAGATATGCTCGCTTACTTCCCATGCGCTTCTTCGCGTGAAATTCCTTACCAGGAGCAGGGAACAATTGCGACCTATCGTTCAGCTCAGGTACTTTGATTGTGACATTTCCGAGTCTGTCATCAGAATCTGGGTAGTCTTCATCGTAGAGACGACATTTGAGCGTGAAGCCAGTGGGAGGAACATTGGCGACAACCCATTCCTCTTCCCATTCAGGCTCAGTGGTCCGCCGAGCAGTTCTCGTCCGGTGGACTAGGTCTGGGTCCTCCTTGTGCCTCGTGGGCTGGGTTCCCTTGAGGGTCGCATGAATGTAGGGATCAGACGAAGCCGTCGAAAAGTCGGCCGCGGGGAGATTTGATGCGCCATGGAAGATGATGCGAATTGTGTAACCCGGAGGGGCATCTGGCAGCGGCGTATCATCGAAGCCACCGGGTGGGCCTTTGGCAGCGGATTTTATACGGTCCTTGAGATCATTCCCGAGCCTGGTCGCATTGTTCGAGTGCGAATGGTCCTCATCGGTTGGACCCGAGTCTGGGCGAGCTGCAGAGGCCTGCGGGGGCGGCGCATGGTCTTGGACATGGCCGTTGGAGTTGGAGATGGATTCTCCGGTTTGTTGTTCGCTCATTGAGCTTATGGAGTTTGGTTGGCGGGGGAAGAGGATGGAGAATAATAAATGATCGGGATAGTTATCTTCACAAAAATGTGCACTTTCGTTGGGGTGGCGTCGAAATATATAATATTTGGCACGACTGACGGTGGTGTGGTTGGTATGCGCCCTGCAGGCGGTTGTAGTTCGAGACAGCTTCGGCTACTTATTAAGCTAGCTGTTAGTGGTGGTGTTTATTTGGGAGACAAGCTGCAGCTGACTTTGGCACTTCCGTACGTCGGTACGTCGGTACGTCGCATCAAGTAGGGTCTGAATGAATGTTCCCTTACCTAGGTACCTAGATATGGACCTACATGCAGTAGTAGAATGAGGCCGAGTGAGATGAGCCACTCTTGGATCTCGCCATTCAAACTGGCACAGCCCTACCGGGAACGTATATGCAAAACAGACAATAGACGAGGTGAAGTCCCTGATGGCTGACCAGTGATGATCATGCTTGATTTTAATAAAATTGTCCTTGAACAAAATAATAATAAAAATAAAAGCATCTGACCTGAGCGAGCTTTCTTCCTCTGACGTCATTCGAATGAGCCAGTTCAAATGCCCTGCAAAATCCCACACTTCACGATCTCGGCCAGGCGTCGGATACAACGGCACACTTAGTGTTGGCTGCCAAGGTTTTTTTTTAACTTAAAAGGTTCCGGATTGTGAGTTGGGTTAGCACATTGGGTGGTTCGCTGGAAATTGATTGGGGCCGGTCCGGGGTTTGCATCGCAAAGTACTGTGTAGAGGTACTGGTTCAGCTTACAGGGCTTCGTGGTGCTATAGTTGGCCCTGTGATAATCGTACGTACGTATGTATCTTATGGACTGTGAGGCCTCACATTCGATTGCCTCAACACCATGAACAATCGCCAAGCCTCCTCATTGGTCCAAGCTTGGCAACCGGAATCTCGGCATTTGCAGGATATCATCGATTGCAATGATAGGCTACCCTAGATGCCTACCAGCTTCGATGACGAGCTCAGCCAGTCTTGATATAAAGGAAATAATTACTCATGGAACTTGTGATATCAGTTACCTGCACACACGAAAGAGTGGTCGCCAGATTTGTATGTAAGAGTGGGGTCTAAGCTCGCACCGATTGGGCTTCTCTGGTTTCTGGTACGTGGCTCCGTGGCTTTGGTGTTGCTTGATTTTGCTTTCAGCGACAATCCGCGTTGAGAGCAAGACTGATTTGTTTTCCTTGTCGTTAGCTACCTCTATATAGGCAGTAAGCTGTTACAGGACAGAACACGTTCATTTCGCCTCTATCCGGACATCATGTCAAGCAAAGAGCATCAGAGCAGACAGCTAAATAAATAAACGAGAAATTCATCTTGCCCACAATGAGCGATTTGGAGAATTAAGTCATGATGTTGGTCCCGGGATTCTTGCTGAGGTTGGCTGCGTAGACTGAAAGGTTACGATGAGGTAGACAATCGTGAAGAGAGATTCAACGATCCGAAAACCCCAATACAACTACACATAAGCCTAGTACCGGTGCCTGCTATTAACGGAATAGAGAGACTAGTACTTTGTAACGTCATTCAGAGACAGTTGTTCCGATGATTTCGAATGCATTAACGTATTTGAAGGATAAGTTAACAAGTGGCGATAAGTTTTCTTTTTCTGATATACTCGATTTTCCTCGCGAACTAAAGTCGATGTTTCGGGAAGCAGCCATGGCGTTGCCCGCCTTCTATCTGAATCCGAATGAAGATAGGAAGACAAGCTCAAGATGGACTCTAGTCAGATTGATATTTCCTGATTGAGTGTTATTTTTCGTCTTTCTGACTTTTATTCCCTTGGTGAGATATTCCTATGGCACCATATGATTCATGGATCCTATGATGTAGAGTTATCGCTTTCAAGGATTGGGATATAGCAAAACTCTGGAATAAAACGTTTATAGTAAACCGGAAAAGACGCGCTGTAGCGATAAAGGAAATCGCCACATGATCCAAACTTTTTCTCAGGACGAGGAGTGTGTTGCCTGATGAAGAGCTACGTTTCTAATCTCCCTGACACGAATGCATGGGATATTGAGATACGAATGTGCCATGTCAGCCAGCATTCTTGAAGATCTATATAGAGCTCCATGTGGATTAAAAAATGTAATAGGAAATAGTGTAGCCATCCTGGTGTAGTGGAAAGAAGATCTTAGCAGAAGACAAGCAGAAGACAAGCAGAAGAAGAAAGCAAGATGAAGGCGAAAAAGAAAACTAAGTGGATTCATTTGTAACTCGGACATCTCTCATTCGTCTGCGTCACACACATATATCAGAGAGAGATCGACTACTTTGGTTGAGGCACCGAGATAGAGCTTTGCCGTAGGCAAGACTAGCGGTTTTATTGTAAGAAAGAATCTTCATAGAACGAAGCGAGGAAGTTGGCCGAACTATTGAAGAACACCAGATCTGAAGTTACAATGCATATTTTCCCAGAACTTCCCGACTGGGAGGCTATAATTTGCCCTTTTAAACGACGACGTAGTACTCTATACAGTATATCCATATCGTTGACAACCTCTTTCGAGAATACAAATCAGCCAAAATGGGAGAGAATGATGTTTGAAGAAACATGTGCACGGGAATACTGCCTTTTTAGGCGCTATTCGAGCCATGGCTTGCTCACCTGACTAGAGGCTACGTCTGTTGAAGTAGACATATTTTGCACTAAGCCATTATGACATGAAGCTTGAGAAAACGACGGCCCAGTACAAGTCTGTCATATATTTCATCAGTCACATATCGATCTCGATCACTTCACTTACGCGGCTGACGCAGACCCTCGGACCCTTCTACTTGGCATATTATTTGCTGAATGCACCACGACTGGCGACTAAATGGTTACGTCGTGTGTATGCAAGCCATCAGTTGGACCGAGACAGACGGACAAACAACGGCAGACCGCTGAATCGCCCCCCACGCGAGCATTCAAGGAAACGCAGAGAAAGTGCGACCGAGACTCAGAAACGGTTGCACAAGAAGCAGAAACTGTACTCACCGCTTTGTCAACTAGACCAGGTGGTGAATGGCCATTGGCTGGTCATTTTTCGAACTCCCTCGACCTCGGCCAAGCTCCCCGATAAAGGTATTTTCTCGATATAGACTGCCATCTCCACACAAGCATCTACTAAGTAGTAGTGATACCGCAGTCCGTCGTGGAGACTCGGTTCGCGCTATATGATATAAGAACAAAGTTGCAGCTGCTTTATACATCCTGGCAATGCAGGATATCAAAATCGAGCCAGTCGACTAGTCGTTGACAGCTTGTCGTGTCAAGGCTAATTCTATGCAGTGACCACTCACTTGGAAACTAGGCAAGGTATGACACAATAACAATTTCAGGTTACTCAAAGATTGCTAGATAAGCAGTCAGCCATGTCCATCGGAGACGGACAAGATGCAAGATACCGCGATTTCGATCTGCACATCGTCGTCCCGAGCCAATGAGAGTGTTGACAACCTGATCCTGGCAAGTTCGGATGTAATACTTTGAAGAAATTCTTCCCTGTCACTGCAGAGAGCGTCAGGTGATGGAACCTGAACCCAAAATATTCTGGCAAGAGGTCGATACATGCGACACCCCGTGATAATCTGCTTCCTTGGTTCCCACGGCGAGAACTGAAAATGTTTCAGTGAAAGGAGCATGAGCAGCCATGTGGCAATCACACCATTGGACAAGTTTCAGGCCTCTGAGACAACTTTATCGCTACCAGAGCAAAAAGAGATGGCTAGGGGACCACAGCTGGACCATGCTACGGGAGATTAGCTCAATTGCTGATATATCAAGTCTAAAATGATGCGCAAGTGGCTGGCTGAAGGTTTCAAGTATCATCGTATGAGGCCTTATGAAGGGAATTGATCTTTTCCTCTGTCTTGTTGATAGGTTCTACTGATTCCCGTTTTGTCCTGGACAGGTCTCAAGCTACAATATGCATGCCCAACCTCTCAACCACCTCGTGTGGCTTCATCACAATCCGGCAATTATTTCCTACCGGAGACGGAATAGGATATACAGAACCACCCGTGTCCCAACAAAGTTGAGGGGAAAAAAGCCTCCGCGCCATTAAGCAAAAGGCAAGGTAGGATAACTACGAAAAACAGTATCGAGCCAGAATGTATAGGTTTCAGGTATAGGTGACAAGCCAGGCAGGTACCTACCTAATGCATGAATTACCTGACGCACCAGTGGGAAAGCATGGAAGTCGGTACCTACCTTAGGTACCCTAAGGTGGACAATGGCAGCTGGGTAAGTAGGGAGCATGGACAGCATACCATCGAACATACGAACCTGACGGAAAAAGTGTAAGGGACGTACTGTACTATCTCAGTGACGTAGGTATGTGCAAGCGAAGGCGTAAAATACGTGCTCTTGAGGTGACAATAACGTCAATCGCCTACAGCGGCGTATGGAGATTAAAAAAAAAAAAAGAGTCGAGAAAGTACATCGCTTGAAAGTACTTCAAGTTGTATTACATACCTCTGAAGTAGTCGTAAAGCTACGCATTCAGACATGTACCGAAAACTCCCAGCTCGAGCTTCTTCTTTGTGCTTCTCCCCCCCGCCATCTCAAGTGGGCCCGTACCAAGCTCTGATTGGTACCTGTCGTCATCGTGTCAAATCCAATCCTCATCGGCCCTGCGCGTTGCCCCGCCGTCGATCGAATTGCCCCGCCATCGTCCATCCAGAGCTCAAGAAATCGGGAGCTTCGCCTTCCCTTTCCCCTGCAAACCACTTTCTTCAGGTTCCAGGTCCCGTTCCTCAAGTCTACAGTACCTGCCTCCTTTCCCTTGCTGAAATGCCTATTAAAAGACTCGCCTCGCTCGCCATCAGCTCTCGGCGACTTGCTCCTTTCCCTCCATCTACCTCGCACTCCATCTTCTTCTCCCCTCGAGCCAAATCAACTCTCTCATCAACAATAAAGAATATGGGTGTCACCAAGACCGTTCTCCAGCCGGGCTCCGGCCCCATCCCCAAGCCCGGTGACGAGGTCACCATTGAATACACTGGCTGGCTCAGTGACAATGGCCAGAAGGGCAAGCAGTATGTCTTCTTTCGCAAATTGCTACTGCGCGTATAGCTCACGGTAGTTTGACAGGTTCGACTCCTCTGTCGGTCGCGGCGACTTTGTCGTCACCATTGGCGTTGGCCAGGTTATCAAGGGTACGTCAAACCACCGGTTTTTTTTTTTCACCAGACAATTGACGTTTCTTCTAATCTAGGTTGGGACGAGGGTGTCACCACCATGAACCAGGGCGAGAAGTCCACCCTGCTCATCTCCAGGTATGGCAACCTCAACATTCAATCCAAGCTAATGTTCATTCACTGACTGCTACCTCACAGCGACTTCGGCTACGGTGCTCGGTAAGACTTACGTTTTCTCCCCTATTGCCCAGACCAATTGCATTTCTCGATCCCATAACGTGCTCACCTCCGTCCCCGCAAAGATGCTTGACCCGCTCAGGTGGGAGTCGGAATGCATTTTCAATTCACCCTCTGCAATAACACAGACAATCAACGAACGATTTTACAAAGAGTAAAGTGCTGATAAACTTTTGCAGCGGTTTCCCCGGCCACATTCCTCCTAACTCTGCCCTCATCTTGTAAGAATATTATCATTGTTTCTCTTGAGTTTTCCAATACTGACAATACCGCAAGCGATGTCGAGCTCAAGGACGTTAAAAGCCAATAAGCGATATGTTCTAGAAATGATGCATAGTTCGTCTAGAACATAGAGAAGGATATCTACGGGTTGTTTACAGCGGAGTGTCCCTAGATTTGAGACGCTATCGGGAATATAAATTTTGCTGTCGTGGTAGCCATTTCGAGAGGACCCTTGCTGAGGCTTTGGCCGAGTAGGAGTCCACTACTTTCTCGAGAGAGCTCCTCTTTGTGACGGTCATGGCTACATGATTATTTAAACGGATGCCTGTGTATCTACTCTCTGACGTGACAGATCTGAGCTTACATCGCCACTTTCCATATTTAATCGGCTAGCTCACGTCCTCCTCAATCATTGTACTTTCGACCTTAAGTATCTAGTGATCAATGAGGTTGCTTCGGCATACGACGGGATTGGCAAGCCCCTCCATTCCAATCGTAATGATACACCTCTTTGTTGATGTCTTTTCAAGTAGAGCATCTAGGCAATCTCAGGTGACCTGCCACTTATGCAGCTGTTGTTCTTGGTTTTGAAGGTCGAGCTCATGTTTTGCATGAGAGCGACTCAAGCCAGTGGGGCTCCATCGAGTTTGTCCACTTGTTGTGCTCCCAGGAGACTGGATGAGCGGTCATTTTTTTTTTTTTTTGAAAAAAAAATTGAAAATGAAGAGAATATATATAGATATGTGTGCAAGAGAAGGGGTGGGTATACATATAGCAGCTCGGGCTATCCAGTACTCAATGTTGATCTTGAAGCCAGTGGTTATCAGTTTTGATGCTGTGTCTTGTCCCAGCTGGTATGAAAAGACCTGATAGTTATGAAAATACCCCGCACTTCGAGCGCACAGAACAGCAGCTGTACACTGTGTACCTCACTTCATGTAGATTGGTGATAGAAGGGTGTGAATGATGTCTCGTATCTAGAAAGGAAAAGCGAGGTCTTGCATGGTGTTGGCGCTTGAAAATACGGCGTTTCGCATCATACACAACAAGCTCGACTTCGGATTTCGAGGACTAAGTGGGCAAAATCAATACCCTGCAGCAACATAATGCAAAAGATTCAAAATAATTGGAAATATTAAAACCACAAGATCCTTCAAGATTTCAAGCTGCTACGTTCTGAGAAAGTCTCCAGGCGTAGGTCGGGAGCTAGGGTGCTTTGCTTGAATTGAGGGGCATCAATCCGGCCGGCGGTACGTACCGCGCAGGTTATCACTGGCCCCACTTCTATTTCCACATCCTTCGTTGCCCCTCATTGCTCCCGCCGCCCGCGCCGCCCTGTCAAAAGGTAGGCGTACTTGCCATGTACCTCTTCTAGGCGCTTCTGCCCTGAATCAGGCAGACCCCCTCCCCCACTTCAACAAACCTCAAAGCCTCCAGCAACAGAAGCTTCTGTGCTCCACCACCCAGTCATCAGCCTATGTCTGCATTACCTCATCAGCACGGCTGCCACCTTGCCTCAGCCTCCCAACGCCACGGCTTCCCTCCACGATTTTCTATTTATCATCACAGCACATACGACGACCACGACTTTCTTCACTTCCTCTCCCAACGACTCTTGAAAAGAGAGCCGTTTTACCACCTTCTGCGACAAGTTCCCACAATCGCAGGCCTTTTCTCCCATCGCCTTCCTTCCAATCCTTGAACATCAAGCTGCTTGGCGGGGTTGATCTCTGCCTGGTGCTACATCATCCAAGACTTGGTTCTCCAATCTCGCCTCCAAGATTTCCTCCTCACCAACGATAGACACGTTTGGGAAGCGAAAGCTTTCCAACGGGGAGTCACCTACCCACAAACGCATCATGGCTGTGAGTAGCTTTTCTTCCGTCCTGTCACCAACTCACGACTGAGCTCGAGGTTTCGATAATACCGTGGCCGCTCCGCTGCCAGAACGAGCACCTTTTTCGCTTCTCTCTCGCCCTGACCGGAGTGTACTAATCGATGAACTTCTTGTAGGGTTCCAAGCTTCCTGAGGTCGACCTCGCGACCCGTATGCAGGTTGACGAGTCCGTTGTCGGACACACCGAAATTGATGAATCCCTCTACAGTCGACAGCTCTACGTTCTAGGTCACGAGGCTATGAAGCGCATGGGCGCTTCCAATGTCCTTGTTGTCGGCCTCAAGGGACTTGGTGTTGAAATCGCCAAGAACATCGCCTTGGCTGGTGTGAAGAGTCTCACACTTTACGACCCCGCACCCGTCCAAATCGCCGATCTATCCGCCCAGTTCTTCCTCACTCCTGAGGATGTTGGCAAGCCGCGCGATGAAGTCACTGCCCCTCGAGTCGCCGAGCTCAATGCCTACACTCCTGTCAAGGTCCACCAGTCTGCAGGGTAAGCCCTCACTCTGCTTGCTCAGCACCTGCTTGCATCCTGCTAATTCCTTCGCCAGAATCGACGAGAACCTCTCCCAGTTCGATAAGTACCAAGTTGTTGTCTTGACAAATGTTCCCATCGATTCCCAGAAGGCTATCGCCGATTACTGTCACTCTAAGGGTATCTACGTCGTGATTGCCGACGTTTTTGGTCTTTTCGGTTCCATTTTTTGCGATTTCGGCGAAAAGTTCACAGTCATGGACGACACTGGCGAGACCCCACTAAGTGGAATTGTTGCTGGAATCGACGAGGAGGGTCTCGTTTCTGCCCTTGATGAGACTCGGCACGGTCTGGACGATGGCGACTATGTGACTTTCACTGAGGTTGAGGGAATGGAGGCTCTGAACAATTCCGAGCCTCGCAAGATTAGCGTCAAGGGACCTTATACCTTCTCGATTGGTGATGTCAGCAATCTTGGCCAGTACCAGCGTGGTGGCATGTACCAGCAAGTTAAGATGCCCAAGATCGTCAACTTCAAGACCTTTACCGCCGCATTGAGAGAGCCTGAGTTTTTGATTTCAGACTTTGCCAAGTTTGACCGGCCTCAGCAGCTTCATCTTGGTTTCCAGGCCCTTCATGCTTTCCAGCTTTCGAAGAAGCGACTGCCTAACCCCATGGACGATGAAGATGCCACAATCGTGCTGGGTGCTGCCAAGAAGTTCGCCGAGGAGGAAGGTCTGGAGATCCAAATCGACGAGAAGCTACTCAAGGAACTGAGTTACCAAGCTCTGGGTGATCTCAGTCCCATGGCAGCTTACTTTGGTGGTATTGCTGCACAAGAGATTCTGAAAGCCGTATCGGGCAAGTTCCAGCCCATTAACCAATGGATGTACTTTGATTCTCTCGAGTCGCTCCCCACAACCACGAAGCGATCCGTGGAGCTCTGCAAGCCCATCGGCAGCCGCTACGATGGCCAGATTGCTGTCTTTGGCACAGAGTACCAGAACAAGATTGCTAATCTCAAGCAGTTCCTTGTTGGTGCCGGCGCTATTGGCTGTGAAATGCTCAAGAACTGGGCTATGATTGGTCTGGGCACAGGCCCCGAAGGCAAGATTTGGGTGACTGATATGGACTCTATTGAGCGCAGTAATCTGAACCGCCAGTTTCTCTTCCGCGCCGCCGATGTTGGCGGTATGAAGAGTGACTGCGCAGCTAGGGCTGTTCAGCGAATGAACCCTGATCTTGAGGGCCATATCGTGACTCTCAAGGAACGGGTCAGTTCCGATACCGAGCATGTTTTCAATGAGGAGTTCTGGCAGAATCTCGATGGTGTTACTAATGCCTTGGACAACGTTGAGGCCCGAACCTACGTGGACCGACGTTGCGTATTTTTCCGCAAGCCTCTGCTGGAGAGTGGTACCCTAGGCACCAAGGGCAACACTCAGGTTGTTCTACCCCATCTCACCGAGTCATACTCCTCTTCTCAAGATCCTCCCGAGAAGGAATTTCCCATGTGTACCATCCGGAGTTTCCCCAACCGCATTGAGCACACCATTGCCTGGGCTAAGGAGTACATGTTTGAGCGATGCTTTGTCAAGGCTCCTCAGACCGTCAACCTTTACCTAACCCAGCCTAACTTCCTTGAGGCCACTCTGAAGCAGGGTGGCAACCAGAAGGAGACACTAGAGACCATTCGAAACTACCTTACTACCGAACGACCCAGAACCTTTGAGGACTGCATTGCGTGGGCCCGCAGGCTGTTCGAGACGGAGTATGCCAACAAGATCCAGCAACTACTCTACAACTTTCCCAAGGATGTAGAGACTTCGACGGGAACCCCATTCTGGTCTGGTCCTAAGCGTGCTCCTGACGCACTCAAGTTTGATACCAATAACCCTACTCATCTTGGTTTCGTTATCGCCGGCGCAAACCTGCATGCATTCAACTACAACATCAAGTCTCCTGGCACTGACAAGGCTATCTATATTCGCGAGCTGGAGAATGTTATCGTTCCTGATTTCACCCCAGACTCCAACGTCAAGATTCAGGCTGATGACAAGGACCCTGTAAGTACCATCACGCAATCTAGGCTCATTCTGAAACCTGTCCTAACTTATTGAACCAATAGGATCCGAATGCCGAAACCGGTGATGATGATGGGGATGAGTTGGAGAAGCTAACTGCTAGCCTGCCTTCGCCTAACACACTGTCTGGCTTCCAGCTGGTACCCGTCGATTTTGAGAAGGACGATGATTCCAACCACCATATTGACTTTATCACTGCTTGCAGCAACTTGAGAGCAGAGAACTACAAGATCGAGCCTGCGGACCGACACAAAACGAAGTTCATCGCCGGCAAGATCATTCCCGCCATTGCCACCACGACGGCGTTGGTGACTGGTCTGGTGGTTCTTGAATTATTCAAGGTCATCGATGGCAAGGACGATCTGGAGCAGTACAAGAATGGCTTTGTCAACCTGGCACTGCCATTCTTTGGCTTCAGTGAGCCCATCGCCAGCCCCAAGGTAGAGTACAAGGGGCCAAACGGCAAGGTTACCCTGGACAAGATCTGGGATCGATTCGAGATTGATGATATTACGCTCCAGGAACTTTTGGATAACTTCAAGGAGCGTGGCCTCACCATTAGCATGCTAAGCTCAGGTGTCAGCCTTTTGTACGCGGCCTTCTTCCCTCCTTCCAAGCTCAAGGATCGATACAGTTTGAAGCTGAGCAAGCTCGTCGAGACCATCTCTAAGAAGCCTATTCCTTCGCACCAGAAGGAGGTTATCTTCGAGATTGTCGCCGAAGACCTTGACGAGGAGGACGTGGAGGTGCCTTACATCAAGGTGAAGATTGCCTGATGGTCTAAATAGGCGGTAGGGCGTATAGGTAGTTTAAGTAAACATGGATACGATTCAGTGATGATTAGGGAGCAAGGGTGACGATATTGGCTTGATGGCGTGGATAACCCATAAAGATAGATGAATGTAACGCATGTTAGGCTTTCACGACGTAGTGACTACAGCAACGTTGGCTTCAATCAGGTACCTAGCTATGTGCATGGTAGATAAAGACATGTATAATCAACTGTGATGTTGGGTTCTGCCATCAATATTCCCATAGAGAGGTATTCCGTACCTGATGGAGTGGGGGTCAAGAAATGCTGTGGTGTCAGTGATCTGCACACCCACAGAAGGTACGCACTGGCAACCTCCCCGGCTGTCGCAATTGTAAGTACTGTATCCCCGCCCAACCAGTATTAGCAATCTGCAGCATCTGCAGCATCTGCAGTCAGCTTTTTTTTTTTTTTTTGGCCCCTCGTTCAGTGGGAGGGGTTTTTCGTTCCGGATGAATGACGAACGAACAGGTTGCGGTTTAGCTATGCCCAATGCAACTCTACCCTTGCCTGCACTGTAGCTGTTGAAAGGGTCCAAGGTGTGTGGTCCAAGGTGTGTGGTAACCACAACCCCAACATTTGTACAGGTAAGCATGATAAAGCAGAGAAAGTCGCGGAAATATATGCACATGTGACAAAGCACTTCGTCATGATCCAGAGAATCGACGTGATTCGCTGACCGATGGACCAGCCGCATATCTCGCTAGGGGAAAAGTGGCAATACTTGCAGACTAACCATTGCAGAGCGTAGTCCAAGTATGCATCTTAGGTTTCTCATGTTTCCCAACGAGGCTTAGCACGTGCCGCTGGTCAGCCTCCTAGCGCGGCCCCCCTCAATGACCGATATCATGATCCAGATGCTTGCGTTTTTGTCATCGACAAGTGAGGGGCAACATGTTGCTGAGGAAGGGAAGCTTTCCAGATTAGTGAGCTCTGGTCAGCTAGATGCACTAGATGCATCAGCCGTAGAGATGGATGAGCTTCATTGTGTACGATGCAAGCTCGGCGAATATCTTCCAGTAGCCCATTTCCGGCCATTTCAATCTCCACTGTGCTGTGAAGTACTTAAACGTCCGCCCTTCACCTAGCAACGGACGTTCTATCCATTTTCATCCACCACTCCATGTTGTTGCAGAGAGTTGGCTCCCGAGTATTCAGAAGTTGCAAAAACAAAAGTTCACTACCACGAAAACATCAAATCACCCGGTCTCTGATCACAACAGCGTCTCAAAGACCGTCTTCTTCAATTCTCCTACAACGCCAACAACCCAATACTCTTAATTCACTACTATTTTCAACACAAGCCAGAATGGTAAGCAAGAATTGCCTCGTGTTTAGCATCTTGCGGGTTAAAGCCAATTGTCCTTATTACTCCTGTTTCCGACGCCTGCCTGCATCCCATACAAAGGACCGGCAATGTTTTGCTAACTCAATGCAACCTAATAGGCGAATACCGAAAACATCAAGATCACTGAATGGGTCGGCAAGAACGACAAGTCTGGCGAGTTCAAGCGCCAGGTTAGCTCGTTCCGCGACTGGATCTCTCGCGAAGCCGGCGCCAAATACCCCCCCGAGAAGGGTCGCTACCACCTCTATGTCAGCTACGCCTGTCCCTGGGCTTGTCGCACGCTCATCGCCCGCAAGCTCAAGGGCCTTGACGACATCATCTCTTTCTCCGTCGTTCACTGGAAGTTAGGCCAAGGCGGCTGGCGCTTCGTCACCGCCGAGGACACTGAGATCCCCGGCGAGGGTACCATCCCTGATCCTGTCGAAGGACATGAGTCCTTCAAGACGTTGAGCGATGTGTACTTTGAGTCGGAGCCTGATTTCAGCGGCCGATTCACTGTGCCCGTCCTTTATGACAAGAAGACCAAGCACATCGTGAGCAACGAGAGCTCCGAAATTCTGCGCATGTTTGGCACTGAGGTATGTACTTTGAAGTCCGAGGAAAAACTGTTACCGGGAGGCTATCTATGAGACTGACATGAAATCTCTCAGTTTGACGACATCATTGAGGAAAAGTACAAGGCGGTTCAGCTATATCCCGAGGCTCTTCGTGCCAAGATTGATGAGACTCACGAGTGGACCTACGACTTGATCAACAACGGTGTGTACAAGAGTGGTTTTGCCACCACCGGTGCTGCGTATGAGCGCAATGTCATTGCCCTGTTCGAGGCTCTTGACCGTGCAGAGAAGCATCTCTCTGAGCAGAAGGGCCCATACTACTTTGGAGACAGCATCACTGAGGCTGATATTCGACTGTGAGTGCTCTGCAAAAGCCTACAAGATGCTTTATAACATGGAAGGGGGAGGCTAACTCTTATTCTTACAGATATGTGACCTTGATTCGATTCGACCCCGTCTATGTGCAGCACTTCAAGTGCAACATCCGTGATATCCGTTCGGGATACCCTGCGCTGCACAAGTGGATGCGAAACTTGTACTGGAACCAGCCCGCGTTCAAGGACACGACCGAGTTCGACCACATCAAGTGGCATTACACTCGCTCTCACACGCAAATCAACCCCCTCAGCATCACCCCTCTGGGACCTCTACCTCACGTCCTTCCTCTCGATGAGGAGGTTCCTGCTGCGAGAAAGTAAGGAAATAAAGGTGACAAGAGCAGAGGAGCAGAAAGTCAACGAAGAGAATGGGGCAGTGATGAGGTCACTCACTAACTTAGTTGAAATATACACTACCTTCGTTAAATGGCTAGGTTGAGATGAAATACAATCGATTTCTGAGTACCTATCAAACTTGACGAACAATCTACAAGCCCGCCTTGATGTAGGAATAAAGTAACCATAACCGAATAGAAGTTAGCAAAGCTAAAAATTGCTGTGACAAGGGGCAAAAAAAAAGGAATTATGCGACTTGATGGTTGAATAGTGATTACGGTGACTGTGAGTCGAGAACCAGCAACAAGCCGAGGCAAGGACGAATAGGTCAACTTCATTAATTCTACAAACCATTAAGTATCGATTTTCAACGATATCGGCTCTCATTCCTTTTACTCATGACGACTTCCAGTTCTATCTGCGCTTATTTGTCCATTCCTATACCTCACACACACCAGAGCGGTGCACTAGATAGTACATTCATGATGGCAAATCTCAACTAGAAGATGCGTGGGGCGAGATAGAGATTAGTGCCTATATAATCTATGCTCTATGTTTTCAGACCAAAACAGATTAGGCTACTAATGTTTATAAGAAGTTGAATTTGTGGCTCTTAGTCTGATTAATAAGAATTCGAATCAACCTTGTACCATTGGTCATTGTAATACCAAGTTCCGGCGCCGGCAAACCGCTCCTCTTGGTAAATGCACTGGTTGATAATATCACTATTATCATTATTCTTATTCTTATTAGTTATTAGGTGCTAGAAAACATACAGGAGTTCTGATGAACACATGCTTGGTAGCATCCTGTAGTCATTGTTCGATCAAGTCAGATAACGATTCATCAGAGAGATACAAAGTTACCCAGCAGTCTTTGAACCCGGCCCCGTTTCACTTTTCCGAGTGATCCAAATGTCGAGATCGGTGCTGAACCCTCCTGGTCCTGGCAGAGCATGCGTCGTGCAATCCTAATCCTTCCACAGTTGATTTTAGGCCTTTGTTCTCTTGTTTCCAAGGCATCTAGCCGCAAAAGTTGACAAGATTAAGAAGACTCAGGGCTGAAAGGGTTTCAAGATACATTTTAGACTAGTTGAAATATAATAATGTCACTTAGTATTTTTTGAAGGGGAAGAGGGAAGCGAAGAGAGGTTTCCAAGATGCAATTCTTATGTGCCTACCTACCTACCTACCTTCACAACGGATTCTTTTGTAATTCATATAGACAGTGATCTAAGAAAGTGTAATGTTGCTTCTGCCGATCGTCGTATTTTGCGTTTATTAGCCAACTTGGTTGGCAACTTCAGTCTTATTTTCGCAACTCGAGACAGCCGGATGGATTGCCAACTAGCAGCCAGAAGGGAAGGTTACATGTCAGACTTTGAGCGGATTGTCCGTATGACAGAGGAGGATCAATTAGAAACCGACCGTCTCGATTTTTGAATCTAAGAAGTTTCCATATATGTGAAGGTGCCTTGCCCGTGTCTGCACAATCATATAGGGTACCTCAAGTATGTAGCAGTAGTGGTTTTGATCGCTTATACATATGTGAGCTATATAATAGACTAAGGTATACCTAGTTAGATACCATCCAAAATATTGTATTGATCAGACTTGACGGTGGGTAGTGGAGATGTGAAAATGACCAGCTGACCTTGGCCGGTACCTTGGCGGCAGTGACGTGTTCGTCCCACCTCCAGGTACCTCCCTTGCCTACCTAGGTACCGTTCACGCACCTGAGCTGAGGCTCCGGTAACGGTCAAAAGGCGCTCTTCGGAGACTCAGCGCCCTGGAAAAGGGTCCAGCTGCCTGGCGTTTAGTGGGGTTTGGTCGCTGGAGGCATGGCCGGTCCTCCCCAGACGGTCGGTAAAGCATATACTTACCCAGGCCATCTAGCCCCTGTCTGGCTTCCGTCTGGCCCTCCGTCTGGCCCGCCCTCGTGCCATCCATCTGCTTGGGTTGGTACCTTGGGCAAGGTAGACAAGACGCCTAGACACTCGCTCACTCAATCACTCATCAGCTGGGAAACCCCAAAAAAAATCCCATCACCACCTCCAAAAACCAAACACCAGACAACAACACGCACCCCACAAACCACCTCACTCCCTTCCCCTCTCCCTGTCTGCCCCCCCAAAAATTACCACCGCGTTTCTCGCCCTCCCTATCCGACAATCATCCTTCTCCGAATCGCCTCAAACCCGCACTCGCACCGTAATCCTCCCTCAGTGCATCTCTCGTCGCACAACCCGTCAAAACAAGTCCCTCTCCCCCGTATCTCCCCACTAAAACTCGCCCCTGCGACCCTCCTCCATCGGAAGCCAGCGAATCAGCCCAACCGCCCTCCCTCCCTCTCAGCTTCCAACCCTCACTTCCCTCTCTGCCATCCCTCGCAGCCTTGGCTGGTGACCGAATTCACCCAACCCAGTCCGCAAAAGCCCACGCAGTTGTATTCTGTCTTGCTACAGCCCCTCGCAAAACGCTTCTTCCTCTTCGACAACTTCTTTCCATCCCGTTTCTTCATTCATCGTCGCTCCATCTATCGCATAGGTGCCCGACTAGCCTCCTCTACCTGATCGAACAACCAAGCCTCGAAACCCGCTCCGACAACTACCTCATCGTATCATAGACATACCTTCAATCCCGCATTTACATCCCATATCACTCTCGCAAATTATCAAGGTCAACCTTCTTGATTGATTAAAAAAACACCATTATCCCCCCATTCGACCTCACCTCCAACTACGCGCATAAACCCACAATCATTGTCTGATCTCTTCCGCTCTCCTTTTTTTCTTGTGCGACGATCGCTCCCTACCGGATGCGCATCGCATCGCAATCTTCTCAATAATGGCTGTGAAATACTCAGTCGACGACCTCCTGCATTTGCGGGAGTCACCATTATGCATAAAACCTGCAAACCTCCCTCCTGCGGACGACTGGATGGGGTTAGTTGCCACCTTCATGATCTGCTGCACCCATGATTCACTAACAACGTATCATGTAGTCCTTTACCAGAACGCACACAAAACAAAACCACTGGCGACCGGCCTCGAACAAACGATAATCCTCCACTCGACCAGAACAACAGACGAACAGGCATCGACCGCCACGTATCACGAAACACTGCGAGTCAGTAGCTCGGACACAAACTTCCCCCTCACATCATGCAATAATGTACTGACCAATACGCCCTGACAGACCCCGATGAAATTGTTTTTGCGCCTCCTCGAATGGCGTTTGCATCAGCTCGAGGGAATAAATCGATTGATGAGAAGACACCAAAGGACAATGATGCATCAGGGCGATTCGGCCACTTTCGAAGTCGGAATGGTGACGCTGATGGAGATCGTTTCCGTGAGGGTCGTAACGCTAATGGATTCCGCCGTCGGGAAGGCGATGGTGAATCCGATGGATGGAGTACAGTCAAGCCACGCAAGAGCTTTGGTCATGACGGTGCTGAACGCTTCCATGGACGCATGGGCGGCAACTTCCGAGACGATAGACGGCAACCTCGAGAACGAGAGGACCGTGAGACTACTACTCGAGAACGCCCCGCGCGCAACTTTGACAACTTTACCCGAGAGGGAGAAGCAGATGATACAGAGGGAAGATCTCGTAACGGACTAAACAGGGCCAAAAATGATCCTTGGTTCAAGAACGACTCCAACAACGACAACCACATTCCAGAGAAGCGAGAACGTATCGACCGAGCCAAGAGCTGGCGAGAGCGTGATAAGGATGCGGAATCCTTTGACGATCGACACAATAACAACAACCGCAACAACGACAGTCGAAACAACGATAACCGTAACAACGACAGACGATGGGGCCGTGATCGTGAGCAGCGAATTGAGCGAGAACCTGAATGGCTGGATGAACCGATCGAGGAGCAACATGAAGCACATACACAGCAGGACTTCCAGAAGTGGATGGAAGATATGAAGAAGGCTAAGAACGGCAACTCATCAGCCCCAAGCAAACCCGCTGGAGGTGTTTCGTTGGACGCTGTCCCTGAGACTGAGAAACCTTCGGTGCAGTCTGCCCCTGCTGTTGAATCTGGCCCGGACAAGTTCTTCCTTGCCTTTGGTGGATCCAAACCGGCACACGAGGTGTCTTCTCCAGCTGATGCTGCGGATGCTGCACACAAGGCCAAGGCCGCTGTCAAGTCCTCGCGATTTACCTCTTTCTTTGCCCATCCACAGGAGGAAGTTCGAGGGAAAACGGAACCGCCTACACCAATGACCGGACCGCCCATGGCCGGCCAACCGATGATGCTCGGGATGCTTGGAATGCCAGGCCCCATGGCATCGGGCCCATCTCAAGGCGATGAAGACAAGCAAGCCTTCCAGCAGATTCTCATGAAGCTCCAAAAACAATCCGCGACCGCAACCCCTCCTGGAGCATCTCCTTTCAGCGCTCCGCCTCAGAGCACACCTCCCAACGCTGGAAAGCCACCCCCCATGGCTTCACCTGAAGTATTCCAACAGTTCGTTGGTGATCGCCGTATGGACGGGCCCCCAATTCCCATGGCCAGACCACCACCCCGACACGTGCAAGAAATTCTTGCTCCCCGCCCGCAGCCTCAGTCTGCCCGTCCTGAGCAACTACTTCAGGATCTCGTCGGCCAGCGCCAGCGCGCCCCAAGTCAGCCCTCCGGCCGCCCAGAGATTGCTCGAAACAACAGCAATACCGAATTCCTCATGAATTTAATGAGAGGGCCTCCGGATGCCCAGCGCCCGGACATGATGATGCGGATGCAGCCTCAACCTCAGCCCCAGAAGCAGGGCCAGATGCCTCCTGAGCCCGATTATTCCAGGGAAGCTCCGCGACAGATGCGCCCTCAACCTCCTCCTGGATTCCCCATGGACGAGCCCTACCGCAACCCCGACCCCGAAGGTCGACCAAACCAGCCCACGCAGATCTTGCAGCGTCCCCCACCTCCTCCCGGTCTGGATCAGATGCCGCCCAGTTGGATGCCTGCTGGTGGACAGATGCCTCCTCCGAACCAGCGTGGCCCCATGATTCCTCCCCCTGGACTCGCTGGCGGTCCTGGCGGTCCTGGCGGCCCTGGCGGCCCTAATCGCAACATGCCCATGCCTCACATGTTCCCTCCCAACTTCCCTCCTGGAGCTATGCCTCCTCCCGAGGCCATGGGTGGCATCCCCCCTCGTAACATGCCTCCACCTCCTCCAGGCTTCTTTGGCGGCCCTCACGGGTTCCTGCCTCCCGGCCTTGGGGGCTTCAACGGTCCTCACGGCCCTGAATATGCCGGAAGCCCATTCGAGGGTCGCGGAATGCCTCCTGCAGGCAATCCTGGACGCGGTGCAGCATACGGCAGACCGTAGATCCCTCCACCCCCTCCAATCAACGTCTCATAGTCATCTCATGTACACAAATACTGTCGAGAATAATCTTGCGGCCCTACTACCACTACCACAATGCGAAAACTTTTGTCTTTGTTTTCCTTTTAACCCCCCCTTTTTTTTGGTCCTCCCCTTTTTGGCTTTGGCATTCCAAGTCTGGAGGTAACAAAAGAGAAAAATTGATCTGGGAGAGAGAAGGCATTTATTACTATATTGCACGAAACGGGAATCGTTGCATATCAGTCATGTCTATGGGGGAGGTGGAATGGAAAAGCCTCCTCCAGGTCCGAAAAATCTCCCCCTTTTTCTCTTCTGTTTGATCTTCTGTTTTTTTTTTTTAACTCTGATAGTGTTCTCTGGTTGTTAGTTCCTCATGTCTCGTTTTTTTCTTTCCTCTTCTTTTTCCCTCTCATGTCTTTTCTTTTTTTGGAAGTACGGCGATGGGCAAGGGGGCAAACGTCGGCCACGCAATGGTTGGTCATGGTAGTTAGTGGGTTCAATGGATTCGATTGATGGGCGTCCCCTTTTTTGTCTCCTTTTTTTTTCATGGTTTTTCTCTCGTGTAAAAACCCTGTTCATGTTGTATGATGTGTGATTGTTCTGTACTATGATGAATGATGGGCATTTTGGTATCATCTACGAAACGAAGTGCTCTCCTCCTGATGCTGAGATATAAACACTTCTTTCCTTATTGCAAGGAGGGCATCAGAGGGGGTGAGAGACATGACGCAACATGCAAAGAATGAAAGACTTTTTCAAATGACGACTGTTTTCCGAGAAGCAGGAGAAGAGGTTTTAAAAAACAATAAGGGGGTAGATTATCATGACCTCGTTCGACAGATGTATGTACATGCAACGTCACCGGAGGGAATTTTTATATACAAAATCTCAAACCCGATTCTCATCTCCTATCCACACAATTCATGTTCTGTAACCAAGAAAGAGAAAACGTGTGGTAACAAAAGTCCAGGTTTTTGAGCTTGATATCAGTGGCCGGTAGGACTTATGAGAGCAAAGAAGAAAGACTATTAAGAACCGCTGCGCTCCGAGAAACGTGCCCAAATGTATCCTGGACTGACCATTGCCTAAGAAGCCCAACTGACACGACGACCCAAATTTACGGATGGCCAGATTAGAGCCCTATACCGTAGTCTACATTCGGCAGGTGTGTTGGGTTGAGAGCTGCGTTTTATCGCTTCTCCATTCTGCCTCTGATATTTGAAATAAACCGTTGCGCTTGCTATAGATTCTATTTCTTGATGCCAAACAAATTTCTTCGCTTCTTCTCCTTGTAGGCCCTGGGATCTTCGTAGCGAGGAACGTGAGCTGGGCCATTCGTAGCAGGGGCTGCTGGCCTGGTTGGAGGCTTTGATGAGCCGATGGACATTCCCGACATAGCTGCTGTCGGCGGGGCAGTACTCTGGGCGCTCGGTCGACTTGGTAGGCCGCCAGAGACGGGAGCTACGGGCCTCCTCGCCGGGCCACCGCCGGCTTGACCAGCTACAGGTTGTGGTCCAGGTGGAGGCCGGGCAGGGGCTGGGCGTTCAAAGAGATGGGCAGGGGCTCGAGCCTTGAGGCGCTCCATTGGAAGGTCAAGCTGGCGTTTTTCGCGACTGAGATCACCAACCTGGCGGATAAAGAGCTGAGGGGTGAGCATGTGGGAAGTGGTGAGGATGACATCACGGCCACGCTCGGCGCCGATTTCATAGCAGGCACGGCTCTCACTATAAGTAGCACCACCAGCCATGAAAATAATGAGGCGCTGGCGGTTTTCTTGGGGACGGCGACCTTGGGATGCCCAGTTTGGTCGGCCGGTTCGGAGTGATCCACCTTGGGCGATAAGAAGGTCCTCATTAGGGTCCAACGGGGGTTTCACAAAGGGGAAGCTCGTTTGGTCGAGGACGCCCCGCGAGAGGGCATCAAGCATTTGTTTCAAGACAGGCTCGAAGCGAGACAAGCCATACTCTTCATTCAGCTGCGTCTTGGTATCGATGGGGAAAAGCGGAGGAGGGACCTGGCGAGCATCCTTCAGGCCATGCGTCATTCGGCCACCGAGATGTTCCATGTTGGTGACAATACCGCCATCCTGTTGCGGGAGGTCCGCATGGGCTAGTAGCCGCTTGATGTCCTCCGAGATGACACCGTCGCGATATAGGATAAACATGATAATGAGTCGAAGCCTATCTGAAGGAGTGACGGACTCGTCATCTAACAGTCGGGCAACAGTATCTAGGACGTCCTTGGGCTTCTTGAAATCCTCATCCAAACCGGTCGCCAACGTTTGTTCGATGGAGGCAATATCCGGTAGCTTGTGCTTCTGAAATATATTCATGCACTCCTGTGCCATGCTGAGGTGCAATGAGTACGCCTCCTTCATCTCCTGGAACTGAGGTAGACCTGCCAACATGTCTCTGATTGTGTTGAGGTTGGTAGGATCTGCATTTTCGCTAGTGAAGTGTCCATTTTCCGTGAGGAACTTCTGGAAATCGCCCATCAGTTTGTCAATTGTATCTTTCATGTGCAGATGTCGATTCTCCACCCAGATCTTGTCCTTCTCCGAGAGTTCCATATCTTTTTCTTCTGCTTCCGGGGTTCCCTCGTTAATAGTCGTGTGAAATGTGACCTTGTCGGCATCTTTGATAGGTAAGAGGTCATGGGCCATGGCCTGGTAAGAGAATTCGTGGACGAGAGGCGCCATCAAGTCCATTGATCGGTCGGTAACAACTAGGGTTGATTGGGGCCGTTGCGACGGAGGCGGGAAGCTTTGGTCCCATTGGGCATAAGCATCCAGTTCTTCCTGTACAAAACGTGCTAGATGGGCGCAAAGAACACTGGCTTCGTGAATCGCATTCATTGGTTTATAGTATCTCACTTTTGGGTACTCGCCGAGGGTAATGCAGAGTCCAGCGATCTACGTTAATATCAGCACAATAAACACTATACCTCTTTACTCTCCGGGTTTCAACTATACCTTCTGTGCCAAAATCTTCATATGCTTGGGCACGAGCGCATTGCATGCAGGATGGTACAGCATTGGAAAGCTCCAGGGGTCTTGGAAAGTGACAAGATGGGATTCTCGAGGAATGAAGTCGATAAACAAGGTTTCGAATCCCGCACGCATCTGTCGAGCTCCAGGGAATTCGTCGAGCTTTCGGCGAAGGGAAGGGTCCAAAAGCCCAGTCCAGATGAGGTAGAAGCTGCGGTAGCGGCGCACCTCAAAGTCAGCGAGAAGACATTCGACAGCGAAGGAATCGGGTGAGAGAATGTAAATGGCATCCATGCCAGGGTTAGGTTCGCGACGGGCATCGATGCGCTCAATAGCTGTTAAGGGGGGGGTTGGAGGAGTCAGCTCAGTTGGGTGGTGGGAGCGGTGGGCAGGTGGGGAGACGAACTGGCGATGTTGTTGTTGAGAATGTCATCTTCCTTGACAGCGTTGTCGATGATCTTCTTGGAATTTTCGTCGACAATTAGGCATTTCCACTGGAGTAAGGGTGTCAGACAGTTACAGAGTAGGGCTTGGAATCGTACGTAATACATACATCACCTCTCGTAATATTCTTGATATGGTCGAGGATTACTACGAAAGCGAAAGCGCATGAGAAGCCAAGTCATGAGCGAAGGGAAACGGGACCACATAATTACCATTCTCCTGTTGTTCAAGGACGGACAGCCCCATGGCGAATGTTGAAAGGCGTGGGCTGCCCCGTCACGATGATTTGGGTCGGGAGGAGGCTAGATTATGGAAGGCGGCAAGCGAGCGGCGGTTGCGACGATGGAGGGAGGATGAGGTAGTTAGGAGAAAGTCGGTGGAGAGGGAGGGGCTAGCTATTGCGAAGGAGAACGTCGGAGGGAGAAGGATGAGTGACGGAGCGGGAAAGCAGGCGACAAATGTATGGAGGCCAAATTCGAGGTTATCTCAAGCAAAGTCGGGGTGAACAAGTCAAGTGCTCATGGATGATGATGTCGTGTCGTGGCCTTGGAGCTCAGGAGTTTGGCTTTGGCGGGGTTTTGGGCCTCCAGTCAAGCAAAAAGCAGCCGCAGCCCAGACGCCAAGTGGATCCACTGCCCTTTTTGTTGCTGTATCAGCGTTTATTAGCATCTGTAGCCCGCAAGACTTGGGCATCCAACATTTATTTAATATCCCTAAAGATTAATCTATACTCGGGGACCTAATAATTCTAATAATTGTCCTGCACTCATGATTGAAAAGTGCCTACTTACCGTGTGGTACCTAGCTTAGGCACACCATGCCCACAAGATATTCAGTTGGTACTATAGGTAGCTGCAAGGACTCCCGTCCCTTTCGTTCATGTGGCTATCCGCTGTCCTATCCTCGCCGCCCCTTGGTTGGTTCATGGCCACCGTTATAGGCTCTCCTCCGATAAGTCCTACAGAGAGTCCGCCTGAACTTGCCCGTGCGGGTTTGTGGCCTGGAACGCCGCAGGAACCTGGGATGGAACCCTGGGAAAGCCACCCGGGGCCCCGCCAAAACGCAGCTGAACTTCCCTGTAAGTCGCCTAAGCAGACGGCCGGCACGGTTCCTGGAGTCCCCTGGGAGGTGGAAGTGGTGAGCGTCTCCCCCATGTGTCTCGATGAGGTCATACAAAAAAGCTTGGTTTAAACGCCTATTTGGACTTCTATCATAACACAGTCACCATGATACCCTTCAATACAAAAAATTATTGCCCTCCGTCCCCTGTCCGCCAGCGGCTGGATGAGAGTGTTTACAAACGACTCCTCGGCATTCTATCGCATTTATACATTTCATCCATCCATCGCTTGTTTCAGGCTCGTCTTAGGTTGGGTCCCATACAGTTCGCTTTGTCATGTTTATGCCCCAATGCCTTGGCTTCTATCACACACTTTCCCCCTGGTATCATTGTCCATGATGCCTTTTGGCCTGTCTCCTCGGCACATTGCGGTTGAAGCTGTCAGAGTAGACCCGAGCCGTCGCTCCTGAACGTCGGTCCTTCTCTGCCCACCTCAGGAATCAAATATTCTCACTAGAGGAACGGAACTGTAAAAGCGTGCCCAGAGCGGCTCGTGACGAAGCTGTTGCTCCCCTTCTCTTTGTGAACCGAACCTCCATAGTGTTGATATCGGCCATTACCCATCTCCCCTCAAATACTTCTCTACGTCCACTCTTCCGAAAATCTCTCCATGGAGTCTCTCGTTCCGTTGCCGTTCCTTCTCCGCCAGTTTTCGCATCTCCTTTGGATTGAGCTTCTTTGGCTTTTCCACCTTGTCCTTCTTGCGTACACTCTCAGGTATCTTAGCACCGACACCAAGCGTATCCTCCTTCGCCACCACTTTGATCGGATACATCATGCCTTCCCCCTCACGACCCAACCCTTTTCTTGCATCTGGGTCCCAACCTTGCGACTTCAAGGCACGCAAGCCCATCCGTGAGCGATCTAGGGCCGAGGGTGGATGTGAGTGAGTGAGGCATACTTGATGCGCAAGAGAGACTTCATGTGGCCCAGACGAGGCTGTGGTGGGGAGAGAGCAGACGGGGCAGATATCTGCAGACTCCCCCTGTGGTGCAGATTCGTGTGTAGGTGTTGATGAAGAAGATGCACCCTTCGAAGAAGAATCCTCCTTTAGGACAATGCTGGCGTAAAGGTCACCGATTGCTGTAGACGTAGACTTAGGTTGAGCTGTTACTGCGAAGCTTGCATCGGGATCCTTAGCTGGGACGAACTCCACCCGCTTACGCTTCAGCCCAGCGCCAAAGGCTTGCTTTCGATGCAGAGGGATGTCCTCCTCGCTGTTGTAACCATCTTCATAGGTGATCTCTCGCCTTCTTTGCATTTGTTTCTTCTGCGGTTGTCTGTGGAAGATAATGTGACCACATCAAGGCAGGAGAAGTTGAGCGTGGCGAGGTGAGCATTAAAAAGTGGGCCCCGGACTGAGGAATAGCGGCAAGGCAACAAGTTAGTTAACCTACAGTAAAAGGTCTGTGTAGACTTGCCCCGTCGCGCACTCGCTCAACGTCTAGCAAATATGTTGGTGAGGTCAACTAATACAAGAGGACAGCAATGCAAGCAAACATAATAACTAGAATGAACCGTTTCTTATTGCAAGGGGCGATGAAAACAGCATATCATTGTATTTCAAATTCCCATCACTTTATGGAACGCTTGATACGTATCTACAAATGTAGGTAAATAGTATCACAGTCTCACCCTATACTCCTTAGCTTTGCTGTGTTCTCGTCTTTGAGAATCCTCACTAGAACATCATGTGCGATCTTCAAGGTTGGCGAAACTTCATGCCTTAGATCTTATAAGCTAGTGTTTTATATCGATCGTTTTTGTTCTGTGTTAAGAATACGTGACGTAGATTTCTCTGCGCTGTTGCCATCTATTTCTTGGTTGTTTGAGCGCCAGAATGGATAAGAACACAAGCTCCATATCTTATACTTCAATAACAGAATAGGCTATGTTTCAACCATACTGACGACTCAATTTAGAGCGCAGTTCTATTGAATTGAAGCTTTGTCTTAGAGTAATGTTGTTAGCCATGGCTTTTTCCTATCTATCAAAACCACGCCGTTTCCTTAGACATGATTCTGACACCATAGGGTACGCGTACATTGTAGAGATTTTAGGTAGCAACCTTGAAGATTCCTAATAGAATGTCAATTTCAACAGGGCCGATGACCTCCGCGATACTTCGGAGCTTAACTACGGCCCAAATTACGAATATCGCGGCTGGATATACCATACTGGACGAAATTCGTCGCATCCGGGCTAGTCTGGGTCGAGTCGACCATTGATCAGCTTAAGGTTTACACGAAACCACACCAAGGAAACTATCGATAGAAGTCGTCTCAGTTGGAGGAGACCAGGTTTCCGGGTCCGCTATGACCAAGACGGCCGTCCCGAAGCGCCACCAGTTTTGGCGATAGTTACGGGGAGGCGGCCATGCGCAAAGTCAAGGAGAAGAAATCTAATAGGCTGTGATGGTCATGGCATGCCCCGCAAAAACCAGGCTTGAGAATGTGGTAATCAAGCGAACTGGCAATGAGTGACTGACCCCTGGAGGAGCATGGTGTCTACTATGTGACTATGTCCTACTTACAGCTGCTGGGAGAAGAGGGTCGAATGAGTCAGCAAAGATGTGGGCTGCACTAGTTGATGATTAAGTTTGAAGTCAGCGACTGATGATATCCAGAAACGTTCATGTTATGCCAGGCCCATTGATTGCATGAAAGGCCAAGCGTATTTGTAAGAGACAGAGAGAAGGCGTGAGAAAACGAGCCGGGAATAGAAAAAAGACGTGTGAAACAGAGAACTGCTAGGTCAAAATCGCCATGCAAGCGTTTAGTCTATCGCTGATGGCTCATTCCGTCCAGATCATCTGGCCTGGCCAGAGGTTAAGAAGGATAACACGGCATCTGGTCTGGCTGTGCACGTATTGGAATTCGTCTTGGCCTTCTAGCTCTTGAGGTTAAAAAAGTGGAAAAAAAAGGGAAAGAAAAAGCAAAAGGCTTATTGCGACAGAATGACGTACCTATACATGAGAAGTGACAATGAAACACGAAGCACGACGCGCACCACATCTGTCCAGAGTCTAGAGTAACCAACCAGCTGGCGGCGCTAGTCAACGGCCGAGAGCTACTTTGAATGTATGCATCTTTGGTTTTTCCGCACCAGTAGCCCTACAGAATGGGCCTATGCACATTCGGCCGCCTCTGGAGAAACAAGCTCTGGAAGACCCCCAAGGGTCCCCCCTGGGGTCTGCTAGCGAATGGCCAGCGAGTGGCCACCCACTACTTGCTTCCCGCGCATCGAACCTTTGGAACCAGGGGCTAAATTCCCCCGAACACCGACGGTTGAGGCGGAGCCGCATTCGGCCGGTTGCCCACTGAAGCTGTCCTGATGGAGGGGGTGTCCTTAAGGCATGGTCCTGGTAGACTGGTGTGGAGGGGAGAGAGTATGCTCCATGCCACCCAGTCCACGCCCACGCCCACTCCCACCCACGCCCACGGCGCCACTGCCCACGGCGCCACTGCCCACGGCACGTTGCATTATTATCTCTACTGCAGCACTCTCTGCAATAAGGCATTGATCGACACATGCTGCAATCTGACTTGCTCGGTGTTTAGGGACACTGCGCAGGTCTCTTTGCTGCATTCCCTGATGTTGTAAGGGTGCCTGCCTGGGATGTTAAAAGTGTGAGACATTGACTTACTTGCATTTTGACCTGGGTCCTCCTCTACGTGTACCACTGTCAAGGATGGCTGCTGCAATGACGTTTTTTTCTGCATTTGAGCTAGAGGAAAACCCAGCTGCCGATTCGACATCGGAAAAAAAGGGGAGTTTTTGAGATTGAATGCGATGTTTGTGTGGCTATTCAGGTACGATAGCTAAACGAGTTTGTAGCATTCGGTTATGATGTCAGCGCATTTCTCCAAGAGAAATAAGTCTTATAGTAATAGTGGTTTGGATATAGAATAGTATTTTACGGGAGAATTAATTTTTGTTACCAAGAACTTCTCTCTATTTCTTTTATTATTCAGCTATTTAGCAAATGGTTATCCACCTGTCCCTGGTTGAATTGATTATCTCGATAATAGCCTAAAGTATGGTGGTATAGTATTAGAATGTCGATCTCGATTGTGAACCCTCTAAGGCTAGGCAAAAAGTAGTATTTCGTCATGTGGACCTCTCAAATAGTTTTTCAAAGTGGCCCGAGCTGTCGGTATAGAGAATGGGATATAGATTATGTCGCAATGTGTATAAGGGGTCTCTGCAGCTATGCAAGAGACATTTGTCTTTTGCAACATATTATATAAGATATAGTGAGAAGAAATCAATCCCAATCTCATAGTAATAAGAAAAAAAACATTCCTTTCCTTCCCATATAGCAATAATTATATAAATTAATGAAAAACAAGTTGTTGTATTGCTCCTATGGCTATAATACATACCTGAAGTCCTAGGTATTTGTATTCACCGCTCTTTCTAGTCATATAAGGACTAAGGACTAAGGACTTCATCATTGAGGAAAATCATCTTGCCAATTAGCCTGAATTGATCAGTTTTAAGATCGATTTGATATCAAAACTAGATCTTGTCGGGAATACGGCACAGGTCTTAATACCGCAGTTGATAGGAACTTTTGTATTAGGACGCAAAACGTGTATACTGCACCGACGGGAATCCGGCACTCATTCTTGGACATTTAAGATGGAGAACTGGGGAACTCGTTGTCATCATCAAGCTCGCACGGACGCTATGATTGAGCCCATCGAGGGCATAGTGGCCGGCGAGACCGAAATTGAGAGGCTTTTATCCAGAGGAACTGATATGGGTAGTAGCTGGTCGCCCGAACTAGCTTTGTCATTTAGTATCGGGTCAGGTCAGGCGAAAGATCCGTGATCGATGCAAGCGAAGGGGAGAGATGATAGCTAGGGTGTACGAGCCACGGCCACAGACTGAACTGCGCAATGGTAAAATGCGTCGTCTAAGGAGACCAAGCCCTGGTATTCTCTGTATATAGGGATGTTGACATTAATTTAAGGATGACTTAGGATTATTAATCTTACTACCCACTTCCAGGTATAATTGATATTAAGAATGAAGCTGCAAGACTGGCTCCCAGAATAGGTGTCTATTAGTCATTCTTGCCAACATTGATAATCTACGGAATATTAATAACCCAAGGCCCCGTTCCTCCTAATAGGTAATTAATCATAATGTAGATTCCATAATGGTTAATAGAAAATGTAGGAATGGGAAGTTTCATATAGTATTAAGTTGAAACTGTCGTGTAGAGGTTAAGAGGTAGCAGAGTGGACGCGAGTTATAATTGCTCTTGCGTAAGAATGCCAGCAGAAAGGGATCTAATAATACCAATAGGTACTTATTCTTGGCTCAATCCAACCTTCACACTACGATAGCGATACTGCTACGCCTTTGTCAAGATATAATCATCATTTTATTATTCTTTCAGGATAATGCGCAGATTGAGTGTAGCTATGTACACAGTTCCCCGCGATTATTGGATTGCATTCTTGCATATTGGATTCGCCTTTTTGGGATATAAATACGCAAATATATTCGATGTGTCGTTCCTCCAGCCGAGTTTAAGCAACTTCATTGCCCTTATATAAGAGTATGAAGATGGCCACCTGTGTGAATCAGCGAGAGTGAGGAATACGAGCTCTGGGAAATTAGATCTGGTTTCTGCATGCTGCACAACCGGTAAAGGAATGAGTTAATGAAGAAAGAAAGAAAGAAAGAAAGAAAAAAAAAGAAGAAGAAAAAAGGCACGCCAGCATGTTCACAATACGAAGCTCAGCATGGCGGCTGGCTTGATGTCATAATTACGCGATCTATTGGGCATATTTGTTATGCGGTCCAGAACTCCAGATGGGGTTTGTGGGAAACGGGCTGAGCCGCTAGAGGGTCCCTCCAGTTATTGCATCGTGGCGCAAAGGTCCCCTAAAACCTATAGTAGCTCCAGGAGTCTTCAGTGGTTCCATAGAAGCCATGGGCTAGTGAAGCTCCAGCTGCTTACCGCTCTCCACTTGATTTCCACCTCTTTTTGCCCTCTTATTTCGGTTTTGGGAATACTCTCATGATTTTCATCGCCGAGGCGATCAATTATTAGCATCCCGACTACTACGATAGACTACTGCAGGCAACCGTGACACTTACGCTCTTGTCTGCTACGAATTGCAGCCACATCGGGGGTTGATCCGCAGGGATCCGTCCATGCGCCATGTGGTGGACGACAGGTCCCAGCAAAGTCTCAACTCATGACGTAGAGTCTTTTGTGAATATTGTATGGGCAAATCACGCAAAGTAGATATTGATATTCGAAATCGAAACCCGTTTTGATATGAACTGTGAATACTGGCTGATTGAATTGAATGATTTGATTGGCAATGCGACTCGCTGATTATTATAGGTCCTCTCTTTCATTAGTTATCCATTTCCGCCTGATGATTTCCACTCCCGTATGTGTTTTGACTGGGTCCGATTGATAAAAATGTGGCCCTGCTGCTTTTAGCACTTGCGCGGTCGGAAACCAGGAATCTGATAGGATCCATCGTCCTTGACCATGTCGAAAGCGCCCTCGCCGCTCCAGGCGTGGAGGAACCAGCCGACGTTCTGCTCCTTGAAGAACTCGCAATTGTCGTCAAATTGGCGCCAGTAGTTCGCGTACGCAGTTGGGTTCGTGTCGGGATGACCCTTGTAGTGATCAGTTTCTCCGGAAGCCCACTGCACGAATTAGTAAGTTAAACAAATTAGCCATAGCTCTAATTTATGGATTTTTTTTCGGGAGGGGGAATAAGGTATGCCAAGTAAACTAGAGCAAACCCCCCCAAAAGGACTCACCTGCGTCTCCGTGATCATTGTGGGCATCTTGAGAGTTGATGTGAGCCACTCAATCTGCGGCTTGATATAAGCCCACGTCTGGCTCTCTGTCAAGGATCCATGGTAGAATGGCATGACGTGGGCGTGGATGACATCGGAGTTCTGCTTGATTTGCTGACCGAGGGAAGTGAGACTGTTGCCGCCGCCGGAGGTCTTCAGCTTACCCGGACGGTCCCAGTCCTCGCTCATACAGACCTTGACACCGTAGGATTTCATGTTCTCCCGGAACTTGCCAAGGTCTGCCGCGTACTGGGAGTCACCGCCGTCCATGCTATCGGCAATCGGCTCGGAGCCGAATTCGGCAGAGTGAACGACGTACGGCGCGATAGCGGCAACCGAAGGGTCTTCCATGGCATCGTAGATGGCCTGCTCTGAGGCCTTCCAGACGGAGTTCTACATGTATTGTCTTAGTCCAAAAATTCTCCTTCCACATGAGCATCGCTAAGGGAGTGTTTTTGTTTTCAGGAGAAAGAAGAAGAGAGAATTAAAAACAAAAACAAAAAAAAAGAAACAATTGACATACTCCGTCTCCGAAATTGGTCCAGACTTGGACAACAAGTCCCATGTTGTTCTTGGCAGCGGCCTTGATGGCGTTGACAAAGACTGATTTTTCCGTGCAAATCGGGTAGTACATGCGAACAATGCTGGCGCCAAAGTCTTTCTTCATCCGAGCGAAATCCTTGTCCATGGCATCAACGGTAAGGCTGCCATCACCGCAGTCGACCTCGAGAGCTGTTTTGTGCAAAAAAAAAAAGGAAAAGTCAACTATTGTATCCTCAAACTCATCAGTGGTATTGCTGGTAACCTACGGTAACTGAATCCCTGGAAGCCATAGGCCATGCTTTGAGGGCACCACCAGCTCGCAAGGGGAACCTTGGGCGCCGACAAGTCATCCGGAATGACCGCATTCCCATAAGGAAAGCAGCTACCAGGGTTGACTGGAGGAGTAGTCGTGGGCGGATCACCCGAGAGGGGAGTCGTGGTTTGAATCGGGGGCGCAATCGGGGGAGGAATCACAGGTGTCTGGCCAGGCGGGAATAGAGGCGTGTTCACAGGTGGTGTGTTCATAGGAGTATTCGCAGGCGTAGGCTCGAGTGGTTGGCTAAGGATTGCGCCTGGTGGACGAATGTTGGGCGGCGCCGCAACGGCCGAAGCCACTCCCGTCAACAGGACGAGAAGAGATGAGAGACCGGTCATAGTTTTTCGTGTATACCAGAAGGATGTCGAGCTTCTGTTCAGTTTCATTTGCCCTAGGGGAGGAAGACTTGCTCTTAAATTAAATACCCAGTTGGAAGAGCTGGGGATATCTACGCGGAGGTCTATTGTTTCCGAAATGGCATACTATTTCAGTACTACCAAGGAACAGTCGGGTAAACTAGTCCACTCTTAGATGAAACAATCCGCTCTGACAGGCAATTTAACACATTTGTGTGTGTTTTGGGGTCTTTAGAAGGCTACTTGTGTCGCAGTTTTGGAACTTGGGTAAGGGCTGATTCTTTTTTCGCCTGACTAGTCCATCATCATCAAGAGGGGGTCCCACAGGTACATCAGAGTCACATAAATGATCTTTGGGATATTAAAGTCACTCTTCGAGCATGGCCATGAAGAGCGCGCAGTCAAGGGGTTGATTGTAGGATTTTCGGGGACTATTTTCCCATATATTAATTAGTCCCCGAAGCCTCAAACGAGTAAGGGAGAAGGGTGGTCCGCACGTGTTGGTGGTGATCCACGGGTTCATGGGACGCAGGTTGGACTGTGATTGGCTGCCTTCAACTTGCTGACAGGGATAGAATATGGCCAAAGATGAGATCCAAACTCCAGTCTCGGTCCCCACGTGCAGGATTCATGCACAATAGCAAATCGTAAGATAGGTCTCAAGGGGCAAGTTCATAACTTCCCGATACAGTAACTCTCCCCTGTTTCGTTTTAACAAACAGAATCAAATCCCATCAGTACCGTGCTGTGTTGTTTCATGTAAAAAAAAAAAAAAATAGAATAGAAATGAAAGATTGAAAAATCAAAAGCATTCCTAAAGGAAATGAAAGATGTGTTTCAAGGATATATATATATATATATATGTATGCTATGTAATACAGATCTAAATTTGCATGAAGATCCAGGGGTTTAGCTTTGTAAACTATGCGGCCGGCTGATGATTTGCGACTCTGCTGACCTGAACATCTTAGTTCAGCATGCTAATAATAGACATCTTCTGATTCCCCCTTACATACACCGACCAGCACTCCTTCGTCTTCCCTTCGGAAAAGTTAGTCTATAAACGTGTCCGTCGCATAAGGGCAGCAAAGAGACATGAGAGGAGATCTGAGTTTTTTTTTTTTTTTTGTTTTCTTATTCTATCCTGCTAATGAAATCCTTCTGCAACCTATTGATTATGCGATTGCTCTCGCAGCTCCTTATGTAATGCGATTTGATGCTCCTTGCCGAGGATGTCTCTGTTTCCCCCATCGCTAAGCAGACAACTGGTTCTTTATCCTAACCCTGGCTGAAAACATCGAGTCAAGAGTCGTCATCCATTAAGGCTGGTGTTTGTGGTCAGGTCTGCCTATGGGATGAAAATGGCTGTCTTGCTTGTAGTTCCCGACGTCCGAGCTCCTGACCCATCCCCCAGCGCAAACGTTCCTCTTGATCTGGGTTTGCTCCGAAAAGAATGATGATCTTTGATTGATCTGGATCAGTTAGGAGAATGGTAGGATGTTGATCGGCCGGGATGGAGGAACTTTGGTGTGACAGCGAAGGAATCGTCACCAATATTCAAACTTACAGCACGGTTGCACGTCTTTCTTGTCTCCTCAGTGTTTGAAATTCATTATTCTGGAGTCAGGACCTATGGTAGGCGAAAGGCAAATACTACCTACCTAAGTGGTACATGGTCGCAGGCGAAGCGAGAAGTTACGGTAACTCTAAAAGGGCATTCCATAACAATGAAGGAAACATAGTCTACGTATAGGAAATGTATAGAGAGAAGACATAGTAGTTTATTGATTAGTCGTAATTAATATCCCACTTGAGAAAATTATATATGCATAATTACTCATGGATGAATAATATTATATGCCTTAGGTAAGATATTACACAGAAGAATCATCACGAAAATGCACTCCGAAAATACAGTGTTATTGTTACTGTATTTACTGTATTTCTCGCTGTAATCCACTATTTTCCCACAATTACGTATGTATTTCAAGTGACATCACTTGGTGCGTGGTGACATGTTACGGGGCAGTGACATGCTCCGGGGCAGTGTAATCCGTAGAGTTGTAACAGAATATCGGCCGCTGACGACATTGGCTGCATTGCTCCTGCAGCTTCCTCTTCTGTTGTTGTCTGGCCTGAATGTCTTGGCATGCTCGTCGTATATAGGCAATTATAGTCTATCGATCTCATAGATTCCTAATCTTTTGGGTTGAGAAGCAGTGTATTGGCAGTTGGACAACTAGTAACCTGAGAGTTGTCAAACCGCGCCCTCCCCCCCCCCTCTTTTTTTTGCTACATGTCATTTTCTCGTTTTGCTTCAGCTCTTCTCTCCCCTTTTGCTCTGTTTTTAGTGTTATTTGTTTATTTGTTTTGCCTGTGTACGTTGCTTGTGCTTGCTATTTGCCGTCATCACCTTCACCGACTCTGGCCGCAGTTTGTCATGACTCGAACTGGAGCTTCACGCCCAGGAGCACATACGCCCATAGCTCTCAGAAAATCACTAGACCCCGTCCGCTCTTTCGTTGCGTCAGCCTGAGAAGCGGTAGATTTGTTTAGTAGTTAGTTGGTTGGGTGGTTGGTTGGGTCGGTGATAGGGTCGGTGAGGATGACGACCAGCGAATCCCTGCTGTGTTGTAATCTGTATGTTTTCTTCGGTTTACTGTTTTTGTGTAATTTCGGCGTTCTTTCTTTTCTCTTCCTTTCTTCTTTCTTCTTTTGAATTTCAAAGCACGGTGTGTTCCTTTTTTTTGATAGCTGTACATCCACATCTAGAAGCAATCAACAATTATAACCAAAAACCCACCCCCTCCCACTACCACCACCGCCTTTCCCGTAACGTGGTATTCCCCCGAACTTGAACTTGCACAAAGTCCCACTTGGGGTTTCCATCTCATCGATAAACTAACTACTGCATTGAGAAATGCCGACTACTGGATCGAGAAATATGAACTGGATCCAGCAATATGAACTGCTGCACGATATCGTCAACCTGCGTCGGGGACCAAAACTACCGGCGTGCGCGCTCACATTCACGGCCTTTTGATAATGACACACGATAAGTTTTTATCATGCAGTTTGGAGGTAATTAGCCCTTTAGCCCTTGCCTATCGAGGCCAACTCTACTCCAAATATGGGGTGGCCTGATCAATAATGGCTGCATCCGAGCAGGCACTCTTGCATCTTGCCACGAGATAGGTGTGTTGCCAATAAATGCCCATACCCCCATGCCATGCCGAATCTCATGCCAGAATCGCATGCCAAACGCCCATGCCAAACGCTCATGCCAAACGCTCAAGCCAAACGTCCATGACGTCGGAGAGCATTAGCATTTCCAGAATAGGCCCGGCTCAGCGACGCAAGGCGGGCGCAAACCATGGGTGGCTTGGGTAATGTTGAGTATGCCTACATGATCTGAGACTAGAACCGTTTGCTTCATCCTTTTTTTTTTTTTCTCTTTCTTTCGGATGCATGCTGCTGACTGTACAAATGCCACTTACACACCCAAGCCCGCCAGCCCACCCCCCTGCATACTAATTGTACAGTAAGCATCCAGTTTTCACGCCACGCAAGATTATCTCAATCGGCCACCCTCCTCCATCCCAAGCCAAGACTTGCCCAGTGACTACCTGGGGCCTGGGTACGATGTTTTATGCACACATCGTACCTTGTTGCCTTGTACCCGCTAGATGATGACCACAATACAGCGGGTCTTGTGACAACTCGGATCCATACTCCAAAGTTATGACCTGAGCTTCGTAGATCCCACGGCAGATCGTCCCTGACGGCCCCCGCCATCTAACGTTCATACCCCGACTCTACAAAGTGGACCGCTGGCCTTGAGGATGACGATGAGGGACAGAAACAGAAAGAGAGAAGAAGAGAGAGAGAGACACAGGATGATGATAATGGTGATGATAATGAATAAAAAATAAAATATATTCATAAACTCATAATTAGGGAATCTCCAAGTAATCGTTGGAAATGAGAATATAGATAGTAAGGATAATAACAACTGTGCATCATTGCCAAGTCCAGCCTCCCATAGTAGGTATCAATAGGTATCCAATGTCTACTTGAAAAAAAAAAAAACCAAGTCAAATGCCCATCCCTCCCATGTAGACAATTTTGCTTTTTTCGGTATTCTTGCCTCTTCAAGGGAAAAAAGCGAGACAAGATTTGATTCCTTATTTTTGTTAATTATTATGTCCTTCCTTTCTTTTTTTTTTTGCGCGTGTCTGAAACCTCCAGGGGCATCCACTGCGGGTTAAGCTAAGTCATCTCGTCACACGTCGATTGATAAGTATTCGTCATCCGCATTCGCATTGAAAAAGACGTTGTCAATATCGTTGTCTGGGAAGCCCATGTTCATAGGATCCGCCGTCTCGGTCACCTCGACCATGCTGTGGTGCTTCCTGAGACTCTCGTCGTAGATATCGATCCCGTAAACTCCCGGACAAGGCATGACACTGACACTGATGCCGCCGAGGCCCAGACCTTTCTGGTGAATTTGCGCGTTGTGGGTCTCGTTTCCGGTTGCCAGTTGATGATGAGAATGTTGCCGCTGTTGTTGTGAATGCGGCCGCGGCTGCGGCGTGTGAATGCGTTTCGCATAAGCACGGCCCTCGTGCTTTTGATTTGGATGCAGGACCATGGCCTGGTCGCAAAGGAGTTCGATGGAGTACCACGCCGGCATCTTAGCCATGGTCACGTCATTGTTATTGTACCGCCGGAAAGCCGCATCGATCTGCTCCCACGCCCGGTCCGTGTCTCGGTGGTCCGGAAGGCTGGCCAGGCACGAGAGCATGCCGGCGATAACGTGAAACGGCATAGGCCAGCGGAAGGCCCATTGCCAATGGTAAGGTGTTGCGGCCTTCTCTCCTTGTGTGAGTTCCTCGAGACATACTAGACAGTCCTCATAAAGTCTGTTCAAAAGAAAAAAAAAGAAAAGGTAAAGAGTTAGCCAGGGTTCTCCAAAATGATAAAAATTTACGACTTGAACTCAAAGAGGCATGTGTATATAAAGATGCTGGGCACATACCGCTCTTGTAGCTGTTCATAAGCATGGCACTGCAGTCTCGGCCCCGACGTCGATGCGTGTGAGTAGAGCACCGAGACTGTCAAAGACTTGATCATGGCATTGTACCATTTTGAAATGACATGTTGCATAGGGTCCGAGCCATCAAAATGGTGCACAAACTTGAGACGAATATATTTCACCGCCTCCTCCACAATAGCCATGAGATCATAGCAGTTAACCGCCGACCTTCGCGCCTCTGATATGGCGTTTGCCGTCCTGCAAATCTCCCTCCTAATCAGAGCAGCCGTCGCCTCGCTGTACCCTTCGCAGTCCCGAGGTCCAGGCTCGGTCTGGTGCTGCTGTACAAATCTAGGCAGCTGGAAGTCATTATCATCAAGGTTGAAAGACCGTTGCACGTCACTGATGGACGTCAACACCGATTCAGACCCGTCCGCGCTGCAAGCCTGTGCATCCAGCGTCGCTAGATGACCCCACATACGCCGTCTCATCTCAATGCACCATGGTCCATAGCCATAATACGCGGGTTCTCTGTGCATGCCCATCCGTCTGGCGATGCTACTTGCGAGGCCCAAAAGCGTTGACCCTGCCTCGCAGTTTCCTGTATGGAACTGGGCGGTCTACATTTTTGTGTCAATATTTTCTTTTCATTTTTGGTATGTTACAGACGCTAAACCCAAAAAAAAAAGGCTGCAAACTCACAATGTAATACAGGAGCGCACTTAGCAATATCACGCTTCGACTTCGCATTAAATTGGCCTGGTCAAATGCAAGCTCGGCGGCTTGCTGTAAGTGGTTGACGAGCTCGGGTTTTGTGACCCCGAGCTTTTCCTGGAGCAAGCCTGCAGGAAGCACGGCCGCAGTGATGTACTGTGACGAAAACATGAGTGCTTCAACATCTCGTCCAGGAAGACAGGTACCGTGGCGAAAATCGCCTACCATCTGCCAGAAATATGGCTGGTGATTTACTCTGATCCAGGGCTCGACATGGTCGAAGAACAGGCCCATGAGGATGTCCTCTTTTTGTATGGGGAGATGGAAATGAGTCAAGTCCTTGGGCGGCGGCGGCGATTGCTGCTGTTGCTGCTGCTGCTGTGATGGTGAATGCGACTGTAGCATAGTCATGGACCACGCTGAGCGTTCTCCTGGCCTATCCTGCGAGCACATGTGGAGCAGGTGTTGCTGCCCAGGACCGAGCTGGTTTACGTTCATCCAGGAGTTAGGTCCCATGTAATATGAATTGCTGGAGTGGAAAACTTGACTCCCCGCATCGCTGGGGATATCGTTGAAATCGTCGAAGTTGCTGAAGGGGCTGTTGCTGGATGAGGAGGTACTCTTCCTGTGGCTGCCCGATACCGAGTTCGACATGGAGTATGCAGTCAGGTCCTCGACCATGCGCTCAAGCCTGTCTACGCGGTCTTGGAGCAGCTGCTGGCTCATGGCCGATTCTCGCGGAGCTTCATAGACGCAAGTCACCCGGTGGCGGGTGCAATTATTGCAAGGCTGAGACTTGTCGCATTTCACCTTGCGGCGGCGGCAGGCGCTGCACGGCTTGTTGAAGTTGAGGACATCGCTCGACATATTGGCCACTTTGTCGAGTGCTTCAAATTGAAGGATAGCTTCTGCTCAATCATGGGTGAGGATAACCAAAAACTCAATCGCCCAAGGGGACGACGAGTACGGTTATGGCTGGATCCTTATATGTACGGTGTGCTCTGTTGTCTCCGTCCACTGTCTGTCGTCCGCACGCACAACACACAGTCCACTACCGTCCGCATACTCAGAGATTACTCAATTCTCACGAAGACAGCGCTAGGCTATGTGGACCGTTTGGTAATGGAAGGGGTGCTGTCCAAATCTATTCTAGCCCGGAGATAGTGGCTTGCTTGCAGCAGCCGCCATTACATCAGCAGTTGGCATCCGCCTAAGGAGTAGTCTCAACGGAGCACTTGGCCCTGTGGTTTTGGGAGGGGGCGTGTGGCATAGCGCCCTTTGAGGCCATCCCCTGCAAGTACAAGTGTCGGGAGAGCTTTGCAGGGGGGATGGTCCCCATCCATATCTAGGCATCGATATGTCACTGGAGCTTCCGGGAGAGACAGAGAGGGAGAGAGAATTGGCACAGCAAATGCACTTCTTTGCGTCGTTGCTACCAGCATACGCAAGCTAGTTGGCAACAACGTGGGGTATTTGGTGGGGGGTGAAGGGAGGGAGAAGGGGAAGAGGAGGAGAAGGGAAGAGGAAGAAGAGATTTTCTGGCCAGCTTCATCTGCTCCACGTTCCATGCAGCCTGCATAGTGCAGTGCAGCGCAGTGCAGTTGTGGTCGCCGATAGCATCACAAAGGTATTCTTGACGAATGCGATGAAACCTCGATGCCCCCGAAGAAAACCCCGCCCTCTCAGAGCAGAGGAGGTGTGCGTACAGTAGCCATCTCGACCAAATTCTAGAACTAGCTAGGCGTGCTCTGGTTGGTTGGCGAAGCTCTGGGCAGCTCTTAGTTTCTCGCTTCACGCAAACTCAAGCTTTCATAAGTTGACACCACCCAGAGGGCTTTACCATTGCATGTGGATAGAGTTGAGCTTCTTCACCAGTGTTGCGTTACCGGATACCCACGGAACTGAAAAGCACCGGCGCTTACCAAACTTCCCTGGGCACCTAGCCGTAGGCAATTCAAAGTTCAAACAATGCGGTGACCTTTCCGCCGGGTGATAGATATCATTTCAGCCATTCCGTTCGTTGCATCCACTCCCGCTCCCGCCATGATGCTCACGAAAGCAACCCCCGTTGCGTACCTTTAGTCAGGCGGAGATGGTGTTGATGTCTAATGCCAACCTTGATGGGTGTCATCATGACTTGATCCTAATGGCTGCCAGCCGAGAAACAGAACCAGACAAGCACTACTGGTGGGAGCGCGGGCGCCTCGACTTTGGATGGTAAACTCTCAACGCCGATCTCATCTCGTCGATTGGCCATGCACGCCATTGGCGCCACACGCCGTTTTGGCGCGGTCCAATCCCCCCTCAATCTCGTGAGTAAAAGGTAGCATCTCGCTTGAGCTTTGGATGTACGGTAAGCTTTTGAAGGTGGGGGGGAGAAAGATGGAGGAATGCTGGGTGACCAGCTGAGAGGCGATGTTACCGACCGCCGTAACAGAGCTTCCATGCCAGAGCATAGACCTGCAACAGACCTGCAACAGACCTGCATCAGGCCTGCGCTGCGCTGCGCTAGCAAACGGGGCGTTCGATGCAATGGGCAATTCGAGAATTTCATCATTTCATTCCCATGCCCACAGGCAACTTACCTAAGGTCGTGAAGTACGAGAGTATACAGTTCAGCACGCACATGACCCCACAGGGCTTGGTGCATCTGGTGCGTGCTGGTCGGTCCGTAGTCCAAACTTACAAAAGGATCCGGCCTCTGGCTGCGGGGATCCAGCCATAGGTCCCTGCATCTGTCAGCAAATGCCCTGTCAATCTGCCTTATCAGGCAACTGAGGAGAGCTCATGAGTAACCCGGAAGACGCCCGTCAACAAATGAAGTGGGTTACCAAACAACTGATGTAATTCCTGCGTTCGCTCTCCCCGACAATCTGCTGAAGAGTCGCACCGCTCGCTGCACCCCCATCGTTTTCCTTTTCGTTTCTTTTGCTCGCATTCTTTTTCCCTTTTCTCACGCTGCTGCATGTTGACCATCCGACACAACAAACAGCCCTTCATGCATCATCCCTGCGCAGGGCGTCTTGTAAGGTCGGTAATTTGGCTATCCGGTAATATTTGTGTTACTGAAAGAGACAAAGATAGCCCTCGCAGCTTTGTCAATTTGCGATTCATGCTAGCTTCAACAGCCACCGCATCTCTGCCATGACGGGAAGCGAATAAAGCTATTTGTCCAAACATGCATACACAGTATGATAGGACGGGAGCCGGTGTGGCACTCACAGTTTTCGTTTAGCCACGTCACACCAGTTCCCCATCTGTTGCTGTAACCAGCTCTCTCTTAATGGGCGTTCTCATGACATGAATGCTTCGTTATTCGTTACTGTTCTAGTCAGTGCCGGCTCGCCCTTCCGGCTTGCACCTTGGCCTGAGCTCTACGGAGCCATCCCTCATCCATATCCTGGCGCCAAGAGCAATCTGACGCAAATTCACATGTTCGACACTTGAACGCCTCTTCTATTTCAACACCTCTTGCCTGTCGTTCTCCACGCCACCACGCCATGTATTTTGTGAGGTAGTCATCAAGTGCCTGGCGAGAGACTGGGAAATCATGTACCTGAATTTCCCGTCCGTCTTGGCGGTGGACGTATTGAACTCTGAGCATGTGCCCCATGGAGTGTTCTCCGTGAGGAAAGGTAGCACTCAACTCATCCTGTACCAATGACAGCAGTTCTCGCAGAGTCCGGTACCTGAGCAAGTCGGGCTCGTTTGACTCACTACTCGGCTGGAAACCAGATAATGCAGCATCGTTTGTGGATTCGGTGGGGAGGAGTTCATCCTGCAAATCTGGGGGAGCGTCGATGAAGATTTCATCGTGCAGGCTTCCAATTTGGGCAATAAATGCGTCTGAGAAAGGTTCATCAGGACTCAAGCCATACTGCCTAAATACGCCAAGAAAGTTGAGCCTTCCTGCAGCCATATCCGATAGGAATCGATGGTAGAGAAGGAGCTGAATCTTCGCGGGTCGTAAGGAGGTATTACTAACGGGAGCCAACGAACCACGAGTTTTGACGTCCGCCAAGTAAATCTTGGGACTAGAATAGCTCGCTTGATTCGCTTGCGACGGCGGGAAGTAGTCATTTAACAATGACTGGCGATGTTCCCCTTGAGACCCCTGGCTAGAGAGGTCGGCTTCGAACTCAGGATTTGGGTTCTCGTAGCTCACATCATCAATCACGCCGTTGACCAAGTTATCGTCCACCATTCCCCAGACCTCCAACTCTCGTGTAAGACCAGTGTCTCTAAGTGTTCTCAGTCCTTGAACGAAGTTCCAGAGTCTCAATCCAAAACCGTCTTCTTTGCTCATGATGTCAATTTTCACAGTGGTGTGAACTTCATCTTCTAGCTTTTGATGAACTTTGGTCCCCATTTTCATTGCCTTGGTCCTGGTCCGTCTGCCACCCGGCAACCGAGTCAGTGTGTACCAGTACTGCAATTCGCACCATGCTCCTGCAGTCAAATCGGAGACTGTCAGCGGTCTCCTTGGATACGATCGGAATCTCTGGAGTGGGGAGCGATCATCTTCGGGCGTTTCGTTTTTCGCTGTCTCTTCTCCTTGCACGTCTTGTTCTGCTGCAACCGGGACCTCCGACTGAGCACCAACCCTAGACAATGCACTGCTCACTAATCGCTTTCGGTCAGTTAGTTGGAAGACCTGCACGAAAATTTTGATACCTACGATCCGGGTAGCAAACCACCGGCTTTCCCTGCTGGCCCTGCTGGTCCTGCTCGGAGCTTGAAAAGTCGGCGCCAATAGGCTGTACCAGGTTGAGCATGGAGCTACTTGTTTGAAGGCTGTCCAAGTTAAGCACCGGCGATGCACCACAGTTGAGAAGCGACTCATGGTGTCCACTTGATATTTCCTGCTTGTTGGAATTGGCATCTATCTCAGCTAATCTCGCATCGTTTCCTGGTAATATTTGTGTCTGCGGGACTTGGGGAGAACAAGGAGAAGCCAACTGGAGAAGCAATTCCTCTTCCTCAGCAGAAAAGTCGTATCCAAATTCTGAATCGCTATCTGCCGTCATGACACTCACTGCCAAACAAATTAATGATGATGGTGATGATTCATGATACACAATTGGAAGAAGATGGGGGAAACCCGTCGTGTCCAAGCTTGACACGCGACCGGGTCACGGAGTCACGTGGGACACAGGGACTGGATATTTGGTAGCCAGGCACCGATCAAACAGCGCCTGGGGTGGATGCGTCCTCCCGGTAGTCAATAGGCTCCCAGTATAAAACTACAGGGGTTTTTAAAAATAGGACTCGAAATTGCTTGCCTATCAACGAGGCAGACTCTACAACCAGCCAATGGCTGATTTTTATTTGGATAAGCAATCTCGCGGAAGGGCCAGGGCAGAATGAATTGGCCAACGGTTCGCAGTTGAAACTGGAAGACGTGGCTGACTGACGCCGAACCCGGAAACAAACTGCGTCTCAGAGATGCTTCGATCGTCGACGAGTGCGTCATTCAAGATAGGCAAACTGCGCGTCACGGTCTGCATATAAAAGCCAACTCTCTACATGCAAGCCAAAAAAAAGAAAAGAAAAAAAAGAGAGAGATAGAGAGAACGGCAGGCAAGCAAGCCAAAAAGATCAGACCTCTCCTTCGTGCAGTCCTACTGTTCCTCAGCGAATCCTCTCCTTTGCTAAATTGATTCACTCTGAAACTCACTAAACCTGCGCCGCCAGCCGTGGCTTGGCTGCCTGACCTGCGACCACGCTGGCCTCGTATCCTCACCTGTGGCCTCCTCCCCATGTCAACACGAATGTGCCTTTGCAAGGCAGCAGCCGAATACAAATCTTCCATCGAGCCGCTCTGGTAATGCAGTCTTCAAACCAACGCCAATAGGTCTCTCATCTCTTCAATTCGCCACCGCATCTTCAGAGTCAGGAATAGACTACTTTACCTAACATCCCGTCATTACTTTTGAGAGCTTTGCCCCGCCGCGCGCGTCTCCACCTCCGGGCCGTGGTAGCAATGTCAACTTCCCTCCACTCCCGTGTCTCCACCCACAACAGCAGCTCCGGACCCGAGAAGACCTCCGGAGTCATCTCAAGCCTCAATTCAACCGGAAATGAAACTCCTCGGCTTAACTTGATGTCTCTCCCGACGGAGATCCATCTCGCCATCTCCTCGCTGCTCATCTATCCCGATGCATTGTCCTTGAAACACACCAATGCCCATTTCTACTCTCTCGTCGATACTGGAGTTAACCTCAAAGTTGAATGGCTCGTAGAACGCCGAAGCCTTCATCTCGAATGTCCCAATGATCGTCGATGCGACCTAGGGAGTGATCTTCGCTTCTGTCGTGGAAGTGTTCCGTAAGTCAATCCTTCGAAATACAACAGCGTTGCTTCTACACCAAAATAACAGACAGACTGACTGACTATTTGCAGGCTTCTGATGCAACGCCGCCGCGAGCATATGGAGTGCGAATCCCGCCCAGGTCTTGGCTGTCTAGTTTATGGCACAAGGACGTGTTCACATCGCTCAACTCTCGCCAGACGACTACCACGTTGGTTAAAACTCAAGTTTACCATTGAACTGTGGTGGATCCTGCTGGCGGTGCTCCCCATTGTGTTCGGCTGGGTTTGGTTAGCGGAGGTTATATAATGTATTTCTGGGTTCTCTCAACAACATGATGACAGGCATCTGTTGTATCACTCAAATGGCGTTTCAAAATTCGGCGCGCTCTGTGCCTCGGAAGCTGGTCTTTCAGAAGCGCGTCACTCAGCGGCTCAAAGTGGCCTGGTAGCACCCTACCGCTGCCAGGCTCTAGATTTGCAAACTCGATTTTAATATTAATACTAGGTAAACTATTAATTATTCTTGACAATACACGGATCTTGTTGCCACACAAAATTGCGAAGGCGTGTCATAATCGCATAAGGAACTGAGGACGTATATTGCCTCCCTCATTGTCAACCAGCTTGTCCCCCTATTCCAATGGCCTTTCACCTAAATGAGACACAACCTCGCCCCGAAGAAACGTATCAACGGTTCAAGATATCAAGAGGAAGAGTATCGAGAGGCAAAACCGTGGACAACGAAATTCACGGACTCTGAAGCCCTGGTACTAAAAAAAGGGCTAGGCTTTCTCGAAAGACCATATCGCGTCATTTTCTTGCTCTATCAACGACTTTTGTTAGGTAGATAATACCAAACCTAATGGCATAACGAACATCCAACCATCTACTATCCCGATGGCGATTTAAAACAAAGAAATCTGAACATGTGTCATGACTAGTCTACTGGTTCGTCTACACCTTGTCCTTCAACTCCTGCTTGATCCGAGTCACTGTTCCCGCACCTCCGTACGTCATTCCAGTGTACACCATAGCCACACTGGCACCGGCGTTGAGGATCTTTTGTGCCTGTTCTCCGTTGGTGATGCCTCCGGTGGCGAAGAGGACCTTTTGAGCGCTGGGGGCGGCGTTCTTGTTAGCCTCAAAAGTGTAGTTATCCATCATCTTGCGGTATCGTCCTACTAGGTCGAGCGTCCTGCTGTACATGAGCGGCCCGGAGTAGCCACCGGTCTCGTTGAAATTGGACAACTCCTTAGGGCTCAACTTGATGCCCTCGGGGATGACACCGGTTCTTCGCTTGGTCGTGTTACCGACAATAACTCCATCAACACCACTTGCGTGAACGGCCTGGACGATTCCCTCCATTTGAGCATCCTCATCCTCGTCGGGAGATACCTTGACCATGACTTTGGGGCGCTCCTTGCGGTCCGTCTTGGAGGCTTCCTCCACAACAGCACTGAGCAATCGGGTGAGAGGTTCTGTGGCTTGAAGGTCGCGCAAACCAGGAGTGTTGGGGCTGCTAACGTTTACAACGATGATATCAGCGTACGGAGCCAGCCGCTTGACACAATAGACGTAATCCTGAGCAACTGCCTTTTCATCTCGCTCGTCTGTCTCCTTGTTCTTGGCAATCTGGACAGCCAGCAATCGACCCTCCCGCAAGCTACCTGGAGGAACGTTGGCCTTGCCATTGAGCACATCAGACTCGCTCAAGCCAAGCTTCTTGCCGAATCTCCGTAATCGGTCTCGGAGTCGCATAGCCATATCGTCAGCACCACGTGAGTTCAGGCCATATCTGTTGACCATGCCGTCGATATTGGGAACTCGGAACACGCGAGGCTTGGGGTTACCAGCCTGAGGGAGAGGAGTGCAGCCACCAACCTCAACGAGGCCGGCTCCTAATTCAAACAGCACATCAGGAATCTCGGCGTCCTTGTCGAGGCCAGCCGAGATGCCAATTGGGTTCTGCAAATCGGTACCAAACACAGGAACAGCGAGTTCAGGGCTGTTGAGTGTGGTGTCGCGCTCGCGGGGATGAAGGTTGAGCTCATAGAGCGCCTTCAGGGCGCAGGTACCAAAGTGATGAGCGTCTTCGGCATCAGGAAAAACATATCGCAGCAGCGGGGGAACGACCCATCGATGGAAGAAAGCGCGAGTATCGGTGGCATATAGATAGGAGACGTAAAGACCGGCGGCAGTAGCGGTGCCCAAGAGAACCGCCTTGAGCTGGGAGGACGAGTTGTCGGCGGAAGAGGATGAGGCGTTCCGGCGCTGGGCGACCGGGAGTCGAGGCAGAGTCGGGCGCACAGAGGGAACAATTCGAGCACCGGAGAGAGCGGAGCGCGACCGAAGGAGGGACGCGGACATGGCAGGGAATAGATGCTGGGCCGGGCCAGCTCCCAATGGATCACAGTGACGAGCGAAAAGAGTTGCTCGGATGAAGCTCGAACAATCGTGGAATTTCCCGGCTGTGAGTGGTTAGATGCACCCGGGGCTGCGGGAGGACAGTGTTCATACCGTGTCAATGCACTGTCGTACCATTTGCAAACCTGGAACCAAGTAATCTCGATGCAAGTAGCCGTTGCCGAATTTAAATCGTTCCTAGTTTATTTCAACATCGATTCCAGTATGATAATTGGCGATTAGAAAAGATATATTCATGGAAAATCACTTGATAGATGCAAATTATTGTGAGTATCTAATGTGCGGAACTGGCCGTGTTGTTTTGACACATGTTGACAATTGGTGCGCCATTTGCGATGATGAAATAATCAAAGAAGGATGAAAATAAAAAGTACACAAAGAATTTCCTGTGGCCCCTCCCTAGATTTTGAACTCGACCTGAGTGATAGGTCATTACCGAGGAATGTGTCGTATAGTGAAAAAGTCTTTGGCACGAACTCGAAGAAGTGAATCGTGATTCCCATATCCCGGAGCAAAACCCAACCCAAAACTCCGTATTAATTCCGATATAAGAGTCAATAGCCTCGATGTAGTTGTGAAAGCGAAGATTGTCGGATCGATCTCAACCCTGGAGGGTTCAACGGCTCTCTGGATGTCCAAGTCGGGTTGGAGAGGCCTGACGAACCAAACAACGGACTCAGCCCCCCGCGTGGTCTATCTGCTGTAACAACCCTGGCAATGTCATTTGATGAAGATTGGCGCAATGATTGAGATGAAGCTCCTGTTGATAGAGTTTCTGGCGATGAGGTCCCTTCACTCGTCGTGTAGGGCCTTAGTTCGTCCATTAATTCTGGAGTTCTCGCTTCTCTCAATTCTGGGTAGAGTGGTCGATCACCTTCCATCTCATGAACTGGCCCTTTTTGCTTCACACAGCTCATGGTTTCCCAATCCCTGCGAGTCTCTGCAAGTTGCCCTTCCAGGACTCTTCTCTTCCTTCGTTCTCGAAACCAGAAGAAGGTTGCCGCGATGATGATGATGACGGCGATGGAAATACCAATACCTACTCCGATCTTAGCTCCCATAGAGAATTTGTCATCTTGGAACTTTGCGTCTGATGCGTCTGATGAGGCAGAGGTTTCTGCTAATTCTGAGATGGTCGTGGATGCGGGTGAGCCAGAAAAGACCGGCGCAGTAGTGGTGACTGGCTTTGATGACTTTGTCTGCAGTGTGGATGTTGCAGATGCTGGTTCAGTCGCTGTGCCGGTGGGTTCCCAGTACTGCTCGCAAACCAACCAGTATCTGTTTTGCATCTCTGTAAAACCTACGATAAGCGAGAGGAGTCATTAAATCATGGACAAGTTATAACATACGGAACATGTCGTCGTCGGTGCAGTTCTTCCCCAAACTTCTGGCTCGATTTATCAAGCAAACTTCCATGGTATCGACAATTGTTTGGTGGCTAGCTTTATAGCAGTAGCAGTCGTAATCCGATTCATTACAGCCTGCCGCATCGACTCCATTATGGAAGCATCCACTGACACATGATGGGATACCGTTGATCAAGTCTTTGGCGTTTTTGGTTGCCATTTTGGCGTGGAAATAGCCGTGTTTACGGGACAGTGAATAAGATGTCCATGGAAAGAAGTAATAGCGAGGCTTATTAGGGTCAGAAAAACAAAAGAAATACAGCCGTGAGGGATACTGCAACTGTTGACCTTTTACAGCTGGCAATCCCTGTCTATTATAAAGCGCCGGAAGGATCCCAGCTTGGATGCAAAATACAGCCAGGGAACGATGCTCGATGGCCTGGCACAAAATCAGTGCAGTCGCCTCATGCGGCCAAGACCTCGCGTACTCTTCAAAGGCCATTTGACTAAGACACAAACAAAATTCATTAACTTCAATTGGGCGCTTCAGCCCTGCTCGGACCCTTGACTGATGATCAAGCCTATACAGGCTAAAGAGGAGCATGCTGATCCCGGTTGAGTCCGTACGCGTATGCTTAATTTATACATACAAGCGACTGCCGCCGGCGCTAAAAAAAATAAGCTGGGCACCTCTTCCTGATGACCGGAGCTGCATGCTTGTCTCCCATTCCAGAACAGACCAATAGCCAGGAGAGCCAAGGACTAGAAGCGCCTGCATCGTGTTGCTCGGTTCCAGTCGATTCGTTGTGAACAGTCCTTTCGGAAACCCCCATGTGAGACCAAAAGCCCGGGACGGCCCATGTACGGGACCTAGTGCAGTCAGGCTGGCGCTCGGTTTGCATATCTGAATTTTTATGAGACTCCCGCCGCGCTTAATCCCCTGACACTTTTCCATCCGCAGGAAAAAGATAGCCTGATTAGGACGTAAGGAGGGATGATCTATGTATACTTTGATAATTGTCAAGGTTGTTTCCGGCGGTGAAATTTCACTGGCAAGATCGCACCACAAGGTAGACAATATATCAGTATGTCAAAAGTAGGGCTTCCATTGCGTTACTCCAACATCGCTACTGCCAACCATAATAATCGCCTTTTGTGGAGTAAGAAACACCTAATAGGCCATTTATGTACATATCGAACGTCGGTAACAGGGATGTTCGTCCAGGTTGATTGCATGACGTGGAATTGGCATATTTCATAGAACCGGGGAGCATAAATCTCTTCGATCTCAAGAATGCTGTCATTCCACTAAGCCGGCTTTGAATGAGTTCGTCCGTCGGCGTATTTAATTCAAGTACATGATCATAACATACATACAAGAAAAGGGGACGATGGCTGTTTGGTGATTTGGAGCAGCAGCCTTCATACTTCGTCCAGCTATTCACGTCATTGGAGCGTGAAGGTCAATTGTGCGGTAAGTGGCATGTGTCCACGCGTCTTTTATCGTTTTTTACAATATTTTTTTATTTCTGCTAGCACCCAGGAGACAAATTACCTTTATATCAGAATATTTGTCCCATCATTTTTACAAGAGAAAGAGAAAAGGAGCGCGACTCAATCTTGCTTGGGTTGGCTCCTACCAATGAACGAAGAAGAGCACCTTATCAGAACATTACCAATACAAGAAGATGTAATAGAAGTTGTGTCAACTACATCAGGGGATTGGACTGTAAGATATAGTTATCAGAGGTGGCAGTGTGCCATGATTGCGAGAGTCCGCCCCTACCATAAACAGATGAAATGTTTCTCTATATCGTCACAATCTTACACCGTAAAAGGGCACACCATGTTGATGGTTCGGGCCTCATTTTGTCTTGGATATACTCCGTGTTTTCGCATGCTTCGTGAATCTTGCTTCATTTGGAAACGGCTTTGCAAATGACATCATCCAACTGCTAGGATATTCACTGCGAAGAAGACCATTTGGGCAGCTATATCTAGCCGCTGTTGAATATACCAAGTAATGTGGGATTTAAGAGAGAAAACCTCTTCCGCCTTTCTTCTCAGAATTGCAGTGTCTGTAGAAAATGGTGGGCGAGCTCCATAGCTTGGCTTCTAACTGATGAAATGGGTAGCATCATCCATCCATAACGTTCTGCCCTCAAGCCATTTCAGCGGGTGGCAAATAGCCATTGGACCTAGTCGAGGGAGACCACCTCTAAGCAACTAATACCATGTCTCTCATTCAAAATAACGCCCGTTCAGTGGCATGTTTTATTCCCAGCTATTGAGTTCTTCTCGATTCTGAACGGGTGAGCTGGATGTTGCGATGGTTGTCACATGGATATGTGATAAACGGCTCTGCTTATCGGCAAACGTATATCGGTCTTTGAGATTAGTCGTCCCGATTGGAGGAGAAGACTGGTACTTCGCCATTTACAAGCTCGTAATCAGCTTTCAACAAAGAAACTTTCTACAGGCCGTGATGGAGCTGTCAAGCCTAGGACGTGCCTGGCGGTCCCAAGAAAGCCGGGATCTCAGTACAAGCAAAATGTATTGTTACGTTGTATTCAGCTTGGAGAAACTTGCCCGCCAATTGCGCTGGTCTACATTTTCACCTTGGAAGAACGCGCCTTACTTTATAGCCTCCAATCAACACAGAACACAAGAGATCTCTCAGCTTTAGATTGACGCATTTTATTCCCCAGGTAGTACGGCTAGCTGCGATGATCTAGATCCTCGGATCTCAAGACGATTTGCCTCGGTACCCATTGCAGTTACATAGCGTGAGGAACCCTATAAAAGCTGACGTGGAAGTTCTAAGTTCACACTACGAATTAGAAAAAACATGGGTCTTATAATCTAGCTTGCTTTGCGGGGAATGAAAAGATGCGGAGATGAGAACTGCAAAAGGGCCTTTTTTTTTTTTTGCCACACAATGATATTGTATGAGCCGTCACAAATAAATCGCTACTTGGGGAAGTAGGTTGGTTGGTTGGTTGGGTTAATTCCGTAAAAGTATGGAATCCAGGAACAAAAGATCCGGGAGACCACCAAATGCATATATGCAGCTTCATCATCCAAGGTACCAACGTACGTGGGTGGTTTGTGATGCATACATGATGAATTTGCAGATAGGAACATATGCAGGTGTGTAGGTAGGTAATTAGTTATGGGATTGCTTGATGTGGTCTAATTGAGTATACTTATCTATGCATGGCCGATTTTGGTGATCATAGGCAAAACACCTAGGATAAGAAAGGACTCAGAAGACAGATTGTGAAAACCTGCCAGTTTCCATGCATCGAATTTTTACTTCTTCTTCTTCTCTTTTTTTTTTTTTTCCTTTCCTTGCTTTCTTTTTTCTTCCCTTTTAGAACCCTTCCGTTTGTCCATTTACGATGATCAACTCGTTTGGTGATAGGATCCATTTGCTTTTTATCACCTACTGTCTGGCTATGTATACCACCTAATGGTAAATAAGCATGGTATGGGAGAAAGGGTGTGCACTCAAGTGCGCTGTCACACAGAGGCGTTTTTCCTCCCCCCTCCCTGCTTCTAGCCTGTATCTGGCGCGTTTGTTGGTGGAATAATTTCGTACGGCTTAATCAAGTGTCGCTGGTGATGACGGGCAAATTTTTCGAGGAACATGTGGCACCTAGCGGCCTAACAACAAATTGTTTTGCATGCTTCAATCAGCTGCTGCTTCGGTAATATATTGATAATATGTTAGTTGAGCGAGACATCATGAGATTAGCAGCTTCGGGCTGAGGGCGAGAGCCGCTTAATATTATTTCGCAATCACCGAGGACATTCGGATAGAGGCATCCGTCGTGGAACCAAGGACAAAGGACCTCGGGCGTCTGGGATCTTCCCCCCCGCTTGGCTGCTTGTGCTTCGCTGGTTGGGCAGTCGGCGAATCCAAGCGAGGCCCAGACCGACCATTTCCCTCTCGACCATTTTTTTTTTAGCCCTTGGCAGCGGGAGGCAAAACAGGACGGACACAGCCAGCACTGCACGGCACAAGCCCAAAGCGAGATATCCGAGCCCAAGTCCCGTTCCCCTTCCCGCCCGCAAACCTACCTATCAAATCCGCTATTTGCAATCATCCCACCATCACCGCAAAGCTGACATTTATCAACTCTGCTTCCCCCATCATCAGGCCATGAATCCCTCTGGTTTCCCGTCCCCCGAAGAGCAGTTTCTTCAAGACCTTTACGACGATATGATTGACGCTGCTATAATTACCCTGCTTTGGAAAATGACCCGCAACCGCAACGGGTCGAATGATGATGTATGTGGAATCCCTAACTGTCCAGCCACCTCTCCGAATCTTCGGTTGGTGACGTCTCAAAAAAAAAAAATTCACTCTTCAGTTCGCTCACGAGTACACAGTATGACTCTCAATACGACTATGAAGAGGGAGAGGAGGAGTATGAAGAAGAGGAAGAATATGAAGATGAATATGAAGATGAATATGAAGACGAGTATGAAGACGGAGATGAGGAAGAGGAGGAGGAGGAGGAAGAAGTCCTACCGTTGCCTAGAAAGAGAGGTCACAGTGAGCTAAGGGGAGAGACGCCATGCCCAATTCCTCAAGACGCCCAGAACAAGCGTCTTCGACTTGATGCTGTGCCTCAAAATGAAGCGAGCGCTAGTTTTGACAGTCGCATCGACAATCGTCGCCCCGGTCTGGACTCAAGCAACCTTGATACAAGGGTTGCCCAACCCGACTTCAGCCATCGGCTTCAGCCTCTGTGCTCACCGCAAGAGGTCATCGCTGCCATCCCCCACGACCATCCTTTCGGCGACATCATCGTCAGAGCTTGCAACGACCTAGCAGTCCGCTTCAACGGTAAGGTCAGTGAGAGGAGTCTCGCTATCATGGCGACGAGGCTATGGCGACAGCCGGGGGATGCGCGCATGTACAACGTCTTGAACGACAGCAACAAGCAGGTCTTCTTCGAGAAATGGGTCCGTGAAGTGAGACTTGGACAATGGATCCCCCCCAAACCTGCAGCGACAGAGGCTGAGCGGCCCCATGCACATCCCGCTGCGACGGCAGCGAGACGGGTTCAAGCCAACACCATGCTGAGAGCCGATGCACTCAAGCAGATTGATGCCAGCTCCAAGGGAAAACTAGACGAAAGGGTGCGACTGTGGTTGGATAATGTGAAATCGACTCAGGGACAAGATGTTAGACAGCCACGTGCAAGTGAGGGGACGAGTGAGAATGTTTTAGCATGAAAGACACAACAGCATTGGAAAAGGTGCGTATGCCTGCTTAATGATGTGCGGAATGAAGATTGGGATATCCTTGGGAGCACAACGACATGACCATTTTGGGACTCGGACATGATGACTTAATTAGGGACATGATTCTATTTTTTTTTTTGGGGGGATAAACTTAGCGGGTATAGCACCACTTCTCTATGTATCAAATATCTAGCCGTGTAACTAATTACTGTATTGACATTTGACTCAAAACCAATCTCTGTCACATTCGATCGCAGCACCAGGCCAAACAGCTCCGTTATAACAGGGTTCATCAGTATGATGTGGGGATGGATCTGTGTCAAGGCTGTCACAGGCCATCCGCAAACCCACCACAAGAAACGAATCTGTGAAGACACCAGTGAAACAAGGGGGGGAGGGGGGGGGCCCAGCTGTGGGATGGTCCAACATCGGTGATAAAGAAAAAAAACTTTTGTATGGTGGTTCGGAGGTGAAAAAGATGAAACGCCTTTGCGTGTTGGGTTGGTCGTCAGGCGCGGCCAAGCCCCGCCCACATAACTTGTGAAACAGGATACCAAATGGGAAAAAAAAATTGGCAAAGCAAAACCAGGACTGGTAAAGCCGATGAAGCACGAGATTCTGTGTAACAAATGGAAGTTTGCTTTGTTGAGAGCGGCAATCCAATGGTCAAGGGGAGGTTGACTCGGAATGAATGGAAGAGGCGTGATTGCTATTTGTTTTTCTTCAAATCTCACATCAGCCGCATCGTCATCGTCATTCGTCATCATCCATTGCTCCGCAACAACCGTAGAGTATCTAGGACATGATCTGGAGTGAATTCCATTTGGCAGAAGACTTCCCCAAGTTCTGGAGTGGATGGTAACGTGCATCATAACAAGTCGAAGCCGTTAGGCTCGGGCGTTCTAGATCCTGACTGGTTTCCATAGAGAAAGCTCTCTAACGTCTTTCTGCGGGAATGGTGCATGAATTGGTACGTGCTAAGCCACGACTACCGATTGCACCGCCATTGCACTATCCAGTGAAGCTGAACGGCACCATCCGTCTACTTTCTGAAATCAGCTCGAGTTTCCTTCGAACATTTTGACGGCGGGGGGAGCAGCCAACTTTGACCAATGTGGCCACGAGTGAACAAGGAGTCTAATGGTGATTAAAGAATTTTGAATCAAAGCGGTTCATGCAACGTAAAGTGTTTATTCTCCTTGTATGTCCAGCGTCAAACTGGGTGACAGATGGTCGCATTGGACCAGGTTTTGTGGCCGTTTCGATCGTGGGCGCTTGTTACTTTCCCTGCTTCGTACCGGCCGTGGCTTGGACAAGACTAAAAGGTGGGGATGTTTTTTTTTTTTTTTTGACGAGGATATTCTTAACACACCACCACAGCATAGGAACTCGTATGGCTCTTCTATTGTAGTGCATCCAAAGAAGGATAGACACATCTGTTACTGCCTGTATTCTACCGGTACGGCGTAGTCGATGTGGTTTCCAACATTATCACCAGGAAAGGTGCTTTGGTAAGCCTACACCTACCTTGGCAAGCGAGACACAGAGTACTTGGGCATTAAATGAGCAAGGAAGAGAGGAAGATGCAGCAGATCAGCGGCCAACTTAACTTAATTTATTCGGTGTTTATTAGGTGGGTAGGTACCCTGATTTCAAGTACTGTCGCTGCTGTGGAAGAAGCGGACTTTGCACCGCGCATTGCTCCCTCCCCATCCCGAACACGACGACGAAGATGGACAACGCTCGGAAAATTGGACCTGCCAAGTGTGGCAAGTGGACATGGCGACGTGGACCACGCAGAACAGCTGAGTGACTTCGCTTCATCTCGAGGACAAGTTCGGTCATTGGTTTCTGCGGCAAAAAGTGACATCAGGAGTGCACTATGTAATTTAGGATCCAGCCAAGTTCTTGCCCCTGTCAATCTCACCTCCAACGCGCTCCTCGACGATCGATGAACGACATAATCTACATGACAACCCGCTGTAGGTAGGTAGCCTATACATACATTAGGCTGTGCTGTAACGTATCAGCCTGCAAGCAAGCACCACCACCACGAGAGAAGGCCCTTAGCTGCGTCTGTGGCCTGCATCGCCCATCGCCCCTCGCCCCTCGACCCCGGGCGTCCCATCCCAACCTGCTGTGTTCGTTTACACATGATGGCGCTAACAAACCGTGGGCGGGCTTTCAGTGAGACGGAGCTTTGGAGAGAGAGGGGGTGCGTGGGAGGCGCTCACCCCTGGTCAACATTTTCAGTGGCTGGTCTGGTCCTCCCTCCTCGCAGTGGAGTGCGCATTCGGGGAGGTAGGGCAGGTCCCTAGCACAGGAGCTGCTAGCTCGGTCTCACAGATGGGGGGGCTTCTCTCAACCCCGATATCGACTTGCTCAAGGAACGGTGTGGGAGGATGGGAGAGAGAGAGAGGGAGTTTGAGAGGGAGAGGAAAAGACCCAAAAAAACAAGGAATTCAGTGCTATTTTCGGTGGCCATAGCAAGATGAAGCTTAGCACACCATATCGGGCAGTGACCTGTTACAGATCATCGTCAAGAACAGGATGTCGAGGCGGCCAGACAGGGGCAGGATGTTCAGTCAGAGAACATTCATCCATGTGGATAATTCCACCACCCCAGACACTTAGAGAGAGACGGAGAGAGGGACCAGGAAGAGCTTGTATTTTAATGGTATATTATTAGGCTCAGCCGCCAGCCACATCTGCATCCACACCACCCACACTTCGTACACTTACCCACTCCAAGACCTGTCCATCTTAGGTACTGCTGTACCTTCGTACGTTGTTCTCCCTCCTAATACGTTCTTCTCTCATACTTATTTCCACATCTCAGCACATTCAATTGTTATTGTTCTTCTTTTCCCTTTTTCTTGCTTCCTCCTCTATTTGAACCTTGGAACTTACATATTTCTTTTTATCCTGTTCCTTTATTACTACTCAACCACACTGCGCCTCAATACCAATCTCCGAATTTTGGACTCCCGCCAACTCCGCCATTGTCGTCATCACATCCTCCAGTATCCGCCCACAACATACACATGCCGTCGTGAACTAGCTGCCTCGACCTCAAATTCTCCCTCCCCTCTCTTCCTCCCCCCCTCCCTCCAACTCTATTCTACCATGGACATCGATCTCTTCGAAAGGAGCGGCGTCTCCATCGGAACCGCAAGCGATCGTCCCGGGTGGTACAAGGCAGTTGGCATAGGTCTAGCTGTGGGATCTGGTCTGTTCATCGGCGTCTCATTCGTTCTGAAAAAGGTCGGCCTGCTGCGCGCAAACGAAAAGTACAATGAAGTCGCTGGCGAGGGTTACGGATACTTGAAGAATGCCTACTGGTGGGGTGGCATGACCCTTATGATTATTGGCGAAATCTGCAACTTTGTCGCCTACGCCTTCACGGATGCCATTTTGGTCACCCCCCTCGGCGCGCTCTCTGTCGTCATAACCACCGTCCTGTCAGCAATTTTCCTCAAGGAACGCTTGAGTATGGTCGGAAAGGTCGCATGCTTTCTATGCATCGTAGGATCCGTCGTCATTGTCATGAATGCGCCGCAGACGTCCTCGGTGTCCGACATTCAGCAAATGCAACACTATGTCATCACTCCCGGTTTCCTCTCCTATACCGGTGTTATCCTTGTCGGATCCGCCATCACTGCTTTTTGGGCTGGTCCTAAATGGGGTAAAAAGAATATGCTCGTCTACATCTCCATCTGCAGCTGGGTCGGGGGCCTAAGTGTTGTCTCGACTCAAGGAATTGGTGCCGCCATTATCGCATGGATCGATGGGAAACCCCAGTACAAAGAATGGTTTTTCTGGGTTCTTCTGGCCTTTGTCATTTGCACGCTTCTGACTGAGATCATCTACCTCAATGTAAAACAAACTTTCCTGGCCATCCTTTTTTTTTCTTATCTTGGGCGCAGTTGCTGACAGTTTCCTCTACAGAAAGCACTCAACCTCTTCAATGCTGCACTCGTCACACCCACCTACTATGTTTACTTCACCAGCACTACCATCATTACCTCCGCTATCCTGTTCCAGGGTTTCAAGGGCACCGTCACATCCATCGTCACAGTTGTGTTGGGCTTCTTGACCATTTGCTCAGGCGTTGTCTTGTTGCAGCTCTCAAAATCCGCCAAGGACGTTCCCGATGCTGCCGTCTTCAGCGGTGATCTCGATCAAATTCACACCATCGCCGAGCAAGAACAGCCAGAATCGGAACCCAAGGCTGATGCAATTCGTGGAACCGCCGCCATTATGCGCCAGATCTCACAGCGCCGGTTGAGGATGGAGGCCGATGAACTGAAGCGAATGAATGAGGAAAAGGCCATGATGGAAACCATGGAGCCCATCAGTGAAGATGGTCAACCACAGTGGGAGTGGGATGGTCTAAGACGGAGACAGACTATGACTTTCAGGACGCGAAGCATTCGATCCAGGCCTATAACCTCTCCGGCGCCTCCCACACCTCGATTAAATACACCAAATACTCCACGTTCCGCCCACCCGCCCCTGGGCATGTCCCATTTCCCAACTGAGGACGACTACGACGACCATGACCGAAGCACCATTTTCTCTAGTATCGCGGGTACGATACGCAGAAATAGAGGCATGAGCAAAGGCTCCTCGTTGTTGCCGTATGACGAGCATCCCGAAGGAAAGGTTCGCAGTCCGATGCATCCAGTGCCCTTGACGGAAATCGCACTACCGCGGCAGAAGCCAGATGATGAGGCTGGAGCTTATTATGGACAAACACAAGAGCATGTATACGAGCATGACACGGAGTACCGCGGCGCTACCGCCAGCAGCGGCCAGAGCCTGGCCCCAACACCGCCACCGCATGGAACCCGACGCCAATTCTCCTTTACTAACGTTTTCCGAAGACCACACTCGGCGCGCATCTCTGAACCCACCGAGGAAGAGCGCGTTGGCCTGGTGAAAGAGGAGGCCGGTGGACCGGCGGGACATGTCCGCGGTCACAGCCACACCCGGCAGGATAGCCAGGGATCATATAGCCAGGAGAGTAGCGTGGATGACGAACCTTACGAAGACCACGATGACAAGTCCTATGATGAAAGTATTCACGATAGCCGTGATGGCCGACGATACGATGACCGTGGGCACGACTACGACCGCGACCACGGCCGCGACAGGGGCTATTCACAAGGAAGAGGAAGAGGTGGAGGTGCTGGGTCGGCGTTTGTCTAAAACAATGACTGAGAAACGGGAAGGATGGGAGAGGAGGGGGATTCAAAGACCGGAGGGGGAGGTTACTCCAACTGGGAAAGAGAGATCTTACGCAAGGCGTTCACAGGCGTTTTTTTTTTTTCTTTTGGTTATTGAAGACGAAAAACCTGACTATTTTCTTCGTTATTCCCCTGGTGGTTCTAAACTTGGATCAAGACGGAACGGACACCAGTGCCCAAGGCGGTTGTGGCTGTGTGTGACATATCGCAAGAAACAAACCCCCTTCTTTGAACCTACGCTGTACAAAGTAGAGTCACTCACTCACTCACTCCCTCCTTTTTTCTTTACTTGTCTTTTTTTGCTTGGTTGGATTACAGCATATGCGTACATGAATATTATCATTGCTACAGCAGTATATAGACGAGGGGGGCGTCTCTCCTGGCTGGGGCAGGGCCACCTGTAGGCTGGGAGGACGGTTTTGTAGCAAACGCGACATGAAATCAAAGATTATGGTCCCTTTAATATGACGTTTCTTTCTCTCGAGGAAAACGGGAAACGGGAGGATGCATCGTGATGTCGTACCACATTATCAGTACAAACTTTCTTCCGCCTTGCAATCTCAACCGATTACTTTTCCCTTCTCGACTCGGTCGGGAACAAGACAAGTGTTAAAAGGGTTCATGCAAGCAGCCTTCCTGAATCACTGTACCACCAAACCAGCCGTGTGTTTCTTCTCTTCGCTGTTTTCTCTTTCGTATTTTTTGGGGGGATCCAATACAGTTTCTTGACCAATGTCATCTATCTTCGTATCCGTCACCAAACAGGAGAAGGGAGGGGGGGCATAATTCCAAAACGCCGCGCCATGGAAGAAAATCAGAACTGAAACCGCCCGTATATGAGATTTGGTACACGCAACCTGTTCGCAGTGCCATGCTTTCCAATTCCAAAAAAAAAAAAAAAAAATGCAAAACGTAAAAGAATGAGCTGCAAATAGTATAATGGCGCGCTGTTATAGTGGTTAGTTGATTTGTTTGGGAGGAGAGGTTTGGAAATTGTTAGCGAGCCATCCAGACATTGATTTGTTCCCTTCTTCTCTTTCATGTCTGGTTTTTTCTTCTCCATCTCGCTGTCAAAAGCTATGATCGCCAGTCCATTTACCAATCGACTGCCCATCCGTTCTGCTCCAAAAACTCGTCACAGGCTTGTTTCAGCCCCAGGTTCGGGCGTAGTTCGCTCGGAAGGAGCGGCTCGCGTGTGAGAGGATCGGATTCGTGGCGTCGGAGATGCTCCATAATCGATGCTCGTTCGTAGGATTTCCCCATCTTCGTCTGTTGAGAATCATATGTGAGTATATGTATGTATTGCAAGGGGTTGCGAGTGCGAGACTTCTGAGATCAGGGCTGAGACTTACAATAACAGGATCGACCATAATTCCAAAGCTAATGTCATCAATCGCCCAGTCGGGGACTTCTCTCCTCTTCTCGGCATCTTCGCGTGCCCGCTCGAAGACTTCCCTCATGCGAGCAAGCTTAGCATCGCACTCCTCCTCAATCTCTCTCTTCTCACCATCGTCCATGGCGTCCGCCATCTCAACCTGTTTCTCGCTCTCCAACATGTCTAGCACTTCCCGTTCGAGCTCCTTGGTCTCGCGCACCCGCTTGCGCTCACGCTCCTCCCAGCGCTCCTTCTTGCACTTTAACACAAGTGCGGTAACGGCACCGAGAGACCGATGATTTGTTGACACACAAAGCGCATGCGCGCGGAGGGCGCTGGCAAGAGCAGCTTCGAAGTCGCGCAGGGCACATTGGGCTTCGGCGAGATAGTAATTCGCCTTCATGTTATCGGGGGCTAGAAGGAGGCATTCTTCGCAATCGATGATGACGGAGTCCCAGTAGCCGAGCTTCAGACGAGCCATGGCGCGGTTCGTGTAGAGGGCGGGGTTTTTCGAGTCGGCAATAATGCTATTGAGCCATGTTTAGCCAGAGGGAACCTAGGAAGGGAAAAGTGATCTAAGCTGGATGACGGAAGCTTACGCCTTGGAGTAGAGGCTATCGGCACCGACATAGTCGCCAGCTTGGAAGCATCTGTTGCCCTCTTCTTTCAGTTGCAGTGATTTAGACATGGCGAGAGACTGGTGGAGGTTTGTCGAGGATGGAGGAATCGATGGGATGTGGTTGCGAGTAAGAGATATCGGATCCGAATAAATTTTCCAATAAAAGCGGTTCTATTTAACGGCAAACGCAGGCAAGAAACCGAGCTTTCCAATGCGCAAGCAAGCTGCCCGGGTATAAATTAGTGTCGTAGGTAGGTAGCTCACGACGCACCCACGGTGAAAAAAGCGAGGAAGAGAGAAATGGCAAGCCAGAAAGATATTAATTAAAGAATAAAGCCGGTGGTAAAAATGAAGAAGAGTAGACGAAGAAGAAACAAAGAAGGGGAAGGCCGGCACAATCCAGTCAAGACCGCTACCAAACTGTTCGAAGAGGGTGATGTATTGAGGTTGAAAGATGACGATTTCCGAGAGTTCCAGGATCGGCGAGTTGAGTTGAGGGGCAAGACGAACGCCAGCGCAGCAGGTACGTGGTACGTAGTACGTAGTGCAGTACGTATGTGGCCAGTGACCGTCAGACCAGATGTGACAGTTTTGCACTACCACGGCAGTCAACTGTAAGCCCCTACTTTTGGTGGACTTTCTTTTTTAGCAGACAGGCTGGGATGGATGGGATGGGGGGGGAACAGAGCAACGTGTGACGAGCTGGGCAAGGACAGCAAGACACAAGCAAGTCGTGCACAATAAAATAAGGTCCCTTCAGAGACCCTTGATTATTTTTGTTCAACGTGATCGGTTATTCTTATCCCAACGGTCCGGGGGTAAAGGGGGGGGTTGATGATGGGGTTGGATTAACTAAGCGCGAACCACCATCGTCAGAACGTTCGAGAAGCGGGCCGGTCCACGAGTGAGACATCCATACCCTCCCATAGTATCCATTCCTCTCTCTCATCCCCTGGTTGCCGACGGGATGTACGCATGTACCCTGGCAAGTACCGACATGGATGTCTTGGGCGGCTAACCTCTACTCGTACAAAGGTGACATGATGTTGTGTGGGGAAAGTGGGCATTTCTTCAACTTCATGCCATGGAATCACAGTTGCCATACCGCTTTACTCAAGAACATAAGCCACAGTTCCATGAACACATTCAATTCCATGGCCACACTCAATTTCATGCACTTGGGCTCACATTCAGCTCTTTGGTTTGATTTTCATATTCATCCCCGCCACGTAAAGTGCCATTCATGCTCATCCAAGTCAAATATAAGCCTATTCGAGTCAGTTCGTCAGTCCATCACTTAAACTTCAGGAAGAAGAAAAACGCTAAACAAATGAGACCCATCACCTCTCACCACATTCCAGCTTCCTCGTTAGTACCTGTCATGTTAGCATGTCACTTGTCTCACTCGTCACACATTATAGCATCGTTAATTGGTGGGGACAAGATTGTGTATTGATTATCTCGTATAATCCCCAGAAAAAAAAACCACGCTCCTAGCGTCCCAAACTTTCCCAAAATTTCTAACTTGTGACGGTAGAAGTTCCTTGGAGGTCCTTCTTGGTGTCCAGGCATATGTCCATCAGTTTTGGCGATCATCCAGAGCGGTGTCTGTGTTGTGGATGTCGGTGGTTGATGTAGTTGTTTTTGGTAGGTTTGATAGTTTTATGGTTTTTTTGGGGGTTGTTTGCAGTTGAGGTTTCGCAAGCCAAAGTTGTTGCCAAAGTCCTCACTATGGAGAAAACAAAAAATTCAAAACAGAAAACTCCTTTTGGTATGAGCGCCACTGTGAAAGCGCGTGCTGTTGTTGTGGCGTGAGCCGTGGTGTCTGACTGAAGTTGTGTGACTGTCCACCTTGACACGTATCTCATAAATGCCGTGTCAAATCGTGATCTCGTAAATTATGTGTTTGTGTGTTTTATAATGAGAGTCAGTCCAGCTGACCAGTGAGGCATGAGATTGGCGGTACAGGTTGTGTTGTGTTGTAGTTTGTGAGCTTAGAGCTCGCGAAGGTTGACCTTGAGCTTGTGCTTGGGGCGAAGGGTGAAAGCTGGGCTGGCGATTTCAATTGGGCCCTCTTGAGCTGGGTCGATTTGGAATCGGCTGACAAGCTCGGCGATGATAGCCTTCATTTCCAGGGTGACAAGATTTTTGCCGATGCACATGCGAGAACCGTTGTGGAATGTCTCAAAGGCGAAGTTGTCATGGGTAGGGCCGTCTGGTTTGCTCCATCGGTCAGGGTTGAATTCTCCAGCATCGGATCCCTAGACCTCAGGATGGAAATTCATGACAGCTGGGGCGAGTTGGATGACGGTGCCTTTGGGGATGAGAACACCAGCAATTTCAACGTTTTCGATAGCTTGACGAGGGACCATGGGTACTGAGCAGTAGTGTCGGAGAACTTCCATGATGAAATAGTGGAGGTATTGGGCTTTCTCGACGTTGGTACCCGCGTGGTTGAGGTTTCGCAGCTCGCTTCGAAGTCGTTGCTGGATGTCTTGACGGGTAGATAGGACAGCAATGGCCCAGGTGGTAGTGCAGGCGGTGGTGTCATGTCCTGTTTTTACACATCAGTACGAGAAGAAACAAGTAGAGTTTACCCAAATGTCTAGTGATTACTTACCCAGAATGACGAGGCTAACAGCCTGCGAGTAAATAGTTAGTATGATTTTCTAGCACAGCTATGGTAGAGACAGGAGTTACTTACCCATTCAATGAGTGTTTCGGTGTTCCAAGCGGAATCGTTGTGCTTGATCATGCCTTGAAGGGCATCGTGAAAGTGGGTGGTGCGGCCAAGCTCCGTATCGATGAGTCGAGCAAGCACAATCTTTTTGACGAAGTTGCGTGACTCATCGAAGTTGTTTTGAAATTGGCGGATTTCACCAAAAGGGAAAAGTCGGCGGATTGGGACGATGGAGTTCAGATAGTTGACGATCTGTCCCATGGTGGAAGGCTGCATGTTGCCGGTGAGAGTTGAGTAGAGAGGAGACTCGTTGGACTCGAGATGGTTGAGATCCTTGCTGAAAGTTTCGATGCAGATGACATCAAGAATTGTCTTCCAGACTTGGGTTTCGACTATTCACCTGTCAGTTTCTCTCCCCAGAAATGAAATAAGTGAGGCAAGATGACTTACTGTCGACGATTCCACCGGCATACCCAACTTGGTTGGCCAAAATGCTGGCAAGTTGTTTCACTTTTCTTTCGATGATGTAGAAAGAGCCACGAAGTTGTTGAGTTGTGAATGGTTCTGTAGTCTCGAGTCAGCCATCTTTCTCCAAAACAATGAGGATTTGGGCGGGAAAACCTACTAGATAACATGCGGCGGCGGTGTTTGTGGATGAGGCCTTCAGTGAAGGGCAGACCATCTCCGAGAACCTCGTGGGCGAAATTTCGAGCGAAGGCGGGCTTGACAAAGTGCTTGGCCTTGGTCTGGAGAATCTCACGATATGAGGTGAGGCTGTTGGCAAGGAGTGTCTCAGAGTTGGCAAAGTTGAGGAAGCGGATGAAAGGGGCGTGAGGCCACTGTTTCGACCACTCGGCAAAGAGGTTCGGCAACCATGGAACAGCCAGGTATTTGGCAGACTGTCCGAGGAAGAAAGTATTATCCTACATTTTCTTGTTAGCCATGTTCGCAGGTAGAGGAAGAAACCGTTCGCGGGGAGAGACAGAAACGCGGGCAACTTACCGAAGGGCCGGGAAGGTGGCGGAGAGGAGAGATGTAGAACGGGTAGATGAACGAGTTGTAGATCATCTTGCAGATGGCGATGATAGGTAGACAGACCATCATGAAGGCGAGGCTGAGCTTGGTGATGTCCAGCATCAGCTCGGGGCGTAGGAAGAGGGCGAGAAGCCCGACGAAGCCTGCGTAAAGCAGCATCTTCACGGCTGGCTCAGGGAGGCGCGGGTGGGTGCGTGAAGAAATGAAGAGAAGGAGGTGATAGCTCGAAGAGCGTGTGATTGTTTGATAGTAGTTTTGATGCCCCGGGAGGCGAAAAGTTGGTCAGCTTCAGATGTGAGGCTGACGATGCTGTTGATGTAAGAGCTTGGTGAAGAAGAGGGAGAAGGCGGGAACAAGAGGAGAAAAAGTCGGGGGGGCCGGCCCTTATATAGTTTTTCAGATCTCGCAGCTGGCAGCTGTCAACTGCCAACAGCTGGGATATCTCGGCCCTCTGATTGGACCGGAGGAGGTTGACAGGGGTTTAAAGTGGAATTCACGCTGTGTACAGGCTTGAGTAAGTTGATTGAGCCCTGAGGAAGTCCCTACGGTACGCTGGCTTCGCCGGTTCAGTAGCAGTTGGGTGGTGTTCTGTAGGGAACTCTACTCACAGCAGGAGGAGAGCATCCAGAAACTACACACCTCAACTCGGCGGGTCAGGTACCTGTTCGATTTATGAGAACCAACAGCCCCGGACTATTGCCTCTTTGGGGTTGTATGGCCGGGGTCGCTTTCATAGGAACATTGTATCTTGTGCTGTGGTACTTCAGAAACTGTTCCGGAGATTTCTTTGTGATGACGGGATATTGGGCTGTGTGTTGTGGTCGTGGAGCGAGAAAACCGCATCGTCAGGGGCAGCGTGGAGTTGCTATTGGAGTCCTCGAGATCGAGAAATGCAAGAGGAGGCTTCCCTTGATAAACGGGAAGAGATGTCGGTGGCGTTCTTGATGTGCAGAATCATGAAGCTTCGTCGGTTCATACTCAACTTCTTCCGCTTAGCGTTTCGTCCTTTTGCCCCAAGCGGGCATATCTAGTAGTAAAGCGCATATGTAACTCGGCAGCTGAAACAGCTGTGAACCTTGCAGCTTTATTATTTCGTAGTTCCTGGCATTGTTGATTGTCCGAGTAATGGGAACCACAGCATTGGGACGATCCCATTCCCAGGGCGTTGGTGCAGGAAACCGAATGTTGTAATATCCAAACTTGCATCTGATTTGAAATTTGGGATGCTGTCAGATCGTCCCGGCGGCTGTGGCGCCGTTAGCTTCGTGGGACAAACGTGTTTATGCAGTTCGGGGCGGCTTACCCCACGATGGTGGCGTTGCGGCTGAACTTACCACCACTCTACATTTTTGGTCATCAAATAAATTCTGGCATGTCGAACCGTGCCAGACAAATGACCTTCTTACAGACACGATAGGGTTCCTCATCGTACGCAGGAAATAACGTGCCTCTTCATGATGACTGTAGGATGAGTTTCTGAGAACACGAGAAAGCGTGTCAACAAAGCTTCACAAATCAAAAACAGATTCATGCATGCCAAGAATCAGTAAATGTGCGATAGCATAATGGATCAGGTTCATTTGCTACATAGAAAATATCATTCTCAGCACTGCCTTTGGTGGCCACGACAACAGCGGCTGTGTTGCTTTTGCTTGCCTTTTCCTTGACAGCGAATTCATCAGCAAACCCTCCTGTACGTACTGAGGAGCTTTGAAACGATGTGTTTCCTAATATTCCATAGAAAACGTACCTCTGTGAGCTCGTGTTCTCGTGTTTGTTGATAAAGATAAGCGGCGATGCCTTCACACCCGAAGGTTTTACCAACCGTGAGCAGATTGTGACGTTACTCGCTGCTTCACTTTCAGCTCAAGGTCAAGTGGTCCGTGAAAAGCAGTTGACAGATCCTTCTGACCATTGGAGTCTAGTACATTATAGGATTTAAGCGCTTTGGGGGGTCGGAAATGTCTCCGAGAGATGCCTTGCTTCCAGCTCTGCGCCACTCTTTTGTTCCAAGAACACGGCCCGGGAAGTCGGAACATAGCCACCTTCAGCTTTCTTCCTCGCTCCCATATTCCTTCGATTCGCCAAAGGCATCATTTTTTTTCTTTTCGTCCATCCACTGGTCGAGAGCTTCAACTGTGGGTGGCTCGAGTCCGGGGACGGCACCAAATGCATAGCCAACCCACAGCATTCTACTCCAATCACGGTGTATCCATGTTCAAGCAGACCCGTGAAGCCAAAAGCCCCCTCTTTCGACAGTACAAGGATTCTCATCACACCCAATGCCTTTTATATAACCAGCCAATACCATATCTATATCTGTCCTGCTGCTCAGCGAGCCGAGGCTCCATTATCGGCCCGGCTTGCGGGTTTGTCGAAAACCCCACGATGCCTCAAGACACGCAAGCTTTCCCTGACAAGTTGCATCACAGTTATCCGTCGGATCTTGATATTGACTATTATAGGTCGAAATGTCTCCGCACACTAGAATTATCCGCCTCGTACATGGTACGATTGGCTTACTCCGCTTATCTCGCTAACCAAATACGCTGTCCAAAGTGCAAGGACTCGTTTTCAAACGAATTGATATTTGGACTGCAGATAATCAAAATGCCTATTTAGGCAGCTTACCCTGCTTACCTCGCTTCTATCCAGTGGGTTTAGATCCCGCTTACGGAGTACATCCAACCAAGCTCCACGGTAAGTTTCGCCGCGAAAAGATCTAAACGGCAATATATTCGGGTCCACAGTTCAGGACTAAGAGATTATATTAGTGAGTTGACGTGTTGCGTTCTTCAGCCACTCAGAACTGGGTCTGCATATAATCGAAGTTTCCCTTTGATTTGTGTCGAATTTGTTGTGAGCCCAGAGAGTTCAGTAACTGAAAAAATGATAGACCAACAAGATACTGAAACGTCGACAAGCAAGATATCTGTCTCTGAGAAGGGGGTAGACGAGAATCAAGTTAGCGAACAGGAGCAAGCCTTGAATGACACTAATCCTCCTCACCCCCGGAATCATCTCCCCCCTTGGAAATGGAAAGGCACACTCGTTGTGATCTATATGTGCTGCATCCTAGTCGGTATGTTAAATCATTTCTAAAACTACAGCAATACCCTCTAACAAGCTAAATCCACAGGTTATGATATCAGCAATGTCGCCAACATTCAACCTCGTCTGTACGAAGCCTTCGGTCGCATCAACCTGCTACCCTGGATCGGTCTATCATACTCCCTTGCCAACTTTTGCTTGGTTTCGCTTGCCCGCAAACTCCTTCTCAAGTTCGATATGCGAATTGTATTTATTACTGTCCTATTGATCTTCATTGCGGGTTCTGCCATAGGTGGTACGGCCCAGTCCATGACCACCTTGATCGTGGGACGAATCATCATGGGTGTTGGCGGCTCCCTCGTTCAGCAGTCGTAAGTGAATTTCTAATAATATTAAACAACTTCCTTGAGTAGATGAGATTAACATGGCTCAGATGCTATTCCTACATCGCCGTATTCGCTAGGCCGGCTGAGATGACCCGCATATACGGTCAAATCGGCGGTATTTGGGCGTTAGGATTGATCCTTGGCGGGCCTATTGGGAGTGCCTTTGCAGAGAATGACTCAACAACATGGCGTTGGGCATTCTTCATAAACATCCCCTTCACCGGTCTCTGCTTTGCGATAGCTCTAATCTGTCTCCCGAGTCACATGATGACTCCTGGCATCACTCTTGTGCAGCGTATCCGCCAATTAGATCCAATTGGTATCATCTTGCACATAGCCTCGGGGACGCTTTTCGCTGTTGCTCTTACCTTCTCTGGTAGTGTGTGGAAATGGGGATCTGGCCCTGACATTGCTGTCTGGGTTGTGTTTGGTGTTGTATTCATATCTTGGGGCTTGCAACAATATTTCTGTATCTTTACGACCAAAGATGAGAGATCCCTCCCTCTCCACATTCTGTCTCGTACCGAGTTGGTACCGATCTGGATATCATGCCTGTGCGCTGGTATAGGGTACGCCATTTCCCTATTCTATACACCATTGTTCTTTGCTTTCGCGAAGGGTTATGATGCTATGGAGCAGACAGTCAGGCTTCTCCCTTTCATCCTACCCTTCATCGCCTGTGTTGCAATCACGGGCCGTATTCTTCCAAAAATCGGCAGATATTTCATCATCTTCATCGTCGGAGGGGCAATTACTTTGGCTGGTGGAGCTGTTATGGCCAACATCCTCCGCGTGGACACTCCGCAGTCTCATATCTTGGGTATCGAAGCTCTCATTGGCATTGGCGTTGGTATGACTTTCCAGCACGGCATCGCAATCTCCAACGTGATCAACAAGGACTCCCGTGACCGAGTGGATAGTTTGGCTATTTGTAACTTGTGCCAAATGGCGGGGATCTCATTGATGCTCGCTGTTGCTGGCTCGGTTTATCAGAATGTCGGGTATTCTCTCCTTCTTGACGCTCTAGGTGAAGAGGCAAAGAAATACTCCGAAAAGGATATCCACGAGGCACTTGCTGGCGTCTCATCAAGGATTTGGGAATCGAGAGACCCGAACGTGGTACGTTCCGGGATCCAGGCTGTAGCCACGGTTCTTGCTAGAGAGTTTTACATCATCGCTGCCTTTGGCGCTGGATCTTTCATATGTGGGTTCTTTATGAAGTGGGAAAGGCTGGATTTTGGGCAGGAGGAGAAGGCTCAGGACGATTTGGAAACATGAGAATTATAGATGATCTGTCATAATAATGTTTTCTTTTTTTCGCATTTGAGAATAAATAAATGGGTATTGTCCTTCATAAAATATCCATAAATACATGCCAACTCCCCCGCCAGAATCCGTCCTGTTACCCTCCTGGCCCAGCTGAGAGATTAAGGGAGCCCTCTTTCATATCCAAGTCGCGCCGCAAGCCCATTCAACCCATGTTGAGAAGTATTTATCACCCAAGACCAAGCAAACGCCGTGTCCGATCCAAGCCAAAGTTTGCCTGTCACTTCTTCGCCTCCTCTAGCCAGTCTACTATCTTATTTACAGCCAGCTTTGCTTCGGGAATTGGTAGGATAGGCCACACGTGCATCATGCCCTCTCCACGCACGAGCTCGACTTGTGTGCCTTTCTCCTTGGCCATGGCGGCCATCTTTACAGCGTCTGGCCCCAAGAGATCGTTTCCACCCGCGAAAAGTAGCATTGGAGGCAGAGCCAAGTCGCCGTAGATGGGGCTCACTACTGGGTCACTCACGTCAACCTCTGGGCAGATGAGACTGGTTACATGCTTGATGCCCGGAATGTCAAGCCAGGGATCCCTGGGCGCCATGGCAAGCATCTCCTCATTGGCAAGACTAATGTCCGTGCATGGCGTAATCGGCACAAGCCGAGAAGCCGTGGGCAGTCCCGCCTTGATTGCGTTCTGGGTCATGACAAGTGTCATAGTGCCGCCAGCTGAGTCTCCCATACACCAGAAGGGCGTTGGTTCTGGCTCAGCAGCAAGCTCGTTATACAACGGCTGGACGACGTCGTACATCTTGAGTAGGGGCGTTTCCGGGCCCAGCGGGTAGATTGGCACGGTGATAACGGCCTGCAGGCGCTCCGCCAGTTGAGCAATCAGGACCCAATGCTGTGCAACAATCTCGAAGATAAAGGCACCGCCGTGGAGATATAAGATGCGAGCCTGTGTGGGTGTCTCAGATTTGGGGGCTACTGTGTAGACGGTGTAACCCTCTTTACGCCTCTCCTCTTCGATTATGAACTGCTTATGGAGGTGCTCGGGGGGTTCGTGGCCCTCACTCATGCGTCTCCGGGCAATGCGCTGGTCCAAACGCTCGGCCGACTGCCAAGCCCCCTTGACAGTGAACCACATTACCCATGAGACGAGGTAGTTTTGGAGGCTGGGCATGATTTCCAAAGTTGGTAGCCGTAGCCGGTAGCGGAACCGTGTAAGTGGCGTTAAATATAGAGAGTTCAAAAAAAGTAGGAAGGGGAATATTAATGTGTGTGCTGGCCCTTGCTGCGATACGTGAGCTAGGACCGCGTATTGCCGCACGGATGAGGTGATGGGCGGAATATTATTTGTCGCATTTGTGTCGTTGTGAGACCTGGGGGGGTCGGTGTGAATGCTTACCGAGGGAGGTTTTTTGGTGGAGTTTTCGGTGGACACTAACTCCCCGGGCGTTTAGGGACTGCGGTGAGAGGGAGAGCCAATGGAATGAATTGACTGCCTACTGACCTACCTAACTGACAGTAGTCCTAATGATGGTAGACGCCTTCAATGGCACCTAACCTGCTGTAAGACCCACGTGTAGGGGGTCAATAAGGTGTCGTGCCTTGACTGGCTAGATAGAGATCTACCTGTACTCCGTACGTATGGAGTAAATGCAATGCTCAACCATTCTGATAGTCTGACTTTCTCTCTCTATCCCCATCCCCAAATACCAGCATACATCTATACAGCAGCTAGGCTACCAATACGCTCTCCCAAGTGCCAGAGCTCGAGGGCTGGCGTCCGGGGTAGCTTGCTTCCAGGATAGGCAATCTGCAATTTTAGAGGCTGCATCCATCATCATCATTAACTAGTGACCACCTCCAACATGAGCCATGCAGCCCGCGCTCCAGGCTGATGCACCAGGTGTCCGCCAATCCAGCATCAAGGGTCGAGGGACGAGATTGGCGCCATGGCCTCCTCCCACATGAGCACTGCACTGAAGGTAGGCACGTTAGGTGCTTACATGGAGGTGGGTAAGGTAGTGGTGGGATAGGCACAATAACTTCCCCCACTGTGTGTCCAATACAGTTTATCCATGCCTGCTCACCTACATCTTGGGTCGATTGCCGACCCAGACCAAAGTCCAGTGGGTGCAGTATATCAATGTACTAGAAACTGTAGGTAATCAATCGATCGGTCGAGTCACACTGCTGAGCCAATCTGCGATTTGTATTCGAAAAAAATGAGTGCTTACAGGCCTAAGATCAGCACTCACCCAACCCAAATCCGCCAGCAAAGGGATGCACTACCGTACTCTAGGCTCTGTACTGTGCACCTTTGAGTGAGTGGGGGGAAACTGACATCTGGAGATTTGTGTGTTCAATTCATCAGATCATGTTTGCGTATGGACTGCAGCACATTGCAGCACATTACCATCGGAGAAGCAATCAGTCCCACCAGTCACAAGGCCCCGTGGGGAAGACCCCATTCCGAACGAGAGATGTGGTTACAGTACCTATCACAATGGGGGTAGTTCGAAAACACCTTTGGAGCCAAGTAGCTTCCACCTTGAGGGTGTGGATGGGCCACCAGCTGAGGAGGAAATCGTGAGACTTTCATATTTGGGAAGCGAACACGAAGTCATCAAGGTGTATTTCCACCTGGTACCAATAAGATACATTATGACAGTACGTGGGCCTACTTCCAATTGTTATCGAGTGTCGCCAGGTTTTCTAGGAGCATTTGAACTTGGGCTCAGCGGGGTTGGACTGAGGCTCGCCGCTTTTGTGGGTGAGGGGAACCGGGAACAGACCGGCGATGGGCGAAGGCCGCACGGTCGAATGGGTGCGGGGAGAAGGCAACTAACTTGGAGGGAGAGACACGAGAATACGTTGGTACTGTGTAGGTAGCTGATAATTACCTGAGAGTGGGTAGGCACGGTATAAAGGACTATGCGCCTTGCCTGAAGGCATCGGAGCATTCATCGTGATATCTAGGTACAGTCTGGTCAGTAAACCCCGATCATGCTCAAGGCATCCCGCGCAACCACCACACACACACTCTCTCGCACACATATGCGTCGATGCCCCGGAGGGAGACGGGCGGACATGGGTTGAAAGATAGGCAGCATGAGACAGGATTCAGGAACCAACAAGCACGCAACCACAGGATGCATCAGGCCAACCCACGAATGGCTGTGAGGCAGAGGACTCGTTCCGTTGTGCTGGCCAGTCATCACGCTCAATCCTCGCCTCACTGGCGTTCCGACTTTGATACCAACTAGGTAGCTCAGAGGCACGCAACGCAGGAAGACATTTTCTCGCAAGGGCATGCAACCCTGGCCACGAGCTGTATCCGAGAGATGCGAGTGACCTACACAACTTGCCTATCGGTACAGATTACTACGTACATGGCTGCAATTACTCTGTCATGCAAAAAGAAGCACTTTGACGCCTCGGTTTTAACTTATCATATCAACGTGCCGTGGACAGTGGTGGTGTGAAGCCGAAGCAACCCAAACGAAGGAGAATGGTCTCATTACAAGGGCCAAGCTAGCCGAAGCGCCCAATCACGGCATGTTGTCTTCCCCCTCGCACTGGAGTCTTGGCTTTGTTCTACAGTATGATCTCGATTTACTTTTCAGCTGTCAGGAGTACAAGCCGCGAGGACCCGTTTCATGAGTAGCCGCAACCTTGGTCGCCGATGCTTTAAAGCGGCATCCCGAAATGACGCTGCTTGTCCAAGAAACCAGCCTATAGCAACCCCGCCATTTACGATTTCGCTGCCTTTTGCTGCCCTGCGCGGCCCCGGATTCCGGGTTTTACCGAGTTTATGGCGGATTCGCCGCTGGCTTTTCAATACGTTCTTCCCTAGTAGCCAGGGACGGCCTGAAGAGAAGAAAAAAAGCCCTCTTCTCGACGTCAGCGACCTTTCCAGCTGCGAGAAGTCCAACGATTCCCCTCCCCCCCAAGGACTGAGCGAACGTCGCCAAACTCCACCACCACAATCCCACACCACGCACGGCTCGGAAGACTCTAGGCAATACTAAAAAAACGCCCCTTCTCTGGCCTTCCAACCAGCTCGCCATCTTTACAAAACATTCCCTTCCCCCCCGCGTTCCATCCCTGCAATCCGTCTTTTGAGTTTTCTGCGCTGCTTCCCATCATCGCTTTGGGGCTGGAATCCCTTCTGTGACTCCAAAACGCCGCCCCTCTCTAATTACACTCTTCGATCACGGAATCTCGGGGTTTACCGCCTGCGACGATAAACCCTTTACGACGACAGGTTCTCAATTCTGACTTGGCGACACATTCAATCAATACCTGCGAAATCACATACGTCCCTCGTCATGCCTTCACAACGCCCTTATTTCCTCTCTTCGTTCCTCGCCGCCTTCCGCCCTCAAGGGCCTCCCTCCCTCCCTACCGCCGCCTCGACTCAACACCATCAGCCGAACAAGCATACCCGCGACGCTGTCGCTGCGTCTTCATCATCATCCTCCGCCAACTCCTCTGCCACACACCAGCAAACCACCTCCAGCGTCACCATCCGCTCACCTCGAGCAGCCGCCGCCGCCGCCGCCGCCGCTGCTGCTGCTACTACCACATGCACATCTTCCCCAGAAACATCCTCACCCACCGCCGGCCACGCCATCCCCATCCCAGTCGCTAGCTCACGGCGTCGTGGCAGCGACTCCAGCAGTGAAGGGTTCCGCGAAGTTCTCGGTGCCGATAAGTGGTACATTGGAGGCCGTACACCGGGTGGCGAGGAGAAGTTCTTCAAACTGGGTGTTATCCGTCGCGTGCGCAGCAATGACGGATTGAGTCTCGATCGTTTGAGTTTATAGCAAGCTCCGAGGTCTTGGATTGATTGACTGAGTTGGAATTAAATTGGAAATGATGACGCAGCGTTGGGTTATTTGGTATTCTTGTTGAAGGGAAATGGGTTGGGTTCTGTTTTATGTGGTATTACATGCTCGTGGTTGACGGGCTTCCGTGGGATATTGGGCATCCGGATCACTTCCAGGACCGTTTCAGGCTTTATTATCAAATATGGGATTTGGGACGCTTATTTTGAGAGAAGAAGGGTAAATCGGGGTCGGAATCATGGCTACAAGGGCAAATGTCATGGGACACGGCGTTGAAACTTCAGGCAGATTTGGGCAATTGTTTCCTCCAGTAAAGGCCTGGGCTAGGAACTATGGAAATGATTTTTTAAAACAAAAATAAGAACCACGTTACCTGCGACTCAAATTTGCTTTCTTGTTCTTTAGCAAATGAATACCGGTTACTATTGTGGCCAATTTACCACATGAACCGCTGAAGCCGGCCGTCGTCGAGAACTGTTCCATCCGTTGCCCTCCAGACATACGGTTTGCACAAGAAAATGTACCCCGTCACAAGGTTAATGGTAATAAACCAGCCTGTTTCGAGGATAAGGCGCAAATCATGGCGCTGAAAGATCCGGCCCCAGCGTGAACGAACAGCCTGCACCATAAAATTGGTCGGGGCGCCATGGATGTGTAGCCGCCATCCAGGCACCAGCAAGCGCCACATCACCCACGGGATGATGAAGTATCGCGGCTCTACGAGTGGTGCAGTAATGAGTGAGAGTGTGGTTGCAAGGAGGAAGATAAGGCACGTCGAGGTAGACGCTGGCTCTGTCGAGACGAGCAAGGGATCATCCTCGAGACGGGCTTGAAGTCCTTGATGCTGAGCTGCTTCGACTTCCTTTGAGACGGAGGGAATCTCAACTGGGAATTCAGAATCTGTCTGACGGGCTACCCCCCTACCCATCCTGCTACCCCTCCTGATCCAGAATGGATTGCTGAGGAAAGGGGCTGTCCACCGAATACGCTTGTAATATGCTGAACAACAATCCTCGCCACCCATGAAAAGCCATTCAGAGCAGCCAGCCATAGTACCCCATACCATCCATCGGGCCAAGGTATACGGCACAATGAGGATGATTCGGATCAAAACAGACCGGCGGATTGTGTATCGGAACATGTAGAACATGTAGTGTCGATTGTCAGCGAGTGTGAATGGGTGAATTATTGTGTTGTACCTCACGACGAGGTATGAAAGGATGATGGTTCCGACAAGATAGAATGGCCATAGAATCTTCTGGTTGAAGATACTAGAAACAAACTGCAATTGCACGGATGGAGTCGGCACGGTGGTATTTGCTGCCTCTGGTGGGTTAGCTGCTTTTGGTGGATTTGCTGCTTTTGGTGGGCTTGGTACAATCGTCTCTGCATCGGGGTTGTGATCATACTTCCAGGAAGACTTAGACGGAGTTTTGCTGAACTTTGAGGGAGACCTAGGCGGACTTGAAGGAGAGTTAACCGGTGGAGGAGCAGGAGGCTTTTGGCGAGGCTTTTGGCGAGTGAGCGTAATATAGATTCTGATAGCGAGTTCCACGAACGGGAGGGCATAGGGGAGCAAAAGGGGAAGTGAAAAGAAGCCGAAGAAGGCCCAGATATATAGCATCTGTGGAAGATGGATGGTGGCAACGTGGTTGGATTTATCTCCTACAAGGCGTCAATAATCTCATCTTCAAACACAAGGATGGACCTTACCCAGAACGACACCACCATTCCACAACACGAAATAACCAAAACTACCCAGGATGGTGATGTAAGGCCAGATTTGTCGAACAACGCGGACAGGGTTGCATATCGCCGCAACACCAAAGCTAATCGCGCAAAACAATATGTCTGGAAGACCAGTCAGCCACGGTTATATGAGATGACACCGTTCACATTTACCTTCGGGCCAAAGATCGTTCACGGGTGGATCATGAATATCACCCACTGAGTACCTCCATAAGTAGTACTTCAATTGCTCGGCCAGAGTGTACATCTTGGGTTGGTCAACTCGCTCTGGTCTGAGAGTCTTGATGGAATGGACAACTTCCATGCCGCCCATGTAGACAACAGTCCAAAAGACGTTCGTCTGGCGCATTAGTAGTGTCATCACACCTAGAATAATTGTTGCTAGGTCCGAGAAGATTGAATTCCGATCGTGAGCAAGTCGTCGCAGATGATGTAGATACGCGGCAAGCACCATCGCCGTCGAAGCAACATCGGTATAGTATAGACCCGAGAAGAAGAAAAGCAAAGGGAACAGACTAATGTTGAGCGCAGTGTGGAGAGAGTACTGCGAGTAAATTCTCATTCTGATAGGCTTGACTTTATGGTCAGGCGGGTGTGCTTCATAGAGACGTGCCTCAATCTCGTGGCGACATCGCAGCGCGAGGTAAGCCAGAATCATGAGGGCAACTGCGCTGGATGCTCGTAGAGATTGGGCATCGCACACATACGCGGCAGCAGAACTGCCGGGCTTTACAACGCCAGGGACAAGAAGAGAGAACAGATATCTGAATAAATGTTAGTTCTTACTGTCTATACCAGTGATTCGTTCACATACAATCCAGGAGGAGTAGTAATCTTGTCATCCCATTCTCGGAATCGGCCCTCACAATACTTTTGCGCCTGAGGAATATGAAAGATCTCATCCTAGACCGTTGTCAGTCTTCAGTAACACAAAGGGGTACGCCAAATTGAAGACTCACCAGGTATGGCTCTGGAACGACAACTGAAACGAGACAGAGCCACGAGAAGCACACGACAGCTAGACTTGCTGGGAACAACCCAGACCAAGGCAGGAATACCCCCCGAGGTTTTTTAAAGGTCCAAAAGACAGCCGGCAGTATCGCTAGGCCCAAGGAAGCTACCCAGAATGAATTTGAAAGGGCCCAACCCTGCGTCGAGGCATCATTAACCATAGTGGTCGCCCCCATGTTGACAGGTGGCACTTTGGGCGACACGCGAGACGTTTTTTGTATCAACAATAGGGCATCTGGTCGAAGTCATGCGAGTTCCTATCAAAAATCCAGCAAGGACTGGAAATCCTTATATTGAAGACCAAGTCTTGCAAGTATTTGCTGTGGTGAGTTGGCGTGAATAGGAGATTACTTTTAACATATATGGGAGCCTAAGTACAGTGTTGCCAATGACATAAGATACACTGTGCCATGTACTCTGCGGCGTGGATGCGTATTTAATATCCAATTGCATAATGAATCGATTGAGGGGATAGTGACAATCTAGAATTAGCTCTATAATTAATGGCTACACATGATTAAATCGAAATTATGAGTTGTTCGATTTTAGTTCACTTGGTCTCAACTGATGCAGCTCCTGGCGCGAGATAACAAACATCAACGGGGATCAGCCAATCACACGGCAAGGATTTCACACCATCTGGTTCAGAACTTGTCTATTTGAGAAATCTTATACAAGGAGCGCCGCCTGGGTCTGAAAGCCAGGCATTGATACAGGTCTACCATTCGCCATCCACCAGTAGATTTAGAAGGGCTAGGAGCATCGTTAGTAAGAATCAGTGCTATCTCACGGTGAAACACAACTCACGTTGTCAGCGGGGTGGATCTTCTTCTGGAAGAAACCAGCGACGAAGGGGATGTTCTGCACAGAGATCAGCTTTGGCACTCTACGCAATAGCATCAAGACCATCCATACCTGGAGAATGTCACGCTGGACACGGGGGATGCCGGAGGCGAACAGAAGAACACCGATGGCAGCGGGGGCACCGTACATGGCCAGACGAGAGGCACTATTTCAATGTGTCAGCGCCGTACTGGAAAGACATATCCTGACGCATAGAAGCAAGGATCAAGTCCCAGATCCCTTGGTGTGCTCCATTCGGCTCATTCTTTTATCAGAGCCTCCTGTACATCCAGAATCGATCCCTCATTAGAGAGTTTCGGGGGAACGGAAGGGACTTTGCGTTCTCGATTCGCTTGCAGTTTTCGGTTGTAGGAATTCTCCGTATTTGAATTGAAGGCTACTCACATTCGGAAAGCGCTCTGGCCGGTGAAGCCAAGGAAGTGAGGCTGGTTCTGGTACCTGAAGTTGCATCGTTAGTCACGTTGTTCCCGACAGATTGCAATCCGCGCTTTCGATTCTTCGACTATTCGTTCTGCAATTTCGCAATAATCGGCTCGGAGTTGACTCATAGATGGGCGGGACACATACTTGGGGCCGAAGGCGCTCTTGAACTGAGCAGAGCGGAAGGGAGTCTGGAGGAAATCAGGTCAGCGCTTCTGCAAGAAATTGGGAGGGCACATCAATTGCACATCAATTGACGCAAGGTAAGGTCGGGCGACGTTAGCCTCTGAATGGGACAAGGCTGCCGTACCTGAGAAACCATCTTGACGGTAGGGCGGTGGAAGCCTGAGTCGTTGGTCAATTGCTTGTCGATTTCGTCGTCAAAAACGAATGGGCCTTGGTTCTGGATGCGCGAGTTTGCCGGACGGGAAAGCCCGGGTTTGGCCTGAGGCGCGAAAACAGAGCTCGGGCAGCTGCCCAATGATATCTCGTTTATGCGCCCCACATTTGAATTAGAGCTTCAACTTTCTAAGGTCGCCCTCAACTCATTAGTGGACAAACAAAACAACTGCACAATATAGCCATTTCGACATCACCCATTTCGAAATGGATAAATACATCGATGGTCGCTTCGAAAGACTAGAGAAGGCTCTTTCTGGTCTGATCGACTCTGTCACCAAATATCATCCCTCGGCGTCTCTCGGTGTCGAGCTTGAAATTGCCGACCATGAGCTGAGCAAAGGACTTGATGAAGGTATATTCAGCGACTCTTTTTTTCGTCCTTGATACACAGATGCTGACTTTCTGTGGAGTTCAAACTCATCAGAGCAACTATTTGCGAATACAGCAACTTCGCGAGTCCTCTGCCGCTCTGGATATGCAAATCCGCGAAACCCTGTCCAGCCTCGCGACAACGCGCAAAGACATTGTTACGACGCAAACTACCACGTTTCCTGAAGGACCAAACTATCCTATCGCGTACGAGCAGCTTCTGAACTATGCCAGGCGCATCAGCAAGACTACCATGCCCCCGGCGGGTATGATCAATGCTTTACCACCCGCTTCTGAGATACAGACACCTGCGCCAGAATCCCAGGCCATGACGCCGTCTGCACCCCCATCGTCACAAGTTCAGAGCCCGGCCGTTATGAACGGAACGCCGGGAGTAATGTCTGAGCCTCCTTTGACGCAGCAGACCATAACGTCATCCAACACAGTTTTACCCGACGTTATGACCCAGTACCTCAACCCCTTATCAGGCCAGATTTTCTTCCCGTGGCCTTTGGAGGAGAAGATTCGTGCAGGAGCGCTGGCATCAAACCAGGTTCTCTCAGAGCAAGGCATCGATCCCAAAGGCTACGATCCCGTTGCGGAGGAGGAGCGCAAGCGTCGTGAAGAGGAGGAACGCAAGGAGAGGGAGGAGAATGAGCGTCTCGAGCAGGAGGAGAAGGAGAGAAAGCTACGCGAGGAGAGAGAACGCATCCGACAACAGCGCCTGAAGGAGCAAGAGGAATGGAAGCGGGCAAGCATTGCTACCAGTCAAACAGGACAAGCTAGTGCCAGCAAGCCTGCTACCAGCAATGCTGCGAAGCAATTCCAGTTCACCAATTTGGATGATCTAGATGACGATGACGATGAAGACTAAGCATCGTTTATAGAATAGACTTTTTTTTTTCATTTTCATGAAATATATTCCCCTAGTTAAACTGGCTAGAGTAAAATCCCAAGGTAATTGTATTCAGCTTTGGGACAAAATGTTTTATCGTCAATTTTGACTGCGTCTAACCGGTCAAAGTCTACCCATCCCGCAAAAAAAGAAAAAGAAAAGGAAAAAAAAGAAAAAATTCAAGAATTGTGTAGCATACCCATGATGCCATCCAACAGCCCTTCTTCGTGAGCCCATGTCACCAGCGAAAGAAATTCACTGACGTGACCGGCTCAGATCCCAGGGGTAGCTCATATATGCATTGCTACAGGCTCCCAATATGTGAGACATCGTAAAACCGCCCCATCATTTGCAAGCAAATCCCCCTAGCATGTGAGATCTAGCACTTAATCAATCTTGATCGAGGAGTAGATCTTTCGAACGAACCACCAACTGGCAAAGTAACCAATAGAGCCTAAAGAAAGTTAGCATTAGCTTTGACCACATACTACGGAATTAATGCACTTACCAGCCAAGATGAAGAAAAGGAAGGAAATGAGACCGCTGTAGCCAATGTATAGCACAATACCAGCCAGGCCACCCAGCTTAACCTTAGTGACCAGGTACAGGAGGCAGTTCAGGAACACGTAGCCACCGCTCATACCGGCAGCAAGGAATGACCTCCACTGCCAGTTGTAATTCTCGGAACAGAGAAGGAAGTACACCATGAGGATGGTGACGGTAGCACAAACGACAATCATGAGGCCGTAGCAGAGGAATAGGAAGCCAAACATGTAGTAGATCCTGCTGAACCAGATAGAGCTCATGATGAAGTAGAGTTCAACAAAGATGGCGCCGAACGGGAGGAGACCAACAATCAGCATGCTAGGGATGGGCCTCAAGTAGGTGGTTACGGGAGGGATCTGGCGAGGAATCTGGTTGGTGCGCACAGGGGCCTCAAACTGAGGGGCGCGGAAGCCGAGCCAAGAACCGGCAAAGGACAGAGGAATAGAAATGATGAACCAGATGCCGACAATGACGAGCATGGTGGTAAATGGAACAGCACCGGAAGATTGCTTGGCCCAAAGGAAGAGATCCAGAAGGAAGAAGGCGCTGAAGACGATGCCAGGGACCATGATAGGTGTGAGAACAATGTTGAGCTTCCACTGCTCACCCTGCCAAGCCTTATAGGTTCGAGCAGAGACGTAGCCGCCAACGAATCCGAGAACAGTATAGAGAAGGATCATAATGGTGCCCAGAGAACCACGGTTGGACGGAGACAGGAATCCAAGAAGGGCAAAAAGGATGGTGCATCCAGTCATGACGAAGATCTGAGCACCGTTGCCAACGAAAACGGAGAGCAGGAGAGGGTTGGAAGGGCTGCGGAAGACATCACCGTGAACCAGTTTCCAGCCAGAATCCTCCTGCACACCATCCTCAAGCGCGCCATTGCCACCGAGGTCATCGAGATCGAGCTGGTCGAGGCGGTTATAGCGGGCGATGTCCTTCTTGAGAGCACGGACCAAGATGGACATGACAGTCAGGACAAGGATGACAACGATGATAGCAGTGTCAACGAGCCAGAACCAGTGGATCTTGGGATCAAAAACATGCAGGTACTTGTCCCATCGAGTAGCCCAAGCGGTATCTGACTTGCGCCAGTAGACCCCGTAGCTGAATTGAACGTCCTGCGACTTGCCCTCATCGGCGCCGAAAACAAGGTGTCGGTTGTTGGTGTTGCAGTCAGGCTTGCCCCTGTAGTCAATTGAGCTGGGTTGGACGACGACACCGACGACACGTAGCTGGTTGGGGTCGCCATTAACCTCATGGTACTCGACAAGAATGTCATAGTGGTTGTTAAACACCAGATCTTGGTTGTCATCGAACTGGCCGAGCAAGAACCCAGAGCTGTAGAAGACGGTGCCCGTGAGCTGGTCTTGGATCTGTTGGCCAGCGGGCAGGCCATCCACAAGCCAGTTCAAACTGTAGCCCTGCAAAATGCGATCCTTGACGAAAGATACCGATTCTGCGGGGTAAGAGCTCTTACAGAGCGCTTTGCAAGACTCGTTTACACCCATTTTGAGCTCGAAGGGGGAGGTCAGAATTCGGTCTCCAAAGAGAATGCTGCCAAGGCTCTCGGAGACATACTCGGGGCCGTCCGGGGGTCTGCAGAAGTTGAAATCGGGGTGGTAGTAATCGTAGGACATGACCGAATGTAATCGCGAATCTTGAGGAGCGGCGATGGGCTTGATAGTGTTGACGTATAGAGGAACATTGTCGCCAGATTTATATGACGTGGGCGCCACTCCGGGGAGATAGAAGGCAGACGCCAGCTGGGGCGCTGCGAGCAGCGTCGTGAGAAGCGCCGACGGCGCAATGTCGCGTAAATGCATCCTGTTGATGGACTATGCAGTTATTTCATGTGACGGTCGGCGAAGGTGGAAAGGAAGCGTCGAGAGAGAAGAAAAAGAGAGGTGTCAGCTTTCGTAGGTACTTTGAGGAGCCTAAGAAAGAATCGGCGCTGGTTTTAATACGAGGGCGCAGCAAAGGCAGCGACTGAAGACGTCCTTTGAGCGCAAAGGGAACAAGGAAAGAAAAACAATCCCAGATCTGCGTCCGATGAGAACCTGAGGGGATTGCAATTGCCCAGTTTGATGATGCGACTGGGCCTCTGGTATTATTCAGAGCCAAAGAGAGAGGCTTCGCGTCAGAGGCTTGCTGAAGAGCTCAGGAGCTACCTGAATGTATTATCTGGCAAATCTGGCCAGCTTCCACTACCGGGTGAATGGCTTAGTCAGAAGCGCATCTCCGGAATATTACCGCTTCCGGGGCTGGGTGATCGGCGGCGACGTGAGTGCGTGCTGGCCCCACAAGTGCCTCACACTCTCTGGTTCCTTAGAGGGGCTTGAGGGGTTCTCTTCATCCACAGAGCCAGCTCCCAGGGGAACACGAAATGTGAAACGTAGGCTGACGCTACTACAGTTATCATATTACAAGCTGGTAGTTCATACATGTGATAATTGGGCGCTTTTCGTCAGATCTTGCTTCATTTGATCGGTCTCAAACCGATTAGATAACACACGCATCAACTTGGATTCGGGATAATCAATTAGAGACGTTTGATGAACGATACTGTCAAGCAAATCAGCCCACAATAACAGCGATATTCTATCATTGATGAGCGAGCTTCTCAAATTGGTCCACAACACTGCATTCACTTTCTTCACTCCCTTGACATTCCGTACAATATCCTATCACGACTTTGTAGACTGGGCTGACTCGACAGTCATCAGAACGCGTAATCTTAATCCTACCATCAGTGACGCTTAGCATCTGAGCGCCATATGATGGATTCTACTGGCCAGTGCTCACATACTGAGCAATAATATATAGACTACAAAGCACCCATACGCAACAGAAATATATAATAAGGATGCCGGTGTCCTATAGTAGATCTTATATGATACCGAACAAATCGTTATTCGTATGACAGTAGGGTTCACGTGAGAAGTTGAATACCTGGGATTATTTATGAGTATTTATTCCATGTACTTATGTAGTCCTAGGTTACCTTTCATCAACTACCAGCTGTCAACATCCATTGGCACAGCCATTTGTGGCATTGAGATGCCGAGTTTTGAACCTCAAACATGAACGCTCAGGCTTTCGAAGAGCCTTATGAACCAACTTTACCGCGAGTCAGCCTCCAGTCTTACTGATGCATTCTTCAACGACCAGGTCGCCGAAGCAAGCGCTAGCTAATTTTAGATCTACCGTAGACTTTCCCCAGGGGGGGTCGGTTTGTGTCCCCTCCCCCAAGTTGCTTCGCGTGTCATCTCCCTTCATTGTTTCCCGCCCAGTTCCCACTTCCCGCAGTGTTTCTTTGGTTCTGGGTCCATTTCGAGTATATTACCTACGTTGCCTGTACTGAGCTTGCGCCATGGACCAATTTCCAATTATAATGCAGAGCGGCAGCAAAGGTGTCGACCATGAGACTCTAAGCCATATCAAAACCCATGCCATGGTCGCCCATCTTCGTCAAAAGGCTGATGCAAATAGCCCCTCTATCAACGCCAGCCACAGCTACGGCGCATCCAATTCCAGACGGCGGGAGGTGGTACCCTTCTCGGAGGGATCTTTCCGAGTCGTCCAGTTTAAACCCAGTCGTCCAACGAAGCCAACATCAGGCATCCCGAACAAGCAGGCAAACAAGCAGTCCAAGGACCGCAAGGAGCGAAGAAATCGGAGCTCCCGTGAAGCATCGACTTCTCGGAATGACAGCAGCTGCTCATCTGTGCATCCCACTGACGCCACAAGATATTGTGGAAGCCATGTGTTTGATGGCATACCTCCAGATATTTCCAAACGAATTAGCCAGGCATTCAAGAACCGTGAGCTTCTTCGCTTCAAACCCTGCATGTTTTGCCAGTGATGTCACTAATAGAACATGTGAAAAGACATTGATTGCCATGCGATTGAAACGAAATGCATTGATCTACCTATTCACTTCATCTTCACCCGTTATCTCATAAGACTATTCTTCTCCAGCAAGGCTGCATTTTTCGCTGTCGGTCTTAAAGCTCTCCTCTTTGACTCAGTACAGAGAGAATCTTCGGACACCAGTTGGCTCAACCAACGCAACTTGTACTACTTGCGTGGAATGGCTCTACGAGAAATAAATGCTGAAATCTCGACATCTCAGATTGTGGAAGATTCCACGATTTGTGCGACTGTTTGCCTGCAAATGTTTGAGGTAGAATTCCATCTCCCTTTTCAGCGTCGCTTTATTGACAGCCTACCAACCTGATATAGAATGCATGGAGTAGCAGCCAGGGCCCAGTCCATCTCCGGGGCTTACAGCAAATGCTTTTGAAACGACAGCCGTCTCCCACGATATTCTATCCTGCGATCGCATGGTAAGATCATTCTCACACTCTCTCAATACTGCAGAGGGGAGCTGACGAAAGCGCAACCACAAGCCTGGACGCTATTGACGCCATCCTTCGTGACTGCCCTCTTCTCCTCGCCACTCAAGCACCGATTCTCCGACTACGGATAGACGGAATTCCGAACAACACTTCACCAAAAAGGTCATTCTGGCCAAATTCACCTCTACTTTTCTTGGCTCATGGCGAAGATTCTTCATCGAGCACAACTATGCCGCCAGAACTCGCACAGCTCGTGAATGACGCGTTTAATCTCGTAGATCTGTTCCAAGCTCAAGTTGAAATAAGCGAGACTTCAGATATAGTCGAGCGTATGGAAATGGGCAGGGTAAAGGCTGAGATATGCCAACGCTTGAAGAAATTCCCCCACAACTCACCTGATACGACTCAAGGAAGGTTGATAGAAGCCTGTAGAGTAGCAGCCTGGATGCATTGGCGTGCGATAGCAGGAAAGATTCCTCATCGACAAAACCAAACAAATGGTGTTGACTGCGCCTATTTGCGAGAAATCCTCAAGGAGACGCCCATCCAAGATTGGATGTCGATGCCATACGCTTATTTGTGGGTGTAAGTCGGATATTAACTCATCATTCATTTCTTGTTGATGTTGATCATTCTTATCCTTTTCTGACACGCTATCAGACTCCTCACTGGCGCTGCTTCGTCAAAGCCAACTGTCGGAGACAATGACGATCCTTGGATCTCCGATGCAAGAAGTAGTTTCTTCTATTCCCGATTATGCCAGTTTATGTTGACAGTAGGGCTGAGATGGTGGGAAGACTTTGGCAGTAAGTGGACCGCATGATATATTTGGTCGTCTTTCCATACTAAAAGTACTTCCAGCGGTGCTTGGTAATTTCTGTTGGCTGCAAGCAGCGCTTCGTCAACAGTATCAACCTTGATTGTTTGCCATAATAGCGTCGATGAGCAGCCGTGGCTTTGAGCTGCTGCAGCTCAAAATGATACAACCTGGAATTGCCGCCAAGGTCAAGGCAATGCCTATGAATCCATGGGAAATGTTTGATAACTGATACAAAATCTGCACGAATTAGTGGTTAAATCTTATGGTAATTAGCGATACATGTTTTCATGACATTCGTGCGAATACAAGTTGAGTAAAAGACGTCGAGTTTACTGAGTAGGGGACAGCAGTGTAGGGTAAGTACCTTGTGAAGACGAGGAGTTGTTGCCAAGGACTCAAAGTAAGTATTTTATTAGGGAAATATTGAACAGAATAAAGGACAGAAGGATGTTTGGTCTGTGTGGAAGGATTTTTGTCAAGTTCCACGCGGCCGTGGGTGTTGATATCCAGTAGTACCGAATTTCCGTACGCCCCATACCTCACTTGCTAGCTTGCAGCTGGGAAAGGAGCGATCCCGCAGGCTTGAAGAAGGATATGAAATCTTTTTAATATTTAACTTGAGAAGAATCGAAACTAATGGTATTAATGTGTATTATATACAGAATCGCAGGAAATGCTTTTAAGAGCAAGAGAAAGAACTGCCCACATTGCCAGCCTTGTAATCATCAACCTAGGGCAAATGTTAGTATTTACTGCTTTAATCGCTATGCGGGGAGAAGACCAGGGAATCAAAACTTACAATACTCTTGACAGACGCCCACGTTCCACCAACAAGAACAACGATGCCAGCAATCAGCATGAAGCCGTTCATGGCGATCTTGATGAGGTTCTCGCGCGTGTGCCAGGGGCCTTCCTTGAGCACGACGAAGTACATGAGCGCAGGCAGATAGAGGGCGAATCCGGAGTTGAACAGACTCGAAATGAGCGCGACCAGGTTACCGAAGAAGGGAATGGCCTCGGCAATGACCCAACCAATGATAATGACGACAAAGAGGACTAGGAGCCAGGAGATCCAACCCTTGGTTGTGTTGACGTAGCGCTCGACCTTGTTCTCGTAGATGCGGCCGTGGATCAATCGAACGGCGCATTGGGTGATGACGGCACCGCTGATGAAGATGACGGGGAGGGCAACACCAAAGGCCACTTTGCTAATCGTGGGTCCGCCGGAAAGGAGAGCAGGCGACTGGACGTCGCTGCCAACGAAGGCGTAGACCAAGGCGCCCGTCAATGTATAGATGATAATTTCGATGATTCCGGTAGCCCAGACAGCCTTGGAATAATCGGTGGGGGTGTGCATCTCGTCCATGAAGGAGAACTGGCAAAGAGTGAAGGTGTAGGCCAGGATGATGTTGACGATAGCTACGAAAATCTCGTGGGCTGTGACGCCGTCCTTGGGCTTCCAGGACCAGTCGACAGAGCTCATGCCGCCTGGAGAGTCTCTAGCTTGAACCCCCGTGGCGATGATTGTGACTCCGATGGCAGCAATGATTGAAACAAAGTCGATGTAGCCAAGGATGGCCATTTCGGTGAATGATGGAGGCACGGACACGGCGAAGAGGATGATGGCGGACACGATTCCAAACACAAGACCACAGGCGCCGTTGTTGGTGAGGTCCTTGAAGGCGATTGTTCCGGTCAGGCAGTGAGATCCCGAGACGAAGATGAGCTCCAGAAGCCAAATGATGGTCACCACCTCGTACCCAACCTTACCAAACATCAAGCGGCCAACGTCGGCATAGTTCTGAACTTGAGGGTACTTGACCTTTAGCTCTCCCACGTTGTGTCCGGCGTAGATGGCGATCAGACCGAAGAGGACGCTGATAATGGTTCCTGGGAGTATACCCAGGATGGCGAAACAAGCTGGTAGGGAAAGTGCACCGAGGGCGACGGCCTCGACGATGAGAATGACGACAAGACGCTTCCAGCCCAAGCGATGGAACTTAGCGTTGCCAGCGAGGGTCTTCTTCTTCTCCCACTCGGCAACCTCGCCTGCGATGTCTTCGTCATCACGGGTAGCTGTTGGGGCGAACATTTGCGAGGGATCAGCCCTCTTCTCGTCGACTTTGCTGTTCTCGGCAACGGTAGCCATCCTGTTCAGATTGTGAAGGGTATCCGGTGGCTCAGTTGATAAGAACAATGAAATGGAAGGAAGTATAAAGCGGATATCAAGTATGGGGAAACCTTTCACTTTAATAAGAGGCGATGATGCTAAGAGCTCCGATTCGGAAGTGAAGGGGAGCGTGGCAAGGCATTTATACAGACCCCATAGTGACCCAGATGCCAAAGCCAACTCTATGCTCCATCAACTCCTCCCCCTACCCCCTTGTCTTTGGGCTCCTACTCTGGGGCCCCAGAGTCATGCAGTTTAGTTCCAATGACCCCGAGATTTTACTCATGCATGTTTGTGAGGGGAAGGGATAGTTAGAAAGGGGAAGGTCGTTCTCCAGGCAAAGCTGGGGGAGCGTGGAGCCATCACCGTATTCTTGGATGATGCTGGCATGTTGCAGCTCATCAGGAGACGAAACTACCCAAACAGCCCAATGAAGTACGTAACAACTTCTCAGCAAGCGAGGCGAACGCAAAGGAAAACTAGACAAAGACAGGTTTGAGCCCAAGCTGTGTACTGCATGACCCACGACGGTGGCTTATTTACTGGGGAAGAAGGCCTGGGGTTGCCGGCATCGCATGGAGACTTTGTCAAGACAAGCAAAAAAAGCCAATCACGGCGGCCACATAGATTATAATTGGCCTTCTTGGCATCAAGCCACGAATTGAAGTTGGATTCTAGAATGGGAGGGGGGGCACGGAAGAGCTCCGAATCGCCCTCCGAGTGGATCTTTACGAGTTTCCATCCTTCTAGAAAATTTTCTCAGCCAAGGAACATTCAAGTCCGGTCACATCATGTACTGTAAGTTCATGCTTGCGTCCCAAGTGGTGTGAAGGTGTCTTTTGCGCCTATGCCTGTACCTGAGCCTTGTGCCTGTGCCTGTGCCTCTTCTTTTTTTGTTCTTTGAGGCTCTGTTCAGCTCAGGGGGCGGCGGCACTTATTCTTAGCGACATGCCGGCACATGGAACTGGTCGATTATCTTGATAGATTGATTCCCGACTGGTCAAATCAACAAACTAGGCATTATCGCACACCCCTAAAAGCCTTGAGATTATTCATCCAGCAAGTTCAATCGCGCCGAGAGCGAATATGATCATGTTTTTTTCTTCTGCTTCTGGCCTGAACGGAGTCGGCCCAGCGGAGTAAGCAAACAGAACTTCTCGCCGGTCTCAACTGGTCACAAAGTACGTAAAAAATTCCATTATGACTCCTGCAATGCTGGTGGATTCTATGACCTAAAATACAGGTCATTTTTACATAAAAACCCACGACGGCCTGGCCCGTGGGGTGCTCGGCGTGTGTTGATCCCTCCCGGGTCCGGTACGCCCGGCTCCACCACGGAGGGCCATACCGCACGTCGCCTCACTGTTGCCGAATCTGGCAGCTGACTGGCACGCATTGTGTGCGCATTATTGGTACGGTTTGGCTGCTATGGCCCAGTTGGACTGTCAAGTCAAACACGCCTGGGCTGTCTTGGCAGAAGCTTCGGATCGTCGGGCAGCGGCGGACGCGAAGCTTCAAAGACGGACCGCCAGGGGGGGAGAGCGCGCTCCGATTCCGCCGCCCCTCTGTTTCAGGAACAAGTTCGGCCTGTTAAAGCTGGGCCAGCAGGCATCGTACTTGTAATGACAGTAGGTAGCCTATCCCGCTGACTAGGCAGAACCTGAAGTCGTTCTGGGCAGTAAGCGGAAGGATGAGTGTTTGAGCCGCATCCCTCTAGCTTCTCTACAACGAAGCTTCATACTCCAGAATCGAGACTCGACACATCAATTTCCGTAAAGCCGCGCCATGTATGTATTCAAGTAGTAATTAAATTGGTAAGGAGTTAGGTATATAGGTGTTCAAGGAGGTTGACAACTGCGACTTGAAATTGTCCTCCATCTGTTCCGACGAGAAGCGCAATCGTCACAGTCCCCATTATTTAGCGTCAATCAGTTACGTACATTCAACTCTCCAGCACTTCTATCTTCAAAACAACCTCATGGGTTATGACATGAGATTGTCTCACTGTTGATCCACTGGTTACGCCACCGACCCATTTACAACTTGCTGGTTCCGAACACGGGGCGGAGAGGTTTTGTGGAGGATATCGCCTCTCAGCCCTGCTGCTACGAACTTCACAAGCCAATGTTCTAATTGATGATTATCTGGTTCTAAAAAAAAAAAAAAAAAAAAAAAAAAAAGAAGATGTTGTCGAGGAAAAGAATGTCCTTGCCAAGTGCTTCAATAGAGTCTACAAAACCAGTGTGAATTGAAGACACAGCAGAATTGCCCGACAGCCAACGCTCCACATTCTAGAGGGAAAAAAAATAATCGTGTTGGCTCTAATAACGTAAAGGAGTAGTTAACGGCAGCCGTATCACAGGAGGAGCGCATTAGCCTAATACTAGACTTTGACTGTAGGACGAGGTCGCGCGCCCTCCATCACAGCGCAACGACTGCGGTGCCTTTGGCCCGAGTAACATCGAATGGAGTCTTGTCTCATCCACCATTCTTCTTATTCTTAAAAGAACAAAGAAGTCATTACAGTAGCAAGAGGGCTGTTTGAGACTGCCTATCTGAGTCTCGCAAACCAGCGCTCGTTTATGATGAACCAATTGTGCTCATACTCATTCACGCAGTCACCCTGCCAGAGCTCTACGATCTCTCGAGCAAGAGCATATCATGTGAATAAAACAGCTCCATCATGGATGTGAAGCAGGCAGCATTTTCATATTTGGTGGAGCTGTGATGATCCATGATTTTTGTTTTCCCTTTCGGGTACGCAGAGACTGTATCCTAGTGAAAATGTTCCAAAAGGTCTCTTAGCCAGTCAGTACGGCTCAATAAACGATTTAACAATTACTAGCACAGCCAGGTAATATTTGGAGTTATCTTTCGCTATAAAACCTCTTCATGCAAACCACAAAATTCTAGGTGGTCTAGTGGTTCTCCAGCACCATGACAAGAAATCGTTCCCTCACCACTTCTAAAACTCGATATTTTCAAACTCTAGAACTCTCTGTTGGCGTATCTGGGAATCATCCAGCCCTCGGTAAATGACGGTACAGGTCTTTCGCACTCCTTTCTGGGGATCCGATTCGTCATTCCCAACTACGTTCTGGTTGTTGACGAGCATCGAGCCACCCTCCGCACTAGTTCTGAGCAGACGCAGATACAACCATGGGCTGAGCACTTCTGCTCCGCCATAATTCACGGAAAGAATGTCATTCTCGAAGTGGAGAAGTGAGCCCTCTCTTGCCCATCGCCCCTTGATCAGGCCGCGGTGTTCGTATAACACAGCACAGGACTTGACCATACCTGGCCATGTATCTCCCAAGAGATCATTGTTGGCCACTAAACTCCTCCCCACATTAAAGGCTTCTTGAACCCGTCCTTGAGCATCGGGCCGCGTGACGATGTTGCCTCCGTAAACAATGACAATGGGGTTTTGTTTCCCCTGATCCCTGTAGCATCGATAGTAACTGATTGCAAGACAGAACGTAAGCAGATCAGAATTCTCTATTTTGTCCATCCAGACCACAGAAGCTTGCAATCCGTTGGCAGCAACGTTCTGCAGGAACCAGGGGAACTCTTTCTTATGTTCTTTCTCAGTGAGGCCAAGCACACTGGTGGCGCCGGTGAAGTCAAACAAGGACACAACGGCCTCTGTGGCGGTCTGCATACGTGTGACTGACGTTTCATTCAGCGACAGATACGGCTGGCCAGAGAGTGTGCGGATTGGCCAGAAACCGTGCTTGATGACCTGGTCACGGTAATTGTCGGTGTCGACAATAACGACCACACCAGCCTTTCCATTGCCAATGTAATCGTTGAGTTTGTAGTCTTGCAGTGGTTTGCCTGTGTCACCCCCACAGCGTTCGGTGGTGACGAGGCAATTGAGACGCCCAAGAATTCGGAAGAGGTTGTCCCAATCTTCCGGGAGAAGCTGCCGCTCAGTGGCAGACACAGTTATGCTTGGGTTCATTTCAAGGGCGTATACATGAGAGATGTCGACAATGATGAGCTCTGCATTGTTTTCCGTGAACCTATTGATGTGGTCGACGACCTCTGTAATCGGAGCACAGCTGCCTCCCTGCCAGCCGACCATGTCTTTGCCTTCACCTGTGTAATGGCCGCAGTGCCAAAACGCTTCCATTCTCCTCTTAGCTTCTGAGTGCTCTCCGGGTACGATGGTAAGTGTAGGACGGATATCAAGACGTCTCACGCCGAGTTCCAGTTGTTCAGAGATGGATTTGGTTTGGGTCAATACAGTGCCCTTGCTGCCGCCGACAGTTCCATGCTCTAGCCGATAAGTGCCAGCATCGTGCGAGGCTGGCAGGCAAATTTCGCTGAGCTTCCGTTCTCCGAGGACATCTCGATGCTCTTGCATCCAGCCTTTTCCACTCGGCGGGGCCATATTGGGTCGAAAGAAGTGATTCTACTAGGTAGATTAGATGGTTGACTTGGAAGATAGGAGAATGCAGGACACGAAGTTCGCTTTGAGGTGTTCTGCTGGGTAAGAGATTGAGGTGGATTTTGCGATGAGAAAGTCTGGCTTCATGTTGTAGCATAGGACGGAAATTAGATCCCTTTATATATATTCATAAGGCTAGCCTTCAACTGTTGAATATGGTGTTTTCAGCTCCCAAACTAAGCCTGGCTTGAGAACATGTAAACGCATGACTGACTGATGAGAGGCTGTTGAGATAGTTACTACTGTGTCAGAAACCTCAGGTGCCATGGTGGTGGAATACAAACGATGAAGCTAGACCGTCCTCAGCCGCAAATGCCCCCGCTAGATTTCCTAAAACGAAGTCCAGATGAACACATTTGGATATATCTATCAGAATCTAGAGCTTGTGAAGGTAGCTACCGGGCCGCTATCGACCAATATCACTTGAGGCTGAGCTAAAGAAAGGTGAAAAGGTGCTAGTGAGCATCTAGCCCTGGCTGAGGACCCTTGATGCTCCCCTCGTGTGATCCAACAAGCTAGTGCCGATAGGTCGCAATAGTTTGGGTGGTGGCTAGCTGAGGGGCAGAGAACTACTGGCTTCTCGATTTGCACGGAGTAAACGATAGTCTGTACTATGGCCTCGCCTGGCATTTAATGGGCAAAATGTCCCTGGAGGCCAGACCACATCACACAAGTGTACAATGCCCACTTTGCACATACAAGTTCTATTGCAGCATTTGTCGGCGGCTAAATAGAGTGGACCGAGGCGTCAGCATTGAGAAGGGAGGACTGGTTTGTAGTTTTGGAGCATGAAACTCGAGAGAGTAGGCTGCTCCCGAGACTTGATTTGCAAAAGTCTTTCGTCATTGGCCATACCAAGAATATACTCAGGCCAGGCCGTCACGGTGAGAATGTTTCGGTTTATGGCAGCGTTTTGGAGTCCCGTCTACTCTCAACGTGTCCGTGCTATAGGGTAGATTGCTTGCGATTGATGAAATGTCCTCGAGTTCAGCAGCGACATCAGCCAACGAGCCCCATTTTCCACTGGTGGGGCTCAGAAAGACACGCGCCCCACTAAAAAGTTGAAAGTTGAAGCACAACTTTTCCATCCAAGACGCAAGCCTACCATCTTTGCTGATTTTCGCAACACCAATAACCACCCCAACAACGAAAAACATGGCGGCCCCGACGACGCTGCCGGCGCTGCTCACCTCGTTGACGCAGTCGCTCTCCTCAGCCCTCGAGGTCACTCCCAAAATCGCCGCCATTGAGCATCAAAAGGATGGCATCTCACTTCTCGACGTCAAGAACGAACTGCTCCTTTCGTATCTCCAAAACCTCGTCTTCTTGATCCTGCTCAAGCTCAGGAACTCCAAGGCCGACTCTGAATCCTCTGAAGAGGAAGACTCGAAACTGGATGAATCGGTGCGATCGAAGCTCGTCGAGTTGCGCATCTACCTCGAGAGAGGAGCCCGTCCGCTCGAGGAGAAGTTGCGATTTTCCATTGACCGGTTCCTTCGAACTGTAGACGATGCCGAGCGCGAGAAGAAAGCCAAGGAAGAAGCCCTGAATGAAGAAGACGACTCTGAATCCGAGTCGAACTCTGACTCTGACGAAGAAGATTCTGCAGACGAGGGCGTCAATGGACGAACCTCCAGCAAGCCTGGCAAGCGTTCTGCCGCACCCAACTTCGGCAAGCTCGTCGATGATTCTACCGCGAAACCCGCAAAGGGTGAGGCTGGAACGTCAGGCGTATACCGTCCCCCCAAGCGCGACCGTGCCGTCATGGAGCCTACCACCACTGAGCGTCGCGCCAAGACTGAACGCCGCGCCGGCCGCTCCCACACCATGGAGGAGTTCGTCCAGTCCGAGCTCTCCTCTGCCCCCGTCGCCGAACCCAGCATCGGTACAACCATCGTCCAAGGCGGCCGCAGGATGAAGACGGCGGCCCAGCGACAGGATGAGGAGGAGAGGCGCAACTACGAGGAGACCAACTTTGTCCGTCTGCCTAAGGAGAGCAAGGCGGATCGCGCCAAGAAGAACAAGCAGCAGGGTCGCAGCAACCGCATGCAGTTTGGTGGCGAGGAGTGGCACAACCTGGGCGAGGGCGTGGATCGCATCGATCGCCTGACCAAGAGGAAGGGACCACAGGGCGGTGTCCGGGCGATGCTGGAGAAGAGCAGAAAACGCGGCATCGACACGACGGATGGACCCAGAGGAAGCGGAATGATTGGCGAGAGATTCCAAAAGAGGGTCAAGGTGCTCGAGGGCGGACGCAGAGATCGCGGCAACAAAAGGTAGTCATGACATGTGTCTGGTGTTGTAATGAAAACGACTCTTGGTGGGCAACCTGGCGCAGGTTTCTTTTTTTTACTTTTGTTTCTTTGCTACAGGGTTTCTATGTATCACACGGTATTTCTTCAGGGTGTAGAATGGATATACAAAAGGTATCTCTTTATGGTGGTTGTTCTTCATATCGACAGGTACATATATGTTTATCTATATATGGAAAGCCCCCGGGCCCTATACACAATGTTGGATTCATCAACATATTTGTGCTGGTCTGACTTGAAAGAAAATATGCCAGAATGGGGATATACAAGAAAATGTCCAAATCAATCAAAATTTCTTCAATTATAATCAGACAAAAGGGTCTTCTTACCCAAGAACCCAATGTTGGCCGCTGAATGAATTAACCCATGAATATTCACTTGGGAGACCGCGGCGCCGCTCCCCCTTACCCCTTTCCAAAGCTCCTCAAACTCCAGACCCAAAGTACAGTAGGTATTTCGGCGGCCATGCAGCATCTGTATGACATACGGTCGCCATTTGCTGTCCAACATGGTTGAAAATAGGGATTCGTTCGAACCCCCTGCCTTAAAGCTAACAAACCATCAAGATTCATGCTCATTTACTCGGCGGTGGGCGTAGCAGTGGGCGTAGCAGTGGGCGTAGCGGTGGGCGTTCCGAGTGTTGGGGTCTCCGTCTGGGTTTCCACCTGAATAGACTCTGCTTTTGACGGATCTTCTTGTTTTTGCGGTTCCTCTGAGGAAGGCGGCTCGTTCTTTTTGGGCTTATCTGCTGGGTTGCCGGTCCTCATGTTTTGTGGAGGGGGAAGAATACTCAGGTCGAGGTGCTTGTGTGGGGGTTCCTCTGTTGGCTTCTCTTGAGCTGGTTGTTGGGGGGTCTCGTCCTGCGGGGGAGGAAGTGGTGTTGTGACGCCTTCTTTGGGGGGATCCTGCTTTGGAGGGTCCTCTTTCGGGGGTTCCTCTTTCGCGGGCTGTTCTACAGGAAGATCATCTTGGGGAAGATCATCTTGGGGAGGATCTTCCTTCGGGGGTTCTTCTTTCGGGGGCTGTTCTTGAGGAGGTTGTTCTTGAGAACCTTGTTCTTGGGGAGCTTCTTCTTCGAGCGGTTCCTCAGGAGGGGTGGGATCCCTATACAGCTCCTTGTCAAATTCTTGAGGGCATATATTCTTCCACAACAAGTTTTCTCCATGTTCGTTGGGGATCCCCTGTATCAACATTGGCAACCCTTCGTTCCGGCGCTGCTGCAGCAAGCTACGCGATCTGTTGTGCCACCACGTCTTGTCCCACTCCTTCTCCAGCCGGTCCTTCGCATAGCTGTTGTGGTGGATCATGACCGGGGCGACGCCGACACAAATCTCCGAGTATAGCGGCAGTGAGGTCCAGTCCTCGCCGGGCATCAGGTCCAGCACTCCTCCATCAGGTACGTCCTCAATGTTGGGCGGCTTCGGGGCGCAGGAATACCCATTCAGGGTACCGAGTTGCTCCTCAAAGGGCTCGTCAAGTCGAATATATCGTCGATCCCACCAGGCATTCGAGGTCTGATGTCCCAGCAGAGACCAGTAGTCGACAGTGACACCATACTCATAGGGTTTCCCGGGGATGTAGCCTGGGTCACGCTCCTCGTGGACGAAAGGGGGGTTCAAGTAATCATTGAAGAGATGACCTTCCAATCGGGTGGGGGGAGGATTGGCACCAGCTCGTTGAGGGATGAGGGCGTCCAATACACCGTCGTAGTGCTTTCGGTGACGACGTCGCATGACCTCGCGGTGAAACTCCTGCTCGCCCAAGATCTCTGCAAAGAGACTCTGATCGCTACCATGCCAACACTCCGAAGCCGCTTCGCGATCAGTAAGATCTGTCCAATGGTGGGACCGGTGCAGGCAAGCATCCATCTTGTCCTTAGCCCGCTGGAGGAGGCGGCGCATGTCACGGACCGGACCAATGGAGTAGCCTCCAACGAGGTAGCGAGTTCGATGGCTGCTCCAAGGGGTGGCTCCGAGAGTGCTGTCGGTATTGGCACCGTAGAGGTCTGCAGGAAGAGGAGATTCCGGGATGGGGTAGCAGGCAATGGTGTTGGGCAAATTTGGACAGCATCGCTTGCCACTGGCGAAGACGATGTTTGAGGTGATGTTTTCGATGTTCTTGGCCCGACCCATGCGACGAGCAATCCGCTCGTTCTCCTCGGCAACGATGGCATCATAACGAGAAATGAGTGTTTCCATGGGCAACTGAAACCAGATATCGTAGGCATCGAACAGAAAGAGGAGGTCATCTTCAAAGCCCGGCTTCTTGAGGTTTTCCTCGTCATTAACAAAGGCCAGAGCACGGGTAATTTTGATAAAATGCGAGCCACCTCCAAGCAGTTTGCTGTTGCTACTCTCACCACCCCAACCGATGATTTTTGGAGTTGGATAGCCCAGAATGGCGAGTGAGAGGAGAGTCTTGCAAAGGCCAACGCCAGGACCTGTTGCGGGAGCTAACATGTGAACAGTCCTGTTGCTTGGAGGAGCAACTTTTGGCTCATCGTAGCCGACCTCGGTTGTGTCCGTAGCCCATGGCGATTGGAAATATGAGTTGTTGATGTCACTAGGCTGAGTTTGAGCTTTTGGTGAGATTCATGTTCTCTGAGTAGATATTTCGCCACCCCTTGTCCCCATTCCCATTCACGAGTAGTTTCTGAGTCCCAAGTAGAGAGGGAAAGTGGGGAGGGACGGGGGGTGGTCGAGGGTTCTATGATGTGAGAGGAAAAGGACTTACAGCAACAATCAGGCTCACAATGAGGGTGCTGAAGATGAAGGCAGCAATAACCAGCCAGAACGACCTTTTAGATATTCGGGCCAACATGGTGAAGGCAGACCGTATGATACCTCTGAACAAGAAAAAAAAAATGAGAGTCGATCCGGCGACATGGCACGTAAAAGGAGTGAATCTGGCGTGCGGCTGATGAGAAGCCCCTAGCAGAGCAGGGGGGGTCAGAATAGAGGGGACTTTGGCTTAATTACCTGCCCGACCAAGCCCGTAGGATTGCTGCATACACGACGTTTCGACTACCTGGGGTATTGATTAAGTTGATCGATTTTCTCCGTACGGATACATGAAACATATATGTTTAATGTAGGTATGTGGCCAACGAACAAGCTGAACTGGACCCGTTTGAACCCGTTTATTACCCCAGCCAGACCGTATGGTGACCACCACAGTATGGTCAGGTCAACTTGCAATGCATACGGATACACAGGTACAGATTACAGATTAGAGGTAAGTAGTCTACTGTAGGTACTAGAAGTCTGTGCCTGATCGCCTGCGCAGCACAAACGGCGGAACCCTGTGAGAAAGTGGGCTGGTGGACCGCGTGGCGTGCAAAGTACAGCAGCCCAAACAACCAATCCATGTGAGCTGCGGGGGTGAATACGCGGCACAAATTTGGAGGCAAGGGGGGGATTTCTTGGTGTTCCCCTGAATGCTCAAGGTACGTACTGAGTAGTTGAGGGCGGTACGTTAGTAATAAATCGTTTGGACGGAAATGATTTGCTTGCGCTTATATCATCCTACGAACTCCTGCATGCTGCAAGGCAAAGGCCGACAAAAGCCAAAAACTGTGAGCAAGAAAATCCTGGCCACCCATTCTGTCTTGGGTTGCGATGAATCATCCTCCTATTTTTATAGCGCCTGGTGGTCAATACATATATGGTCCCTTGAGTTTCTGCTGAGATATTACATAGGGTACTTTCTAATGCATTGAGAGACGACATTAATAACTTCCACCTTTATGTTGTCTAAGTCTACCATAATATGTCTCTGTCGGATCCAGAGACACTTCGGGGGCGGGCGGGGGCGGTAGCTGCCTCTAACATCCAATGCGTCCCTCCCTCTAGTGGACCCCGACACTTAGTTGGTGGGCCAGAACGGCTTTAGAATTATCTATCTTCAATTGCTTGGGTCAAATTGATTCTCATATTTGAGTTTTTAGAGATAAATACCTAGCTTCATTCACATTCACATTCAAACTTCTAACCTACCTAATTATCAGCATTCTTCTCTCTTCCCTCTCTTCGTACTCCAATCCAAAGTTGGTACTGTCACCACTACCATTTCTAAATAGACGACTTCTGCATATAGCTCGTCGTCATCCGAACCAACAAGGATCATGGGAACATGTATAAATGATAGGTATGGTGTGCCAGACCACTCGTAGGTTCAATTTTGATATCTTTGGGTGGGTTTGATGTTCCTTTCGCTCCCCAATTCTGCTCCATAGCCACAACTACGTAGTCTGGTGGTGTGTGTATTGTCCCAGATGCTGGTCTGCTACGCATGAAATGGCTAGATACCTTAGGTTCTTATGGCTTGGGCAAGCTTAAACACCTTACTGTACATGAAGGAGCTTCAGTGGGGCCATGCACCCAAAAAAAAAAAAAATTGGACAACAACGTGGGCACAGACGGGATCATCGGTTGGCAGAGGTAGTTTTACATCCCAGGTTGTAAGTTTTTAGTCTCTCGATTCCTACCAACTCTACCAGAGGTAGTACTTAATAAGGTACCTTTTTGTTAGCGCCTCAATTCCCGCCCACCATTAGACGTCATCAGCTTGTTGAAGCTCTCACCTGTCAACACCGCTAATTACTTATCATCACAACTCACAACGACAAGAAAAAAGTCAGAGAAAAAATAAAGACCTCCTCAGTCGAAATCCTTCAATCGAGTTCCAACTACGCTCTCTATAATTAAAACATTGCTCACACACACACACACATATATATATATATATATACATTGCGTACAATCCCAGCCATCCCCGGACATCATTTGATGAGCCATGGGTCTTCTTACAAGCCTCGGTCTGCGTCGCAGAAACCAGTGGGAGCCGTTGACCCTCATCGACCACTTCCTCTCATCACCCCTCACCTTCCTGGTCATCAAGTTCTACTATTTCATCCTCTTCCTCCGCGGCCGGCCCTTTCACCCGCCCCGCGATAAGCCTGCCGTCCGCGTGGTCTGCATCTCCGACACCCACGACCTGACGGTAGATATCCCTGCCGGTGACATCCTCATCCACGCCGGCGACCTCACCAACGCCGGCACTGCCGCCGACATCAACCGCCAGCTGGACTGGATCCGCGAGCAGCCGCACCCCGTCAAAGTCGTCGTCGCTGGAAACCATGACAGCTGGTTCGACCCCAGCAGCCGTGTTGAGGATGATGTGCGCTCCGGGGCCAAGCCGGATCTGACCGGCATTCACTATCTTGAGGGTTCCATGACAGTGCAGGAGGTGAAGGGCCGCAAGATTCATATTTTTGGTGCCCCGGATATTCCAAACATCGGCCCCAAGCAGTTTGCGTAAGTACAAGAAAAAAAAAACTTACCTTATCCCAAGCTACTCGAGTTGAAGGGGTGACTATGGCAAGTTGCTCTCATGGCTAATACAACCCCCGTGCTCCATATGCAGCTTCCAGTATACCGACGGCAACCAGCCATGGTTAAGCAAGATCCCTCTAGAGACAGATATTCTCGTAACTCATTGCCCTCCGGTAGGCTTGTTCCCCTCCCACCATATGCCGTTGTTCATCCCCTTCCATGCCCCAGCTCTCATACTAAACTCTGTCCCCAAAGTTGCACCATCATGATCTCGGCCTCGGATGCCGCCACCTGCTCCGGGAGATATGGCGCGTCAAGCCTCGTCTGCACGTCTTCGGCCACGTCCACTGGGGCTACGGTACAGAATCCGTCTTTTGGGATAAGCTCCAGGAGGCATACGAGCATGTACTCTCTCGGCCTCGCCGCGGGCCGATCTGGGATTTCTTCCCCAACGAGAGCTGGGTCGACATCTTTCACATCGTGACCCTCGGAGTCCACAGTGTCCTGTGGAAATGGCTCATGTCCGGGCCTGGAAGCAACCAAGGCGGACTGATGGTCAATGCAGGCCAAATGTACGGAAACAGCGGCAAGGTCAAGAGTAGAGCTGTGGTGGTTGATATTTAGCAATTTTCACCATTACCATTTCTTTTTTTTTGTCAGGATACATTAGCTGGCATGGCACAAAGCGGGTGTATTCAAAAATTACAGGGCTCCGAACCCGTATGTCATTTGAAGATGTCTATCTTAAAAAGTTCATCGCTGTCTATCCCAAACAAGAAATTCACAAGGGTATACCCAAACCTATCCGAATCTACCTTGTTGTATCCAAATCCCTCATTAGTTCGCCTTTCCAGCAAAAAAAAGTATTCTAGACGTTGCTCCATAGCGCCTTGATCCTTCTCAATGAGAAAGAGTGGGTGAGTCAAAAAAGAAAAAGAGGAAAATAGTCTATCAAACTTCATCCCAAATGCCTTTACAACACCAAGGCAAACATCACAACTGCCACCACAGCGAGGGTAGTGCTGGTTCTCAGGTCATTCCATCCATTTCCTGACGCCGCAGTAAACGGCTCAGGGGTAGGCTGGTGTGTTGGAATTGTACAGTTCAAACAGGGGGCCACCTGCAATGGAGTAGGCGGCTCTGGCGTGGGTGTCGTGAAGACGTTGACCACCTTGGTGGCCAGGACAGTGTTTGGCACCGTTATCGTAATGGTGCTTTCACCATGGGGTCCGCAGCCATCGCATTCAACCATTTTTGTAATCATTGGGAGCTCCGGCTGCTTCGTGCACCCGCAGTCCTCCACTGTGGCAACGTAAATGGTCTCAATCAGCGTAGCCGGGTTTGTCGGGCACGGGATCGTGTAAGTCACGGTTGTGGTCAGCGGCTTGATAAAATGCACCGCAGAACCCGTCACCGCCGCAGGCAGCGAACCGTGCGGGCGCATGGCGGGAGGGATCTCGGGCTTCTCCATGTCGGTCAGGTCGGCGTAGACGTTCATGAGGCGGTAGTTCTGGGCAGCGGGACGCTGCAGCGGGCGAAGAGCCGTGCCGTTGTTCCGGCTTCCAAGAAAGCCGCCGCAGAACTCCTCGTCATCACCGGGGCAGACACGATCGCAAGCCGAAACATCAGGCAGTGCACGAGTTTCCGCGTCGATCTTGTCCGCACAGTAGCACTTGTTGGCGAAGACACCGGCGTAAGTGATGCCGCCACAGGCGGCCACGCACTTGGACATTGTCATCTCCTTGTCCTCAAGGGCCAGGTCAAAGGTGCGGAACTTGGTGTTTGAGCGGAAGCAGCCGAGGTTCTGGTAGTCGCCAATCTTGTCCTTGTTGAAAGCTGTGGAGACAGCTGAGGGAGTAGCTTCGAAGGCGGTAACAAGAACAGTCGACCAGGTAGTCATAGTGGTTGTGGTGTCGGGCTCAGTCGTGGGCTGGGGTGTGACCGCGGCATGATGCATGCTGATGTTGGCGGGAACGGTCATGTTGGAGTGGGGAGAGAACTTGGGGAATCGATGAGTCTCGTAGACATCAATATAGTTGACAGCCCAGTACCTAATAACCAAAGTGTTAATGCGAGATGCCACAATATGTGCGAATAGGTATACTCACGCATGCTCAAAAGCCTCAGGATTGTTAGCAACATACTCCTCACAAGTTGGAGCCAGATCGGTGCAGGTATCAAAATTCTTCCAAGTTGTAGAGCCATAGTCGCCACAGAAGTTCTACATTCTCCTCATTAGCTCTTTATCTTCAAACTTCTTTGAGGTATCGTTTAGGATGGGGAGAGAGAGGGGGACTTACAATATTGATAACAATGTTCATATTCTTGAAGAAGGAATCCACTTCACAGGTAGAGCCTCCAAAGATTGCTTCAGGGAGACCCCATTTCGAAGGATCCGGATTCTTAGCTTCGATATCGGCTGGGATAGATCCGCGAGCAAAGTGCCACACGCGAAGGTAGCTCTCGTCCCACTGAACGGCGTAGACGCCGCCCTTGACCGCGTTGAAGCCATCACCATAGGAAGTTGTGTCGTTCTCAGCAGCGTTATAACCACAGCCGATATTTTGCTCGCCAATTGCACAGTCGGTATTACGGGATAGTCCGGTGAAGAGCCCCTCGTTAGCAGGATCCAGGGAGCAGCCGTCGGCGGTGTGTGCTGAGATGAGGTTGGAATAGGCGAGGTTAGCTCCCTCGATGATATCGAGCTCGCCACCGTTTGGCCAATCGGCACCGTAGGCCCAGACTGGTAAAGGGAGTTAGTTAGCAAAACAGCCCACGATAATGGTGTGTTTGTGTAAAGGAAAAACAAAAAGAAAAAAAAAACTCACACGCTGGCCAGACACCACATTGTGAAGGGGGCATGTGAAGAAAGTCGGCAATCCAAAGGCCATGGTTGAAGGATTCCTTGCTTTCTAGCCGAATGCTAGGCCGTCCCTGACTCGGTAAGAACTTGTTCTTGTGATCAACGCCCAGTCGGACTACTTGGGTGTCAGGGTCAATGGAGTAGAGGCCCTGGTTGAAAGCCTCCTCCTGTGATTGATATCTATCGTCATGTTAGCATTGATAATGCCAACACCGTTACTGGGGAAGGGGGTTTGTGGTTGAAGGGGGGGTTCGTACGAGACAAAGCCATGCGAAGGGTCTTTGTAGTTAATCCAGTTGAACCCAGAGATTAAGGACTCCCCCGCAAAGGAGGTGCTCAAAGTATACGACATGTTTCTTTTTTTTTCTTTTATCAAAGCACAGTGAGATCAGGGTTGGCAAAAGACTGGTTGTGCTGGCTAGCCAAAGAGTGTCCCCGAGAATGGTTTGAGATTGAGCTATCGAGTTGTGATGGAGGGAATATGACGAGGCTTTTATCTATTTCGTGGACGGTCCAACTTGACTCCCCAGATATGTGTACCGGCCACCCCTGAGATTCCTTGGACTGAGACTGTACACCGCGCGAACATACTTACCCCAGGTTGACGCGACGTTCGGGTAGCGGCCGAAACACCACGCGGCTTCAATAGCGTTCCTGCGGGAGGCTTAGTTGTAGTCAGGAGAATGCGATAGACGCCCTATCGCATGACTTTGTTCGCTACCGCGGACCGTCACTTGCTCTTTGTTCCTCCATTCCACGCCGCGGCGGAAGGGCTCATGGACAGCGACGATCATGACATCTGGGACATGCAGCAGGAAATATGTCTCAGATGTTGCGGCCACTGGTGGCAACCAGAGCGCTTGAGCGCAAGTGTATTATCGAATACCATCTGAGACATTGACGACGTTTCCATTCCTCTAACGGGCGGCCAAATACCAACATGATCCCCCTTTCAGCCTCTTATTACATACCGCCTCGAATGTGAAACGCGACAGAAAATCCGGGGTATTGAAAATCTAATTGTACAATGGCATGCCTATTGTAATAAGTGTGCCTCGTGGTCTACACTGCCAACGCGTAAATGAGGCTTGTGGGAGATATTATACCATTATTCGTCGAAGCCCTTCCGTTCCACCCAAGACGCGTTTTCCTGTAACTGCACATCTTCCCACACCGCTCTCCCATTTTCCGGCACGTTCTTCCATAAAGGCCTCTTGCTTTGGGTGCATGCCTTCAATCCACTTATGAATGCATGAATAACAGTACACCACACCGGTCTGACAAGCCGTGGGTGTTACGATATCGTCTTCACAGATTGGGCAAGATGCCGAGTCCTCGGGGGATGGAACCGTGAAGATGGGTAGTAGGGAGGGCGTCGCGATAGGAGCGTCCTCGGCCGAAGGCACATGATCTCCATCATCAGCTGACTGTTCCGCGGTGTTGTCTTTCTTTTTCTTCTTCTTCTCCGCAGCTCCCTTTCGGTCTGGCATGGATATTACAGGCGGGGGAAGATCGACGCTTTCTGTTGCCCTTCTCGACAGCTGCTTGGCGAAATCGGACTGATACCACCACTCGAGAAACTTCAACGCGAAAATGCTTGTCGGCAACAGGATTGACAGACTAGAGAGTAGGCGAGGGCCGACTTCGCGGGGATTCAAGAACCAGCCTCGACTCGGTGTATGGCCCGTCTCTGGAACCTCGGTCAAACGCTCAATGGCACGGTAATCTTCTCCCGTCATCCTGCGTATGCGAGTCCCAATTAGCCACATGAGAGGACTATGATATTTGCTACCATCAAATAGGTAGGCAAGGTTGAATGCGAGCATGGCAAAGTAGTAGCCCGCATTGACGCTCGGGTATATGTTCCGAAGAAACCATCGGTAGTAGTAAAGAAATCGATCGCGGAGTGTAGGGTTATCGGGCATGCGATTGTATGCGGCACCGAGCAAAGCGCGTGGTGCATTCACCTCATGGCTCTCGTCAAGCTTGCGCTTGAGGTAGGGAATTCCCACAAGAACAATGAGGTTCTTCCAGACATCCTTGGTTGAGAGCTTCAGGGTTTCACGCACGAGGCCTGGGGATGATATGCTAGCTCGGGGAATCTCGGCATGTAGGCCCTTTTCGCGCTTGAGGCCATAGAAGTTCTCGGTAAAGGAGCCGCCACGAGTGCGCAGGTAGTGGCGCTCGACGAGAAGCATGGCGGCTGCATATAATTCATCGAAGGAGTTTAGTATACGCAACAGGTAGCGCGGGTGGCGATGTGTAGCGACGGTTAGAAGATATCGGAGCGTGGGAGGGAGGAGAGCGTTGAGTTGCTGCTCGGAGAGAACTTCGAAGAGCGACGGCTTCTGCTCATCGAAGGTGCCCCGAAGGGCGGTGACGAACTCCATTGCTGGTAAATGACGATCTGAAGCGGGAGGGAGAGAGAGGTGCGGGAGGGAAGACAATGGGCGCACCGCAGATGGAGATGATGAAGAAGGAGTAGGATGACAAAGAGAAGTTATGATGGTCGTCGCAGGCTTAGATGGGGGACGGTTCTCGAGATGATGGTGGGTCTCGGTCACCCCAGATTCTCGGGTGGCACCTGAAAGCGGAACCAACCAAGCAGCAGTTACAGGCATTGTGCTCCGCAGCACGCACTGTAAGTTACGTATGGAGTACAGCGCACAGCACGCATTATTTAGTGCCAACGTCCGTCCTCGGTACTGTCGATCCTAAACATCCATTTGTGCCTCGGCATTTTCTTCCCCATCATGAGGGACACTGCCAATCCGTGCCGCGGGAATTCAGATAGATAATCTAGATCCCTGGGTCATTTGCACTGGTGGTTACCATTCACCAGCTGTTCCATACACTTCCAAATTGATACTTCTAACATCCAGCAGAGACTTGACTTGGCATCTTATCGTTTGTTCCCCTTTTCCTCCCCCATCCCTACCACGTCCACATTACCTCCCTACATATACATACCTAGACGGCTAGGTACTTTGCATTACCACGCTGGCGAAATATTCCCGTTCTTGCAAGTCCTGGCAAAGAACATTACACTAATAATACCCACCAAGAAGAGGCTTTCTTTGCTAGGTTTTGTGTCTATTATTATTACAAGCTCCCATAATTATATTCTCACTTGGCGGTCAACCTCGTCAACCTCGAATCCTCCACGTCTCTCACCATGGGCGACTCCTGGGAGACGAGCCGCAAGGCAGCTTCAGTAAAAGACCGGGAGGTCCTTCTCAACGGTACTCCTGACGAAAAGGTCAAGGCGTGGCTTCAATTGACAACGAATGACAAAGGCCGCCCCTTAGCTGGAGTGAGTACCCCAGCAGCACGCTTTCTTACACCACCATCATAAGGTCCCCCTTCTATGGATCGATATCAAGTGGAAGTAACTGCCTGTAATTGACTAACAACGGTTCATTACGCACCTTTCTTAGGAGTGGATGACCACCTTGATTCCTCACCTTAAGCTTGTATCCACCGATCCTACGGGGCCTCACCCTTCATGCACCTTCTCGTACACAGTCCAGCTGGAGAACTGCAACCGAATGGACAACCTGCATGGTGGTTGCGCCGCGACCCTGTTCGATTACTGTACCACCTTGCCGCTGGCTCTGGTCAGTCGCCGCGACTTCTGGTTCTCCATGGGGGTCAGCAGGACCCTCAACGTCACATACATGCGTCCGGTGCCGGCGGGCGAGGAGGTCCTAATTGAATGCGAGATTGTCCAGGTCGGAAAGAAGCTGGCTACTCTCAGGGGGACTATGAGGAGGAAGAAGGACGGTGCATTGCTAGCCATCTGCGAGCATGGGAAAGTTAATATCGATTCTTCGGTGAAACTGTAGACGTTGGCTTGTACAGTAGAGTAACACAAGGTCAATGATGACTGCTTTGAAGCTGCATGTCATGTATCCACGTGTTGCGCATATAATTAGCCCAAACCTGCCGAGTAATTAGAGTAATTAGTCCCTACCTCTCTTTGTATCCATACACCACGTACAGTACATTGGGTATCACTCTATTCGTTATATTATAAGCCTTTTCGTTGTGATAATCGTGCAACCAAGAGGACTTCAATGTCTAATTGTTTTTCTTATTCTTGTTATTATCTGCTTTGGTTGGAATCATCCCCTTCGAAACTGAACTCTTTTGGGCATAGGTGTGTATGTACGTGCATGGAGCTCTTGACCATATGTGCGGGATGGTATACCTTGCCAAACTTCTGCACGACTTGGTAATGATGTGTCCACACACGACGTACTGCTGATATGATTTCATCCTTAAGGCAACCAGTGTGTCAGACGTGTAACATGAACACGTTCCCGCACACACATCGACCAGGCAGAAAAAAGCACTGGAGGTATTGTAGGAAATTGGACAAATCACGTACCGATCAGTGCTTGATCTAGGGTAGGTCGGTCGGCGATTGTCTCACCGTCCCGGATCCTCCGCCATTGCTTTGGGGGTTGCCTCGCTGAGGAGTCGCTGAGGAGTGCTCCGTTAAGTCCGACGTCTCAGTGTGTACATCAGACGCTTGTACTACCTGACAATACCAGCTGCGTGGATATACCTTAATTGTTACACCATCGCCATTCGCCGGCCATTCCTTCATCCCGCTCGCAACTCGACTGCACTTCCTTTCACTTGCTGCTTTCACCTCCCAATATCCTCTTTCATCCATCCTTCATCTTCATCATCCTTTCTCATCCCCCCTGTAATAATGGGTGATCCAAGCCCCTCAAAAGATAACATGACTCTTCTCACGTCTCTCACCCCAGAGGTTCTCCATCACATCCTCCAGTTCCTCGACCCCGCTGATATCATCACCGTCCCCCGCGTATCTTCAGGATTCCGTTTTTTTGTCAAGAAAAACCAAAATCTCCATCGTGACGTGTACTTGAATAACTTTGTAAGTTCCCACGCTACCAAACCTCCCCGCCCAACCAGGTATACTGATGAGTACCTCTCAAGGATCCACCTACAGCCGCCATTTTAGACTGGGAGTCTGAGGTTCATGATATTGTTCGGTTGCAGGAGATATGTCGCCGCCAAGATGGTACGGGAAAGGTGAGGAAGAGAAAGCGCACAATCGGCTTTGAACTAGTGGAGATACTAGGCAGCCGAAACGATTCACGAATAGTAGCTGATATCTCATATACTGCACAGAGCTCTGAGCTGGACTTCGTTTACAACACAGTCAATCGCCTTCTCCTCAACGCCTCTCCAACTGACTTCATTAAGCCATCCTCTCAATTTGAGAGACCGGATCCAGCTGACACCCATGCCCGCTCTCTAAATGTTAAGCTCCTAGAAAGCCTCTTTGAGAATGAACCCGCCCGTGAGGCCTTCTTTCAGCACTCATCCCTTTTCCAACGGCTTCGCAATGAACGTCCCGCTAGGGGCTTTTCTAAAATGTCAACGCGCCAACGCAGTGCCAAGTTGCATTGCTTGTACGGGAAGCCTTGTCTCCGCGTCAGCCTCTATCACCCTGGGTTCACCTCTCCATATGCCCGATCCAAAGTATACGATCTGCGCCAATACACAAGGCGCACTCGTTGGGGTCCCTTTCTCGACGACGGCTCAGACCACGTCGACTGGGAGAAGGTAGAGGCCATTATGATCGTGCTGGGGCAAAATATCGGCTACGGATACAAATTCTCTCAGATCTTCAAGGAAGTTTGGGGCCGGCCATTCTCAGGATCATGGCCGGGGAGTTACAAGCGACAGTCACCGACTCGCGATATTTCATCTCTCGAAGCCCGCGACCCATATGATGTGTCAGGCATCTGGTACCGCGTTCGTGCTCTTTCCTAATCCCTCTCACCCTTTGACTCCCACTCACACACACAGTATCCCTTCATTGCCTGCATGAACTAGGAGAACTAACAGTTAAAGGTACCAGATCGTCTGTTTTCTGGATTACACTGATTTCTTCAGCTATAACTTCCCTGGCGGAAACTTGATTGACCACAATACGCCTCGACCAGCCCTTGACGCTGATGAAGTCTCCCGCATTATTATGATGAAGATCCACGTCACCAGTATCGAGCCTCCTGGCCCCGATGATGGGCAGGATCTTCCTGTTGTGCACTTCAAAGGGCTGTCACGCTCACTCGATAATGCATTTGATCACGACGCAAATTCTGACATTCGAGGTAAGTCATACTGAGCAGGTTCACCCACCTGTCATACTTGAAAGGAAAGGATACACCTGAACTGATGACAAGTCTTTGAATGTAAAGGGACTGTTCGCCTGACAAGGGAAGGAGAAGTGCGCTGGACTACATTTTCCATATTCCATGGCCAGGAGCGGTGGCGAAGTGAAGGCGTTCAAATTGGAGGCGTTCGCTCTGCTAGAGGCGTCTTTGGACACTGGTTCGATAGGTAAGATTCTGACACTGCCCTGTTGTTCGGCAATATCAAGACTCACTCGCTCCTCACTTCCAATAGAGACTACGACCACCACGGTCCCGCCGGCCCAACAGCTTTTTGGAAAGGGCCTTCAAATTTGACGGAACCATCGGCGCAGGATCTTCTGCCGCACGAGTTCTTTCTCCCCAACGGAAGTACAGTGATACTTGGCAGCCTAGCCGATTATTCCGATGACGACTACGAAGAAGAGGAAGAAGACCAGGATGAGGAAGAAATGCCGGACTTGGAGTCTGATATCCAAGAGGAGCTACCGGGCTTGCTGCTTGATGCAGGGCGGGACGTGATGGATGTCGTCGATGGGGCGAATCATTGAATAAAAAGATAAAGCAGATCTGAGCTTTCCTAGGATAGCACTTCCATTTAGGTTTGGCCTTTCTATTGATTTCTCGTACTGCCCTCACACTCTGCATCACTGAGCGTGAAGTTGGGACCAGGTCTGCAGGGTCATGCCCCGTACAGGCCAAAGGTAGACTAGGACGTTAATTATCATTACCAATATATTTCATAACTGCAGGATCTAACATCACACCAAACGAAATGATAACATTTTCAGAGTATTGAACAGGTTGAAACACGCTGATGTGGCCAAAAACACTATACTTTTGTATAGCATATGGCATTTGGGTAAATGAAAAAAAAAGAAACGCGTTGTCATCCAAGACACTGGGGTATTCTAGTAACATACAAACGAGTTTAACAAAAAAAAAATCAAAATCAAAACCACACGAAACCTCCTGGACCGCCATGTATGACTCTCATGTGCCTTCGCTGTATATCGTTTCCATCCAAAAAGAAGAAAAAAGAAAGCCAATAAAAAATGGGAAGAGTCGTGTTTGCAGTCGTTCCCGCACTCTTGTATGATTCGGAAGTGTTCATCCTATCCGCACTCAAGCTAATCATGTCTCATGCCTGCCTCCCTTTCTTCACACCGAATCGGCTTAGTGAATTGTACCACCAGCATTGAGAACAATGCAGTTAGACAGGAGGTTTGAAGCCTCGTGCAGGAGCTCCCAGCGGGTAGTCTCAAAAGTATCCTTGAGGATCACCAAGAGGGCGGTGTTTTGGTTGATGCCTTTCTTGCCCTGGAGATTTCCTGGGTTCTCGAGCGTGTCAAATCGGGAGAAGTACTCTCTCATGTATCGGAGCTTCTCCTCGCGGGTCTTGGGCTGAGGAGCATTGGGGCAAGGTCCCTCCAGAGCGAATCCGTAACTCCAGACGATAAGTGCAGCAAAGTACAAGACCCAGGGGCGGTTGAGCAAAACGTCATCACGAGCGTCGTAAGGCTCATCCAAGTGGTAGCCTCCAGCGTGTGCCGGGGTTACCTGGTCTGGCGCCAGAACTGAGCAGAGGAACTTGAGCGCATAAAATGTTGCGTCTCTGGCTCGGGCGGAATGTGCCCAGTGGTCCTTGATTCGCCTCTGAGCGCTGCTGAACTCTTGTGGGCCGATTGCCCGGCCGAGGAGTCGCTTTGCTCGGGCAAACATCTGGCAATCCACGATGTCGGCATGCATGGCCATGTGCGCCAAATGGTGTAGCACTGTCCTACTCTCAAAGACGACATTGAACTCGTTCATCTTCGTGGCATCATCTCGGTACGGATCGGACGAAGGCTCGGAACGTTCTAGAGCTTTGTCAAAGTCTACCTTCCAGGTGTCATACGCCCGGGTCAGGGTTGCGCGCCACCTATCGCGACCTCCCAAAGCCTGGATGATCCCCCCGCCCAGCACGTTGACTTGAAGATCTCGTTGGTGCATGTGCCAGGATACACTTAATAGACCCGCCATCAGGACAGTTCTCCCGAAAGAGTTGGTGTGTACTTCTTGCCCACTCAAGGTTCGCTTCAGACCCTCTAAAAAGGACATTGGCTTGATACCGTTTGACATGAGATTTGATTCAATTCTCCAAACCTCGCCGCTGCTTCCTGCTCGCCACATCGAGTCGTCGCATGGTAAAGGGAGTCTCATTTCGTGAGCGACCATGACTGCTGAATGGCCGAACATAGTCGCGTGGATAGAGTCGATGACGAAGGCTGCAAAAGCAGCACGTCGTGTAGCCTCGTTGGTGACCCAGTGCTCCCACCACTTCTCTGCGGTAGGGGCAACACTCGACGTTGAAGACTGACGAGACCCATTCGAGCCGTCGCGAAGATTCGGTGGTGATTCAAGAGCGGACTTGCCAATTAGCGAACGACCACGGCGCATCAGAGTGATGGTTGTCGCATGGTGAATGTGGGCACGTTCGTGCAGTTCTCTCGACGAGTACATCTTCTCGTACAGCTCCAAGAGGATCAGAGCTTGGAACACCCAGAGCTTGGCCGGAGGTCGGAAGTTAAGATCCATAAAGATATCCCAGCGCAGATGCCAAGCGAGGAAATTGGAGAGCTGAGCACCGGCCTTCGTCACCTTATGCCCGTGTGTGCGGTCAAGGCAAGCAGACCCAATTGCCATCATCGCCAAAAGCAGCAAGTTCGGTGTCTTGTCAGGAGAAAAGGTTGGCTTATGGAGAATAGGCATTTGGTCACTGAAGTGATACCAATAAGAGCCGATATAAGCCTGCATCATTCGTTTGCTTAACATGTGATCGCCATGCGAGCGATCACCGTCGAGCATACCGTCCCACTCTCGATCAACTGGGTTGTGCTTATTATCATGGAAGCGCTCCTTGACGAAATCGAATAGTTCCTGACTCTTTTCTTCGGAGATGGTGGCTTCTGGAACTTGCTGTTCAAGCAAATTATTGACCGCCATTACAGTTTGAGGGGCTGTTGGGAAGTAACTGGCAGAAGCATCGCCACCCAATAAAGCCATGTTGAACTGTGAGTTTTGCAAGTCACTGTAACTAAATCTCATTAGTTGGCTTCATAGTAGAGGAATAGCATTTACGTACGTTGCATATTGAGGCGGTATCACAGGAGTCATATTTGCCTGTGGTGAGTTGAAAAGGTACGCCATGAAGTCTTCTGGCATTCCGACATATGGTGACTTGTTCAAATCACCATCACCACCAAACACAGGAACAGTTCCAGGCATTGCCATTTGATCCAGCATCATCAACTCTCTAGCCTGAGGAGTCTCTGGCTGAGAATATTCGGCGGTGGTTCCGATATCGTAGGCTTGCGAGTTTTCCTGGGAATTTGAGTTGTGACCATTTGAAAACTGAGATGGCGGCAAATTGATGGGCATCACATTCTGCTGTGGTACGAAACTGGTCTGTGGCATGGTATTTTGTGGCTTTGAGAATCCTTGCTGAGTGGTGATGGGTGACATGACACCGAAAGGGGCAGAGTTATTCGGCATGGTGGACCGTTGCGTGATTGCAGGTGAATGCGGTTGTGAAATTTGAGGCGCCTGGTTGTTGTACCCCTGATGCTGGGATGAGTCCATGTCCATTCTGTTGGACATACCATGCATCCCGCCGTTTGGGAACATGTTCATGGGGGAATTATTTATGGGGGAGTATGGGACGTTCCCAGTTTGCTCCTGAGGTTGTTGATACTGTATTGGAGATGGGTGAGGCTTGGAGAAGTCCATTGCATTATGATTGTACTCAGGAGCACTGGTGGTAGGTCCTAGAACTGGGGTGATGTGACCAGCCATAGAATCCCTTTGATTAAGTTGTGAGCCCTTGGCGGCATGCCGGTCCATGTGGCGTTTCAGCAAATCTCCTCGAACGAATGTACGGGGGCAATTGGGGAAGCTGCATCGGTAAGTCTGCTTCGAGTTGTGATTAAGCTGGTGCCGATACCTGCGTCATGTTAACACACAAAAGTCCCATAGAGAGAGAAAACAGCTCTGGGACAAGACATACAGATGTTCGGCTCTTGAGTAGCTCTTTCCACAGCCGTCAGCATTACACTCGAACCGTTTATCAAGGCCCTTGCGACTCCGTCTCCTTTTCCTCGTGGGACCGTTTCCATCTGAGTTCGAAGAGGCCCCGTTTGGACCATCGTGGTTGTCCTCTTTTCCATCGCCTTCACCATCGTCACCCGGCGAGTGGCTTCGTTGTTGGCGAGCTCGAGCTTGGGCTTGCATGTTATCTATTGGCGAGGGATTCTGGTTTGTACCTAAAACGCCAGAGCTGACCGGGGAGATGGGGAGAATAGGTTTCACGTCGTTTGGTTGGGTGGCTAGTACCGAGGCCATGACCTGATGCGTCGAGGTGGAGAATCTGGGGGAACAAGTGAGGGCGAGACAAACGCTTCCAAGGCGAACAGGAGCCCGAGTTTCGCAGTTGGTTGGAGTGAACCACTTCTTATAAAATCCTTAGGCGGGTCACTTGAGGTCTTGCAAGCTTGGCAACTTCAACACCTGAAAGATTGTTTCCCAGTTGATGAAGTACTGAACAAGAAGGCTCCGGGCGTATCGCGGGGTCGACAGCGAGGGGCCGAAACGTGGAACAAGGGGGTGGGAATGACAAGTTGAGATCAGTCCTATACAGACTCATTGGGAGTTACTCTCTACGCATGGTGGAATGAACCAGAAACTCGTCTCGAGAGGAGAGATAGTACGCGAGGGTCGTGATCTTTGGAACGGCCGACGAGCAAGGGACAAATAAAAAAAACCCAAGAGACCAGGTCGATCGGGAGCTGGTGATTTAAAGTCAGCAAAGGACGTGGAGTTGCTCGCGTGTTTTTGCAGGCAAAATGCAATACAAAGTGGACCAGGGAATGTCAAGCGTCGTTGGGGGATGCCGGCATGTGGGACTCGGACGGGGGAGCGTAAAACGGCGTGGAGGCCAGTTTTTAGTAATAATAGGAGCCTTGATTCGTGGCGCCAGGTTCGACTCTTCAACTTTCTATCAGGGACGAACGCCTTGGTCGGTTGGATCCGAGTTGTCCGGGCACTAGCACCGAGAAGCATGTGGACTGGCTCGTAACTTGCTTGCCTGGCCTCTCAATCCCAAGTACATGGTAGGGCAAGGCCACGCAGTGAGCAGGGAGCCTGTTTTCGGGGTGGCATTTGGATGGTGGAGGAGTCTGTGATAACCCCGAGAACTTCATGTGCTGCGTACCCATAATCCCTTGGGTGCCCTCGGGAATAGCGTAGGGGGAGACCGAGAGGGTCATTGCGCATCAACTTTGGGTATCCGTGCTCGAGTCCACCCAGTCAGCCGCATGCTGATGGATAGCTGAGCAGGGACAATAGTACCAAGCGCTCTCCAAATTCGCAAAAGAGGGTGCAGCTTGGCGAGCCAGTCGAACTCGTCGGATCTTTGGCGTCGCGGTAATGACGGACGGAAGGGCCCGCGGTGGGGAATGGAAACAGAGAGGAGGATAGTGAGAGGGAATATGACTCGAGTAAAGTATAAAAAATAAAGAGAGAGAGGGAGAGCCAGGAGGATTGAGCGTGGGAGGATGTAGGCTGTTCAAAGAGTGCGATGGAAAAAGCAGCGTGGTAGTAGGTATTGATTGAAGCGTAGGATGAGGTGACAAACAATAGAAATAGGTTTGCATACGTACCAAAAATAATTAATTATCCTACTGTACCACCACAACTGAAGCGAGATCAAGCAGCAACGAGTGCAAGCGTTGTACTTCCAAGGTACGCAGCACAAGGTGCACGACGAGAGCGACGCGACTGGCGTAATGGGCGGGAACGGGAGGCGGCAAGGCGCAGGCAAGAAGACTCCAAAGAGCGAGGGCTCACGCGGACGAGATCCGATGCAGGAACAACTTGGCGTTTTCTCGAAGAACAATGGGCAGAACTGAAGGATAAAAACCCAAGCAGATCAGATTGTACCAAATAGGGCATGCAGCAGGACAAAACAAGATTAAAAAAAAAAGTTGATGGCTCGCCAAAGCAAAACACGATTCTCCGCGCAGATTGATGAACGAAGTGTTCTGGGGAAGCGGCAGCAGCAACGTCGCAGACGCGGGTAGGGTGGGGGGTCATTGGGGGTCTTATTAAAGCATGAGATTCTCGAGTCGAAGGGGAAGACAGAAAAAAGGCCCCATCCATCGGACTCTTTCCATCCTAAGGAGCCACTCACTGACCAGGACCATGAGGGCCAGACCAACCAAGCCCCGACTCGAAAAAAACCGCGACGTCCCATCCGTGGGTGAGAGGAACTGGGCTCTGTCTGTATAGGTCCATTCCTGGTCTGGCTCCGAGCCCTGGTAGGTAGGGGAGCGGCACGGCACGGTACTGGTACATGGTATCCACAAGACCAAGGTGGGTTTGGAGCAAAGTTCTCTGCACGATACGGAAAGCTTGGTTGATACGCAGTACATGTACTTGCAAAGCTGCCCTAACATACCAGCTTACCTCCCTCCGTTATGGCTAGGTTCTCTTGTTCTGCACGGCACCCTGCCAGCCTGCCTGCACCATTCAACCAAGAGGCCGATGCGAATGGATGCGCTCCTCCCCACCCTCCCACCTTCACTTTGTCCCCTCTCCACCAACTTCTCCACTCCTCAATCCCCTCCTCTCCACTGCACAGCTTTCAGAGGGACACCCTGCTCCTGTCTGGTCCTCCCGTCTTGCCGTCCACCGTCCGACCCATCCCTAGACTGTACCCCAAGCCGTAGGCCTGCATTCAAAACTCCACCTCCGCGCCGAGCGTGGCTTCGTTTCCGTGGTCATTGAAGACCCTATCTGCTGTACCTTCGGTTGGTCCCTTGATGAATCCATGTCCGGCGCCGACGTGCCTGATGTGCACCTCACTGCATCAGGACTATTCAAGCAAGCAAGTGGGCGAGGGATCCAGCCCGGTACAGCCGCAAAAAGTTTCTCATCAACGCCAAAAGGCTGGGGTGTCGTTAATAATATCGTGTCAGGGGAGGGAAGCAAAGGAAACCCAAGACCGTTCAACAGAGGGCGTGAGGTGTGAGGGGGAGCTTGATTAATTGGGGCCGAATGATGCATGATCCATGGCAGCTCATGGACATCCCATTATGGCTGACGATTTACTTGGGCTTGGCGCCCGCGCGGTCCAAAACAGTCTCCCCATAACCCCTGCAACTTGAATTGGCCAGCTCGGTTTGCCAGGGAACCCCGAAGCCTCAAATCCTTCATCCCCCATCATCAACGAGCTGGATTCGTAAAACTGAAGGTTCTGTTGGTGGCTGTTGAAGGCCTTTGCATTTCTTCCATGAGACATTATCACTTTAAAGGGCACTCATCGCCCTGCTTCTCACCGCCAAAGACCTTAACTGAGTTTTTCAAGTATTTCATCAACCTCCCCCGACGGTTGTTTTCTTTCCCTGTGACCGTCAGGTTATTATAAGACGACGTCAAAAGCTCACGGGCCACTGAAAGAAAGGAAAAAAAAAAAAAAAACTTTGACGACACATCCTTGCTCCCAAGCTGCCATGCCGCCGGCGCCAGGTATAGCCTGACGAGCTTCACGGCTGTGGTTCACGCTCCAGCTGTGTGGTACGAGCGATGACTTACCGTCCAGTAGGCCGCCTCCCGGAGCATCGGGGTGGAGTCGCGGGCATCTCTGTTGGTACGCACCACCATATGGTGCCCCAAACAGGTGCACCAGAGGCAGCCCTACCACTCTACACCGAATTTCGAATTTCGAGGCGCGGCATGAAGCCCAACATAGATTTGACAGGCGTCTCCACGATGCTATCGGTAACTATTTCCGCTGTCGCGTGCTCTTGAAGCTGTGAATTGAGCCGTGGCATATTCGCCTTGAACACCAAGATCACTAACGCGCCGGGGGCCTGAGACAACTCATGGGTGAACTATCCAATTACTTTACCGATATTTCTTACTCCCGAACGAGGGCTTTGACACTACCTCAATAAATATGGTAAGCGATGGCTAGCCCCGAGATAGTACATACATATCGACTAGGGAGACCAATGATTAGAGTTCTGCGATGTAATGGCTTTGGTTTCTAGGGTCATGAGCTTTAAGCTGGGTTTTCAGCTCTCTTCGGTAGTTGATCTTTATGTCCAGACATGGTGGACACGCAGACTGATCATCCCGTTGAGCTCTGTATTTCGTGAGGAACTAAATCATAGTGTTGGTGTGACGAGGTGCCCGGTGTTTGTGGCTTGGGCTGCTCGGTGTCTCCTAACGACATTTTCTTTCCTTGAACAGGGTGCAGGAGGTCCCGAATCTGTTGAAATATGATATACCGATCAAGGAAACGGACGACGGAGATGATGGCCTGGGTCATGCGGCTTTGCCCCCAGGGAAGAGGAGGGGGGGGGCAAACTTTGGCCATTGAGTTCTGCAACTAGGATGATGCTACGGACAGGGGATCTCCAATTATTACGACACAATTTATGTACGTACGTAGTACAGTCACTTTAGAAGCACTATTACATATGGTTGCATATGGACTGCAGTAATGGTAATACATCATCTGTACGTTATGCCACTGGTTGATGTGGTGTCTCGAGGCTCTTTCAAAGTGGTCAAACTCAGCCGATAAGCATGGTCGTTCAAGGTTCCAAGCCAAAAAGCTGACACTCATCAATATGTAACGCTCTGCTCTGCAGACCTCCCCAACAACACATATACCCTAGCAATCCAGCCCAAGTCACGTTCAGGAGAGAGGCTGCCGATGCACACTGAGACAATGCAAAAAGAAAAAAAAAGAAATAGATCGAGTGAGGCGGTCATTGAGGTTGTTTAAACATAGCACCCCAAGCGGATTAGTTCCAGTGCCGGCCGTTTCTGGGGGCATCATCCTTGAAGAACTCCGCCTCTCGCCAGTGGCCGGGGTGCGCTATTTTTCTCTCTAGCACACTAATCTGTACTATGGCACAGTGTACGCCAGACCCTTGCGGTTTGACTTGCTTGAAGCAAGGGCTGCTCCATCTGTACGACGTACACGATGGATGTGTGTGGTGCGGAGTAGGACATCTACGTGGGTAGGTGTGTATTAATTAATATGCCCAATTTACCATGCTGGTTGGTAATGATTACCGGTAGAAGGATTCCAGCAAAATAAACAACTGCGTTGTACAGAGTACGGCGCAGTTTACCTTATATTAGACACGCCTGCTGAGTCTGGCGCGAGAGCACTGCGGGCCATGCCATGTAGACACTAAACCCGTATTCGACGAACAACATTTCTGACCAAGGATGGGCGTCGATTGACCCCTTTCATCTCATGTCGTTGACATTACTCTCCGTCAAAGCTCCTTATTTTCTTTTCTTTTCTTTCATGTTTTTTCTTTCTTTTTTCCTTGTTGTGCTGGGAAGATCGTGGATATGGATGGAGAGGACAAGGGCTCGGTCAACTAATCAAGTACCGTAGCCGCCTCGTCATCGTTAGTGGCTCTCTAGTTCTTGTGATGAGCCCAACCTGAGGTCGATGCGCGCACAGGGTGCGTGGGTGTGTGCCATCGTCGCGGGATTGGCCCCAAGCGACCAAAACTCGGCCGGAGAAGCACTGGACAGACCACCCCCAGATTTCCCTGATGATGACGTCTCCACAGCGGGCTGATAAAGTGGCCTCGACCTTAGCTAACTCTGTCGTAGATCAGGAAATGGACATCAGCACACTGGGGACGAGACCAACGAGGTTTCGCATCTCGCGCTTGAGAACTAATAGCCATTACAATGCGTTTTATCCAGAATTTTTTCAAATAGATTAGTAATGGCTTTCCTTCCCCCAACTGTTGCGTTATCTCTTAGAAATCAGCTCTGTGACAATATCTGGTAGTTAGTTATACGGTAACCATGAAGCGTATTGATCTGTATTTGTACGTGCATCATTCTCACCTACCTAGCTAGATAGGGACTTCAATGACATCTCCTTTCATACTTTCCATGCTCTGAGAGACTTATCTCTGGGTTGGAATGTCTCGGTGGTTGCACACGAAATAATAATGAAATTATTTTAGTGATAACTCATCAGAACTGTTTGGTATCTTGCATCCCCTTGATATCGCCAAGCACCTTCACCAGTTGCCCTTACGTATGAAGTACTGATACGTGCTTCGGCTCATTAATAAAATAATTCCAAATCGGTTCCAGGGACCTCCCTTTAATGTGACTGGATATTATTATCAGCCACCCAGTGACAAACCAACGCACCCATGCCTCCCCTAACCAGGCATCTACCTTTGGGACGACTCACTCTCTCTGCGCCGGAGTTGTCCCAACAGAACGGCACGACCAATCTTTCCCCCCTCATCTCACACCTCCTCCGCGGCCGGGTGACAAGACATCCGTGACTGAAGATGAACGCCACCCAACCCAGTAGTTATCTCCTTCTGCATGAACTGACATGGGAGCCAAATGACCTCCTCATTTTCCAGCGATTCTCTTCTGTGTACTGGTTGCACACATCGAGAAACTCAGTTTTCACTTGAGGATGTCCTTCCTTTGAGAGATCTTCAAGATCGGGAGACGCGTACTTGGACAGCCCCAACCATCCCGAGCGGCCGATCCCTCGTACTCAAGTAAGCTCAGATCTAGCGGGAATAGCTGAGTGGCTATTCGCAGGCATTAGGCTTGACGAAAAGACACACTAGTCCTGTCGGCGGTCCCCTTTTTGGTCATCTTTCAACTGGTGGGCTGTAAACAAAACTGGCCAAATATGCGACCTTCAACATTGTGTAACCGATGCGTGAGCAATGATTGAATATATAGAAAACAGCTACGTGTTTAATGACTTGAAGACCAAGAAGCTTGGGAAGAGCCAACAAGCCCCTGAAAATTTATCCAAACCCAAGAATATGCATCCATCATCCTCGGCACAAATTGGTAGAGCAACAAGCTGGAGAAACTGATTCCAGAAGCTAGCTGTGTTAGAGCGGAAACTGCAGTGTCACGAATTGTGTCATTTAAATACCGAAGTCAGCCGGAGACGAAGAAGTCAAGCAGACGTGAAGAAATTTGAACTGATAGGTCAATGTATAGCCTGGCTATCAAAGAGTGGTGCTGAGCCACGTAATGGTGTGTTGGCAAATATCTCTTTTCTTCGAGGCTTCAGCTTCCAGGAACCCTGAAATTAGTTACGTCGAGGTACTCTACAATTGCACTACGGTGGGTACATATATCTGCCTCCATAAGGCGTACAACAATCTTCAAGAAGGGAGGTAGTTGACTTGGCCTGGGCTGAGAAAAGTAACGTATTTCAAAGAACATTCTCATCCCACCCATTTCTGACCCACCTCCGGCAGCGGAGCGTGGAGTAGAGAAGATCGTGGGGGGCTCGCCTTTGTGGGGTTTCATTGCTGGGAGTTCTGCACGGCCATTCTGGGGAGTTGATGCACGTGTGACGATTCTGGGCGAGCCTCTCGCAGAAAAACGTTACGCTTGTGTGGTATATCTGTGTGAAATCTGGAGAGAGCGAAGGGCACGAGACATGGAATCCATGCACGCACGATCACTGGTGTTGTCGGTGTTGTTACCTCTCCTTCTTTTCCCCAATTGAACCGGAACACATTTCGGACCTCGACGTTGAGGTGCAGCTCTGCACTACCACCAGAACCAGTGCATACATGGCTCGATAGTGGTATTACTCCGTACACCGCGAGTGCAACTGAAACTGGGCTAATGCATGCATTCCAGCAGTCTAGTGCTGCCCATTGGTCATGAGAGACCGGCCTCTGCCTAATGGCCAACGAACGAACTCCCCGCATCCCGCTTGGCTCCGCGCGAAATCGTACATACGATGCTGAGAATGACGCATTGTAGAAAGGTCCTCGGACATCGAATAATTACCCCCACCTATCGGTATTCTCTTCTCGGCAGTTACTTGTTGAGGAGTTGACCAAAAAAAAAGGAAGAAAAAAAACAACCAAAAAGCAATATCGCGCGGACTTGTTCTCTCATCAGCTCCTTGCTAGCCAGAAATGTCAAGAGGGGACAGTGGGATGAGAAAACATCCCTTTCGCATACCGTGCCCATAATGAGCTGCCTCAACCTGTCCACAAACGCCGGGATGTTCGCTACCTCTTCGTTGCGGCACTTTATTATAATGAATTATCTTCTGTCTCAACATTCCTGATGAACAATACTCATAGCCACATGGAGGCTGATCATCAGCCTTCTTTTCTTCTGGAACGAACAAGAGAACATATTTAGGTAGGACCTGACCGAAACGAGACGGGGCGCTGGAGGCTCTGACGCCTCGTCAGGAACGAAGAACGGGAATGCCGTATTTTCGGAGTTTTCTTGAGTTGAATCTCCAAAAGCCAGACAAACAACCTTTCTGTGGCTTTTTATTCAGCTTGCTTTGACGGGACACCCGACAGTTCAAACCACAATTACCAGACAGGCAAAGCCCGAGTTCGAGACATTGCTTCCAGCTGTTTGGATATGGAAAAACCCAGGCTCCGATCCGGACCCGTGGCCAATGGCTGGAACTTTACTGAGCTGGAACCTTGCCCACCTGGGCACCGGCCAGTATCGAACCAGGTCACGTACTCTAGACTATAGTACCTACAGTAAGTACTGTAGGTAATTATGTACTCAATAGGCAAAGTCTCAAAACGAGACAAAGGGTCCGGTCCGGTCTGCAGCAATGGCACGAGGCATGCCCACTTTTCCCGCCTTCGCCGTCCAATACTGATGCGGGAGTGGCACTCTATCCAATTCTCTTCCAGCCCACAGTTGTTGCGGTGACGTTGGTGGTCAGGGCACTTTGTGTGCGCGCTCGCGAGACCCTCCACCACCCGAAAATTGAAGCGCCCAGGTTCCATGTCCCCATGGCCCCGACGCCGGTCGACGAATCTGCTGGTCCTTCTACTCCTCCTCTTCCTCCTCCCACTCACACGACTCACGAGCACCCAGATCATGTAACCGCCCATTCTTCATTTGCGACTCGTATTCTCAACGCAATTCTCCCTGTCCCAGGCTCTATATTTCCAAATCTTTACAACTCTTAACCCCCCTCGCCATCCCTTTGTCCAGCATCCTTCGTCATGCCGCCAGCAAAATCCTCCCGCAATAACCAGGACGACTCCAAATCGGACGCTCCGCACTCCGAAAAGAAGAATGGCAATGGTCACACTTCAACCAAGATGCGCCGCGGTGCAAGCCAGAACAGCCATTCTCATCTTCGAGAAGTCACCAACGCTGCTGCTGCTGCCCCTCCTCCGCCTGCAGAGCCTACTCCTCCCACCGTTCGTTCCCCCCTCTCTCCTGTTTCCCTACCTCGACCTCAATCGCTCCCTTGCAGCGCCCGTCTCTCAACACTTGAACAATAATTTATTTTCGTTCAAACAACTGACATTCCTTCCTTCACAGGTGCAATGGTCGACCTTCGATCGAGAAATTCTCCACGCCTACCGTCGCGAGCACCGCCTGAACACCCCGACCTCCTTCTCCAATCCGTACCGACAATGGATCCTCTCCCAGACCAGCGGCATCGGCGTCTACTCGCCTACAATGGTCCGCAAGCGACAAGCCCGCCGCCAGAGCAAAGATCACCTCACTCTTGCGGTGCGCAAACATTTCAACGGAATGGGTGTCCAGGAGAACGATGTGATTGTCGACTTCATCTACAAGATTCGCCACGATCCCCTACGCGTCTCCAAGAGCCACGCAGTCACTAAGTAGGAAAGATTTCGGCAACAAGCCTACGCATAGCGAACGACGGAATACATAAGGGCATGGAATGATTACATTGGATGGAGTTTTGGCGTTTACAATAGGGTGTTTGGCACTGTACCCAGAATAACCCAGCCAGGCCTGCATATAGGCATGTTTTAGATACGTTATTTATTGCACGGATAGAGAAGGCATTGCAAAGTTTCGGTTTGCGATATACCATAGCAGAGCTGAGAAATAGCCTCAGCAAGACCTTCATTTTTCTTCATAGTTTATCCTTGTCCAGCCCCGACCCTCCATTTAAAGAGAGGTGTCGCAGCAATCAAGCTGGAGATATAAAGTCACTCTTGTCATTTCATGAATGTTGCCATCTGCTTTCTTGTGTACTTGTGGTGGATGCGCAGTAATTACGGCGGCATGGATGCGGGCCAAATTCTTGAGAGTTGTGATACCCTAGTATCTGACATGTTACCGCAACACAACCCCACAGATATACTTGCTTTCTTCTTCTGCACAAATTTTTGAATTGTCCAAGACAGCGTGTGTCTTGGCGCAACCATGATCAAATACTTTGCAACTGTTGGAGTGAAAGTGAAGGCGAGTGCTTTTTACCTGAGCTCATCATTCGTGGGATTCAGGATTGACGACCTTTTGTGTGAGGTCCTAAAAAGACAAGGATAAAGGGAGGAAATTGGCCAAACGCAAAATTTGAGAGGGTCAAGGCGCGACCAAATGTCTGAGTTATTCTGGTACTCCCGCAGGGGTAAATTTCTTCTTTTAATAATATCTACAACAGTTTCATCCCATTATTTGTTCCCCCCCTCCTTTGCATCGTCTGAACTTCACGTTCGGTTTTTCGCGGTGCCTCGGGATACTTTCGGCATAAGCTGCTATGGGTGGTCAAGACATTGGGATCGTGAGGTTTGTTGATGCACACCACGCAACATTTGGACCAGAAAGTATTTATGATGTGTTTAAACTATACTGGTTGTCATAAAGATCAATCTGGTAATTAAGTAATTTCCCCAAGTTGACAAGAATTCAAAATGCTTCGGCTTTCAATCGGCATCTTACTTTGTCTGCTCACTCACTTTCGCTCCAACCAATAATAAGGACGAGAAATCATCTGCTCATACAGGAGCATGCCGGCGTCGGCCTATGACGACGTTTGATGCCTCAGACATCAACCCTGTCGGCTTAAGCCCGGGTGGAAAAAGTAGGAGCCATCTCGGAATTTCGAAGAATTTCTAAGTGCCTACAGAGCTAACCGAGCTGGTTGGCGATTTTTGATCCCATCTTTCGGGTTTTTCATTTCTGTTTTTTTTCCCCCTAGATTAAATGAATCGCTGCATTTCAAGATGAACCATAGTCTTCTGACAAAGGCCGCGAACCCCGCGCGAGCCCTGGCGCAAAGTCACTTGTGCGGCTCCAAACTTCATTGCCTTAGCAAAGCGTCCCAATTACATACCGCGGCTTTCCGCACCGATCGACCGACGTTGAGAAGAGATGTGAAAACTCCCTCATCTTATCGGGTGAGTTTCGAAATAGTTTCAAGCTTATACTGGAGCAAGCTCTGACCCTGTAAATAGTTATTTCATTCCACAAACTCCCTGTCCCAAAAGGATCCTTACCAAGCTCTGGGAGTCAATAAAAGTGCATCTGCATCCGATATCAAGAAAGCCTACTATGGTCTAGCCAAGAAGTTTCACCCCGATACAAACAAGGACGCCGGTGCAAAGGAGAAGTTTTCCGAAATTCAGTCCGCATACGAAATCCTATCCGATCCGAAGAAGCGTGAGCAATATGATCAGTTTGGTGCTGCTGGATTTGACCCCAGCGGAGGAGCACCCGGTGGTGATCCATTCGGCGGTGCTGGCAATCCTTTCGCTGGTTTTGGTGGCCAAGGAGGCTTTGGTGGTGGCTTTAACTTCGATGATATCTTCTCTGCTTTCACCGGGCAACAAGGTTTCGGAGGTGGTCGCCGAGGTGCACGAGCGAACCCATTCCAACAAGAGATGATGGTCGGCGACAATATTGAGGTTCAAGCGAACATTTCATTTATGGAGGCAGCGAAGGGTACCACCCAGACGATTAACATTACCCCTCTATCGACTTGCGGAACCTGCACTGGTAGCGGCTTGAAGGCGGGAACCCAGCGGGGTACTTGCAAGGTGTGCAATGGCTCTGGAACCCGTGTGCACTTTATGCAAGGTGGCTTCCAAATGGCATCTACCTGCGGTAGTTGTGAAGGTACTGGAACTACAATCCCCAGGGGATCGGAGTGTCGCACTTGCTCCGGAAACGGCGTGGTGAGGGAGAGAAAGACGATCACTGTCGATATTCCCGCAGGAATCGAAGATGGCATGCGTCTACGCGTCGACGGTGCTGGTGATGCCCCCGCTACTGGACGTTCTGCCGACCCCAACGTCAGGAGTCAACCTGGAGATCTATACGTCTTTGTTCGAGTTGCCAAGGATCCCAAGTTCCGCCGAGAGGGCTCCAACATCCTATATACCGCAAACATCCCCCTGACGACTGCTCTCCTTGGTGGTCAAGCCAACATCCCTACACTTGATGGATCGGTCAATGTCAAGGTCGGCACTGGCACCAACACTGGCGACAAGATCACGCTTACCGGCATGGGCATGAAGAAATTGGGCGCTCGCCGTGGTGGCAGTGGCGATTTGAAGGTAGAATTCCGCGTGAATATGCCCAAGTACCTGAGCGCAAATCAACGGACCATCCTGGAGATGCTTGCAGATGAGATGGACGATAAGACGGCCAAGCGAACAATGACCACCTCGTCTGGTTCAAAGGCTGCAAGGTAAAGGCGTTCCATGTTTACTACACATGACACCCTATTGACTCTTGAGCAGCTCACAAGATGGCTCTGCTGGGGCAGATTCGCACCAAACCGAGGGTTTCCTGAAGTCGATGTGGCACACCTTTACCAACAACCCTGCTCATCACAAATCAGAGGGAACGACGGGAGACACAAAGAGCGACAAAAGTTCGCCAAGATCTGACGATAAATCGACTGAGTCCAAGGACGAGCCCAAAAAATAGTGGCGCTAGACAAGGCTCTGCCTAATAGTCTGTAAACGGCCTATTATGATATTCGGAACCCAAAAAAAAAATACTAGAGGCGGGTTGAGCGCATTGGTTGGTGTTCAAAAGGTTGAAATTATTCATACGGCGTCTGTGGAGGGTCAACGACGATGTATCTGAGTACTTATGTAGATCTGTCAGTGGTTCAGATTTTGTATATTATTCCTCTAGCATAGAAAGAGCGCGCTGATTGCTCCAACGGAGGCCACTCTCCTCACATAAAAAAAGAATTGTCAGTAAAACCGTGCACTGTCCCAATCATCGTGGTCGCTCAGACTCGGCATGGCTCAGCAAGATGGAATGCAATCTACGGCATATGATACATCGTCACGAATCACATACGAACGCCATACTTACCCTGCCAAAATGGTATAGCCACGTTCTTGTTGGAAGAGAAAGAGGGAGTAATATCGGCGGCCAAAGTATGGCATATTGCCTGCTTTGATTAGAGTCCAGACAGTTCAGTGTCATTATTTAACTCACAGACCGTCCAAACCATAGCAATGTCGAGTAAATGCTTGCTCTTCTTTCTGTATCGTCATCATAATCCATCGTCTCCTTCAAACTCGTGTCAACCAATGGGCTTGAGCTTCTTCTTTTTCTTCTTGTCCGGGTCGCTGCCTGATTTCCCCTTCTGAAATTGCCGCCAGCTGTTGATACGCGTGTCTCTGGTGGCTTCCCAATCCTGCTCGTGCTGGCGCTTTCGCTTTCGCTCTTCTACTTCGGCGTCGGCGCGGCGCTGTTCACGGCCCTCTTCCTGCATCTGGGCTTTCATTTGACGACGGCGGCGATGCTCGTTGTCTATAAGAACCTCTCTGGTCTTGTTGCGCCACATCTTGCGGAATTCCTCCGTCTTAAGTTCTTCGCTGTCTACTGTCCACTTGTTCTCGCGGATAAGGAGCATACGTGCATCGGCAATGGCCTCGTCTAAGCGTGCCCGGTGTTTCTCATCCATTAGTTCTGTCTGGGCCTTTTTCAGTCTGTCAAAGGCATCGGGGGCTTGTGGATTCTTTGTTTTGTCGGGATGGATGAGGAGGGACTTTTTTCGATATGCGATCTTGATGTCGGACTCGGGGACACCGGGCTGAAGGTCTAGTACTGCGTATCTGCGATATTGTTAGGCGCAAATGCGGGAGATGATGAGTGATCGATAGCTTACGCATCAAGGCGGAAGGCTTTCAAGATTCGGTCTATTTCAGCATCCTAGAGAGCAGGTTAGTAAGGGTTAAGCACATTGGTTGAGCAGATCGCGTGCCAACCTTGTCAAACTCCTTGGCCTCCGCCTCGAGGGCGTTGAGGGCATCCTTATCCTCATTTGCTTCTTTACTGGCCATTACAAGTCTCTTGGAAATGGGATTCTGAATGGATGAAACGGTTCGGATGTGATGAAATGTAATTTAGGTGTCGGAAGTTGGAGAAGTCAGGTTACAGTTCTGAAATGTATTACTTGCAGAGATGAATGCGGCCGAGCTCAGGCGCCTTGCGAAGACCCACATGCCCCGCGACGATAAGATAACGATAACCGCCCTGAAGAAAAAAAATTGGCTTTCGCGGTCTGTTTTGGAGCTCTCAATGTCCCCTAGCAATTCTAGGCCAATTCGAGTCCTGACATTCATTTGCTTTCAACTTGTTTGAGTCGGCCACGATGCCAAAACGTGCGGCCTCCCCTGCCGCTTCAGAAGCAGAAGCCGATATTTTCGACTCGATCTACAACGTCGATGGCGAAAACGATGGCGCCTCCGGGATCGACCTGGACTTTGACAGTCTCTTGAATGGCCCTGAGCCTGGCAACGAGGATGGCGACGAGGCCTTTATCGCCCTGCAGCAAGCAGCTTCCTTCAGAAAAGCGTCCAATTTAAAGGGAAGATCAGTTAAGAAGGGTGGAGGCTTCCAGGCAATGGGTATGTTGTAGTCCCAAGCGGTATGATATTATTGCTAACTCAGTGGCAGGCCTCAATAGCAATCTCCTCAAAGCCATCGCACGCAAAGGATTTTCGGTCCCAACCCCTATTCAGCGAAAAACGATTCCCCTGGTCCTAGACAGAAAGGATGTCGTCGGTATGGCGAGAACTGGATCTGGAAAAACTGCCGCCTTCGTGATCCCAATGATCGAGCGACTCCGAGCCCACAGCGCCCGATTTGGAGCCCGTGCGATTATTCTTTCGCCTTCTCGAGAACTTGCGATTCAAACTCTGAAGGTTGTCAAAGAGTTGGGACGTGGAACCGATCTAAAGGCTGTCTTGCTTGTCGGCGGTGATAGTTTGGAGGAGCAGTTTGGTTACATGGCCGCCAATCCCGATATTGTCATCGCTACCCCCGGTCGATTCCTCCATTTGAAGGTCGAGATGTCTCTAGACCTGTCATCCATTCGGTACGTGGTGTTTGACGAAGCCGACAGATTGTTCGAAATGGGTTTCGCGGCGCAATTAACAGAGATTCTCCACGCTCTGCCTCCATCAAGGCAAAGTCTGCTCTTTTCTGCAACTCTGCCTGCATCTCTTGTTGAGTTTGCACGAGCTGGTTTGCAGGATCCCAGTTTAGTGCGACTTGACGCGGAAACGAAGGTCTCCCCTGATTTGGAGAGCGCCTTCTTCTCCGTAAAAGGCGCCGAGAAGGAGGGCTCTTTGCTACACATCCTTCACGATGTAATTAAGATGCCTGTCGGTCTGCCTGAAGGAGCTAAGGAGGAAGAAGGCGATAAGGGCTCCAAGAAGAGAAAGCGAGGAGCCGAGGGAGGAGGAGGTAGCAAGCCGACAGAACACTCCACCATCATCTTTGCAGCAACAAAGCATCATGTTGAGTATCTGGCGAACCTTCTGATCCTGGCCGGATTTGCTGTGTCTTACGTCTACGGTTCACTGGACCAGACTGCCCGACGTCTACAAGTCGAAAACTTCCGAAGAGGAAAATCAAATATTCTAGTAGTCACAGACGTTGCCGCTCGAGGTATCGATATCCCAGTCCTGGCGAATGTGATCAACTACGATTTCCCCCCACAGCCCAAGGTGTTTGTTCATCGAGTTGGTCGAACAGCTCGTGCGGGTCAGCGAGGTTGGAGTTACAGTCTCGTGAGAGATACCGATGCGCCTTATCTATTAGATCTCCAGCTCTTCCTAGGAAAGAAACTTGTCATTGGTCAAGAATCTAAGAGCCCATCATTCTCCGACGATGTGGTTGTGGGATCGCTGAAGCGAGATGCCGTTGAGACGAGTGTGGAGTGGTTTAATAAGACTCTAGAAGAGAGCACCGACCTTGATGCTCTGAGAGGAGTTGCTATCAAAGCAGAGAGGCTTTACTTGAGAACAAGAAACTCTGCAGCAAGCCAGAGCGCAAAGCGTTCGCGTGAGTTGGTAGCATCGCAAGGCTGGACCCAACTGCACCCCCTCTTTGGCGAGGATGTGGATGGGATGGAACAAGCCCGTGCAGATATGTTGGCTAGGATCAGCGGATTCAAGCCTCAAGAAACTATTTTCGAGGTTGGCCACAAAGACAAAGCTGCTTCTGGCGCTGCTGAGGTCATGAAGCAACTTCGAAAGCGGATCACGCCTAGAAATCGACAAAAGCAAGAGGAAGAGGAAGAAGACGACTTCGATGGTCTTGATGATGCTCCCACAGGAAAAGCGGAGGTCGATTCGGAAGATGAAGATGATGAGGCTGGAAACCAGCAGCAGGTCTATAACTCGGACAGCGATGACGACGATGGATTGGAAGTGACTGTCTCTAACGCGGGCAAGTCCAAGAAGGGCCAAACAAATTGGCAAGATTCAGAGATTTTCATGTCCTATACTCCACGAACAATAAACGCTGCCGAAGAGCGTGGTTACGGCGTCCATTCTGGCGGAGCAGGCTCCAGCTTTGTGGAAGCCGCCCGCGACGTAACAATGGACCTGACCAACGACGACGGTGCAAAGTCCTTTGGCTTACCATCCCGTTCCAAGATGCGCTGGGACAAGAAATCAAAGAAGTATGTTTCACGCGACAACGACGAGGACGGCTCCAAGGGCGCGAAGATGATTGTTGGCGAGTCCGGCGTCAAGATTGCGGCAACCTTCCAGAGCGGTCGCTTCGACAAGTGGAAGCGCGCAAACCGCATGGGCAAGCTCCCACACGTCGGCGAGACGGAGAAGCCCAACACGGGGGCCGCCCAGTTCCCCTCGGGCGTTCGATACAAGCACACTCAGGAGAAGGCTCCCCGGGAGGCCGACAAGTTCCGAGACGACTACCACGTCCGCAAGAAGCGTATCGCAGAGGCCCGCGAGAACCGCGTCGGTCGGTTCAAGGATGGCATGGGAAGCAAGAAGGAGATCAAGGGCGCCGAGGATATTCGGAAGGCGAGAAAAGAAAAGGAGAGGCGACTGGCGAAGAACGCCCGTATGCCGCGGAAGAACAAGAAATAAGGAGTCGTGGGCGTTTCATAGAAGTAATAGACGATGGTTCGAGTCAATTTGCACATGTATATTTTCTACTGAGAGGGGAGAAGTTGAAAGAGAAAGAGACAGTTCATATAAAATACATGAATATATCTTGGTTGGATCAGACATAACCGTATGTATCCCATCGACTACTTGCTGTTTTACCCTCACCCTCCACCATAGCACGACGTTTGATGTGACCCCCACCTGCTCGAGGCTGAAACACATGGGGGAGTGATGCAAGATGCCAGATGATCGACACGGTTCCCATCCCGGCCGCTTGGGTCAACCACTACGTCATTTGTCTAGCCTCGGACCAATTTGCCCATACATATTCTCACAGGGCTGAGTCTAACAAGAACACACAATTCAACATAGGTCCGGTTTCGGGCTGGAGAGCGATGGGACATGAGGGCATGCAGAATGGAGCATTCTTCAAAAAATTTCATTACTAAAAAAACAAGTAGTCTATTACTCTGCACTATCCATGTTCAATCGCTCGCTGGCTCATGGCTCCCAATCCCCGAGCCTCCTGAAAGAGAGAAAAACAAATTCCGCCTCCATCATGCGGAACCCTGCAATATTCCCATAGAGAACAATCCATTCCAGATGCCGCTTGCCTGAAGGGGAACAAGGAAAAAGAAAAAGAGAAAGACAAAATATAGGGCGGGATAACCAGGAAATGGAACAAGAGGATGACATATGAAACCTATTGCATTCGTTTTCCTTGCCCAGACTGTGCTGAGGCGCTCCTGAACATCGTATGTGCGCATATTGCACGGGGGTATCATTTGATCGATAATCTTCAAAAGCAAAAAATAAAAAAAGGTAAAGGAGGTAATAAAGTGGTGTTACATCAATGAGCCAAGAAATAAGATTCGTTGTGCGAGAATCTCGCTCGTCAGGTTAGAAGGAATAAATATAACGTATGATATCATGGTTGGTTGACGCGTTGGAATATGTAGGTTGATGAGCGCCAGGCGTCTGCCAGGACGAGCCTAGGAGTCAGAGAGGTCGAGGTTGTCCAACCAGGTGCTGATCGCCTCTTGGAGCAAGTTCTGGTGAGTCGCAGCAACTTTCGAGCGGCTGTTGGTTGGCCATTCGCCTCTTTCTCGCATATCAATAACCTCACGAATCGTATCCTCAAGGGAAGACAGTACGACCGTTTTGCACTGCATGCGAGGGACCTCCAGGGGGATCTGCGGTAGAGGGGGCGGTGCCGGAGCTGTCACAGATACTGGCTCTTCACCATCGGTGCTCATGCGCACACTCTCGCTGCGAGAATGCGAGGATGCCAACGAATGGTCTTTGCTGGTTTCCTGCGTAAGGCTGACGACTTTCTCAATAGCCTCAGTGAGAGCATCATCGGGAAGAGAAATTTGTTCCTCGATCCATTCTTCCTCGAGCTGCGTTTCGTACGGTAGGATAGAAGGCGTCAAAAACGCGCTCCCGTGATAGCTGGACGCACTAGCTTGCGAATTTGGCTGACGATCCGCAGCAGATCTTGGCTTGACCAGACGGCGGTATCGAAGACGCGTGATGGAATTCTTGGTGTTATCGGCGACCAAAACGCAACTCACGTCGACCCATCGCTCGCTGAGTTCACCGCTAAGCGGGTTGAGCGGGGCTGGAGTCGGCTCGGCTCGAAGAGATGCCTTGATTTGTTCCATCAAGTCATCTTGGGGAGGGATGGCCTGCACAGCAAAGTCTGGATGGAATCTATTCAGCCACCCAGCCGCATTTAGAGGAAGATCTCCGTCAATGGAAAGTCTAGCGGCTTGCTCAAAGGCGTCCAACCCGTTAGCAATACCAGGAGTAGACAGATAACCACTGCTCGACGGTGAGCTGATAGCGGATTCGAATGATGTCATGTAATCCGGGAAAGCGATGTCCACGTCAATGACTCCATCATCAGCGTTGATCGAAGTCTTCACAGGAGATTCAAATGCGCCATTTGGGTCTGGAGTTCGCTCAGGCCGCACTGATGTTTCTCGAGTGCGACTCTCAAAGTCTCGAGGTGTGCCTGTACTGCGGCTGTCTGTAGATTGACGGGCATCCTTGGAAAAGGATGGACGGCCTTCATCAGCTATAGCCTCCTCGACCATCTGGGCAAGCTTGTCTGGGCGAGGGAAAGCCGACTTGGTGGGCGACTTAGGGTCCGATCCGCCATAACTGCTCATACTGGCAGTGTCACGGCGCCGAGCGCTCCAAAGGCCGCTGATGACGCTTCCCCACCTTGAGCTCTGGCTCCTCGAATCAGAACTGGCATTGCTCAACGCCCCTGTGCTCTCACCTCGCTTGAGGGATCTCTTGAGGTCATCCGCTGCTACACTCCCACTGCTGCTAGGGCGAGGCCTCCTATGGTTATCAACTCGCTGCACTGTGGAAAAGTGAGGCACTGTCGTTTCTGGCATTACTGTGGTGGTTATGGCGGCGGTGCTCTTTCGGCTGACCAGATCATTGCCAGACATGGGAAGATTTGACGGTCGAATCGACGCGGCATCCGAGACACGCCGTTCGTGTCTTCGGTCCATTGATAAATGAGCAAGCTGCGAAGGAATAACAGCTGTTCTCATGCTTGCGCTATGGCTTGCCGTTCTAGTGTGGGAGGCTCGACGAGGGCCTGTCCGACGATTGATCTTGCGACGGAGAGATTCCTCTCGCAGAACAGGAATGACAAAGGTTGGAGGAGAGTTGGAGAAAGTTCCAACCGAGGTCGAGGTACTTGGGCGATGTGCTCTGGTGCTGGAGACCTGCTGGTTCGCCGGAAGGAAGGCAGAGAGGAGAAAAATCAGACGGCGTGCAACCATCTTGTCCTCGGATACAATGACAGTTCGCGATGGGAGGGACAGGTCTTCTTCGCCACGATTCTTCTGTTGTAGAAAGAACCGTCTTCGATAAGAGGGCGGACAAAGGGCTTGAAGCCAGTCAGTGTGTGTTGCGAGGAAACCAGTCAAAAGTCTGTAAAAGAACTGTTCCCGATCAACATTGGCAGCCCATCTGGATGTCCAACGGGCCTCATCCCGCCAAATTCCCCATCGCCCTTGGCCGGTCACAACTCTTGCTGCACTCAGCCCCATGACGATTCTGTGCCTGGCTGCGTCGACTTCTTTCGCGACATGTGTATCATCTGCGAGGCAGTTGGGCCAAAGTGATACCAACTTGGTCGTACTCTTTGGCGGCTTGACCCGAGGGGGCTCGGCACTGCGTCTGTCTGAATAGGAAGGGGTTTTAAACCCATGGCTCATGACAGGGGAATTCGCGAATGGACCTGGAGATGCAAGATCAACCTGCTTAAGCATTACACCCAAAATGGTGGCCACAACAGATTGCAAATGCGTTAAAGTCCTCATTATGATGTCCCAGTGTTGGGTGAGAGAGTCGATTCTATCCTCCATATCCACTGAATAGTTAGACTCGGTTGCATTGTCATATGTGCCAGAGCCAACCATGGTCCATCCAGACGGCCGAGAGCTGAAGGATGAAGGAAAGAACTCTTGATCAGTATACGAGTTACACTCGCGCTGTGAGCCCTTGGATTGCGTGGTCTGGGGAGGACGTGACGCTGGAGGCGGAGATGGAAGCTGGACCACCAGGACCACTGCATACATCGGGGTGCGTCGCTGCTTCGGTTTTTTCTTCTTCGGGAGAGACTCCTCACCCGTTGTTGGGAAGGGAAATCCAACATTCTCATCGGAGTACTGGCTAGGAGGCGTGGTGTTGGATTCCGCGTCATCTACTATTAGATTAACTGGAAAGAGCCGCGTGATGAGCACTTTCTTCTTCTCACTCTGTCGTGGAGGGGGATGATTAGTGAAATTTGAAGTGATGGTCGGTGAGACGGTCTGAGAAGAGTAAGATTGCGAGAGTCTACTCGAACGAGCACTTGAGCGGCCAATGGAGCTGCGTCCGTCGCCTACAATCGAGCTCGGTATATCGTTTGGTCTAGAATCGCCAGGGACGACATGAACTTTGGTAGAGGTGCCCTTGTAAGACATCAGTTCCGAGTTTCCAAAGATGCAGCTTGAGAAGGTAGCTAGCTCTTCTCGGTACTCGCGCGAAGCTCGTTGCATTTCAGTTTCTGCATGACTTTGGCTCCGACCTTGCAATGATGCCCTGCGGTCGAAGGCACCTTGTCGCGGAAACTGAGGAGTGTCGGGTTGAATAACAAGAGGTCGTGAGAGGCTGCCAAGACTGCTCTTACGGGGTGATGTCGGGCTCCGGAAATCTTGAGACCCATGTCGGTCAGTTGGTGATGTTGGCGGAGCAGGGTGGCTATCGAAAAGGAGCGATGCGTTTGAGGGTCCCAGGGCATCTTGCATAATAATCACACGCACATCGCGCACATCGAGGTCAACATCGCCGCTGTAGTCAAATGCATTGGCGGTAGAGCTGGCATGCGTAGTGAGGGTAGTGGAAAGTGGAAAGACCTGGTCGTTACGATGTTGGTAAAGGGCTTGAGCATCAGGGAAAAGGAGATTTCGAGTGTGGATGTCCTCCTGGACAGATTCAAGTGAGGACACAGGCCTGGACATCTTGGCTGTTGTCTGAGAGGGTGTAGCATTGGAGCTGCCAGAGCCCAAGTGCAAGAGCCGGCCGAGCATGTCGACGAGGCGCGACTAGACTTGAGTAGAACAGAAGAGGGGCGAGACCACTACAGTCAATTCTGAGGGTTGGCCATTCTTAGATACTGGGACGACGAACTGCAAGCTTGGTGTGGGCGCATAGTAGCCTCCGCGAGGATCATATGAACAGCGACGGAAGCGATTGTAGTGATGATCAGACAGTGTGGCGGGTTTGAAACGCAAATAACCTGTCAACAGGGTGGGAGAAAAAGAGAGCGCGAGTCCAGAAGAATGCGAACAGACGAGATTCAGCTGAAATGGTAATAAGCGAAGCTCAAAGGGGGGAGCCTTAGAAGACTGCGGGAAACAGATAGATGGCGATGAGGAGGCGGTAGGTTGGCGCGAGCGGGACACAAGATGAGGCGTTGGGGTTGTCGCGTGTCGTCGGGGCCCTCAAGGCGACGATCAAGCTGCAAAGGAGAGAGAGGAAGAGAGGAAAGGGGTGGTGGGAGCAAAGGGAGAGAGAGAATACGAAAAGGTGATCGCGAATGCTCAAGGCCAAGGCATGTGTGGCTGAAAGTCGACGTAAGTGCGTTGGTGAGGCGGGTGTCGTGGGAAAGTGAGATAAGTTAAGAAACAGGCCGAGGAGCGCGGGGAGGCTGGCATACGGTTTTGCACACAGGAAAGTTGTAGCAAGGGAGGGAGAGAGGCCGCGGACAAGAAAGGAGGAAATAAGGAGGGACGAGGCGGAGAAAGGTGAGGGTGAATCCGTGGGAGCCCGTGGGAGGCGGAGAAGAAGGGAAGATGGAGAGGTGGTTAATAGTGAAGGGTGAAGGTTCCAGACCTTCGTTTGGAAGTGTTTGGCGTGTGGTGTAGCGGTTTGGAGGAGAGGCGAGGTAAGGTAGGTCAGGTAAGCAGCAGGTCGTCCAGTCGCCCAACAAGAGGATGTGTCGTCGATCCAGATGGCCGGGACGCCGCCAGGTTCGGGCGGGTGGCAGTGGGTGGTAGCGGGTGGTAGTGGGTGGCAGGGCCAAGGAAGGTCTAACGTAGTTTGAACTACTGTGCCTACTGTTCCTTAGTGGAGGGCCGCGTTGGACTCTCTGGAGATTGAGCGATGCGCTACATTACTAGCACGCCCACTAGCCCAGTGTGGACCACAGCCAGTCGATGATGTGCCGGAGCTGGGATGCGTGGTTACGTGGTTGAGCTGCTGCAAATAATAAAATGCTAGGTTAGGGCGTGTAAGACGTGTGTGCACGACTACTGCTGAGTACCTAAGTACACCGCGCATAACGGGCATCAGAGTAGTTAGGCACTGTACCTCGAGGGAGTTTAGTGTCGACCCCAGCAGGGAAGCACCGGCGGTGGCGGCGCTGTCGGCGGGGCAATGGCTCTGAGAGACTGGATGAGCAAGCTAGCAAAAAGGCCGCCAGGGTCCCTCTTGGCCCTTATTTGTGAGTACTATGGTAGGTACTCTCCGTACCGAAACCTTTCTCCGAAGCTGATGAATCGCCGTGGCGCTCGTCTTTGGGTTTTGGCTTTTTGAGGCTGGCTTTGTAAGCCTTCAACAACCAAAGATGAACCATTTGCCTGACAACCTGTCTGTCTGTATGTTTGCGTTGTTGCAACATCAAAACTAACGTTGCCGCACCTCAACCGGTCACTGATTGACTGACTGACCGGTGGCGCGCATGTACTTCATGCGAAGTACAGATTATGGGCGAAGTACGAAATACGGAGTACGGAGGACGACGATCCAAGTTAAAACACTCGCTTGTGTCGGTTCCTTTTGTGGCGAAGGGGTGGAGTGTTCGGTCAGTGGACAAGATGGAGGGGGCTGCAGTTGGCAAGCGATGGAGAGGGAGGGTATGCATCCTCTTGCTCAAACAAAAGCGTTTGCAGTAATCAATCGGCGTCTAGCCAACGACGATTATGACGGCATCAAGGCGTCAGGGCACACCGATGCCAGGTTGATGCCCTGCTGGATGATGCGTTGCAGCTGGCATGCCTGGCAAAAAAAAAAATACATTTGAAAGATACCTAGACTGACACGCAAGATGGCTGCCAGCGTTAGATTGGGGACTGGCAGTACCAAAAGCACTCAAACTATGTATGTAGTTGGATCGACCCCCATCCAGTCTCGTCTCTTCTGCAAGCCTCAAGTCAAAAGTATCAGTTTCACAAGCTGGCGCCCAAGCGGGGCTGGACGTCTCGTCTTGAACTGGACCCCGTATGTATTTACCAAAAGGTCCGAGGAGAAACGCACAAACCATGGACTGCCTGTAATAGAAAAGGGGGAGCATGTTATTGGCCATGAGGAACAGATAGAGTCTTTTCTCTGTTTTATTTCCTCAACGAGGAGTTTATTACTAATGCCAATACATATATACCTTAGTATGTATACCAAACTATAATACAAAGTACAAAATATTACGAGCAGAGCTGCGCAAATAACCTACCCTGCCCAGCACACGGGGAAGTTTGAACCCACAAAAGATTATATATAACTACATAGTATATACCATGAGCATGGGGGTTTGTGGGAGGAAATCGACGATGGTGCCTCCACGAGGAGCTGCAGCTGTAGGTCAGAAAAGAGGCCTTCTCCATGCTGGAACCCCAAACCATTGGGCCCCCAAAATGCGGTGAAAGACAACCCCCCGGTAGAGGGCGATGACTTGACCAGGGTCTTCCCAGCTCCAAGATACATCCAGTATTTACCCAGGCCTCACGCCGAAACCAGGTTGGCAAGCTTGCTGGTGCACCTGGGTCGTCGGCGTGGGCGCAAGGGCGCAGCAGCAGCGCGCAAAAAGGAACGAACCCCATTCTCCATAACGTGCCTCAGGGATCCATCGTCATGGTGGAGAAACAAATATGCAGCGAGCCCTCCAGAGCAGCCTCAAAAGTCTGTCTACCTTGCAACTTGAGCGCCAAACCAGGATGCCAGGCTAGATGTGCCGAGAATAGTGGAGATCGAGCGCATGGGAATTTGGAGAGGGAAATCAAGACGAGCACAAACTAGGGCCCCCCTTTGACACTTGCTCCGTAGCACAATCTTGAACCCTCCTCTCCTCCAGCTTTAACAGTAGACGCCGCCGGCCACGGTCCCGCCACAAATTCATCACTGGACTCTAGTTGCCGATTTCGCCCCTCCCACACTAGTCAAGTATGGATAATGGGTACTATGTAATTAATTAAATAAATGGATAACGAATGGTCTGTGTCCCTCCGAATGGAATCACGTACTGTAGGTACGTCTGCACAGATGTCAGTCCTCTAGGCTTGATTGGCAGTGGCTTCGTACTCGTGATCTCCATGAGTATGGTTCTCGGCATGCAAAAAAGCACTTTGAGGATCCGCTCCGTCATGCTGTACCACTACACATCCGTGTAAGCCAACCCCATAGGGCATCAACTGCATCGATTAGCAGCGGCGCCCAATCGCAGGCTTCTCCATTATCCTAGTCGCCACAGCGTGGCATTTGCCCACCAGACTTCCGTCCTCCAACCTCTGGTGCTTTGGTGCCATCACTTGCTTTTTTTGGTCTGCCCCTCCAACGTTATGCTGGCTACTACTATGTATGTACCTGTTGCCTCGTTACCCCTTGTAACTGCACCGACCAGTAACTGAGCCTAGTGGAGGAGAGGGTGTGCACATGACACTTCTGCAGTTCTGGACATTGATAACAACCGCTATCCTAGGGAGCATCACGAATGCCCATGCTTTTTTGTGCCTGTAATCTAGAGTCTATCCCTTCCTTCAGAATGTGCCACGATGATCAGATAGATCTGTTATTACGTCAATTCCTCGTGGTCTGTGGAAATCCACCCAGGAGAAAAAAAAATTCCTCCGGAAGTTATTGTCAGTGCTTCGGGGCAAACACCCACTCCCGTACCCGAGTTCCGACACATTAGTACGTAAGTTAATCGAAAACCATCTCGACTCATGCGATTGGAGGCTCTCGAATCTTGAGTCAAGTCAAGTCCCCAGCTCAAGGGTTCTCCCGGATGACCAAACTACGGCATTGCCGCTCAGTGGAGAGCCTCAACCTCCCCGAGGCCTCGGTAGGCGATGAAGGACGGGATTGGGGGTTTTTGGTCAGGTTTGCCATTGTGCTACCAGAGTCTAGAAGTTTAGATTGCACCATACCATAGTAGGTAGTTAATCCTCCATTCGTTTCCTTATTGTTTATACATTGCATGTTAGTGCTCGTTGTTACGAAGGAAGTAACGGAAATAAGGAATACTAAGGAACAGCTTTGTCTCTGTTCAGGGTCTCTCAATTGACACCACCTTGTCAACTCAGTCTCCATCTTCTTTTTTACTTTCCAACATATTCCTGGTGTGAAGGGAGAGCGCCTCAGCCTTGTGTCCACCAAAGCTATTACCCTTCTCTCCAACACTGGTCTGGCTCACATTAAGCATTCGTATCGGTAGGTAATTATTACCTACAGATTACTCCATCCACCGTGCATCATGTGGATGCGCCGTTATCCCGTTCTCCATCCCAGTTTTGTTTCTCGCCACAATATGCTTCGAAGTTGGCTTCTCCCGAGGATTGGCCCACTCACTGAACCACATAATTACTCACGTTCTGAAGACCCCGTCGGCTTTCCTGATCAGGGTCTTTTTTTCCCGAATCAGCTTGTATCCGCCCTCCTATTTGTTTGAACACCAGCTTTATGCGCTTACAGACTTTAGATGTCTCTCAACCACGCGAGAAAGTCACAAGCAGAGTTTCGATAGTTCCTGTGAGGCAATCTTCTGCAATTGACTGACGAAGAATACCCTGAGAGAGTTCAATGCTCCACGATAATGCAGCATACATTATCCATGCCCCTCCCCCCTCCCCCCTCGTCAAGGATCTGCAGGCACATATCCAACATCCATCTTGTTTTGACGTGTGCTATCCGTCCACACAGCTAGATGAATGACTTAACGGCAGTGTGCCCTCAGGATGTACATACTGTAATAGTTGCCACTTTTTACCCAAGCTTAGCAAGAAAGCCGATTTTTTTAAATCCCGCTCAGTGCACGGCTGGCTGGCTTGCGGGACCCTGCGGGACTTTGAATTTCTGGTCAAATGTTATAATAACTATTGTACTCAAAAAAATCATTGTCCCAATCACTGGAAGATTGATCATCCGAGCATTGACATCTTAGCCATCTCTGTCAAACGACCTCATCAGCACTTGAGCACTCCCCCTGTATTTTACAGCTATATTGACGTCTTGATGCTTCCTTTGTGACGGCAACAAGAACTTTACGTTATTACGATGATAAGGAGATGACGATGACAATAGCTCCAACTCCTACCATAGTACATTTGTACATCGCTAGTCAATTTACCCCTCATTGATACTTTGCTCAGTCTCCGTTCACAGAGAATACAGGTACAGTAGCATGACCACCCCTGTCCTGTGGATGCAGTCTTGCATAGTTTCTGCTTCTCTCTCACTGTTCTTGGTACCAGTATGGAGAAAACTGGCAAGGCAAACCTCTCCAATCCACATCTCCAAATCCACATCGGCGATCAGCCTGTGCGCGGCTGCAGCATTGAAGACAAGCCACAAAGGCGTCCTGTGTGCGGGTCCGCTCTCCCTCATATGGTTGTTCGATGCAAGCGATACCAAACAACAACAGCATCAAACGGTGACTGAGCAGAGTAGCCTAACCACATATATGAGCGCCGGCCCGGCCATTCTGAATCATCAAATGGTGTATATTTGATTTTTCTCCCTACATAATTGAACGCGTCTTGTCGTATCTTGTGGTAATTTGTGGCCTTCCTAATTCTGCACACCTTGCTTTTTCCTGTAATTCAATGGGTGTGAAAGAGTGGGCTAGATGGATGAGAAAGACTGAAAATATTACTGTAAGTAGGAAGAGGTGATCTCATAGTCCCAAAACTTAACCACAGTAGCATGAGCCTGCTAGTTCTGATGATGATGGAACACTCGGACGTTTATTTCACGGTCTCGACCAGTAAATCTGCACCCATCATCGAGCCTGGCCATCCCGGCTGGCGATTAGTCGCCGGCAAAGTACGGACAAGGCTCTTCGGCCAACAATACCGGTGCCCGGCCACACCGGCTCCGAAGTCTCGTCCGTAGTTCTTAGTTGGTGGCGTCCGTCACGTGTCACAGGGCAAGGGGGTTATAGGGAAGTTGTAATTACTTAGTCCGCCACGCCTCAAGCTACAGCTCAACAGCGCCTCACCGCCACCATCCCCCAATGACAAGTCTGTGTCGCGTTCACAAGCAAGTCGCTTTGAAAGATCATTTGACCATGATCCTTGGGAGTCGACTAGATTGTCTGTCACATTACAGATTACAGAGGACACAGGACAATACTTTGAAGCTGACTGGAACTGGCCTGCCCACCTACCCGCCTGCCCCCAGGCAACGGCACCACGCATGGAGCGGTCGCTTGGCTAACAAACCACCCCCTCCCCATACTGGGATTTTTGTAACATACCTGTAATACCCCTGCGGTGACTGGTCTCCTCCGACTGCTTGGAACCAAGATCACACTTGGCTCAGGCTTTTCCAAGGGCTTTTTGCCTCGATCGTGGCAGGATCTTGATGGGGCTCCAACCCGACTAACAGAATAAGGCTCCATATGGTATCCTGGCACGCCCGCTATACACATCCACAAAGAGCCATTCGTCTAAATCACCTACATGGTAGCCGTGTGTGAGGTCTTCTGAGCAGGAAGCTTGGATGTCGGATGTTAAAATCTCCTTGACGGGCACGGTACTTTTCGGAGGGGTATGTAACAGTGTAGTATTACATAGTATGTATGTAAGGACATGTGTTTCTGACACTACACTACACTACACTACACTACACTACGAGCAACTTACTTGTAGCTCCTCTTGGTTTGTCCTCTCTTGAAACACAACGCAGAACTAATTATCAGTACGGCAGAAGGTCGACATAATCAACATTCGCGTCCCAGACATTTGAGAGCATGAAATGAACTATCAGCGGCCCGTCCCTTTACCGTATCAAGCCCCCCCAGTGCATCCTATCTCATCTCAATATGTCTCTTTAATTACGAAGACAGCCCTTTCACTTCTTCACAAAAATCTGACACTCTGAACCAGGGTGTGCCCAGTAACTACTAGGGCCTCCAGCCCCGTTCAATGCAACGCCAGAATCTCCCAGGGTCCCAAGCTTGATCTCCGTGGTTGTTCGCCTTCCACGCAACAGTCGCAAAGCAAAAACCCCCTCCTCGTCGGATGATCGCCGGTTCTGAGATCTCCAGACGCATGGCTCACCGACTTGCCCCTTTGAGGTTAGTAGTCAACTCTGCCTTTCGTTGTTTCTGACGGAATGATCCGATTTCCGCATATACCAAATGTGAGGCTGGCCACCAGTGGGCGCCAACCGTCGCTTGCTAGCTGCTTGCTGTGACTAGGTCGCCTCGGAGGTGGGAAACCAATCTGGAGTGTGGCTTGCCAAAGAGATTGATGTCGGGTTTCGCACCAAAGAGGGGCAGACATGCTGTAATCTAATTCTCTTCATAGAAACATAATAGAATGATATTTGTGTACTTACAACGTGTGTCGTAGTTCATTTCAACACCGAGTCTGTGAATCTGCTATTCCCTGTTTCCCCATGTTTAGATGGAGAAGCGACGGTGAAAGTGCTCAGATAAGCCATCGAGGACGGAGGAAGCTGGATGAAACGACCGAGGACCCGCCTGTCAACTCTTGAGGAGGTTTGTGGTTCAACAGGCCAGGACACACTGGATGGAGTAAACCTCAGGGATGTTCACTCGGAAAGTGCAGGGATATGCCAGCTTGTTGTCACGAACGAAGCCCACAGTGAAAGGCCCAACTCAGATATTGTAATCATTATCACGTCTCATATTCCCCCCAAACAAGCCCCCTCCTCTCGTGTCCGTCATGGTGGAAAAGGGTTTTCACCAACTCGAGGCGGTGTCAACGTCACAAGCGCCAATCACTGCATCTGCATGTCCGTGCAGCATCTCATATCATCACACACACTGCTACATGTCAACTGGCAATGCTCCTGCTCGTTTGTTCCCCGCCGGCGGGTAGTTAGTAAGGTCGATCCAACTTCTGTGGCTGTAGTTTGGGAGGTCTGGACGTTGTCAGAGAGAGTCACGGGGCCAGCCGTGGATACCTCCGGTTGCAGTGTTGCAGAGTGAATCCCATACGCGTGGAGACACTCCATGATGATCTTCGCCTTCTCGGTGAAACCCTTGACAGTTCTACCGTCAACGACTACGTGGGCGGATGCGATGGATTTGCGTTGATCCAGTCTCCAAATGTGCAACTCATGTACGGATTTGATTCCGGGAATCTAGGCATGCCACGATACCGTTAGCATGATATGATCGAGATCAGTATCGAGACAAGACACTAGGGAGTTAGTCACTCGCCATCTCAATGTCGTGCTTGATGTCCCCCAAGCTAATTCCACTCGGCGCAATCTGCAACAAGATAGCACCGCTATTCTTGACCAATGGAATAGCTGAGAGAAGGATCATCAAAGCGATAAAGACACCAACGGCCGGGTCAGCGTAGTATCGGCCCTCGCCTGATGCTTTCCAGATGATCACTGCCGCTATAATAACACCGACGTTGTTGATGGCGTCCCCCATGATATGTATGAAGACGCCAAGCATGCCCAGGTCTCTGCCGGGCGGAACACCCATAACCCCGCTGTGTTTATGTTCAACATGACTTCTCAGGTCGCTCTGGGGCTGTACTATACTTAGCATAACGCACACGTAGTTCTATACGCGAGGTGACAAATCGCAATTGATCGCTGCGAGACAGGGGCTTACAGGCGTTAGACGAGCGTCGAGCTCGTTTCTTGCTTCGTGACTTGGCGTGTCGAGGGCTCGGTGTTGGCCAGTGGATCGGTTGGATTCGACATCATCGTCGTGCCCATGTCCATGTTCATGGCCGTGGCTGTGGTCATGCTCTGAAGCTCGGGTCAGCCCAACCGTTTCAAGCTCGAGGATCAACGAGCCATTCACCATGGAGAAATGACATGACGAGGAGGTTTAGTGCCAGGCCGACGCAACCAACAATGAGAATTTGCTTTGGCTCTTCGACGGCTACTCTTCTGTCAGCCCCCCTGCCCTACCCAGTTCCAAGTCATTTGTGAGGGGAGACCTGCGAGTGATGTTGATAAATCGTTGGATGGCTTGTACGAGAATGCTAACTGCTAATGCGAGGAGGAATACACCGTTAAAGAAGGCACCCAAGAGAGTTGCCCTCTGCCACCCGAATGTATACTTCTGAGGTGCCGGCTCATTTCGCTCTGAAATCTGTCCATAGTATCAGCAGCTGGGTAACAACAAGTCCAACAAAAGTTGAAAGACAAAACCGACCATCAAGGCGACCAGCGCCACCAGAGTTCCGATCAGGTCGCTCAACTACCAAGGTTCAGCCTACAAATCTCTGATGTTCAACCCACATGGCATACATAGTGGAATGCGTCCGCTATCAAGACCAGTGAGTGTGTATGAAAGCCAACTGCAAGACAATAAGCCACGCGTCAGTAGTGCTTGACGAGTGCATAAAGAAAACAAACCTCCAAGCTCAACAACAAAAAAGCATAGTGAGACACTGATTGTAATAGATAACCGTTGTTTTCGTGATATTTCAAATTCCCCCATGGCGCTGTAGGTAATCCAGTGCCTCGATATAAAGGTTCGTTTGTTGCAGCTCCGTTTGAAAGCGGTAATCAATGAAATAGCAAAAGTCCTGACATTGGCACCCAGAGAAACGTCGCCCGAGAGACAGGTTTCCACATGTATATCCTCAAATCCCGTTGGTGAATATGCTGCCAATGGTCATATATGAATACGGATAAGTTCTGAGAGAATATAGATGAAATCTCGCTTCGGTTGCAAGACTTGGTGGCCAGATGTTGCGCCTGAATAAAGAGTAAGTGAATCTGTTCTTGACATGTACAATTGTAACCTACGTTCGTGAGGCAGATATAGGAATACGAGGCGTCTCTTAGTGTTACCAGGATTTCCTGTACGACAATGCATCAGTGCTAGAGCGCCTATTTCCCAGATTGACAGAATGTTTTTGCCTGGCAGGCATCTAAACAGGCAAACCTCCAGCAAAGACAAATCAACCACAGTGATTGAGTATCCTAGCGCCACGTCCCATATCAGACTTCGCTTCTGTTGAAGAATGATTATCGCAAGGCCAGAATGCTTAAAGACGTTATAATGTTCCCATCGCACACTGGAGTGGAGAGAAGTAATAGGAAGTGAAAAAACCGGGGGACACAGCACAGACATAACAGGTCAAGATACTTTTAGATCATCGATCTGGCAATGAACAGCAAGGGAAGTAGCTCTGTATAACTATTTTCTTTCGCTGGTCCAGGTCGTAAGAACTGGGTGAGGCTTTCGTTGTATCACATCGAACCATGCCTCATCGTGGCGTGATATGGTGAAGACTTGAAATGGTTCGATAATGATGACTTTGGGTTGAAATCCAGCAGCAGAAACCGGATTACTCGCGAGTCTCCGATGCAGTGATGCATTGATCTCGCAATGTGAATTGTTCCAACCTGCGAGGTGTCAGGAAGTTCGACTACATCGTTACAGATTTGCTGCCTATACTTACCACTTAGCTGCATTTGCCACCATCACGCAGTTTCAAAGAGGTATTGGCCGTACTCTAAGAACTGGGGAACGGTGGGAGAGACATATGGAGCCACGAACAAAAAGCAAATTGTTGCTGAACCTTCACTACATACAATTTTTCCCTTTTAAAGAAATATTTTGCATCTTATCATATTTGTTTGTTCTCGAGTGGTGGGTGTGATAGGAACACTAACTGGTTCACCGTAGTCCACTCCGCTAAGAGGACCATCCTAGTCTCTTCTTACTCTCGAGGAGAGGGTCGATATAGTTGGCCATGTTATTAAATATTATTTCTTCCCTTCTTCCCCATTTTCCTGTTAGAAGCGGGTTGGTACCTACGATGTTCAACTTCCTCGCGAGTCGCTCGGTGATGCCCACCCTAGAGTTGTGACTGCTCTTCCTTATGGGCCCGCTTGGTCTGCCAACCAACAACCAACATCCAACACAACTCGAACAAGTTAGCCACCGTAGCATTTTCTCGTACCATCCTCTGCCTTCCGAGACGAATACAGAGCAGAAAGCAAGTTGTATCTCAAGCGCTCCGATAAAACTGATCAAACCACGCAGAGATGCCGTCTTCATCCCCAGAACCCTCCTTCAACCTTCTGTGGCTGCCTACGGAACTCCGCGATGCCATCTTTTCTTATTTAGAGAACCGAGACATCAAGAACCTACGCGCCACATGTTCGAGTCTGAAGGAAGCCATCTGTCTCAGCTTTGGCCGCGTCTTCTTGTCTGCCAACCCCCTCAACATCCAGGTGTTTCGTGCAGTCGCAAACCATGACACCTTTCGTCATGGAGTCACTGAAATTGTTTGGGATGACGTGCGCCTATTGAGAGAGCCGGAGTTTCCAGATGAGCGGTCACATGGCTACCCCGATGGTGAGCCTGAGGACATTGTGACCAAGACCGGATGCTCTCGCTGGTTCCAAAAGGGGCGTCAGGATGCTCGGTATTACAAGAATGGCCGCAAACCAGTTGACTGGACTCTGGGCTTGGAGGAGTCATGGGCTTACTACGAGACGCTCCTGGAAGGCCAAGATCAGGTTCTCGCCTCTAATGCCGATATTGAGGTGTTCAAATACGGATTGCAGCGGTTCCCCTCCTTGAAACGAGTCACTATCACGCCCGCAACTCACGGGATACCGCAGAAGCCACTATACAAGACGCCCATGATCAGGGCCTTCCCTCAAGGCTTTGGCTACCCAATACCGCGGGGCTGGCCTTCCGTTGATTATGACGACGAGCCATTAGAGGCGCTGCCATGGGATGATAACCACACTTGGGCGTACGAGAACATGTATGGCCGAAAGTGCACTGCTGAAACATATAGAGATAAGTGGCGTGGATTCCGAGCAGTCACTAAAGCTCTAGTAGAATCTGGAGAGAACCACCGCGTTACAGAGCTAATAATTGGCGGCCACGAGATTGGAACCGGGATAAACTACCACATCTTTGACCATCATTGCGCCGAGTATGAGAACCTGGCTACTTTGTTGAAGCTGCCTGGCTTCCGACGCATCGACTTGGATCTCTTTGCCGGCGGCCTTGATAATCACGACTTAGTGCCATACCAGAATGGACTTTTGTATGATCTCTTGGCTCAGGCACAAGATCTGGAGCACGTTTGCCTGCGTAGCACTATGGAATTCGAACCTGATTATGCTGACTGGCTTGATGATCTGGACCTCGAGCAATACATTCTTCCCTTGCGAACCATTTTTCCTATTGATAGCTGGCCGCATCTTAAACACTTTGGCCTCTCTCGGGTTTGTGTGCAACAAGATGACCTTGTTGCTCTCCTCGCTGCGCTGCCAGCATCACTGCGTTCCGTCGAACTTAGCCACCTAGATTGGGCCAGAGAAGGCGACAGCTATATGAACCTGTTGGTAGAGATGCGTGACATCCTGGCCTGGCGCAGCCGGCCAGAAGGCGAGAGGCCAGCAGTGAGAATAGAGGTGATATCACGGCTGAACAGAGGCTGGAGTTTTAGAAAAAGGCGGTCTATTCAGGCTGACGATGCGGTCACAGCTTTTCTGTACGAGGACGGGAAGAATCCATTTCAGTTGGACTTTATGGATCCCATGATTCCAGGGCGAGGAGGAATCGAGCGAGACCAATTTGACCCGAGCTTTGGGCGCCCTTATTAAGTAGAATAGAATAGACTTATTACGTGGTTCTATGCACAACATTACGTGTAGCTATAAATAAATCATTTACAGTGCACTTATTACAAAGCTACATGTTGGTAGTGCCCTTAATGATGTATTTGCACACTCCCATAGGTCCCATCTGCTTCATTTTTTGAGCGACCATAGCGCAGCTGAACGGTGCTGGTAGACCCATAGCACAACCCCCAATACATGAATATACAGAATACCGGGAAAGATTTGAATTAAGTCTTCTCATTCAACTAAGCCTAACTTTCTGCATCTGACTTCCTGAGCAAAGCCGCAACCTCTTCTTGATCGATAGTAATACGTGTCGCTGCTATAACCCCTGGTCCTCATGATTAAACCCTCTACTCGAGAATGAATTAGGCACTCGCCATCTTGTCCTGTTCGTTCTGACGCTAGCTCTAGCTCTAACTCAGGGACCACGGAATCTGTATGCTAAGTGCAAACATAAATGCCCGTCCCAGTAAGTTCTTTGCAAACGAATCCCTTCGCGCAATCGGGGGTGCTGTTACAAATATCGCCTGGCCTACCCGTGCCTGCATTGACAGCTAATGGCAGTGATAAAAGCAGAGCTAGAAAGAACTGCATTTTTGTTGGTTCCGGGGGACAGAAAATAAAAATGGCTTATATGCCTACAGATTAAATCAGAACTCGGTGGTTACAACTGCATAGTCAAGATTCCTTCTTACCTGGGCTGGAATTTTGAACGTCTGAGGGGGGGAGTTGTCCAAATCAATGTAAAATCTCTGCTGAAGAGGCTCTTACGGAGATTCGAGACAGATATATATACTGAACCAGGTTACTATTCATTATAGTCGTGTCAAAGGCGGCCTTCTACTGGAGGATGTCATTCGATCATCCATTCCGAAAAAGACAAGTCTCAAGGGCGGCACGTCGATCATTATAAGACATGTTTAATTACAGGAACCCAGCAACCTGTTCCGTGGAACACTGGAGTGGATATGTAGAATTCTCTATGTAGCAAAAAGAGTGGTGTACATTTGCTCGTATAGTTGGACATGCGGTGGCTGGAGTAATTTTGTAGTTGCCTCGTGCCTGTGCACGTCGTTTTGGGAGATATGCAGGATTGTAAGCTTGCCAACAACACAATATGCGCGAATACCTTGATTGAGAAGGTAACTTAATCTGGAGATAGGTCCAATGTAGAATACCGGAGACTACGCTATACTGATTTACATTGCGGTCTCCTACAATTTGTACAGTTATTCCGAGTGGGGGGTTAGACAATAGAATGAGATCCCAGATAGCTGTACCATCTCATAACGGAGTAATATATGCTGGGGTATTGAATGTACAACATGGTAAGTTTACCATGTCTTCCATTCTTCCATTGCTTGTCATATCATATACAACATTATTTATCATATATCTTCGATCTGGACCCCACCACAACAACGGTGCAATTGGCACAGTTTCCTAAGAAGATTGTGCTTACGCGGCTGGCTCAATAACTAGGGAATTGGCAAATGGTCATGAGTCCGAAGAGGCTCTCAAGAAAAGCTCTCTATGGGACTTATACTTGAAAGCAAGTGGGTAAAAATACCTAGAACGTCTGGGTAAAAGTTGTACACCAACCGCTTCGTGCAAGATGAAATTATAACTCAAGGGATCCCTTACGAAGCAGCATAATAACCTATTTTTTAGATTTTTGTTCTAGCGATCGGAGAGAATTCGAACCATTTGATACACTATTAGGGAGCGACGATGATGGTCGCATTATAGGTTAAATGGAGTATTTAGATCTGAGTAGGTGGGGAAATTGTTTCCGGTACACATAAGGCAGCAAGCAGATTTTCTTGTTATTCAAGTTCTTTACAGGTGAAGCATACTGATATGTATTGCTAATAAGGCTAGGGCTTATGCATGATAGACAGCACTTCTACAAGGGAAGATGTGAGTCGCATAGTAAGTATTGTGATGGGTGTCTCAAATGGCCTTCTTCTGTTATTTCACGCTAAGCAGTTCCGGAGAGAGAGGCCAGGTGCATCCATACTGCTTATCTTTTCTAGCATATAGAAGAGACAAGCCTTATCTTTTCGCTACATGTAATTATCTGTGGTTTTTCCTCATGTGCTGGTGACCAGTGCAATTGAAGGGCTGCACTTTCTGCTGGTGGTTAGTGAGCTCTCTTATTAAGAAAGCCATACCGTGGTGACAGTTACAGCAATACAAATGTGTCAAAATTATATAGTCATTAATATTTCCATTCAAATTCAGGAAAAGAAACTATTTTCGATTTGTTGTATATTTGTAACCAACTGAGCTCCCCCCTTTCGGCTCCGGGAAGCACAACTTAGACAGCAGCTTTCTAGATGCGGAAGGCGGTGAAGCCGATCATCACCCCAAGCTTGATTCTGCCGCCATTCATTGCTCATCTAACCTCAAGGTATCACCTCGATTCGTCCGTTTCGGCGCCGACGTCAAGCTTTCTCAATTCCCATGAAAACGCTCCTGACCCTTCACCACCCGCTCGCTTCTTCCCGAGCCAGCTGAACTGAATCAGTCCATTGCGACCATCATGCGATCCATGGGATTGCCTCGTCCATCGCCGAACCTACCACAGTAGCGAACGACGATTGCAGCACTCAGCGCTTCCCCATGTCTCGAAATGGCGTCGCAAAGAACCTCCTCCCGCGCAAGGGGCCGCACTGGTCGCATCTGAGGCAATTCAGCAGATCAAGTTTAGAGCGCATTCCCTCCGAGGTGCCGCCCTCTCCCGCAAGCGTGTCGACACGATCCCACTCCACCGTTAGAGAAGATAAACGTACTAAGCTGGAGCGCCGATGCACGGTCGCTGTGAATGAGGGGTATTCGAAGGATGAGGTGCTGCTTAACTTGGACCTCATCAGCGATGTGACACCAGGTGCGCCGATGTGCATCGTAGCCGTAAAGGATGACCCGCGCAAACCCAGTACTGGCCAGGACCATAATTGCGCTCCCAAAGGCACATCAACAGCTGTGGGCTACGATGATGGCGCCGGCAACAGCTATGTGTTTTATGCAAAAGATATGCCCCAGGAAATGAAGGCGCGTTTGCCTGATGTGGAGGTCCTTGTCGTGAAGCACATTGCAGATGTTTTCGGGATGAAAAAAGGAGGGCAAGTCCTCTTGACTATGGTACGAAACATCATTATCAATGAGCCATCGTGTCTTCAAATACTAAGTCTCCTTCTAGGTGGATAAGAATAACCCAGAGAGAAAAGCTTCCCACGTTGAACTCTCATTCAGGGACCAGTATTTATCTAGAGCCGACATGTGGAGAATGACTGTTGGTGAGCTGACAGAGAGAACGGTCTACAAGGGCCAGTCTATCCTATTTATGGGCACCATCAAGGCGCAAGTCACTGCCATCTATGCCGACGGCGACAAAGTGCACTCTGCGTTCTTTGCGCGTGATACTAGGCCCATATTTCGCAGTGAATCAGCCAGGTATGTGCTCTTCATTCAAATGGCTCGCGAGATGTGGGAGTTCGACTCAGAGAGTTCTGGCGAAATTATGTTCAACAAAGTCGTCAATGGATTCCTTCCGGCTCTGTTCAAGAGATGGGCCAAGTTGAATGCGAAACATCTCGTTAGTATTGTGCTCTTTGCAAGAGTAGAATACGATACGGGATTAACGGTTGAATTCGATACCCTGAAGGGCGATTACTACACCGGGACTCAGCCTTCGGGATTGCGCAGACCCTACAAGGACTTTTACCGTGTTGTCGTGAGCGACATGAGCAGCGGTGAATGGACCAAAATTCTGCATCAGTTGAAAAGGGAGTTCAATTTTTTCCGGAGAGACATCAGCCTTCATCACCACAATTCATATACGCAATCTTCAGTTGAAGGTGGCCAAGTTCCCAATGATATACCTTCAAATACAGTCAAGGCAGAATCCACCCTTTCCATGTATGGCAATGTCTTGGAAGCCATCAATCTAGCCTCCACGCAGTTTGCCCACGATCATATTGATCGAGATTTGACCAGGACTGGTATATCCATTGCCGTCATTAGCCCCGGATCAGGAGTCTTCGAAGTTGACTACGAGACTTTGAGGAGGACAACCGAGTCGCTTGTAGGAAATGGCATCGGAATCGATCTAATCTGCTTGCCAAAGATGCCCCTACACTCTGTTCCCCTTTTCAAGTATCGCAATCCTCAATATTCAGAGGATCGTGGCCACGGTTCAAGCACTCCTCATCATTCTGGCCTCTCAAGGTCATTTCACAGCCGAGACAGCACTCCAAAACACCCAACTCCTGTTGTCGGTAGCTACCAGTCCCTAGGAGAATCATTCTCTCCATCCAAGGGCAATAGTTTGACTCGACGCCTAGATACCCGCCCAACTATGTCTAAAGGCGATGAGTGGTGTTATGCACTCCCACAGTGGCTTCACGTTTCATATTGGACGGGTGCTGACGACGATGCCCTCTCTTACCAGGGCATTGCTTTGTCAGTGTCGAACAAGGTCGAGCAGGATAACGAGAAAGATTTCAATATTCGGTGTAGAATGTATGACTTGCAGATGAGGAGCCTTCTCGAAACCAACGAGATCGAAACGACTCCACTGCACGCGGATCCCAACTTCGTCGTCAGCGCCCCTGATTCTTCAGAACAGAAGAAACCCCAAGGCGGCATCAATGACGTGGTCTACATTCCTACTAGTCGTGCTCCAGAGGCTCTTGTCGATTATGTTTATGGATTCGCAAGATTTGTGCCCGACAGGCTAGCCAGACCTGGTGAGAAGTCGAGATGGAAACAGCTCCAGGAATTTGATGACAGTAAAGCCAAACTCACAAGTAGTCGGCGCCATCACCACTCTTCACGACACGCAAGAGATCTGGATGAACTCAGCCGGAGACAGTTGGCTGAGGATTCCGGTCTTTACGGTACTTCGCTTCCTGAGAAAAAAGCTAACATGATCGGATCATCTACGAGAAAGTTGTCTATGAATATGCCTGATACGGACAAACCTCTTTTAGTGCCTCTCAAGAAAACGCATGAACCTCTTTCCAAACCTGGAAAGGCTACGACAACAACAGTAAAACAACCAAAGTTGATGAGACAGATCAGTCTTGGTCAGAGAGGCTTTGGAATTGCTGCTCCTAAGGTGGCAATGGCGGAGATCAAAGCTGAGACTGTCGTTGCCTCTGGAGTTTCGACTTTAGCCGGGCAAAAGACACCATCCACGCCCCGAATCTACCCAGAGCTGCATCCTAGCTCTCCCAAAACGATTGCAAGTCAGTCCTCAGCGATGTCTGCGCGCAAGTATCGGCTTGATGCCCCTGAGCCTATCCTTGAGGGAATCCCATCAACACCAAGTATTCCCATCCTGAAGAGAAATACGTCGAACCTTGACGTGGCTGCGAATCAGTTGAGAAATGCATCGACTGTCCAATCACCATTCAACGCTCGTCATGAGCGTTATGCAGATGATAGAGACCAGCGATACTCGACTGCACTTCGGGCAGAAGATGCACAAAAGGTCTACACAAACAAGCTGCGCGCTGGTGTCGTGTCTGAACTGCCCACAACACTATCTCCTACCACAGCTATTACTCCTTGGTTGACCTTACTGAACCCTTCTAACCCTGAGAGCCACCATATTGACGACACTATTCTCTACAGCAGGTGGCAACATGTTTTCCCACAGACCTCTCAAATGAAGATTCAAAAATGGAAGGCTCTCTGCTGTCCGGCATCAGTGCCCCTGACAACTGAATATTTCCCTTCCAAAACGCAGTTTGACACGGAGTATACAAGACATCCGTACACCATCGATCAAAATAATGACGATGAAATGGCTGAGGAGCCGAAGACGCGCTCACAGTTTATACAGGAGCTCATCAGCCTGCGATTTTCGCAAGGATTCCAGGTTGTCGTTGGCCCTTCTGTCGCCAGAGCACTAGGGCAAAAGCTTGTCAAGGTTGGGGACATCTTCTCTCGCAACCAGACTCTGGAGGATGGCACCACAATCTTTATGTCAGTTGGCAACATTATTCATCAGCTATCCTGCGTGAACGGCACGGAGGTGGAAGTGAACATCTTCATGCGGAAGCCCGCAGACACGTCGTTTTCTTCATCACAGCACTTCTCGCCAGTTTACAAGCCAGCCATTCGTACACTTATGGACGATTCCTACGAAACACGGGAAATAGACATATTCAATAGCCGACCGGACCGTAATTGGAACACGATCGATACGTACATAGCAGGTCACAGCGATGAGATGATGGAAAGCCTGAGGTTCTGGCGAGCTCGCTTCGTGCTCATTCCTATCATTTCCAAGACGACGCCACAGCAACGGAGCCCAAGCGGGGATAATCCTGAGGAAATCCGGATCGAAGGAATCAAACGTCTAACTCAGTCTTGGCAGAGGTATCGGTATATTCCCCCATCTGAACGCCGATTCCATCCTGTGGGAAACCCTGGACGGCGGGACCCGAACCCGTTGGATATTGTGTACAAGACTGAGGACCCGTCCGTGGTCATTGCGGCCGAAGTCGATTCACTTTCTCTGGTTGACGGTTTGGACGGAATTCCACGCAAGGGCCTCGTGTCGAGCAAAGAGCGTTTTAAGAAGGCAAACCTGAATCTCGCGGCCTTGGCGGATGCCATGCAGCAGCCCATAGAGAACGGAGGGATTCGGTTTCAGAATCGACGTTGGCATCTTCGACTCCACTACGCCTGTTTTATCGGCTCTGAGATGACCACCTGGCTGCTGGACAATTTTGAGGATCTCGAGACCCGTGAAGACGCTGAGGCTTTTGGCAACGCTCTCATGGTGCCGGAAGAGGGCAAGCCTGGCGCCCCACGAAATGAAAAAGAAAAGGGCATATTCGTGCATGTCGAAAAACGACACAACTTCCGCGACGGTAACTACTTTTATCAGATAGCTACAGAGTTCGCCAAGCCGCAGCCTGGCTGGTTCAACAGTCGTAGAGGAGCAATTGCGGTCCCAGCTACCCCCATCCTTGAGCCCGCAAGTCGGGACTCGCCACGGTCCCTGGCCCGGCCTACCTCTATTTCCGAGGCGGACTCCCCGGCGTCGACGTCGACAACTCCTACGCTGCCTCTACCTCACAATGGCAAGCGGCCCCGAGTAGTACTGAGCAAAGTCATCAAATACGACGTGGATCACCGCAAACGCTCATACAGACCCGAGAGGATTGACCTGCATTACGACCGCCTACACAACCCAGACGGATGCTTCCACATCAGGATCGACTGGATGAATATCACGTCCAAGCTGGTTGAGGATGCCGTTGAAGCGTGGGCACGCGAAGCCAGCCAGTATGGCCTCCGACTGGTCGAGGTACCGATTAAGGAGGCATGCACCATTACTGAGACGAACCCTTTCCGAAGGCCCTTTCACGTCAAACTTTCTGTGAGTCCACCAGAGAGGAAGCCGGACACGTATCTGGCCCCCAACGCCCTCGGCCCGCAGACGGCACCAACCAAGCACTTTTACCAGGTTGCCATCCTGAAGCGCTTCGACTTCGTCCTCGATGTCGAGGCCGCGTCCAACTTCCCCAGCAACGTCGATGTCTCCTACTCGTGGGGGAAGCCCGACTTCAAGTACACGCAGTACATTCATCGCTCCGGCGGCCTCCTGGCCCAGATCACCGATGAGGGTGACCTCCTGCTCCTTGCCAACCGTCTCTACACGCATCGTCCCAGCAACCCCCGCGACAAAGACCTGCGGGGTCTCAGCAATGCAACCACCACAGCCGCGGACTCGGGCTCGCATCTCGATCGCCCCGGCCGCATGTCCTACGCCTCCTACGCCAAGCCCCCTCCAGAGTCTTCTCCCGTTCCTCTCGTGACTCCCCCGCAGAAGCCCTCGTACTACTACCAATCTCCCGTCTTCAAACCCGTCGAGCCCGGCCGCTCTCCCAACGTGGCGCTCAATCCCGAGCTCCTGGTCGTGGAGATCAACGACTTCTGCCAAGACACCGTCAACCTCCAAGCCTTCTATGATGAGGCTCTGGAGAAAGGTCTTGGCGTCCAGGGCACCCCGGCCACAGCTGCAGCCCCCACCACCCTCGAGGCCGTTCCCGAGGCCAGTATTCCGGCCTTGGGCCTGGGCCCCGGTGTGCTTGGAGGTGGAGGTCCATTGGGGGACGGAGGCGCCGGAGTGAAACGCCTGAATAGCCCAATGTCGTTGCTCCGTCGAGGCAGTGTGCAGTATGACGGCGGGTCAAGTCTAAGTGGTCGAGGACAACCTGGAGCGAGTTAGGTAGGTACTATTGTGTAATTTGTCTGTATTTTATTCCAAAAAGAAAAAAGAAGATGGATTAACAATGGGCTGATATGATGACGATTCAAGTAATATTTTCTGTACGTCGATTAAAGGAATAGTTTTTTTTTTTTTTGTTTTCTTTCAGCAAATATTGGTGTTGATAATTGTGTATTGGATAAGAAATAAGACAAGACAATATATGGCAAGCAAGTGAAGGATCTTAGGCCATTAATTTGTTTTTATTTTCGCTTCTTGGTCGCTGTTTTATGGGAAGCCAGTCAGACAGTAGTGTTTTGCGGCCAAGATAGCCGACACCAATCTCCGAAAAACTATTGCAGTCCACCAGCGTCCATATTCAACATCAAAAGGGTATTTGTATTTACAATTAGCAAGCAGTACGGTTTAAAATGCAATTTTATATAACAATTTCCAAATTTCCCAAGCGCCCCCAAAAATTCGTCAAGAGAACAAACAACATATGATATGATAAAAAAAGAGAAAGAAAAAGAGGGGGAAAAAAGATTGAGGGAGCCAGGTGGTGGTTGGAAATCAAAGAACTCGGATCGGATAGTGAGCGCGTGCAGGGAGTTTTATGTTTCTCTAGATGTACAAAATAGTACCAAGTGGCGGAAGAGTTCTAGTTTGTATGTACTGCGAATAACAAATACAGTGAAGAAAATTCGATAGGAGGACGCCAGATACTTCGGATCATGGACTGTTGGGGTAGTCTGTCACGAGTATGTCAGCAACAATGAAACAACAAGAAGCCAAGTGGCTTTAGCCGAGAAAACTTACACCATGAGCAGACAGCGATGATAGCATAGAGGCATATCAAGAGGAATCCCTCAAGCCAATGACTCTTGCCATCAGCAATCAAGTAGTTTACCAAAAGGACGGCAACAAACATGACAGCGACCTGGAAGTCGTCGAAGCTGAGGTTCATTTCATCGTAGCCCAAGCCCCAGCCAATGACAACAAGAAGGGGGATGAGGAAGAGCGCAACCTGCATGCTGGAGCCGACAGCAACACCAATGGCTAGATCCATCTTGTCCTTGATGGCGACAGTGACAGCAGTGGCGTGCTCGGCAGCGTTTCCGACAATAGGAAGAAGAATCAGACCAATGAATTCTTCTGAAATAGACCCCTTGAGAGAATCGATGGCCGAGACCATGAACTCGGCGCAAAGGGCAATGATGACTGTTGAGATGGTGAGTGTAGCGACAGCGACCCAGAAATGTAGCTGGGGTTCCTCTTCTTCTTCCTCTTCGTCTTCGAGTTTCTGGGGGTTCATCAGCATCCTAGATAGGCGCTCATTCTCCTCTTGACCAGCAACAGGGCGTCCCAGGATAGCACCAGGGGCGACGAGGCTGTTCTTGATAGCGCCTGATCCAAGCGCGCTGCTGCTCCAAGGCTTCGCAGCAACCTTTTGGCCCTCTTCAGTGAAGACCTCCTGGTGAGTCTTCAGCTGGAAGAAAAGGTAGGCCATGTAGACGAGGAGGAGAATAATGGCAGTGCCGCGAGAAAGGGCTGCAACAGATTTTGTGGGCGTATTGAGCTGGCTGTCAAAGACGGTAGGAACAATAACAGAAGCGACAGCGAGGGCAAGCAAAGAAGCGGCAGTCTGGGCGACAGTCTCGTTGAAATACTGTTGCTGACGGCGCAAACCACCACAGAAGAAGCAGAAACCCATAACGAGAAGCAAGTTTGAGAGAATAGATCCAATAAGGGAGGTCTGAACAATGGTAAATTCCTTTTTGGCAAGGGCAAGAATAGCGACGATGAGTTCGACGGCGTTTCCAAAGGTAGCGTTGATAAGGCCTCCCAATACCTCACCCGTTCGTAGGGCAATCTCCTCGGTAGCGAAGCTGAGCATAGCGGCGAGAGGGATAATGGCTATGAAGTTTACGACAAAGATGACAGGACCGGGGATGCTGGGGACATAGTTCAGGGCGATTCCCACGGGAGCGGCAAGCAGGAGGATATTGATCCAAGAGTTGAGCAAGGTTCGCTGGAGCTGGTTGGCGACGGTGAAGGGTTCCTTGGGGTAGACATGGCGGAAAAGGCCCTTCTTTTCCTTCTCCTTTGCCTTCTTTCTCTTGTCATCCTCCTCCTGGGGTTGTACTGGTGCGTCTTCTCCGGGTTTTCTGTTTCTCAATCCTCCCTCTTTGTCGCCATTGACCAAACCTCGCTGGGATGAAGGGGGCTCCCCTTCGGCAGGTGAACTGATACTTCTTTCTGTCTCGTCGACAGGGCTAGTTTCGAGTGGTCTGGGGTCGGCCATGGTATCGGCATTGGACCAGTCTTTGTTAAGGGGGCGCGAGCCAGTAGGATCAGTGTTGGCGTGAGTGAGCTTCTCGCCCGTGTTGGGATCTTGACGGGTCATCTGGTGCTCGAGACGACCACCATCCCAGACACCAGGAGGGCCTCCTTGGCGGTCCCAAGAGACGTGTCGGAAGGGATTCCATGATTGATCGGTGCTCGTTCGACTTAGGGCATGCGCCTGGCGCTTGATGTTGAAGTGGTTGACTTGAGACATGGTGGAAACGAGGGTCAGTTGCCAAGAGGATTACACAGCCAACGGGGGAGGGGAGAAGAAGAAGGGACGGGGCGTGTGGGCGTGTGGCCTTGGACCTGTTGAAAACAGATACAGATTTGGCCCCCAATGAATCACTCCAGAATATGCAGAAGCAGGGAAGAAATGGAGTGGAAAGTGGGAATCGAAGACGGAATAAAATAAAAAAATAAATAGAATAGAATAAAGAAAGGCGACAATAGTAGTCAAAGGAGGGACAGCGAAATACAAAGGGAGGGGGGCCTGCCGATAGATGCAAAGGGCGGCTTGAACAAGCTGGAGTTGGGCGACGGAACGGAAAGGGTTGTGTTGAGGGAGGGGCGGAGAAAAGAAGCAAGACTCAACTTACAGGATGTCATTGCCACGAGGTACGAGGTGACCAGAGCACGGGACAGAGTGTACGCGCGGGAGCTCCTCTCTCTCTCTCTTTGGGGGACTGTGTGCGTGTGTTGTGTGTGTGTGGAGCTTTGGGCCTTATTCAGGAGCTCTCCGCAAGGTGAGGGTACCTAATAAAATAAAAGGGGTACGTATCCGACTGCCAAGGCGGGACAAGAACTGGCCAAGAAGGTACGAAAGGGGGCAGTGTCGAGGAAATAAGGTATGGTAAGGTGCGGTACAGTGAGGTACGTAGCGAGCGGGACGATAATAAAGCTCCAACAGGAACCAGCAGTGCCAACAAGGCAAATAAGAGTAAAAACGTATGAAAAAAATCTTTAGAGGGGAATAGAGAGGAAGAGGAAGATGTTAGAAAAAGATGGGGGAGATGTCGAGGAGTATGAGAAGAATTGTTCTGGAATCAGGGTCGGGGCAGATGTTGACGTAGTTATTGTATCGTCTCCCAAACAACAAAAAAAAAAGTTGGCCGCTTTTTCGGTTGTTATACGCCCCCCAGACAAGGGTGTGTGCGCGTGCGAAGATTAAGAGCAATGATAAATGAAACAAGGCAAAAAGGAAAACCACAGATTGGAGACCGGGAAATCAAGGTTATATGAACATATGCCGAATATACCCAAGCTACGTGCGTATGAGTGAGTGCGAGTCCGAGACAGCCCCAGACGCCTTCTTCTTTTTGGTTCCCTCATTTGTTATGCATCGATTGGTGCACGTCATCACACACACTCTCACATACCTTGTCCGCGAATGCGTTGATTCCATGCTCATCAACTCGTCTAGTCCAGTCGGTAAGGCACAATATGGGGTGTGATGAGAAAGGTGGCGCCTGGGATGGGCTGTGCTGTGCTGAAAGAAGAGAAAGAGACGATGAACTAATCTGTAATATGTACAATACTGTCCGGAGCATGACCTTCCCCAGCTGTGCTATGTAAGCTTCCCTCGCCATTGAAGAAAATTATTCTAGTTCGATGACAAGCCACTCTGGGTGCGAACATGGCGCGCTTGCATCGTCTGTACATAGTAGGGAGCAGAGTGGGTGGATGGCGCATGGTGGTGATAGTGTGTGCTGTGGATTCAAGGAGGCCTCCTCTACTGCGTACATAGTACCAACCCCACCCTCGTCATTTCCTGCTTGTTCCTGGGCACACCAAAGATCTCATGGTCATCAAGGGACTGCCGTAACTTTAGCTGGCCCCAGGGGCGGCCCACGCCAACAGCAAAGCCAGCAAAGCCACCATATAGGTACGTATCAGAAGCTGCTACCCTGAATCAGGAAACATCATTCGAGCTGCATAGTACGTACCTTAATTTTGGAATCAAAGTATGGCGTTGTCATTACGACGTACTGGGCGTATTCTCGTACTCTCTTCAGTACGTGCGTAAGGTACATCAACCTCGGGAGTATGCCCACAAGGCTAAAGCACCTTAATGTCGCCGCCAGATATCATGGGGCCCATGCTTGAGATGAAGTACACAATACCTATAGATACCTCAGGCACAAAAAGTCATTCAAGCCAATATAACCTAGGTACCTCGGGTAGGCACTATACTGTCAAGACTGTGTAGGTCTTCATATCGATGAAACGAGTGGAGAAGCGCGCTAGAAATTGCACGTCGCTCAAAGTGTAAAAAGGCAAGGAGAAAGAACGAGAAGAATGAAACTGAACACAGCCGCGAGGATAATAAAGCGTCACACATGCACGATTGTACGTCTCTCTTCTTGATTGTTTTTTGACAAAGCTACAAACTACACTTTAGTGTTCAATGTCGATTTGATATATTACTGTAGATATGTCTCGCCAAGACGGGTAACACATGCCGAGGATCGTTCAATCACCTATCAACTTGCTAATTTCACGCCCTCCTCCCCTTTTAACATTTCGATGCGCAATTATGCTTAAATTTCCTAACTCTTGGCTCTTGGCTCTTGATTCTTGGCTCTTGATTCTTGGCTTCAACTTCATCAGTGTCAAGGTAATCACTAGCATCAAAGAGTAAAGGATAAACTTGAAGGCTTTTTTGTTTTGTTAAAAAAAATAATTGATTGTTATATATGCTGCCTCCTCACCCATCTCCGTCAAGGAGGTGTCAAGGAGACGTCAACGCTGTCTAACCGTCTCTAAATCATCGTTGGGCCCTAATTCGTGCGTCATTTGCGCAGCCCAGTTCTCAAAGATCCCGCCCCAATATGTTGACAAAAGGAGCTTACCGCTTGCTGTAAGCTCAGGTATCATCGAGAAAGAAAGAGGAAAAAATATCAGCCCAGAAAACGCCTTTCTCCTTCTGAATAAAAGAGTTCCCCTGCGCCACCCGCGTGGCCTTCCATTCTCGTCCCATTGAAAGATGCCAGTTCCTTTATCCGTTCTGTTCCCATGCCCCCCCGTCTGAAGAAAAAAGGTCAAGGTCCCACTCCATCTTTCTCAAAAAAAAAAACTCCAGCCACAGCACTAACTAACCCTTTCCCCATTTTGTTGTAGGTAAGGTAGATAAATCGTAATTCGCTTTCGCATATTCCCATGTTGCGGTATTTGTAATTCCACCACAGGCATCAAAGTCAGCCTTGTCCAGCCTCTCAGTTCAATTCAGAGCCATGAGTGTTAGATCCAGTCCCCGTCGATATCAGCTTCGTGGTCCAGTTCCACGCTATGCTTGCGTGGACGTCCTCGTTTTCGGGGCTGGGACCCAGATCGTGCTCGTTTCTTGCGGCCTCCAGGTGTCATACCTCCCTTTCTCTTGCGACCTCTCTCAGCCATGACATCCCCATCTTCGTCATCATCACCGCTAGGTGTCGAAACGTCCTCCACCTGTCCCTCCTCCTCATCGGCAACCTTGAATTCCTTGTCCACGTTGAGAAGTTCCACACAGGCGCTGCATTTCCGCATCATCTGCTCCTGTGTCTGCAATGCATTCATATGTGAAGTCACCTCGTCCCAAAATCGCTCTCCATGAACACCTTGCACCTTGTTAGGTGTCTTGTTGAGGTCTTTAGCCAACGCCTTAGCTTTACTGTCATGGCGATTCGTTCCCATTCCATATAAGCGACGCAAATGAGTGCGCGCCTCCCACAAGGAGAGCATAATAATTGATGCCGCTGTCAGCTGACGCAATCTGCTGGGATCCGTCGACACTATCATAACTGGCGTCAGACCTGGAATTGGCGGCACGGCCATCGGGTCTCCAGCATGCATCCCCGCCGCAGGGACTGTATGGTCTGAGTCCAAAGCAGGGATCGCAGCAGGCTGATCAACATCCATGCGGACATTGAAAACCTCTGACTCGATGGCTTGTGCCACGGTAGCTCCAGTACTGCTCACAATCTTCTCAATTGCATTCACAGTGGTCTGCAACTCTCCAACAGTCTGGTACTCGAAGAAGGCCACATTCTCGATGATGAAACGCGAAAAGTCCACGTGAGGTGGAAAGTCTGCAGTTGCATCCAGCTTCGGTAGGTCAAAGTCGACCTGGAAGCAGAGCTTCTCCAAGAACCGTTGTCGGTTCCTCATTTTGCTGATCTTGAGAACCTCCATCAGGAAATGCAACTTTGACTGAAAGGGGTTGGTTGTTGCGCCATGCGAATCATTGACCACATCCCGCTGGTATGCGTACGCTGACTGCACAGCTTTAGCGTACTCTCGTTCCAGCACCGTCTCGTGTTTCTCGTGTAAAGATCGGTGCTCGGCAAATGCAAGCTCCGCTATCTTCCGGTTCGCTGATGTTTCCAACGTAATCAAGGTAACTCCAGTTTCCTTTGGGTGGGTCAGACCCTGCCGATTGATGCTCCCAAGTACCTCCATTGCTAGGAATGCATGCTCGTCTTGGGTTGCGAGCGAGATCCTCGTGAAGTCCTTGAGAAATCTTTGTGTGGTAGCGCTCGCCACGTCATCGAAGCTTGTACCCCCCATTACTGTCAGCTCTTTCTTATGCTGTTTTGCAGGGGCGTCTGCGGCAGCCATTTCTGACCGCTTTTCCTCGGTCAATAGGAACTCCCTGAAGGATCTCAGGATCATAGTTTCTAGGACAGGCACTTGGTCATCAAAAACTTGCTGGAACGCAGTGTAGACTTTGACAAGAACGTAATTGCGTGGCCAGGATTGACACACCAGGCCGATAGCTTCGAGCGATGCCTTGCGGGCATCCAAAGGCTGTGATGGGGCCGCAAATGGAACCAGCATGTCAACGACCAGTCGAGGGACGGAATCACCCTGCCATTTTGGGAACTTGTTTTTGAAGATTGGCATCTGCTTGTCCAGGTCGCAGTGCTTACCCACCATGCCAACAATGATGGAGTAAGCAGAGAGGAACTGCAGCTTCTTCGCGTCCAAAGTCCCAACTCTCAGCTTTTGAATACCCATGAGACTAGACGCCACAAGATTGGCCAAAGGCTCGAAAGAATTGAGGAGGTCGCAAACAACACGGGCACATGCAATTAAATCATCAATGGCTCCTCGGGATGCAATCTTCCCGATTGCTTTCAGCAAGTTTAACCGCACTTCGGTTAGAAAATCAGAGTGCACGGTCGAGAGCTGAGGGAGGACACGTTTGTAAATGACCGTCACGGCCCGAAAGGCGGAGAGCTCTTCTGTGCCAGAGAATGTTGCCAAGTGAGGCTTGAGCAGGCGGATTTGCTCAAAGTTGAACAGCTTTGGATCAGCCTTTGCAAAGATAGTCAGAACTTGAAGTGCATCTCGGCCAGAAGGAATGGCTGGATCATCGGATTCCAAGTTGTCAATGAGGCCAAACATATTAGCAACGAGTTTGGAACACACCGAGAACGGTCCTTCCAAAGACTTATTCTGGGGTTTTAGAATAGTCTGAAAGACCTTATCCAAGATCTCGGCTAGTGTACCAGATCTAACGGTCTGGATAATGAGAGCGACATGCTCAGTCAGAGAAGTTTGATATACGGCTGTGCCTTCATCGCGGTAGAAGGGTGCAAACCAGACCTCCTCAATCATCTGGCGGGCGAGGTCTCGAACGCCTTCATCAGGGTCCTGAACTCGGCGAAGTAGCCCGTTTGCTATCATGCTACGAAGACCCTTGTTTCGATTGCGAAGATATATGTCACGGGCGAGTTTCATTGCTCGTTTTCTCACGCCAACACCACTGTCTTGAAATCGGTCAATGATCTTTGGTGTGAGGGAAGTCTCTAGAGCAGGGCGCATCGTAATGCAGCTGCCCAGCAAGCCAAGAGCAGAGTCTCGAACCTGAGTCGAGGAATCACTTGCGCATTCAAGAATCAACTGGATAACAGCCGAATCTCCATCCAAAATTGATGGATCCGTCTCCAGCACTTGGTTGACGCTTTTCAAACTCTTGCTTCGAACTGTGGCTTGATCGCTGGCCATTGAACTTAGTAAAATGTTGAGAATTTTGCCAAAAGATTCGCACAGCGGAGACCGTAGGAGCAAAATTGAGTACGACAATTTGGCCTGGCTGATAGAAACGGCTTTGAAAGTGTACTCGCTCGAAAGCCATCTTCGATCTTCAATCATCATACGTAAACGGTAGCCCAAACGTCCGAATTCTTCATCTCGTTCCTGATATCCCTCCTGGAAAGTATCATACCCAGAATGGATTTGGTAAGCCCAGTCGGCAATGATGAACGAGATGGCGCTTGAAAGGTGAGGGTCGTCGGTACATCGTCGTTGAAGGTACTCAAGCGTAACCCTATATGGTCCAGTCCATGCAGCTATTTGCTCGATACGACACTTCTGTGGTTCGAGTACATGGCTGCCAAGATCAGCAAGATATCGAGACAGATCATCAGCATCATTTCCCTCGGATGCACCAGCCATTCTTTTGACATGAGATCGTAGGCGAGAAATAGCGGCGCTCATACCACCAAGTAACTCTAAAGCCATATTCTTGGCAGGAGCAGCTGTCTTTGGTGCCTCGAAGAGCTGCACCATCATGACCATTAGGAGACGCAAAAGGAGCTCTGCCGAGGGCCAGTCTGGTGAGTCAAGACAAGTTGTAAAATCTTCGACAAAGAGATCGAATAAGTTACGGTAAGGCGTATCTCCGGATTTCGTCGAGCCGATCGCGCGCTTGACGATAAAATTGATGATGTAGGATGCGTTGCGCTGAGCGTTGTCAGTCAACGGAGTAACAACAGTGTCCAGATCTTTGATTGAAACAGCATGTTGTTGGGCCGCATGCTCTTCACTCTTGATGGAGGAAACTGGCTGTTTAGTTTCGGCAAGAAAGTCATCTTCTTCGACTCCATCATCGCCTTCGGCGAGTTCCTTTAACATTGTGTTTCGGTTTCGTTCTCTGCTATTATCCACCCTACCGGAACTTGCTTGAACCAACCGCATGAGGAGGGCAGAAACTGGCTGGATGCTTCCTCCCTCGGAAAGCTTGAATTGACGAGCGCTTTGCTTACCCACTGGTAGCTTCTCGAGGGACGTCAGGATATCGTCAATGATGCCCTGTCGCTGTTGGGGTTTAATCAAGAAGATTTGACAGAGCATGTCCATGGCTACAGAGCGAATGCCGTCAAACTTCTGGACCCCAACTGCAGAATCTTTTTCAAAATACGCGTTTTCAACAAATATCAGGCGGGACGCGGTGAATTCAAGGGAGTTGATGACGGTATCGGAGAGCTCGATCAGGGTAACCAGTTCGGTCAAGAGAGCGAATAGCTTCTGGCAGCAAATGAAGGTAGATGTGATTGACTTCTTATGCTTTGAGAGCGTTTTGAAGATATTCGCTGAGTTCCCAGATGGACGCATCTCCACCAAGGGTATCACTATGTCCTCAGTGACTGTCTTAAAGATGTCGACGCTCTTTTGAATGACTGATTCGGAATAAAGCTGTTTGTCCTCTCTGCCGCCGGACAGAATTCTAAGACATGTCCGCGCGGCTTTGAGGATCGTATCGACCTCTGAGAGTTTTTGAACCCACGACTCTACACTATCCTCGGACCAGCTATCATCGATGCGCGTTTCGATACCCTCTTGCTGGCTAAGTCCTGTTTCGCTGAGTTTCATGATATGCACAAGATGCTCAAGAGGAACCCGATCGAAGCATTTTAACCCAATCGTTTTCTGAATCGCTGTGTGCATCTTCTGTTGAGTTGCCGTGGTCATAATCACTTCTTGGTCCTGCGTCAAGGACACAATGTGTTCGTATCCAGGTTCCATCGCCAAGGCGCTTCCAACAGACGCGAAGACAGCTTGGGTGAGTTTGTCAAGGGCATCTAGTGCCGCATCACCTCTCTGGCGCTGATCTAAACTCTCTCCTAGAAACTCTTGACTGTCCGCAGTCTCTTGCTTTCGAGCGGAGAGGTTTTGCGGCTCTTCAGGCGGCACTTCTATCTCCAAATACTCGTCCCTATTGATATCCGCACTAGGCAGTTCAACTTTGAAGGAACTTGGCGTCAAATCTGGTAAGATGTTGGGCTGTTGAAGGAAAGACTGTGGTAGCTGAGGTATTGGTTGTTGTGGTAGGGGTTGGTCCTGAAGCTGTCCCAGTTGGATTGACTGCTGTTGCAGGGGATGAACGACGATGGAATCCTCAGGTTGTGCAGAATCTAGTGAGTCGACATACTGTGACCCATCAAAGTGCCTCGACGGAATGGCTACTTCTATCTTGATGGAGTTTGATCTATGCGCCTGGGAGTTTTGCGACTGCGTTGCACTTGGAGAATTGAGCGAAGAAGAAGTGGAGGCTCGTTTGGAGCTGGGAAAGGTACTCGCTTGTCCGTTCGACAGTTTCGTATCGGGAATGTTCGCTTTGGTTGCCTTGAAGTATCCTCCCACCTTTTCGTACACAGCTTTCGCAATTGGCGAGAGGTCGTCGGCAAGGCTTCGGACCGCGACAGGGTTTGATGAGCTTCTTGGGAAGGCAGAAAACTTGCTGCAGGTGGTCAGTATCTATAGCTCCAGTAATTATTTTTAGCAAACCGTACAAATGTGTCCGCTGGCTAGGTTTTATATCCTGTAGGACGTGATCGACAACTTGCTTGACGTTCCGGGGCATCTGAGCCTGACCGTAGGCGTCTCGATTCAGGGCGTCAAACTCCTGCGTGTGGAAGAGATCAGATATTGGGAGCGCTGGGGTGCCTGAGCCCAGGCTAGGATCGGGGATAATGTCTGCTTGCGGTCAGAACATAGGAGTTTTGAATCGAAAATCAGTGCGGCTGCAAACCTGAAATGAAGGGGATCGTTGAGGTCTGTGGTGAAAACGGTAGTGATTCTTGAAGCGAGAAGGGTCGTGACATGGTAGGTTGAGAGTTGGAGGGCCGTTGGTGGGCATAGTACCCATTTTGGGCCCCTCCGCCATTATTGTAGTTCATGCTGTCCATTGTTGCCGTTCTCAGAGTATTCGCTCGTCGATCATGGTCGGGGGAAGGAGCAGATGGGCAATAGCCCAATATTTGTTTGGGTGGTTCGCGCGCGGTGAGATTTGACAAAGGCACGGTCGGGAAGGAAGGGTCGAGGAAGGTATAAATTGGGTTGATCGATGGGAAGGAGCAATGAGATTAATGAGTGGCTTCAAAAAGGTAGCTTCTCAAAAGACATTACTGGCTTGAACGCAAAGCAAACAAATAAAAGCCAACTGCGAAGTTGACGCCTGGGAAAGCTACATGCAGCCTCGCGGCCTTGCTGAACGTAAATTGATAGAATGTGGTCTGTGCTCGCTCTGCTTTATCCAGTCGGCGTTTGATCCGAAGTCAAGTCGCCGCCTTGCCTGAAGTGACTTGGTTTTTCCGGTCGAGATCCCTGCGTTGGATTGGAGCCGTGCATGGTAGGGCCAATTTTTTGTCTTTGAAATATCCTGTTAACTCAACCTTCTTTGCCTTTCTAACAACTCCCCCAACCAGAACAAGCCGTCCACACGATCAGCATGTCAGCAATCGGATCTCTCGTCTTCTGCACCGACTGCGGTAACCTTTTGCCGGCGACAAAGGGCACCGAGCGCAACGTACTGCGCTGCGAAAGCTGCGGCGCAGAGAACACAGGTTCGAAAACGCCATTGGAGCGGCTGTTGAGGGCATACTCTAACTTTTTGGGGTAAACAGATACTGGGTCCAAGACCATTGTCACCGAAACGAAGCCTTCCGACTTCCCGTCCTTCTTGCGACAAAAACTGCAGTCAAGCGTCCAGGCTGTCGAGAGGCACACCATTCAAACGAGCTCCGTCGCCCACGAAAAGTGCAAGGCATGTGGTCGTGAGGAGGTCACATACACCAATGTGCAGCTGCGCGGTGCAGATGAAGGTTCTACAGTCATCTATACTTGCGAATGCGGCTACTCGTAAGAAATCCTAACCCAGTTGAGAAAAACGACTTGTAATTTTTTTTTGGCTAATCATAACTTTTAGATGGCATGAGAACAATTAGGATTCATTCAGCTTTGCTTTGGCATGGAAGGGTCATAATTCATCATGCAGTAGCACCAGACACCTTTGGAATGAGTGCATATTCCGTCTGACCGCTCACTTCGTAATCGGCGATATCCAATGCGACAATACAACTCTCCCTCACGACCCTTTCCTTGTCATTGAGAAATCCTCTCAGGGTCTCTTGAACACCCTCCTCGTCCCCGAGGCCACCCAACGCCTCGGCCGCCTCGTGTCGAACCATACTAGCCTCATTGACGTCGCTGAGAGCAGCAGTGAGGGCCGGGATAGAAGCGGGGTGCGACAGTTGACCGAAGACAAAAGCAATCTCGTGACGGAACAGCGCAGACGAGTCTTTGAGGCCATTGGCAAGCGCAAGGACTGCAGGAACAGCTGTGGGAAGACTGGGAGGGGAGGCCAGGTCACGAAGCGCAAACATGGCGCGGTATCGAAGGAAAAGAGGACGGGTCGTATCCATGAGCTGCTTCCCGAGCTCTTCAACATCAACATCCTTCTCAGTTTTGGGCATTGGGGGGGCAGGGTCGATTGAGGCAAAGTCACTGTATCATATCAGTTAGTCAGGTCGCACTCAAGAATTGAGAATGGAGCATCCGATATACCTCGCCTGTAGCCTTTCCTTCTTGCGCTCTTCGGAGTTTTCCCACTCAATACGATCGATAGCGATTTCGCATGTCTCGACAACGCTGACATCCTCCCCTTGGCGATCGCGATACTGCTTGAGAATGTCGAGGTTGTCCGCCCAGCCAAGAGCTCCTAGTGCCTCCGCGGCCTCATGTCGGACCATATTGTCCTGTTCGAGATCGGCGAGGACCTCGCGCAGAGGCTTGATAGCAGCCCTATGGGGAGCCTGGCCCAGGCAGTAGGCGAGTTCGTGCTTCAGGAGGGCTGAGGGTGTGGTGAAGGCGGCGGCCATGGCATCGATGGCGCCGAGGACATTTTCCTCGATTTCGGAATGCTTGGCCACATGCTTCAGGGAAAAGAGGGCGCGGAAACGAACAGGAAGGGGCGTTTCTTCGGAGCAGAGGTTTTGTCTGAGACTCAGAATAGCACTGTCGCCCTTAGAGGCGTAGTCGGGGGTATCAGCAGAGGGTGCCATCGTGAATAAATATTCGGTAATTGGCAAGCGTTGAAATATCAGTCGCAAAGGTACATCAATCACAGGCGATTTAACTGCGGGACACGCTCTCTGGCTCGACGACTAGGTAGGTAGGAAAGAAAATTTACGTGGGGTTCCGGCCTTATCGTTATCTACGAGGTAACCCCGCCGATCGCCGGGCACGCCTTTTGGAGCAAAATTCGGAGAATAACGTACGAGTCGACATGGCTTTGCGCTGGCTGAGTGCCGACGCCAGACGCCGCCAGACCAGAAAGATAAACTATCCTAGAAGGCGGCACCACCATCAAGCCATGGGAAGCGGTCCACCGCTTCAATAGGTTCCATGGTCTAACGGTTATGACTGCGGATTCTGATTCCGCCAGCGAGGGTTCGACTCCCCCTGGAACCTTTCTTTTTGCGGTTCTTCGCATTTTTCCCATGTCAAATGCCTCGTTCACCTATAGCGCGCAAAAGGGTATCAGATTTGCCAAGTCTCGGCATCAAACGCCAGCGAATCAATACATTTTTTTTCCCTATACATACAATCGATAGTCCATCTTCGTGCTATGCCGTTCAATCAGGTCACCCCGCAGAGTTCAGATCTTTGATATGATAAAATTAGTGTGAAGATAATCAAGCAAGTCTTTGTCCAGAACCAATAAGCCATCAACCAGTCCACCTTATCCGTAAAAACTTGCGAGGTAAATATTCTCTCACTTTTGCCGACTTTGATAAACGATGCACCTTTTTTCCCTTTTTTCTCATGTTTCCTCGCGAGAACAGAAGTATTGATTTCGTATCTTGTCTGGTCGCGTGCGAGAGAGTGTGTGTCTACCCGCTTCTAAAATTGGGCTAACCTGCGACTACCTTATCCAGCATTATTAAGCTGTGATACTCAGTCGCCACTTACTCAGAGTCAAACCACTCTCTCAGAATTATCTCTGAGAATTCACCAAACAACGCTTATTTCGGTGAACATTTCTGCCATGGCGCCCTCACTTGAAGCGCCAGAGCCCATCGAGGACATTTTCGTCAACCCAATCAGACAGAAGCCTCAACTTCTCGCCCCAAAACCACAGCATTGTCCCGGCCCAGAATCGGAGCAAGCCGGCCAGGCCGACTCTTGCGCAGGGTGTCCCAACCAAGCTATCTGCGCCTCCGCTCCAAAGGGACCAGACCCGGATATTCCTATCATTTCAGCACGCCTTGAGAATGTGAAGCACAAGATTCTCGTGCTCAGCGGCAAGGGTGGCGTGGGGAAGAGCACGTTCACTTCTCTTCTGGCCCACGCCTTTGCAACCAACCCGGACAGCGCTGTTGGGATCATGGACACGGACATATGCGGACCAAGTATCCCTAAAATGATGGGAGTTGAAGACGAGACAGTCCATGTCAGCGGTGCAGGGTGGTCACCAATCTGGGTCATGGACAATCTCGCTGTCATGAGCATTCAGTTCCTACTACCCAACCGCGATGACGCCGTCATCTGGCGTGGACCTAAGAAGAACGGTCTGATCAAGCAATTCCTCAAAGATGTCGAATGGGGAGACTTGGACTTCCTTCTCGTCGACACCCCTCCCGGCACCAGTGATGAGCACCTGAGTGTAAATTCATTCCTGAAAGAGAGCGGAATTGATGGCGCTGTTATGATCACCACACCCCAAGAGGTATCGTTACTAGACGTGCGCAAGGAAATTGATTTTTGCCGTAAAGCCGGCATCAGAATTCTAGGTCTCGCAGAGAATATGAGCGGGTTCGTCTGTCCCAACTGCAAGGAGAGCAGCGAGATCTTTCGGGCAAGCACAGGAGGCGGCAGGGCTTTGGCTGAGGAGATGGGCATTCCGTTCCTGGGGTCGGTGCCTCTAGACCCTCGGATTAGGATGGCATGCGATTATGGAGAGAGTTACTTTGACAGTTTCCCAGATAGCCCAGCATGTATTGCTTTCAAGGGGGTGGTGAAGAACGTTGCGATGCAGCTTGGGTTGGATACTCAGAGCGTTCTGCCGGAATAAGACGCAACGCACTCCACTACTTGAATACATATGTACATAGATAGATAGATGATTATGACTCTCTGTTTCCTTTTAGATCCCCTTCGTATTTCGCTTCACATAGATCTCAATCAAATACGCTTCTCGTCGTGTCATCATATCAGCAAATACCAACCATAACAATCCTGGCTGTATTTTTGTTAACTAGTTGCCAGATTCCAGTTTCCCAGGAATTTCACTCAGATCCTCCGGGCTTTCCAGGTCGAGCACGCGGCCGACCTCGCTTGTGTTGCGCATGAGTTCTTTGGCGCCGGCATAGAGCATTCGGTTTGAGGCGTTGCAGGTAATGGGCAGGTAGTACAGTAGTACATAAGGCACGGAGAGACGTCCATCAGGCTGTTGATTGTAATTATGTCAGTATTGGCATGGGCAACTTGAAAAGCGAGTGCAGTTATTCGCCCTCCGATATTGTGTCTCGTCGGCTGGAACGTACCATCGTTAGTGGGTAACTGAGGAGGATAAATCGCGGGGCATGGTCGGGGAGATCTTCAGCGAGCTCGTCGAGGGAATCGTAAACAATCTTTTCTTCATCCTGACGGATCTCGAGGGTGTTCTTATCAATCAAATCTTCAAAGCGCGGAGGAGAGGTTAGCGGGCAAAGATCGAGGAATGACAACAGACAGAGGCAATGGCGGGGTCGTCAGGGACATGAAGGCTATGCGCACAAGGGGAAGCAAGAGAACGCACATACAAACGACGGCTTGAAGACTCTTGGCTCGGGAAGTAGTGAGACGAAACTTGCGAAGGTGGTCCTTGGACTCGCCCGAGAATTGGTACAATCGAGATTCGGAGGCCTAGAGGGCATACGCAAAGGGTAGGTTAGCTGGAGCTGCATTGGCTAGGGGTGACGCAATATGAATGCGATTGGCGGTATTACCATGTTACCGATGTTTTGCAGGAGGGTCGAAGAGGTTGTCAATTAAGAAGAAGGAGGCGACGGGGTTGTGTAGTATAGTCTTTCAAAATAGGCTGGAGCTTGGTTGTTGCGAAGCTATCACAACTTGGAGTTGGGCAACCGAGTTGGAGGTTAGATACCAACTGTAGTCCTCGGCCCCGCCAAAAGCCAGTGATCACCTCAGGCAAGCCAACCCAAATCTAGACAAGCAGGTCAAGCCACGGCCCCAGAAATGACAGAGCAAGCAATCCCCCCACCTCTCTCTCCGCCTTGCACTGCCAGTACGTGCTCCTTGCTCACTGCTCCTTGCTCGCATCAGCCCAACGTCACCCGTTATTCCGTGCAGTGCTTGGTAACCCCAAGCCCGCAGAAAAGGATTAATTAAAACTACTTTCTACGAGTTGCGACATCCCCACTGTGGTATCGCGGCATTTTTTAAAGTTTGCAATCTCTGAGCCCATCAATGTTCTCTCATCTGTCTAAGATCACGAAGCACCTCTCAGCTCCTGCTGCGGCCTCCACGCGCAGGTTTACATTTGGAAAGATGGCTACACCTGACGAGCGCCACTCACGCATGATTCGCACGGCGGCGTGCTTGATTGTAGGCGACGAGGTGTTGGGTGGAAAGGTCAGTATATCTCCTACCTGGTTAGGTATAAGCCGTCTGGGTTGCCTACGAAATACCCTGTATCCAAATATATGTGACTAACAAGGGGATAGACTGTTGATGTGAGTGAAACTCGGCTCCAGACTCAGCAACCCTAGAGTCAGGGATCGAGTGTTGCAGCGAGTGTGTTTATTGACAATTGGTACTTTAGACAAACTCGGCATATGTTGCAAAATGGTGCTTCTCCTTGGGAATTGTACGTTTTGTGGATATCAATCAGAGCTGGAAGATGACGATGGTTGACTATGTGACAGAATCTGAAACGTGTTGAGGTGATTGAAGACGACGAGAGTGAGATTGTTGAGGCAGTGCGCAGAATGAGCACTCGTTATGATTTCGTTGTGACGAGGTGAGTGTAGATTGCCTGAAATCAATACCGACTGACATGAGCTAACGAATTTGACAAGTGGTGGTATTGGTCCTACGTAAGTCGGGTTGTAGAATCCCCCTGGTTTGAGCTAGAACTGATCTTCTAGCCACGATGATATCACTTACCAATCGATTGCCAAGGCATTTGATCTCCCATTAAAGCTACATCAAGAAACTTATGAAAAGATGCGGAGGCTTTCCAAGCCTCATCCGGGGGCTCCCCAGTTTGACTGGGACGTTGATTCACCAGCTCTCAGGGCTAAGCTCCGCATGGCTGAGCTTCCGACAGACGAGTCTCGAGATATTAAGGCTCAAGCACTCTTCCCGGCCGATGACCTGTGGGTCCCCGTTGCGGTTGTGAATGGAAACGTCCATATCCTTCCTGGAATTCCCAGACTCTGTAAGCCCCCACGGAACGTGCAGACGAAAAACGCTAATAGCCGACCGTTCAGTTACGAAACTCCTCGATGGATTGAAACCTATTATCCAGCCACGACTTGCCGGCAAGGCCACGCATAGGATCCTGTTCTCAACACCCTTGCCAGAGAGTGCCGTCGCCGGATTCTTGACCGAGCTCTCAGCAAGGGTTGAGCCTCACGGTGTGAAGGTTGGGAGCTATCCTCGTTGGGAGAAAAGAAGAAACATCGTCACACTTGTTGGACAGTATGTGGTTAATGCTTTGTGCAACAGGCGAATTGTGCAGTTACTGACAATCATTGCAGAGATCTTGAGTACCTCGAAAGCCTCATTGCCGAAGTAGAAAAGGGTGTTCAGGGCATTAGAGTGTCCAAAGAAGGCGAAGACGATGAACAACCCACCAAGGAAGGCAATTCACCTAAGCAAGAGGCTTTTGTTAAGGAGCCTTAAGTTCTGCCCAATCGAGGTGCGTTGTTACAATCCCTTTCCGGTCACCGAGCATGACACCGGTAATGTAACTGTCCATTGTACCACGTCTGTAGCATCTCCCTAGCCCTAGAGAGTAGACGAGATAAATTATTTAAAATCCATAACCTAAAAGCCGAACATCGGCATTGGGTTAGGGGCATACTCGAAATACTTTTTGTATGGGTAGATGGGATCATGCCACCGTCTTCTTTTTTTCTTCTGTGGCGTAGATACCTACCCTGCAGTATTGCTTTTGACAGGTGACGCCGTTTACGTAGTGGCGCTTCGTTGAAATGCAATAGGCCCTAGTCCTCACATGAAACAAGCAAAGACTCTTTAGTTCTTGATTTCAACTGCTGCTGCAGAGTACGTGCAAAGCCCTACGTAATAACTAGTGAAGCTCTTAGCCCATTTGCGAAAAGCTGGCGTCGCGAGCTGATTTGTATATGTGAGCCACCGAGAACTAACACCATCAGCTTTTGTATTTCGGCAGCTACGTAGATAGTAACGAAGGGAAACAACAATAAATACATAGCAACGTATACAATGATGAAGCCCAGATTCTCATCGCGTAGGGCGGCTGGCTGGGTGGGGAGGGAGGAAACCGACATTCGGGCAGATGCCCATCGTACGATACCAGCCAGCACAATAACCTGACTTGCCCTGACTTGCATCGCAGATCACAGGGCTAGTAGACACAAGCTGAACGAGGCTGAATCGACGGGTGAGCCTGCCAAGGATTCAACTTGTCCGAAAGAGTTTGAGCATTTTGTTGTGCTATGAACTAGTAGATCTGCCCAACAGAGGTACTGCCGACTAGCCTTTCTGGCGTCATCACGAGGCATTCGGAGATTCTAACGTAGGACCCCGTAGTGCGATGCCGAAATCACGACCGGTGACGCCATGACACTCATCGCATGATCGGCAACAAGGACGAGCTTGACGGCCTTCTAAGACGGGGCACTTGGGCACCAAGGGAGATTGGGAATATACCGTAGACGAACGAGAAGGAGCTAGAGCGTGGAGCAAGCCGCAAGGGAATAAAAGAAAGGGAAATAGGGGGTGAGTCGTTGGAATCGGAGCTTGCTGGGGGGTGAGTGTGTGTGTGTGTGTGTGTGTGTGTCTGTGTGTCCTATAGTATGAATGTGAGTATGAGTATGAGTGTGAGTGTGTGTGGGCGCGCGCGACTGTGCGCGGTGGTTTTACTCTTGGAGGGGATGTCGTCCCCTGATTGACATGAAGCTGGTCCCGTCAGGTGAGCTTCCTAGGCCAAGAAAGTGATATCAAAATGCGGAGCTTGGGTTATGAGTGGAGAAGAGCGCATGGACCCTTAATATAAGTTGGGAGAACGCCATTTCGTTCTAGAAGGTTGGTGACAGCGTAATTAACTAATTACGGAGTAGGTGGATGGCTTCGATGCAGGAACTCGGGGGGTTTTTGCAGAATATGAGGCCCAGCCTGTTCAAAGAGCAGCCAACCGCATTATGCGTGCCAATGTGAATACCTGCAGCAGAGCTATAGGGTACCTCACCTGCTCCATATGAATATCACTATAATCAGCGCCCAGATCACTTGCTGTTGCTCGTGGGCTGGCCGTGATGCTACGTCGACAGTGGCTAATAGGAGAGCTCCTTGTCGATGTCTGCCCTATGTATTAGTTAGATGGAGTGTCCAGTGCCAATGCCTATGTATTCACAGTTCGAGTTCGGCTCCAAAGCTCCAAAGCTCCAACTAATAAACTCGGTTGAACCTGTACACTGCTCAGTCATGTCAATTGCAGTTCCCACTACAAAATGGACTCTGATAACTGTCAAGTCTCTTTTTAGAGCCCTACTAGGGTCCGGAATAATGTAGTTTCGTTTTTTAGTGGGAGGTGCAAGTAGCGTCGGCCATTATCAAAGTCCATCCACGTCGACTCTACGTGCCTACCTACAAAAGTGTATACAGTCGTTTCTCTTCGAAGATCACTAGCTATTACAGTGAGTTTTGCCTTTTTACTCTTTTTCGTTATATTCAAGCATGATCATTCTGCTTTCGGCCGGTAATCGGTCCCCGTACGGGGTCTTCTCGGCTGTTCCACGTCCCGGTTTGAATAAGAAAAGAATTGAACTGCCGAGTCCCGACTGAAACACTGACATATACTGATCGGAGGACCAATTGGTGTTAGCATCGTTTTCTATATGTGTGAGAACAGAGTAATGTCACACAATTAACCTCATGGTCTTTGCTTTAATACCTGGGGGTCTTCGTAACGTTTAGTCTCCGTACTCTCCAAGATTTTCTGAGCCGTCTTCCACACATAACGTTATGGTGAACAAAGTCATTACACTATAGCCAACACACATTATTACCGTCATGTAAATTGGCAGGTCTCTGCTGCCATCAACGTGGGGGGTGCGGACAATCGCCCTCCATAAGTAGTTCGAAGCTTATGATTGGCCTTGACATGTCTTGATGGCTGAGCACTGGAGTGAAAGCTGACAGTTGGATCACTTTTTGTTGTATTACTGAATCATTGATGGGGGTCTGTATGCAAACACTCAATGTGGTCTCCACAATCCAGCCCTCTCCTCTATTCACAGTTGGACCTATGAAGCTGCAAGATGACATTGTGATGTGAAATTAGTCGCCGTGTTCCCACTGCCCTGGCCTTAGATGTTGGACTACACTACAGTGCCTTGGTCACACCGCGAGAGGGAACATGGGCAGCCAATGGGCCTCTAACATTCAGTAGTGGGAGTGATGCGCTCATTCCCATGGTGCTCTTCAATGTTATGACCGGCCATGAGCTATCACACCATTTCACGCGTCTATCAAGGCGCATTTGTGTAAATGGCCATCGGAAAAGCCTCTTATCAACAGCAAGATCCAACTGGGTTTGGTCCTAGAATTGGCCTGGGCGCCAAAATTGAGCAAAAGCGGACCAACAGTCGCTGATCAAGCACCCTGTCTCTGCATGATGTTGCCGCCTTGGAGACGTGGGGTGGTGCTGCCGCCTGCATGTGCTTCTTGAGCTGACAAGGGGGGGAGAGGGGGAGGTGGAAGGGAAACTCTTCAAGGGCACGGCGCAGGGCAGTAGTGGCCTGTGATAGATCGCTGTGCCTCCCTTCTGCACAGGTTTTAGCCCAATGAATTGCTGGAAGCAGGATTTGATGGACTTGATTTGCTCATGATTTCTCGCGCGGATTCAGCCAGCCTTCTATCTCCTTGCCTCGAGATTTTCGTGGAAGCGGAGATGACAGACAGGGATGGAGAGTTATGGGTCTGAGACGAAATGGACCTGGATGGATGGAGCCCTGTGGTGTTCGGGCTTTGGCATCTGGGGGGGTCGCACATTGATTGAGCCTTGCAGCTATCGAGAGCTGCCCTTCTTGGCCACCCGCCGCGGCCTGCATTCAAAGATGGCGGTAACCTGTACAGTCGTCACATCCCACGCATACGTAGTGCCTGCAGTGCCTACCGTTGCGCCTATCTGGGTAGCGTAATTAATCGATCATTGTCGCAAACGTAATGCGAATTCAGTGATACAACACTGGAGTGCGCTCAAAGTGATTACACGGCGATAATCATATCTCAACTCTCGAACACTCGGCGATAGCGCAACGGCCTACCGTTGACACGAAACTTCAGTAGCCTGGTACTGTGACGCTTCTGTACACAAAAGGTATTTCCATAACCGCTGTCAGAAGCGAACACACGCAATCAAATACGGGTATGTACTTGAATGTACTTTGCGCATCCCTCCGCCAACTTCGGAAAGCTAACAAAGCGGAACTTGAGCCAATCCCATCTCGCCCAAGGACAACTTTTAGCGAGAGGAGACGGGTCAGTCTAACAAGCGACCCTGGCCCTCAATCCCCCAGGGCCTTGACCAACGTTCCTACCGGCTCCGCACGGTACTGCAAGTTCACAGTAGTAGTAGTCCATGTAACCTCAGTTACATGATGCATTTACAAGACTTTAGCTACGGATCTATAGAGGAGCTTGCTCTGATGTGCCATTGTCCCCCAAGGCCCTAGACAGCGGCAAAACTTAACGTACTACGTAAAGAGGACGGTCTGGAAAACAGGCATGTTTACTCCATAAATGACAAAGCACGGAGTACATACCTACATAGGGTACCTAGGGAAGGAGACTGCCAAGGGGTAAAAATATCAATTCCACAATCTATTATTATGTTCTCATCCGTTGCGTAAAAGGTGTTGAAAGGTGTGAGGATAAAAGAATCAAACTTTCGGAATTCATATACTTGCCTGCCAGTAAGAAGGTGCAAACCAACAGAGTACAAGGCAATGTAGGAGCTAGGAACGCATTGCCTCCTATACTAGCAGCAGGACTATCCGTCTTTGCGGGTTTCGCTGATGGTTACGCGGTTGTAACGCTCTCATTGGAAAGCGTCGCTAAGTGCTGATGTTGATGCTGGAGGCACTGTAGTCAATACTTGGTTCTAAGGCCCTGGAACCAGGTACTCGCCACTAACACCACCAGGAGAGAGTTACAGAGGGTGGCATGCCGCCGGCCGACCCTTGCGTTGTAACTACACAATCGCCTAATGAGTCGTGGCAGTTTTCAAGGGATGGAGTACTCTCGACCAAAAAGGGTCAAAAGGTTAAACACACCAACCACACCTGGAGAAGATGAGCAAGGTACAGACAAAATTATGAAGCTCATTTCCAAATTCGAACATGCTCAGAGATCTTGTCGGCCCGTATATGAAGCAGAAGCGCATAACAGAAGGCTATTGGTACTGGAAATGGTGGGCGTGGGCCATGAGAGAATGTCAACAATTGATCACGTCCCGTCCCATTTGCACATCGAAGATCCATTCGGTAAAAACGTGAGTGATGGTGAATTGCACCCGTTGTGTCACTATGCAGGTTTCTTAGCACTGACCCTGGAGATCAGTCAACTCACGCCACATCCAGGGTCAAGTTCTAATAAATCTCAAACCTGGGCCCCCTTAGAGACCCTTGTTTTGTCATTGAGCCAGCCCTCCGTCACTCATCATCAGTGGCTGGGTGGCTTGTTGGGGTTTCTACTGTATGTAGAAATAAAAAAAATAAAATCTCTACATGTAGATGACTAACCTAGGGAATCACAGACTTCTTCTGTACGTAATCTCTGAATAACGACTCCGGATGGACAGCTGGACTGTGCCTTCGCCAGCTCCCCTTCTGGTGGGATGATTCTAACTGGAAAACTCTACCATGGTAAATACATTTCTGACCAAGCCATGTTTTCCACTTGTTGTCGTTCCGGACCACTGATCGGGATGCCTCATCAAGAATCAAGGATCTTTCTTGGTTCTTCTCAGTCGGATATGTCATCTTCTCTTGCCTTGAGATTTCCTCATTTGAACTACTACACTACAGTTAAGCGGATACGGGTTGGCTACCACAAGGTTACTCAGAAGGTAATATCCCGTACCTTGCTTCAACAAAACGGGGCAAAGGAGCTTGACTGGCAAATGTGATTAGGCAGTGGATTGGGCTAGTCTGGCGGCAGCATGCGGTATGCGCGGTACCAGCAAGGGACAGGGCGACGTGTAATATGTAGGTATGAAGTCCGGTACGACTGCATACAAACAACCGACAACGGAGAAGGCAGATAGTGAATTAATTAATTCGAGGTGATGTGTGCATGCATCCGCTTTCTGGATGAGCAGAGAACGCATACGCCCTTATGCACACGACATCGAATCCTTCCCACCGAGTGGACTGCAAGAAAGTCTGCAGCTCGTCCACGCAAGCCACATCCTCCTTAGCACTCACTGTATATCCAAGGTGGTGGGTAGCCTGCAAACAAATTTACTGATACATAAAAAACTGATGGAGTACAGTTTCCAAACAAAGCACTCTGGATGTAGATCCATTATCCACCGTCAACCGCTCTTGCAGGGGGGGAATGTCCCGACCTGGACATCCAGTGCGTTCCTCATCTGCTTGTTTAGCTGGTTAAAACGTCCACTGAGAGAGGTGGATACCGCCTTGCCAGGGGAGCAAGGTACCTAGGCACCTAACGTACCCTCGAAGAGAGCAACCATGATGGGTAACAATAGAAGAATGGTCCGCATCCCTGAGGTTTTCTCCCTTGCATTTCAAGACAAGGACGCTGGAGTCCCGGGGGGATAGGACAAAAACGCATTTTGAGTGACAAGAGGTCCGCTTCGTCGCCACTGGAAGTGGATGCTTCGTGCTCATTCTATGAACTCTGTGCTCTTCCACCAACAACAAGGCCCTGAATGTACTGTATCGGGGATTTTTGGCCGGGCCTCGAAGTTGGAATGAGGCCTGACAAAGCAGGCCTTGTGCAACCGAGAATTGACGCTCTGCTCAGCTCGATTATCGCGATCCGTCTCGGAGATGGAGTTGGTTCTGATCAGGGCTCTAGGCCCAGGAATGGGTGGCGAGCTGCATTGTGGGAAAATCGGTTACCTGGAACAGGTACCTAGGTAGGTAGCCTAGGTAGGTACCTCATAGCGGGCTGGCTAATTCCCCATGGTCAGACCTTTTTCTCTTGAAAACTTGGCCCTTCCCTCTGGGTACTAGCTACCCATTGTATTAAACCTGATGGCTGGACAGGTTTTTGTTGTTGTTGTAGTAGTAATAGTAGTAGAAGTAGTAGTAGTAGTAGTAGTTGTTGTCGTTCAGCTGGTATTCTAGTGTACAGTCGACATTGTCCTTGTCAGTGTATTTCGAACCCAGACGATAACCTGGACCTTCCCTTGCCATGGGCCGATTCTGGCAGAACTCAGAACTCGTGTCGCCTCCACCACCAATACAAATCGCCATCTCTCCCTAGGCAAAAGAATAAATACTTCAGGTGCATATTACCTTTGTGGTACTTATCAACTGAATGGTGACGGCGAGGCACATGTTAAAAAGAGCCCCCCCCCTCGCCCCTTGCTGGCAAAGGTGATCCACACAGGATGGTCACAGCTCCCAAGCGGCGGGACGGGGAAGTCTCCAGTATCATAACACTATAACGAAAAGGACCACGGAGTTGCACCCAAAGAGTCAGTCAAGCTTCTTTCCGGTCCGAGCCACTCTGGCTCTCGAGCGCCCTTCTCAGCGCGCGGTAGGTCACACCCCCCAGTTTCTGGCTTTCTACTTCGCTAAAAGCGATGAACTACGCCTAAAGACTAGTGCTAGACTGGGAGTAATAATACTGGCCAAAAAGTAGACGAGATACGCTTTGCTGAGGAAGACGCGGGGCGCTATCTTGGCCTTGGTCTGATCTGTCTGTCGTGCTCTACGGAAGGTTGCGCTATAGTACGGTGCAGGTCTCTGTTCTTGGGTTTAATAGCATTGTTGGTGCTATAATTACTGTCTAATATACCTGTACTGTAGGTGAATCACGATAGCGGGATGCAAATCTGGCTCGAGCTTCGCACTTTTGAAGGACCTCTGCTCGGTGTCGCTAGCCCGTCTTACAAGGCGCCGTCTCATTCACTTGCCCGTGCTTCAAGCGCTTCGGGATGGGCACCTACCATCCTGTGCCAATGTCGGAACTTCGAATTTGGCCTGCCCCTCTGGGGGAGATTTCATCACTCTCCCCTCCCCCTTCATAATACAAGGTAATAATCGCTTGCGTAGAGCCGGAACTTTTCCCCCTCCTTTTGAACACACTGCTATGGTGCACAGGCAATAAATAGTTAGGTACGGTTTACTCAGGAGGAAGAGAAGAGCCTGTGTTTGGTTTATAGAAGAGAAGAAAGCGCTCCCAAAAAGAAGAAAGAACGGAGGAATGGGGGCAGCAATAAAAGAATCTTCACAGTTATGAGCCTGAACAGGCTGGACAGGGGCTGTGATGGGAACATGCACACACTTCTTTGTCTAGCATCTTGAGCTCGCGTCTGTCCCGGTCTCGAAGATGGAGATGGGGGAAGCCAGTCACGTTAATAGGGGGCAATTCAGAGGGGACCCGTATGGAGTTCAAAGAACGGACCACTGCACGTACAGAGGTAGTCGCGCGTACGAGCAGGGACCTTGCCCTGTTGGGTAGTGGCCAAACTAGCCACTGACCACTAAACCACCAACCTGGCAACCAACTCACACCCACTCTGTGTACACACACACCCTCGCCTGCTGCACATTCATTCCTCTCTGCGAATAGGCGCGGAATCTCAGTCCCAGTACGTCTCCCCCTCAATCGGTCCACGCCCCAGCCCCCCCCTTCCTCCCCCCTTCCCCCTTCCCTTTCCTTTCCTCTACTCTGCTCTGCTGCTCAGTGCTTGGACCTTTTTTGAACCTTCAGGCCCATTTGCTTCCCATCCCATCCACTTGCACCCATTCTCTCCCTCCCTCTCTCTCCATCTCCTTGATACTCCAGTCCTACGCGGAACATTCCCTCTCTTTGTTCCAATCTCTAAACTTGTGCCGTCTCGTGCATTCTCGCCCTCTTTTTCTCTCATTTTCCTTCAGTAATCCCATAGATTTCGACTTTACTTCTCGTCACCCTCCTTAGAATTCGACGCTTTCTACGACGACAAAACCTCCTCCCCCCCTGCGCGAGTCAATTTTTCAGCGCCACCCCCGACTTGAGCTGGTCCCAAGGAGCTGCTTCAATCATCATCAGACACAATGGCTACGTCCACCAAGGTACGCTCTTGCAAGATGCCTCATCGCTTCGACGACTCCCTGGCATCGCTGCGGCGGTCTGGGCTACCGCCCTGGCGTTCCCTTGGGAACCTCGGCCTAATCATTTGTTGCGCTTGCTAATTCTGGACTTTCTTTCTCATAGTTCTTGCGAGAGTACAAGCTTGTCGTTGTTGGCGGCGGCGGTGTTGGTAAATCATGCTTGACCATTCAGTTGATTCAGAGCCACTTCGTCGACGAGTATGATCCCACAATTGAAGGTTTGTTCTCGAGAGTCCTGGCCACTAGCCAACGCGCGCATAGGCTCATCCAATATGACCGTAATACTAATACCTCCCGTGCTTTGAATTAGATTCGTACCGAAAGCAGTGTGTTATCGACGATGAAGTCGCCCTTCTCGATGTTCTCGACACTGCTGGCCAGGAGGAGTACAGCGCCATGCGAGAGCAGTACATGCGAACTGGCGAGGGTTTCCTACTAGTGTACTCCATCAATTCGCGACAGAGCTTCGAGGAAATTGCCACTTTCCAGCAACAGATTCTGCGCGTCAAGGACAAGGACTACTTCCCCATGGTCGTAGTTGGCAACAAGTGTGATTTGGAAAACGAGCGAGAGGTTACACGACAAGGTAAAGATTGACCCCAGTAGCATTTGTGTGCATGATTAGAAGCTAACATGACTTTTGTACAGAGGGTGAGTCGCTTGCGAAATCGTTCGGCTGCAAGTTCATTGAGACTTCAGCCAAGTCCCGAATCAATGTCGACAAGGCTTTCTACGATATTGTGCGAGAGATCCGAAGATACAACCGCGAGATGCAGGGCTACTCAACTGGTAGCGGCGGCACCACTGGCGCCAACGGCCCCCCAAAGCCCATTGATATCGACAACGGAGAGCAAGAGGCTGGATGCTGCTCCAGTTGCGTGATCATGTAAGGAGGCAATGTCGTGGGGATGAACGGTGTGAAGAGAGGGGATGATGAAGTAACGGTTACTGGGCGCGATGAGATGCGTTAAAGACGGCCAACAAGCGAAAATACCGTCCTGTTCTGGAGCCCCACAGAGCACGCGCCCTGATATGATACCGACTCCGATGCGACAAGCAATATTCTTGGCGAGGATCCGTTGATATCAAAAAGTTGTGTTGCATGGGACGGGGAGTCGGGTTGGGACCTTTTTTTACAAACGCACTTTGATTTATCAACGCGACCCATGGCTATGTCGCGGCGATACAACAAAGTTGGTCAGTCGTGCCAAGCAAATGTCAAGAGAAGATATGTCATTATGCTTCATGGCACGCGGCACGAAGTTTTCTTGTGGAATACCTCACTTTACACGTCGTGGATAAAAAGAGGACACCATCTACTTACGGGAGAGAGACAAAAGCAGGGGAAGCATGAGCTGCTTATGGGCATGGAAGCAGAAGTGCTGGCTCCCAAGGACCTCGCGAGAGACACCCAACTATTTTATTTTATTTTTTTATTATCTTTTTTTTTATCTTATGTCACCGGGGAGGATGAATTTCCAAGACTAAATATGGGCTCTGCGTTTTTTCTCTATATCCATTATTTCATACCTGTAATTTCTTTTCATTGACGAGGTTTCTTTTACTCTCTCCCCGACAGCAGTGGTTACAGTCAGACAAAATTCGAACTTCCCTTTTTGTTTTATGTTTTAATTGCTGTTGTGTCGCCTGAGTGATATTGATGTCTTTGCTCCAAGGTGTCGTTGCTGATATTGCCAAAGGATCATTTGACCAACATGACTTATCAAGAGCTACAGTCGATTGTAAGCGTTCAACTTGGAGGCTAATGAGGCATTGGTCATAATACGCTCCAATCAATAATGCAGAGGAGCTTTTCTATCTTTGAGGTACGTACTTGCATGGCGTTCACGCATTAGTTATTTTTGCCTGGTACCATTCCCCGCCTCAGGAACAGCTCGTTCACATCCATGTGGCCGAGTTGTCCGGGTACGAGTTGCGGCTCGTTGTTGGCGTTGTTCCGCTGGTTGACAACCCAATCCAGACATGTCAAACACAGGCAAGATGTTGGCCCGCCGTTGGTGTTCCGGAAGCCAGCGTGGTGTGCCGAGCTGTTGGCAGCGTGACGTCCTCTCGTGAACAAACATGATGGGCACACCAGCCGCTGGAACCTGAGCAGCAGCCACTCCCGCATCAGGGCTGATTGCTGCATTGCTCGTTCCGCGTGCCGGAGTCGGTGGTAGCGGCACAGTCGAAGGGAGAACAGTTTGTGGCCGCAGGAGCATCCGGTGGCCAGTAGAGCTGCGCCTCGGTGCTGCGTATTCAGGCCATGCAAGACAGTCGGATGCTGGGAACTAGAGAGCTCGCCCCAGATGTGATTGGTGCCGTTGTGGGGGAGCCAGCTGGCGAATTGGTGACTCTCAGAGGCCCCTCTCGCGCAGGTGTCGCACAGGTATGCCCGCATACTGAGAATCTCCTCCATGGTCAAGGGGTCATACTCCTCATCGATGAGGACTGATTTAGTTTGCTCGTTGCACTCATCGCACACGAGGAAATGCGTTGGGTCGTTTGAGCGATGTGTGATATCTCGACATCCCATGGGGTCCTCGCAGCCGTTGTTGCAGATACCTATAGGCTTATTGTCATAATCAATAGGCTCCATACATTTTTGCTCATGAGACGAGTCAAGTGGATAATAACCGGGCACAATTGGGACTGCCTCGAGAACGTCTCGGGCGGGATTGTCAGGGAAGGACTCATCTAGACCTCTGGAGAATGGGCGGTCGGCTGGGTTGCCTACCTGCTTGGCAGCGGCAATGCGGTGATAATCCCAGTGATCCATCTCCAGGTCATCGATGAAGTCGCTTTGGGCCCAGCGCAAGGTCCTGAATATGCTCGACGAAACCCTTTTCGGCTCCTTGAAGACATCGTGGCCGAGGAAGGGGTTAAAGCCATTCCAGTGGTCCCAAACAGAGGGCTGGGTGTAACTCTGAGAGATATACAGGCCATGGGAGAAGTTTTGGTCATTCTGGAGGAGGTCTTCCTGAGCCTGGACGGGCGGCGGCTGAGGAGAAGGTGATGTGTTCAGGCCTCCCTTCTGAGGCGACTCAAGGGCTGTTGAGCTATCAAAAGTCGGTTGTGGCTGGGCAATTTCCGTGAACAGAGCGTTTTCATGCTCGACGTCTTTTTCTTCGTTGCCCGCATCAGTTATTTGACTCCCTGATTGCTCACCCTGCGCAAGATATTCATTTCCACTCGCCCCTGTCTCGTGCTCGAACATTTCTCCGAGAGTGTCAAAATCGAGTTCTGGGAAGTAATCTTGACCTTGGGATAGAATTTCTGCGAACCAGTCAACATCTTGATGGTCCTGCGTACCTTCTCCTCCAGCTGGAAGCAGAGCTGCACTTGCAATCGAAACCGATGGCGAAGGTGAAGGTGAAGGCGAAGCTACAGCTTGACTGGAAACTGTTTGAAGCTGGGCTCGCAAAGGAGTAGCGACTTCAGCGGGCACAGATGTCTCGATGCTGGCTCGAGGCTCGGTTGCGGTGAACGAACTCAGGGATCTTTCCGACACATCAGAACACCTGATGGCTTTCATTCTCGAGACCGCTTCTCTGTAGGATGGGTGTTGGGCAGGGCCCTCTGTGAGACCTGTGTCCTGGAGGATTCGATGCAGGTCTGCTATGCTTAACTCTGACACCCTCCGGCCGTTCATCATGCCGCCTTTGCTGCTGCTTTGAGGAGGTATTCCCCAAGGGTGGAATAGACGTCTCTCTTGAACAACAGCTTGGTAGATCTCGGACCTGTTTGGCGTTGCATAGTCTAAGCTGTACTTCGGAACAACAGGACCAATATGGTGGCAGATGAGTGTGCCATCCTTGATATCATCAACACCTCCGGGACCATAGCCCATTGCAAGGTAATAAAGAGGGCCCGGTGGATTTGCAAACCGACGAGAACACCCATCGGCCATCCTGTGTATCCCTTGAGTCCACGGATCGCATCTGTCTCCATGCTTTTCACAGGAGTCACAAGGTCGTTGGTGATCGCAGTTGCGGCCCTTCTCCTTGCAGCTCTGGCAAGTCTGGAAAGGCGCATGTTCACCGAAGCCGACCCTGCCCAGGTTCAGGATTGGATAGTAAACCCGTTCCTTCTTGGCCAACTCCTTTCCTTCGCTGCTGTCACTGTCTGAGAACGCTTCGGACGAGTTGTCATCGATGATGATGAACCCACCAGGGATTCCTTCCATGCGGCTCTTGATTTCCGCTTGAGGGACATCCTCAAAGCAGTCGATGCCCAGCTCTGTGCAGCGGAGGCACGAGGCATATGGCTCCTTGAGTGAGACACGGCACTCATGGCCACCCTTGCCGTTTCTCTCCGTGCAAGGTTTGCATGTTTTGCGGAATCTGAGAAGCCGTCTCAGATGAAAAAACTCTCCGTCGTTCAGGCTGAGGGCCGACTTCCAGTCTCCGGCTTCGAGCCCCCCGGCAGTTCCGAAGGCTTCGCCTATCTTGTTGACGCATAGCATCCCTAGGCTCACACAGTAGCTACAGGGCTGGTCCCAAGTGCGGCGGTCCTTCAGCCAGGTGCATTGTTGGCCTTCGGGCACATGGCCTCGCCGCCTTGAACAGGTCTCGCACATGCGTCGGAACCAAGGTGTGATAATCTGGCGAGGCCGGGAATCTATAATGTGCCTGGAATTTATATGGCATTGAATCTTTCGCGATATGCATTTCGTACACTTGACACTGAGAAACTCGTCCACGTCGCAGCTGTTCTCCAGTCCAGAGCCGATACATTCGTCACAAGCAGTGACCATGGGGAACACCGGATCGTTCACGCCGTACCGCTTGCCGGCGAAATCTTTGTTTCCAACCCGGCAGACGTGTTGTACCCCGGGGTTATTGGATCTATAGTCGGCACAGTTCTGGCACTCGAGCTGGAACTTGTCGTTGACATAGACGAAGTTACAGCGGTGTCTCTCCAGGACTCCGTATTTGTCTGGATTTTTGAGGCAGTAGTCGCAATAACTGTCTTCGCCCGGGCGCAGGCCCTTTTCCCTTTGATCCTTCGCCTCCTGTCGCTTTTGCTTCGCCTGTGAGTTTCGACGAGCCCTTGTTTCTCTCGTGTCGAGGGCGTGACGGCCGATTGGCCGCCCTCGAGGTCGTCCTCGAGATGGTCCCTTTCTGACTGTCTTTGAACTTTTAGGCCTTCCTCTACGTTTTTTAACTTGATTTGAACCATCCTGTTCCTGTACCTCAACCTCACTGGGTGCTGGCTCAGTTCTTGCTCTCTTATTGCTGGGGCCCTCCTCAGGATCCTTGTTCGGTCTTGCATGAGTGGAACGCTTCCGTATGTGGCTTGGGGGTTTCTCGTGGATTGCTGGCAGTTTCTCACCTGAGTATCCAGGCTGTCCTTCATTAAAATACCCAAGGGACTGGAGCTGCAGACATTGGATTGGGTCGTTGGGATCAAGGTCAAACCATGGTGGATTATCCGGGTTAAAAGGCATCCCTACTGAGCTCTCCCGATATGGTAGGGAACGACTAGATCAACAGTAAACTCACTTTGACTCTTTTCTCCCTGAGGACTTCTAAGTTAAACAGTTTGCTGGAATGTTTACTGTGACAGTAAATAAGTTTATTTGGATTGTGCCTTTGCTACTTGGCCGGATGTAGTGATTGAGAAGGGTCGGATTTGGAATAAGAGTATGCGAATGATACCGTGATTTCGTAGATAAATATTCTTTCGAATACCGAGACTTCCTTTTTATGTACAATATCATTGGCAAATTTTCCCGACCAAGGGAATTCTGTGGTTCTTGTTCTTGTTTCCGATCGTAGTAGTTTATACCAAGCCGATATGCAAGGTTCGATGTGTTCTCCAGAACAAGGTCAAAGAACGGCATGACCTCGTTGTTTTGAAGTGCCGCATCAAATAAAAAGAACAGCCATGTCCCTAGCCCTGTGGCCTGACTAAGAAACAAAGCTGAATTAATGTCTGTTAACGAGGAAAGGTTTGGGTTCTTTCCCTCCCCCCCTTTTTTGCGACAACGGATACATGGTTGTCTGATTCTACACTCAAACTTGATCAAAACATAGTAATTTATTGTTGGAGATTACTTCGAAAATTTATATCCTTTTCCTGTCTCGTAGAGAGACCTGGGTTCCCTGTCCATCCACCTCCTAAATCAACATCCACGATGCTTCCACACTCTCAGCTCCCTCTTCACAAGTGGGCAGGCCGATATTTGAAAATTAAAATACCAGGCGGCCAATCCCAACCAATAATTCGTCTCCGTTTATCAAGTAACCATACCATCATGGTGGTCTACTACTATACCACTATAATCAAAGCGTCCCATCCATGCTCTTTCGTTCCGTCTTCCGGCGTCCTCTTTTCATGCACCCTAACTCCCAAACACTTCTGCGGAAATCTCATGCGACCAACGAGGGGGTAGACATGGTCCACATTCTCGTTGGTATCGATACGCTGACCTCTTTTTTTTTTATACCTCACTCAATACCTTCTCAAACCTGACGTTTCTTTCTCCATCATTGCAATCAGCCAGAGAACTGGAACCGAGTGGCTTCGAGCTGGCCGAGACCGTCTCGAGGTGCCACATTACGTCGTCTATACGTGTTGGTGAAGTCCTGGAGCAGGGCGCGTACATTTCTCATAGCGCTGGGATCACCCGAAGATAGCCTCTCCTTGATCTTGAGCATCAGTCGCTCAGCCTCAACGAGAGACACCGTACCCTGGGGTAGCAATTGAATGGTATGTGAGACCCACTGGGTTGTCTCGCCAGGGAACAGTTCAAAAAGCGCCAGCAGGACACCGCTGCCGTCAGCGAAGCAGTCTCGAGGGAAAGTAATCATCATTCCCGCCATCACCTGCTTGACAAGATTCTCTCCAAGGGTTGACAGCAGACCACGGATGGTGTTGCGGATATCGGTAGCAGCAGCGGCAGGGATGCTATCGCTACTGGCTGGGTTGTCTCCTCCGTAAGACAGAAGGTCTCGCAAAAAGTGCAATGTCGACGACAGAGGATCCCGCTGTTCCAGGGTCAGAGCGTAGATAGCAGCCTCGAAAATCGGTCGCAGGAGATGGGACGGGATGAGTCTTTGGGGGTAGTACAGCAGCGCATCGATAAGGAGACGGAAGAAGTCGTCAATAACGTCCGGAAGCTCCTTTGGTTGCAGCTGAGTCATCACCCTTAGGAAGGTCGTGGTTTGTGCCTCAAAGAAGTTATAGATGCTCTCTGTTGTGGACTGGTCGACATGCTCGCGGGCCTCGGAGAATTCTCGTAGGATAGCTGAAGTTACCCAGAGGAAGCAGCCCTCTCGCGAGTTGTTGAAACCGCCGGCAAGCTTATTGGCCATGTCGGGCAACATAGGAGTCATGGCAGTGCGATAGGAAATGACCATGTTTCGCCAGCATCTGCAAACCCTTTCGCAAATGGGGGTAAAATCAAGGAAGTTGTCTAGCACGGTCGACAGGATAGGGAAGACCTCCTGCCAGTACTTGACAGCAGGATTCTCTTGTCCTGGGTTGCTAGGGGGTACCACGTTCTGTACAAAGATGGTAATGAGCTGCAGGTGGTCTAGTGATATAGTCAGTCAACAGTTAGCTCAGTTCTCTAGTTTGGGCTTTAGAATTGGACTCACCTGCCAAGGCAAGCTTCCCTTCCTCATCAGTAGCGTTGTTGGCTTTGTCCATCAAGCGCTGGACGAGAGGGTCGCAGTAGGTCTTGAGTAATCTGTAAATTTCCTCATGAGGCTGAACTGCTACGACATTCGCAACACCTTCAGTAATCTCCTCCTTGCTCAAGTCTGGCAGCTTATCGAGGATCTGATTATAGAACGACTGGAGCTGAAGGACCTGTCCACTGAGAAGGTGCTTGCAGTCCGTGCAGAAAAACTTGATTGATAAGGCTGCTGCTCGAATGATCTCCTTCGAGTCAGACTGGAAGGAATTGACGATGTAGTTGAACTGTGGCTCTAGGTACTCCGGGTGCACCGACGTCCACTCCGTGTATCGTCCAAGAACCATGATGGTAGCGAAACGGAGCTTTTCATGACTTGGCATTTGCACAAGCAGGGGCATCAGCTGGGGCAGGACAATGCTTTCTTCCTTATCCACCATTCGACCCAGTGCTCGCATCGCGAAAAGAGGTGCCTCGAGCTCCTGCCAGTGAGGGACCGAGGTATCGGTAACCTGGTTGGCATACTTGGATGTCCAGACTTGGATGGCTTCGAGAACCTTGGTCAGGCAATCCGTTACTCCCATCACTTCGCAGCAGTCCTTCAGGGTGTCACCCATCTGATGTCGGAATTCTCTGAACTTCTCCTCCTGCTCACGATCGCCGTCAAAGAGATCGTTCTCGTTGCCGGAATCCGGTCGGGGGTATTCCAGGTGCTTGAGCAGAATATCCACAAGCTTCGAGTACACGTCCACCAACTCCAGGCGACTCTGAATATATCGTTCCAACACAATGTAAAGCTTCAGCTCATACCAGAAGTTGAAGGTATGCTCAATCACATCTCGATCCTTGTCCCTAAGTGCGCACTCCAAAACAGCATCCACCAGAGGACGGAAGTGAGCCGCCTGTCGAGCAATGCCAACAACCCAGCTCTCCGCCGCCGTCGCGAAGACTTTGGTCAAAGCTTTCAGGCTGTCGGTGTCTTCCTCTTCTGTGATCTTTTCGATTTTAGAGCTGAGCGCAATAATTCGGGGGAACAGAGTTTCAATGATCTCCTGGCTCTCATCCACATCGGCAGTCTCTCTCAGCATCGTACAAAGACATTCAGAAGCCTCCTGGCTACAGTTGTCACCCGTTACGCCATTGAATATGACTTCCAGTAGAGGTGACTTGACAACGTTCTCAACTGGCACCTCTCGCAACCACGACGTGATACACTCCATAAGCAGAGGGTTCTGAGCAGCAGCAGCTAAAAAAAATAAATTCATCAGAAACAGGATGTTGGATGGGGGTGGGTTGAAGAGGGTATACGCTTACGAGATGACTGAGAGTAGTTAATCAGGAGTTGAACGACCTGGTCCGCATTATCTCCCAGTAAGGCTTGCGTCCGTGCCGCAAGATCTTCTTCCTAATTCCAAACAATTAGACTTGAACTCGTGCTGAAGTCGACCGGCGGATACGATGTCGAAAGGAATAAGAGCTCGGTCTTTGGTTGTGCGATCCACATACAGACAAGGTGATTTTTCGGCCCTCAGTGACCTCCTCGGGGAGAACACGGAGGAAATCCAGGATGCAGGCATGGCTTTCGGGGCTGTCGCCGAGGGACTGGACAACGGTCTGGAGGACGTCGTTCCATTCCTTCATCTGGATCGCTAGAATGGCCAGACACACGCAGAGCTGTACTCGAATGGGCTTAGGTCCAGGGGCGAAATGCTTGAGGAGGAGGAGAATTTGGCTTCGAAGAGCGGGAAGCTCGCTGGGAGGAACCTGTGTGGCCAAGTCATATGTGATCTAGAGCTGACGGTCAGTGCCTCTCATCCATCGAACAATCCTCACAACTATCCTACCTTTCCACGCAGAGTGATGGCAGCAAAAAGGGTCGCCTCCGGCTCTGCGCTCGACTGCAGAATACCTATTATAGTAGCCCAGGAATCCTTCTTTATGCGCACAGTGTTAGCATCCTAACCAAGTTTTTCTCGAATGCGCCGTGTTGGCGCGCGACTGACCGATTTCTGGAATCTCTCCAAATACTCATGGGCCTGCTTCTTGGTTTCTTGTTCCCCGCTCCTCATCGTCATCACCGCAGCCAAGACATCGGCAGGCGTGAAGGCCTCCTGGGCACCGTTCGTAGCCATTATGTGCTCTCCGTCGAGTCAGCAGATGAGCGATCCGTTTCTGCAGATTCGTGGTGTATTATAGGGTTGTTGAGATGATTCAGCGCGGTCGAGTGTGGGATTCCCTGCGCATACGACCTAGCTCGGGATCAGGATGTTTTGGTGAACAGTCGATAGGGAGCGTGGGTTATAGAACACGGAATGAAGATGGACCAGCGACAGGCTCAAGCAGTGGTTCACCGTGAGTGCCGGGAGGGAGGTCGAAAGCCCGGGCGTGAAGAGGGGGAGTATGCGTGGTGATGAGTAGGTGAAGTGGGATATTACTTGAGTGCAAAATACACAAAGCCCAGCTTGGTCTGGATTTGGCCAGTGAACCATAAGTCAAGGTGGACAGTGCCTTGGCGGGGCAATCCAGGAATAGGTGAGATGCCGTTCCGTCCAAGTTTTTCCGGCTTGCTCCATCGCATGCAGGTCAGGTTGGTCGGCAGCAAGGCACCTTTATAAGCAGGCAACGAGCAAGGCAGAAGGCGGAAAGATAGATGCTGGTTATTGACCCAGTATCGTACATTTGACGACGAAATCTGTATCACCCGCTGTGTCTGAGCCATCACCTGAGCCCTCCACCTACCTAAACAGTTTGACTTTGTACTTCGCCATTTGACCTATGTAAGCCTATGAAGTACCTATCGACGGAGTACAGGTACCAACTCATCTCCACTTCATCGCCCGTTCATGAGAAGATCCAGCGCTCTCTGCTTGTAACCTTCTAAGGCATATATTTTGCACAAACAAGTACCGGGATGGCAAAAACCCGAATTAACGCTGGTCATCCCCAGTTTACATGGCTGAGATTGCCTTCAAATACTTCAAGGATTAGACCAAGCAAGTATGTGCCAGCAATCAAGATGCGTAAAATCACACACTTCGACGTCTATTTCTGAATGGCTGGACTATCTGTCGAATTTTTAACTTCTCCGCTGCCAATGATGAGACCATGAAGAGGCCTGTCGTGCGAAGCTGTTGGGACTGGCTGCTCCCATGACGGAGGAATTATCTGCTCGTTCAAAGCTAACCCATAGAGAAGGAGGGGCTTGTGTTGAGGGTGGTCATGGATTTCCATCCTGGAGAAATATCTGTTGAGGAAATAGTCGTAGAAGCCCTTGCCATGTCCCAGGCGCCTGACATGTCCAGCGTCATCAAAGTCGAACGCAACTCCAGGTACCACGATGAGATCAAGTGCGGTCTGGACAGAACCACCGAAGCCTGTGGGCTCGAGAATGCGTTGTCTCTGGTGAACAGTGTCCGGGTCAATGCTGGGGATTCCCCAGCGGTCTGGTTTCAGATTCTCGTAATCATGTAGACTCTCTAGATGAACCATATCCATCACCCGGGTAGGGGCGCCGGGGATTTCGAGAGAGGACTTGTACAAATACGGCACGTAGACCTGCTTTCCAGATGCCAGTGCGTGACGGACAATCGCATCGGTCTGGATCTCTGCTGCCGGCATTGAAAGGTACACACTGATGCGATTAGCCTCCTTGTAAGGCTGAAAATTCTTGAGAGCCTCGAATACTTGACGACCTGTAATTTCCAGTATTAGACGATGCCCAAGCCCTGTGAGGTAACAGATATCTAGCAAGCATACTCTGGGCATTGACAGATTCAGGTGCGACATTGGAAAGGGTTTGCTTCATGAGCGCCCTCAGCTGCTGCTTAGCAACCGTCAATGTTGACGCCATGTTGGAAGTGAAAACTTGAGCCGAGCGTTTGGAGGTTTGGGTGGCTAATGGCGTTTGGTATGCGCAAAAGAAAATGGAGGTGTTACAGGTGTCTGTCTATTCTTGGTACCGGACGGGGGGGCGCTAACTGTATAATGAGCGTCGGATGAAGCTCCGAGGATAACGTCGTTTCATCCTGGGCTTTCCCGGGCCGCTGCTATGAATAAAGGAATTGTTTCACTGTTAGAAGATTATACAGGCCAATGGACCAACTAACTGGCTATTGAATTATCGGGAGCTTGATCACTCTGGGGCTCTGGTTAAACCCGTGACAATTTGAGCACACGCAGGAATTTAATGATAAGGTGCACCTAGCACTTATGGTACCTAGAACGCTGGCTTCCGAGTTACAGAGCTTGTGCCTTTGACTCATGCACTGGGATAGTGAGGGGTGGAAAAGAGGAAGCAAAGCAAAAATACCGTAAATGAGGGACGCAAAAATAAAAGAAGTACCTCTGAAGCACATAGTAGGACTGAGAGCATCTTTGGGAAAATAGAGGACGCGGAGCTAGTGACCGAAACAAGATCCGGGGGGGGGGGGGGGGGGGGGAGGGGTAGGAAGGCGTCCAATTCGCTGGTAACTACAGATTAACTAGAAAATACTCCATGCAGAATGCTGTAAAACCTCACTCTCATGGCTTGTACCAAACATTTGCTGACGAGCGGCATCTCTCTAATTAGATCATGCTATGACATATGCAGTCAAAGTACAGGATGTAAAGTGCTGCATTTTGCGACGTCGTACTCTGGAATTGCACGGTATACGTCTGCCTAACCCCCAAGAACCTTGGCAATGTTCATGTTGTGAGTCAAAATAGTTGAACTGAGGGGAGGGGAGGAGAGGGGAGAGATCATATGAAGTTGCGAACACGCCCCATAGCCTCAACGGGAAAATGCGTCTCTCGTTGTACGAAGCTTGTTCTTCCTCATTAGGATTCTAGCTCGTTGACAAAGGACAATGCGTACTTTTTTTCCCTATTCCCCATCTACCACAGCATCCCCATCTTCACTGACAACAATCACTCCCATACGAGCTCCATACATATATCAACAAGGTGCCTGTGCCTCAATCGCATTCTTGATCATATTATTTCACGCCCTCTCAATCTCCGATTGCTGCCGTGGTGAATGTTTCGTTTTGTTAGCAGAACAGTTAGTCTATGTCTCACTCGTATGGGCCAGTCACAGTGCACCTATTACTGATGACTCCTACACATGTGCAAGCCCTTGCTAGTCAGCTCCTCCACTTGGGCGCACACATGAAAGTCTGTACTACAGTTCCAACGTGCCATTGATCCCATGTATTCCATGACCAGGGGTACCAAATTTACCCAAACAAGCTACATACAGTAGTAATGAATCTGTAGACAAGGTCTGAATGGAGCAGGTGAGGCGAGGCCCTGCAAGTACTTATCAAGGTAGCTTTGGGGAAAGGTTTGCTTCTAGGGAGAGACATCGAGCTTTGGATTTACACCGCGTCCGCACGACGTGATTTTGGACGAGGTAGTGACAGACTGTCCTTACCTACCCACTACCTTACCTCAGGTGCTGTGCCCTGGTTGTGACGTCGTAATCTAACACAACACATTCCCAACCAGGGCGCTGGATGCAGGATACAGCAACAGTTCACTGGCTGAAGCCGCCCTCCCAAACCACCGTTGTCGTCATCCCGCCTGCCCTGGTCTACTTGGCTGGGGGCGGCCTGGCCAGCAACTGACCATTTCCATCTTAGCGAACCCCAGGCTCCGATTGATCTCTTTACAGGGGTGAATAGTGCCTCTCCAACTGCCCCCCACCCACGCCGCCTCTGCCTAAATCCCCGACTACACAGCTCGGTGACTGACCCAACCCTAGGCTCCATCGCCGCTAGAACGAACAACGAGCGCTCTTGTTGACCCGTGTTTGCCGGCCCCGCCACCGCAACGGCGATGGGACGACGACACACCACCAGCATCAACAGTGGCGGCACGGATTTCAGCAACAGAGAGAGGGGCACGCGCAAGGAGCTATCATCGCAATCTTCTTCTGCTTCCTCTTCTCCTCCTCCGTCGTTCTTGGACAGGGTTGTCGATGCAAATGCAGCACATGCACAAGCAGATGTAGATGCAGATGCAGTTGCTGGTGTGGATGCCAATGTCGATGTGGATGACTCCTCCCAGCTGCAGCTACCACCTGTAGCATCCCCATCCTCGTTCATATTCGCCTCTTCCGCTGCCAGGTCCCCTGCCTCTGTCTCGGCCTCACACGCCTGGGCGTCCATCCCATTGGCACCAATACTCGGCCAGGGCCATGCATTGCCGTATCAGGCTCCAGACTCCGGCGATTCAGATCAGTTAACAGCTGCAGCTCCACGCACCGCTGCCGTGAATTCTGGCTCCCCTGCTCTCCATCTCGATCGCCATGCCTGGTCGTCCTCCTCCACCTCTGAGCCCTCTGAGACTGTTGACGGCGCTGCTCCTCAGACCGAGATCGAGCCCGTAACCCAACCTACTACCACATTAGACGACGACGGCAACGACCAAGTGATAGATGCTTCTCTCGCCGAAGTTCCTTCTACGCCTCCCCTCAAGGGCACCTCAGATATGGCGTCCAAAACAACACCCTTTCTACGCTCGCCCACCTCTCTCCAAGAATACGGCACCGTTTCTTTAACACCGAGTCGCAATAACTCACCTGCTGGTAGCGAATGCCGTGGATCCAACTCTCACCAGCTGCGGCAAGTTTCCGATACAATGAGTAGTAGCACTCGCCGTCGTTCAATAAGTTCCAGGCTTTCTCTGCATCCGTCCCAGCTATCTGAAGACATTGATGGCGCCGTCCTTGCTTCTGGCCTAGAGGGCCGTTTCGCTATCCCTGAACCGACACATGCTGCTGGGGTGTTTGAAGAGAGCATGAAAGACGACCTCGATGATGAAACTGGTCATTTGCTTAATAGTGACGATGCTTTGGACGAAAATGACGACGAAGATGATGACGACAATGCTTCAACCACCGGTCTCGATGCTGAGCCCGAAGAAAACTCACCGCACGAAGCTGTTCGTGCCTCCGTACCACCTACTGACGACATTACCCTTTCCATAAACACTCCTCGAATGTGGTGCCTTTCTATTCTGTTCTCCTTTCTTGGATCCTCAACCAACCTATTCTTCGCTTTGAGATACCCAAGCGTTGCCATTACGCCTGTTATTGCTTTACTCCTCGTCCACCCTCTTGGCCTCCTCTGGGACCTCCTATTGAAGCGTCAAACTGATCCTAAGGAATCCTTTGTCGATGGTGTCCGAACTCCATCCGTTCTAGAGGATACCCGGTTCCCCCAAAAGCACGACAAAGCAACTCTCTTTCGCCTGTGGCTCGCACAGGGGCGATGGAACGAGAAAGAGCATACTTGCGTGTATGTTAGCAGCAATGTTGCTTTCGGCTTCGCTTTTGCGACAGATGTGATCATTGAGCAAACCAGGTTCTATAATCAGGACGCACCTATACTGTACCAAATACTCCTTACTATCTCCACGCAGATTCTCGGATATGGCTTTGCTGGACTAACACGGCGCTTCCTGGTGCGACCCAGTGGTATGATCTGGCCCGGAACTTTGATGTCAGCCGCCATGTTCTCGACCCTGCATAAGCAAGAGAACAAACCTGCCGAAGGATGGACCATCAGCAGGTGGAAGTTCTTCTACATCGCTTGGACCATGGCCTTCCTTTTCTACTTCCTTCCAGGTCTTCTCATGCCCGCACTCAGCTATTTTAACGTTATCACTTGGCTCGCCCCCAAGAATGTGGTGCTTGCTAATTTATTTGGCGTGTCATCTGGTCTTGGTCTCTTCCCATTGACTTTCGACTGGGCACAGATCACGTATGTCGGCTCACCTCTGCTCGTGCCATTCTGGGCTGCTATGAATGTCATTGGCGGACTAGCAATCATCATGTGGATTATTGCACCAATTCTTTACTATAGCAACGTCCTCTTCGCTTCTTACATGCCAATTCTTTCAGCTGCTGTTTTTGACAACACCGGACATGTGTACAACGTCAGCAGAATTCTCACCCCAGACTTCCTCTTTGACAGGCCGGCGTACGAGAGTTACAGTCGAGTCTTCCTACCAATCACCTACGTACTCAGTTATGGCGTGCAGTTTGCTGGCTTGGCTGCACTTTTGACTCACACAGCATGCTGGCATGGCTCTGATATTTGGAAAACCTGGAAGAAAGCTCTTGCTGAGGCTCGTGAGGAGGGTAACACAGCATATCAGCCTGTGGCAGGAGGTTCTGGAGATTCACTAAGAAGACCCTCGACAGATGGTTCGTCCCATGGCGACGGGCTGATTAGCCGTGAGGATATTCACAGCCGTCTCATGAAGCGTTACAAGGATGCTCCCCTGAGCTGGTATTTGATCACATTTTTGAGCATGACGGCAATCGGAATATTTGTGGTTGAATAGTGAGTCCTCTCGCTCTTCGTGTTCACGTTAAGCATCTGCTGACAACTTTCAAGCTATCCCGTCCATCTCCCATGGTACGGTCTCCTCCTCGCTCTGGCTATTGGTGCCGTCTTTTTTATCCCTAATGGTATCATTATGGCTGTTACCAATCAACACAGCAGCATTTACCTCATCTGCCAGCTCATTTGTGGCGCCGTCTTTCCAGGTCGTCCGATCGCCAATATGGTCTTCGTCACTTACGGTTATATCTCTTCAGCGCAAGGCATCAAGTTTGCTTCTGACCTCAAGCTTGGACATTACATGAAGATTCCACCTCGTATTCTTTTCTCTGTCCAGATTGTTGCCACCTTGATATCATCTCTCACACAGATTGGTGTTCTCAACTGGATGTTTGCCAATGTCAAGGGCCTGTGTACCTCTGAGGCGATCAACGGCTTCACTTGCCCCATCGCTCGCGTGCACTTCAACGGATCCATCCTCTGGGGTGTTGTCGGCCCTGATGAATTCTTCGGCCCCAAGGCCATCTATCGTGGTCTTGTTTGGTTCTTCCCCCTTGGTGCCATCCTGCCGATCCCTCTCTGGCTCTACTGGCGTCGTAACCGCACAAGCATCATCCGCAAGGTCAACTTGCCCGTCATTTTCGGTGCAATGTCCTGGATACCTCCAGCTACGGGTCTCAACTTTTCCGTTTGGGTACTTGTCTGCTACGTCTTCAACTACCTTATCAAGAACCGCCATAATCCCTGGTGGAGCAAATATACCATGACTCTTAGCGCCGCCCTCGATTCCGGTCTCGCCTTCGGCATTTTGGTGGTCTTCTTCGGCTTCATTTATCCCGGCTGGATGCAGGGTTTCCACTGGTGGGGGACCGAAGTGTACAAACAAGGCTGTGATTGGCAAGCTTGCCCCTACAAGACTGTCCCTGAAGGAGATCGCTTTGGTCCCCAAGTCTGGTGATACGGGTGAAGGAGGTGCGATTTTAGGAGGTGCGGTTTTGTGTGAAGCACCCTTGCAAAGCTCACAGCTAATCGTAGGTAAAACAAGCTCATGAGAGAAAATAGATTATCACTACGCAGTTGCGAAGGCTTTCAGTTTTTGCATAATAATTAAAAAAAAAAGTTCATACATATGTCGGGTAGGAGACGTTGGTTGTGCTAGTTACTAGTTTTGGACGTGACCTTTACTTGTTTTTTTAAAAAAAGAAGAAACGAAGTTGCAACCGACTGTGACCGTCTATGTCGATGCACTTCGTTTCCTCCGTCTGATTCATATTTTCAGTGATTACTATACAGTGTAACGAGGTCTGGCCTTTGACCGCACCCATACCAGTTTACACCCCAAACGCTTGCCCACATGACCCATTCGTTATCTATTTCTCATCTTGCCACTCTGGGTTCTTCAACGCGCATCGTTAGTAAATCATCAATCATACAGGGACTTGATATATTAAACTCACCTTTCGTAGAATCACCAGGCCTTCCAAAGTGCTGTTCAAAGAGATATACTCCTCATCCTCAAGCTCCGCACGGTCTCCGTACGCGAGAACCACTGGTGTGCTCTGGGTTTGCCAACCAGTGATGGTTTTGGGTCGACCTGCTTGACCTACAACATCAACTGCTTGGCCCACTCGGACATTGACCTTGAGGGGCTTGAGGTTCTCATCGAGGGTAACAAGGAATCTAGGATGCATGGCGGTGACGAGGAAGTAAAGGAGGTAGTGGGAGTTGGAGGTGATGAACTCCTTGGGCTCGATCATAGCCACAAGGGTAGCGAGAAGGCCAGCTGCTGAAACACGGGACAGGACCTGTCGATCAGTGTGGAAGGGGCTGAGAGACAACGTGCCCTTGCCCATATGGAGGAGGCCTTGAGCAATGCGCACCATGAACAGAGCATCCTGGTCACGGTGGTAGTAGCTGGCAAGCTGTCGAAGAAGCTGAGCCAGACGGGCGTTGTTGGTACCGGCTCCAAGCAGACCCATGGCAAAAATGGCGTTGATGGCTACCTCGGGATCGGTATCGTGACTGTATCTCGAAAGTGTGTCGTAAACCTTCATCTGCGGATTGCTGGGGCTGATAAGGCCCATAGCAAGGGGTACTGCTTTTCGAATATTGGCCTCGCCGTAGTGCATAAGGTGGCCAAACTGTCGTAGGACCATCTCCTGACCGACATCTTCGCCCATGGCCACCAATGCAATGCCAATGACGGCATAGGCTTGGAGAAGCTCATCCCCCTTCTTCTCATCGGACTCCTCTTTATGCTCATTGCAGATGTGGAGAAGCTCCTGGATCTTCAAAACAGCACCAGTGCCGGCCCAGGCGCAAATCTCGGCGAGAACGGCGGTGGCATTAGACATGGGGTGATCGATGGCCTTGAGGGTCTCGAGAATTACGTCCACCTCTTCTTGTCGTCCAAAGAAGAGGAGGCCAAGACCCAGGGCCAAGAAGCGCGTCCACTTATCTGTCAGCTGGTTCTTTCGGTCCTCATCCATAAGGGTAGTGACGATAGCTTCGCTGACTTCAGGGTGAGATGAGCCAACGAAAATAAGGCCGCAAGACAAAGCTGCCATAGCAGACACTTGCATATCCTGAGCAGCGTCAGAGATGAAGGGCAGGAGAAGCTCGAGGACGTCCTCCTTGTTTGAGCCAGCATAAGCCAATCCCAGGCCCATGATGCAAGCTGTCCGGATCAAGGGGTTGGTGTGGTGCAGCTTATCGGCATCTCCAAGCAGAGCCAAAGCTGGGTCTGAATCGATTCGAACGCCCGAGTTCATCACACCAATGGCCAGCATGGAGCCAGCCGTAATTTCGGGCTCTGGGGAGTAGGTATATCTGTCGATCTTGTCAAGACCGCTTTCAACATCCCAAAGCATCAGAGTACCCAAGGAAGCGACTGTTGACATCATGCCGTCAGACTTGGTCTTCCACACCCAAGATTCCTTTTCACCCTCCACCAGCATCATCTTGTCATTGCCGAATCCTGCATTAACAAATGCGTTGACGAATGCCGCAGCAAGGTTATGTCTGGCTGAGTCCAGGTTTGTCATACCAGCAACACGACTGCTCTCAAGGTGACTCTTGTAGATATCCTCCGTGCTCTTGGGATCGAGGATGTTGAGCTCTTTACCAAGAGCTTTAAAGTGTTCTGAAAGTTTGAGGCTGGAAAGACACTCTGAAACCACCTGTTCATCATCCCAATCACTTTCCGTTTCCATGACTATCCGTTGGCGAGCGATCAAGAAAGCTAGCTGCTTCTCAAGAGCAGGATCCTCGGCCTTTTCAAAGTCGGCCCGGATCAGCTCTACGTCATGAAGTCGGATAGCCAGGACCATAGCCTGTGCGAACTGCTTGTACTGCATGTAGATATCGTGGGCTGTTCTGAGGAAGGTCTCGTTGTCGGGGTAGGTGAGGAGGTTGACCATGCTGACCATGTAAAGACAAACTCGCGCGTATGTATTTTCGTCAACAAACTTGGGAATCTGTTCAATAATTTCAAGCTCGCTCATCAAATCCACAGCATCAGCCTCAGCGTTGCTCTTGAGGAAGAGCGGAATCAGAATCGTGGCAAGGTCGACCAGGTCCTTGGTGGGCTCATCTGTATTAATGCGCTTTCCATATACCTCCCCAATCTGCAGTGCCAAGTGCCGGACATACTCGTGTCCCCAGGACTCAATATCAGACGTTGGCGCTAGAAGTCGATATTTGAGGGTGTCTTGGCGATCATCGTCTGAAAATGTCATACCGATCACGGAGAGAACATCAGCCAATGACGTCTTATCGTCGCTTTGTGGCCATTCATCGTATAGCTTGGTTAAGGTCTCGTAGTGTGGTCGCAGGAACTTCAGCGGCTTTGGAACTGCGGTCATGGATGACGTCGATGTTTTAATGGAGGTCTTCATGGCTTCGAGGGCGGGCTTGTAGAGGTCGGTGTTCGACTCCTGAGACGTGGTTAGATAACAATGGTCATATGTTTATGCTTCGCAACTTAATGCCACTCACTGTCAAACGCTCTACCATCATATCAAGTTCGTTCTTGAGTTGTTGGTCTTCCTCGTTGAGCTCCTCCTCAGCTTGTATTGGTCAGTAACGTCGCATCAGGTGCATGATGGGGGGTCCCGAACTCTCAATCTTGTCATCCTCCTTCTTCCCGTTCGTCAAAGGCTTGTCCTTCTTAGCACCATCGTCGACGGCCTTTCCCTTGCCCTTGTCCGCCGCCTTGGGCAGTTCACTGTCTTGAGCCATGGTGACAGTTGGAGGCTAAGACGTCTAACAGCAGCTGGAAACAACGGATTGAATAAAAGGAAAGAGTTCGCAATATGATTAAGCAGATTCCTTATCTCGTGTAACAATATTCTCAGGTGGTGATGGCGTAGTCCTGATGAGGCAGTGAGTGGATGTCGCGAGTGATGGAAGGTGATGGAGCCCGCTTCGTAAAGCTCGAGGTGCTGTGCTGTACCCAGGTAGCTCTGGTTACGCCAGGCGCTGCCGCCTGCAATGGGTCCAGAAGCCAACCTCCAGGTCACGTGGAAAGCCTTACATATCTGAGTTATCCGAGTATCCTCCGAGATAACGCACAGGGAAGTCACTAGTCTTATCTTATCATCGATTTGATCTTATCGCTAAAAAAAAAATCTAGAATACTGCAGGATAACCCCACCATTGCATGACAAGCAAATAATCGACCCCGCGGTTGAACAGTGTAGCCAGATACAACAAGTTATCACAGAGTGTTGGAGCCGATAATCTATCTGTACCCGATTCGGAGACTTGAAGCACAATGAAGTTAGATACCAAGGCTATGCGCTACCTCCTAGCGGAGGATTGGCGAGTCCTGACAGCCGTAAGTCTAATCGCAAGCCATCATTTTTATTTTCCACATGTAAGAGAATCTGACTGGGAGATGTAGGTTGAGATGGGGAGCAAAAACCACGAGATTGTGCCAACGTCGTTGATCGAGAGGATTGCTCGACTTCGCGGGGGTGCTAGCGGTGTCCATAAGAGCATTTCTGCTCTCGCCAAAGTCGGCCTGATCGCTCGCGTCAAGGAAGCAAAATACGACGGCTACCGTCTAACCTACGGAGGTCTTGACTATCTCGCACTTCACTCTCATGCTCAGCGCAAAGTAGTATACAGCGTTGGAAACCGAATCGGTGTGGGGAAGGAGAGCGATATCATGGTCGTGGCAGACCATTCAGGAGAGCAGCAGGTGCTGAAAATCCACCGGCTTGGTCGAATCTCCTTCCGAACCGTCAAGTCGAACCGAGACTATCTTAAAAACAACAAAGGTTCTGGATCTTGGATGTATCTATCCAGGCTGGCTGCTATGAAGGAATTCGCTTTCATGAAAGCTCTTCGCGAAGAAGGGTTTCCCGTTCCAGAGCCCCTAGCGCATTCCCGACATACGATCGTCATGAGTCTCATCGATGCTTTCCCCCTTCGACAGATCTCAGAAGTACCCAATCCAGCATCGCTGTACGCTGATCTAATCGGCCTTATCCTTCGGCTCGCTAAGCACGGGTTGATTCATGGTGATTACAACGAGTTCAACATTTTGATCAAGGAGATCAAATCCACGTCAGAGGATGGGAAGGAAACTATCTCATTAGAGCCAGTGATCATCGACTTTCCTCAAATGGTGTCTATGGAGCATCAGAATGCAGAAATGTACTTCGATCGAGATGTCGCCTGCATAAAGCGCTTCTTTGAGCGGAGGTTTCATTTCGTACCTACAGAGTCGGGTCCCTTTTTCAAGAACGCCAAGAAAACAGTGGGCAAGGATGGCGCCAAGAGATTAGATGCGACAGTCGAAGCATCTGGTTTCACCAAGAAGATGTTGAAAGACTTGGATGCTGCAATTAAGAAAAAGGAGGAATCAAAAGGACAGGATGGAGAAGATGAAGACGACGAGGATGATGATGAAGACGAGGATGATAGTGAAGAGGATGAACAATCTGAGGAGGCCCAAGGAGATGCATCTGGAGGGCTGCTAGGGGATGATGCCGAGAAAACAGAGCTTCCGGTTGACGAATATATGTCAACGTTGACGGTTTGAGGACAAAGTAACGATACCCATGATATTCTAAAAGTAATTTAAATTTGGCTTGTTGCTCAAGATGCTCAGCTATTCAAATTGCCTATCTCTATCTCTCTCTTTTCCTACTGTCTTGTGTTTCACAAAGAACCTTCGGAGGGTGCATTGATTAGATATGTCTGTGTATTAACTTCAGGCCAAGAGCCGAAATGACTAACTATTTTTCCCCGACGGTCTTCTCGAAAATCTAGGTACAATTGTTCATAAGACGGGCCATAACATGTCATCTAGCCTACCGACTACCATAGGGCTATAGCATGCTGTGTGATCAAATAACGCTGCCTCGTTGTAGTAAAAGAAAAGTTCCAAGGGACCATGACAATAGAAATAAGGAAATCTGGTGCGTGGACGCTCTCGTGAGGTAGGTTCTCTCTGTAACGGTTGGCCTGGTCAAATTACTGAGTTTCTTTCTTCAAAGAAATATTCTTCTTGATGGAGGGAGACGAGTCAGCAGATGCGCTAACACCAGCTGCGCCTGCGTGAATGGTGACACTCTCGCGACATTCGGATGACGTTGGCGTGGTCACAGCTTCATCCGCGCTCTCGCTCGTAGCCGCCCTGGTCAAGATGTTAGAGCCGCCTCCCATGCCGACGCGACGAACCATACTGAAAAGACCCTCGCTGAGAAGCCGACTTGGTCCCATTGCCCCCCTTAGAGGTAGAAGAGGTCACAGTAGTGTTCGGGGCGCCGGAGGTAGCGACGGAGGTAGCCATGGATGTAACAACACTACAGTAATGTCAACCAAATCGTCTTCAGACGCCAGTACCACGAACATACTTGCGGCTGCTGGCAGGGTGGATAGATCGTCTCCAGGACTGCGGCTGGGATCCGTACAAGGTTGGATTCAGTCCAACCAAGGGGGTTCCGTAGGCACCGATATTATACTCATTAGTGCGAAACTGGCGACGCTCTGCAGTCACACGCTTGAGCTCTTTTTGGGCAGGAGTGTCTGCATATCGAATGTTCATGAGAAGTCCTTCATCGCCAATCCCAACGCCGTTGAACTTGCGAATAATGTCATCACAAACCTCGCGAGTTTCGAAACTTCAAAAAAGTAAGCCATGCTTCTCACATCCTAGATGAAAGCCCAACTTACCGAGCGAATCCAACACCGCGGCTGTTTCCCATACTGTCTCGAAGAATCTTGCTGGAAACAATAGTGTAGCCCAGAAAGATTGTGCTGAGTTCCTAAAAATAGTCAGTTGATTGGTTCTTACACAGCTTTTGAAAGACTTACAACTTCGGTAAGAGTCTTGGGGAGATTGGAAATATAGAGATTAGTCGACAACTCATCTCCCTCGGCTTTGAGGCGGGAATTGAATGACTCCTATTGACCTAGTCAAATGATGATACAGGTATACGACTAACGTGTGACCTACCCGAGCAAAGCCCACTTCGTATCCAAGACGGTAGAAGCCACGAATGCACATCTCGGAATCAGAGATGTCGTAGAACTTGGAGAAGCCAAACCTATCAACTGTTAGTGAATTACGAAGCATCAAGTCAAGCAGTTCCTGAGTACCCCTTGCAAGCACCAGTGCCCGTGTCAATAATAGCCTTGGAAGTCTCGACCTCCCCGAAGCGGCGGGCGAACTGGTATAATAATTCGTCGTCAGTAGTAGGATGGAGACCTCGAATGTAGACGTTACGGTTTCCAGGGATGCGGTTCTCAAGGCTTTGCTCGAGGGTTTTCATCTGGCCAGGGGGAGTGAAGACGGCAGGGACGGCCTTTGGGATGGCTGGGCTCTGCTTGAGGAGTTCATCCAAAGCATGATCAGAAATTGCAGGCAAGGCTGGCTTGGCCGGAGCATCGACATGGAGGGATGTCAAGCCTATCTGCTGAGGGGAGGGTGTTGTGTAGGTGGAGCGGTCCAGGCTCGCGACGCGTGGCCCATTGTCGCGATGAGAAACACCAGCGTAGAAGGGTGTAGCAGGGGTAGATTCGGTGGTCGAGTACGAGCCACGTCGGTTCTCAAGCCCCGGGACTTCCGAGTGGCCACGATCGATGCGAGGATGAGTAGCGCTGGAACGGCCAGGGGTGAAAGGCATGAGTGGCATTGGCAAACCAAGGTAAGGGTTTCCGTAATTGCTGTTAATGGAGAACGCTCCATAGCCATTCTCAGTGGTGTGGGCCATGTTCATGGACTGTGAAGCCGGCAAAGGGGACAGAACGAACTGGCCATCGGGACCAAGCATGTAGGAAGGACCCATAGGGAGAGGCCCAGTTCCACTAGCTATGTTCATGCCGCCAAGATTCATTCCTTGAAATTGGTTCATGATTCCGTTATGTTCATTCGAGCCTGGGATCGTAAGATGAGAGTGGGAGGTACGGTTTGATGGGCCACTGGAGATGTAGGGAGCAGCGACGTTACTAGTTTCCATGACCGTTGTTGGGTGAGGATGATAAAGCTGGGTTTCTAGGTTGAGGACCATGTAGTTAGCAAACAGTACTATCATTTAAACGTAACGCATGGGGTGAAGAGCGAAAAGTAACACAACTACCGGCATGCAACATGAATGTAGAAGGTCGGGTTCAAGCCAGCAGAATGCATCGGCTCATGTGAAGGCAATACTTACTTTGCTAACAGATCAACTTCTGAAATGCTGGCGGAGATGGCAAATGACTGATCTGGGCTGCAAAGATTCTATTCCACGATGAGATTAGTTCTGGATCCTATATTACGAATAGTTGAAGGGGGAAAGCGTGTCATTGATAGAAGGCGCCAGTCAAGGATTAGAGCCCAGGATTTTGCCATCAATTGACAGTCTTTCAAGAAATGTAATACATTTGCTGGAACTTTAGAGTAAAGAGAGGGGGGTAACAGATAGATATCACCAGGATTTGGAAATCACTTACCGTTGATCGACTGTCAACTACTTGGTAGCACAAGAGAGCCCCAAAGAGGTGAAGGCCAACAAGTCAAATGCTGGGGTACCAAGACGCTGAGATGAAGCGAGAGTAAGTAAGATAGGACAAGTTATTGAGCAAGATGAGGCTGAGAAGAAGATCTGCCAAAGGCTTGAGACTGGCTAGAACGAGTGTGGTGTGATGCAGTAGAAGAAGCTTGTGGGAGAAAAACAGAACAGAGTAGAGCGAGAAGAGACGAGAGAGATAAAAGACTATGGAAAGCTTTCCAAGAAGGAGAGGTCGAGGCCGAAAGTTTCGCTTAGATATCACTTACCTCGAGTTGAAATTAGGTGTATTAGAGGAAGGTGAAGCCGGTCGAAAGTCGAGTACCTAGTAATAGAAAGACGCCCGAACTCGCAAGAAGCTGGAGGCAAGAATGATGGGAGGCAAATTATGACGAGGTATGGTAGGTAAATGAGAATGTTTTGAGAAAAAAAAAAGAGTAAGTGACCTCCAAGATAAAGGTAAAGGTAAGGACAAAAACAAAATGGATAGTCAGGCTTTTCTCGCACCGCTCGAAGGTGCTATCAAGAACTGGTCAAGAAAAAGAAGGCGGTGGTGAGGAAGAGAGAAGGAGGCGAGGAAAGACTCGAAGTGGGAGAAAAGAGAGTGAGAGAAGAGAGAGAGAGGGAGAGAAGAAAGAGTTTTTTTTAGGGAAGAATTGTGCGTGTGTGTGTGTGTATTCTTTGCGGCTGGCAGTAGGTGGGAAGCGTGTTTGCTGACAGCCCGCAACAGTCGGTTTGCAGCCGGCAGCTGTCAAGGCGATCGACTCGCTGCAGGTCCTAAACCAGACGAAACAAGGTTGATGTCAGGATTCGTTACGCTAGATTAGTTGTGTTCTTGGAATGGGTTATCCAAGACTGTTCAGCGAGCAACTCAGCATGAGAGTAAGGGATATCGCGATGAGTTCTTGTCCTACTTTAACCCAACAAACTGAAAACGGTGTACCAGCGATGCTGAACTATGGCTGGATATATCCACAAATCCACAGTTGGATTTCCACCTGACTGTGATATGCAAGATGAACCCCAGCACCACTTCGTGCCTGTGTCCCGTATTGGAGAGCTTGAGAGCTCAAGATGTTTATCGTCAAGATCGGGAGATATGCCTATCCCTCAACTTCAACTTCGTGGGCAATACGAAGCCTGAAAGAAAGGTGAAGTTGATAATCTGTGTCAAGATATGCAATGGCAATACCGTGTCGCTTTTTTTCTTTCGTGGACGTCGTTGCTGCTGTAGTCGTGACCGCAGGAGTGGTCGCAGTCTTGGTCGTTACACAATCCCAAAAGCTTTTCAAGCTCTCTTTTGCCTTGGCTTTCGATATGATCTTGGAATATACCAGACACACAATCCAGTGTTCAAGGAACTGAGAGTAAAGAGGGGTCTAAAACAGGAAACGGGAATATCTTCGTAAGAATACTTGAATAGGGGGTGGTTGAGCCGGGGGGGGAATATAATCGATTATTAGGCGGTCATCTCATCGTTGTCAAGTAGGAGAGCCATCTTTCATTTTACAACAGAGGAACGACCTCATTCTTATCTTGGACGATCTTGGCCATCTTCATCCTTACTTCTTGTTCCCGGGAGCTGGGAAGGACGCCAAATCGACCAGCTTCATGGAGTATTTGCTTCTGTCTCCCGGTCCTCCTCTGGCGCCAAATAAGCAACATATCGACCCCGCGGATCCGCCCTAATTGTTACGATCTCCTATCCCCACTAGGCTTTTTGCCCTGTGAAAGAGTAGTTGTCTGATTACTGCGCACTGATGACAAGGATGGGAACCCCATATAAAGACCAATGGTGTCGTTGAAGGCGTGACATTGGAGCGAGCCCCGATGCGAGGCAACAGATTGTGGATGCAGTAGCCCCAACTCGGACTGTGGCACCCTGGACCATCTCTCGATTCCTATTGACCACATTAATACAAGTTCCTGCAGAAGGAAAAGGCGGTAATTGACGGGGGCTTTCAATGGCTCAGTCCAGACCTGGGTACTTTCAAGTCCGTCCAGTTGTTTTCATCTCAAAGTCTTGCATTGCTTTTTTTGGCTGCTCAGTTCGAAACTGCAGTTGTGTCGTCCACTTGCTCGAAAAGAAAAGAAAAGAAAAAAACTTCCACTTAGCTACCCGGTTGGTATGAACAAATTTTATCCTCTTAAGCAGCTCGACACGTCTTGTCCGGGTGTTTCTATACTGGCGCTTCCGACGGGGAGCCTCTTTAGCCGCCGACCAGTCCGTTGCTTGTTGTGTCTCGCTTCATCTGGTCGAAGTGTCGCGGGATAAGTTATCACTGAAAACGCTGGACCATTTCGAACCCTGGCAGAACTTGATTCCATCCCTTGAGATTGCTTTTGCACCCGTTAATCTTGGAGAACAGTCTCCCTTGCAGGCGCGGAAGTGTGTATGCACTAGGGACCCCTGTGTACAAATCACGCCAGCATCGAAAACCCACCGAGCCAAAAGCAACGACAATTGCAATTCGCACCACGAGAGGAAATGGGAAACTTGAGCAAATCAGCAAAGCAAGAACCATAAATTTCATATGCAGGTGCGCTTCTTGTTTCCCTGATTAGCTTGCACGGCCCCATATTCGTGTTCGTGTCACTGAGATTACGACTCGTCGCTGAATCATCCCTCCCCGTGTTGGGTGTGCCATGCCCGCTTCCCCGGGTTGCAATAACAAATCTGGGAGCCCGAAGTATGAGAGGCAACCGTAAGTTGATTACTTCAGTTACTCTTCGATCTCACCCTAGCGTACGCTATATTCTTAGCCCTCTGAATCGCTGACATATGGGATTTCGTGCTCCGGACATACCCATCGGGTACATCGGAGAAAGGTATCTTGATGAGGGGGTAAGACATTTAATATAGGCCATAGGTTCAATATTCGGATAGCTTTCGGGAGCTAGTTAGCTAAGATTCCCGCATGTGCTACTCTAGGTGCTCTTGTAATCAGCTATCTAAGCCAGCTCATCCACCAGAGTGTTTATGATCGTAGTTGCAAGCTATGTATCCCTTTCGCGACCCTAAGGCAAGTGGAGAGTAGCGAACAAGGATAACTAACAAATCAGATACTGCATAACATGAGGTACTTATATCTTCACTGTATTTCGCCCTCACAGAGTGTAACAGCAATATCCCTGACTCCTTATCGCGGGATCATCACCATCACATGACTCTCAGAACAGCTCTCAATCGACTTCTGCTATTTGTTGGAAATAATTGTATAATGTCACTCATGTACAGATGGATGATATGGAGCCCGGTACGCTCCACTTGCCTTAGGGTCGCGAAAGGGATAGGAATGATATCAAAGGATAGCAAGAGAGCGGGGAAGAGACAACCTCGCCGTTAGGGTCATACAACAGGGTCTCCAACAAAAACTCTCGATAATAAATCCTCATTTGCAACAGTATCACTGTGATCACACACCTAAAAAAAAAAAAAAAAAAAAAAATCTCCTCTCCATTTCAAGGCAATCCGGCCGAAACTACCCACAGAAGGAGCTTTAGCCTGATGCAAGTCGAGAGGCAGCCTGAGCCACAATTACGACGAAAGGGCCTTGTTCCGTCCCCCCCAACTGGCCACGCCTTGAGACTCGCTGTAAAACTAGAAAATGTAGATCATGATGTTGCACCAACACTCTGAGACACCCGGAAAGAGTGGCTATCTTTCCAGTATGCCACACCAACAAGGCCGGCACGAGCCCTTTGATCCACCTCTCTACCCCAGGGCCCTGGAGTCTTGGATAGTTGGGGCGCTTCTTTATTGTCCTAACGAGAAACGTGGCTCCTGGATGAATCCCCGTTCTCCCCGGCAGAACTCGAAGAGCTGTGACCACTTAGGTATTAAGAGAAAAAGTGATGCTCTTCGTTAAAAGTAATTCGATACTCTATGGAAATGAGGCCGCAAATACAGGTTTTACACAAAAAGAGTCTAGATGACTATCATCAGATGATATGAGATGCACAGATGCCCGGCAATAAACCCCCTTTCCTTCTAATAATAATGAAAGTCTAGTTCATGTGCGGTCATCTTTTATTCACCCGGGTGAACAGGGCTTACCCTTGGTCAGTCTCAAGACCAGGCAGGCCGCATCTTCAACGCCCGACTATCCCAAATGCAGTAGCATCCGCTTACCGCTCCTTTACGACCAGACATCCTCCTATACGTCACATAGGTTAGCAATCGATAAATCCGTTGTTGAGTGAGAAGGATGTTTAATGCCCGCTTGGAGCAACATCGGTTGCAACGTACCTGGTATTGATTCGCCGCTCTCATATTTTTGACAATCTCCTCGCCCTTGGCCTCTGAGACTCCACGAGTCTCGGCGAGGATCTGCGCAAGGACAGTGTTCACTTCACGTGCCATGTTGGCTGCATCACCGCAAACATAAAAGTAGGCCTTCTTGGACAGCAATTCGCCCACAGTCTTTGATCGCTCCTTGAGACGATGTTGCACATAAACCTTCTTGGAGCTTTGACGGGAGAAAGCGGTGATAAGCTCAAACTTGTCACCAAGAATCTTCTTGTATTCCTGTGTAACTTTGTTAGCATGTGCAATAAGAGAATAGTAGTCGGGGGAAAGAAAAGAAGAAAACAGTCTCCGCCATCCGTGATGAAACGTACCTCCCATTCTGACTCGTACATAAAATCCTCCTTGGCCTTTCGGCAACCGAAAAACAATAGCGTAGGTCCGACTTCGATACCGTCCTGGGCCTGCTTGGCTCGCTCTTGGACAAATGCGCGGAAAGGCGCAACACCAGTTCCTGGACCAACCATGATAATGGGTTTGCTAGGGTCCGAGGGGAGCTTAAAGTTGGAATGACGAACATGGACAGGAACACGGACACCATTGTACTTGTTTCGAGGGCCGTTGATTTCGTAACTCTGACCGAAAGTGCTGATCGCGTCTCCATTCTGCTTTTGCTTCAGGGCGAGGAGGTAGTTGGTCGAAACACCGCGGAATGGATCACCACGTCCAGGAATAACTTGTGACTCAACAACAGCAGTAACGGAAATCTTCTTAGGCTGAACCAAGGATGACGACGAGATCGAATAATAACGAGGCTGGAGCTTTGTGATACCCTCAATGATGGCGGAGAATGGAATCTTAGTCCACTTCTCCCCCTTGCTGATAGATTCCAGGAAGCGAGCGATGTTATAGAAATGAGGGCTAGTCTTATCGTGGAAGTAATCTTTGTCGTTACCAAGGCGGGTCATCTCGGCCTTAACATCATCGTTGGGGGCAAAGGCGGCCAAAGTAGAGATGAACTGACGGGACAGAGGAGCGCAGATTTCGAGATGATACCGGAGAATAGCATCATAAGTCGTTGGCGTAGGGAAGGGTACCTTGGCGGTGGGCTCCAGAGCCTTGACACCAACAACGCTGTGCTGCTTGTCTTTGAGACCGAGGATATCAAGAAAGCGATCAACTTCTTCGCCAGGGTTGGTGGGCCAGATAGCAATGTGATCGCCAGTCTCGTACTTGAGGTTCGAGCCGCTGATGTCCACATCCAAGTGGAGGCAGTTTCTGTCCTTGGTGCTGAAGAGTTCTCGGGATTCGGCGAGGGGAGCAATGTAGGGATTGTGGGTGTTGAATGGACCCTTGGCATTATTTTCGAGGTGCATCTTGTTGGGCTCTCCGAGGTAGACATCAGCCGATTCATGGGTCAGATTGTCGCGATCTACGATGGCGAATGTAGGCTCATATACGGCTTCGCGCTCCTCGAGGCCAAGCTTCTCAGCGAGAGCTGCCCACATGGGATCCTTCCAAGCCAAGAAATCCTCTTCCATTGTGCCAGCGCCATCATCACCTTCACCAGCCTCGCCGATGCGGTGAGCGCCAAGCTTCTCAAGAGCCTTATTGACATTGCGGACCATAGAGTTGTAGTGTTCGTATGTATTGTTTCCAAGGCCAAATGCAACATAGTTGAGGTTGCCAAGAGGAACGTCGTTGCCTTCGGAGAAGGACACATCCTCACCGGTGATAAACTCGTTGAAGTCGACAGCGTTGTCGGTAGGCTCGCCCTCGCCGTAGGTGGCTAGGACGAACATGACGACCTTGTCATTAGAGATGGCGTCCAGGTTATCGAAATCATATTCCTCAAGATCAGCGACCATAGTCTCGAGGCCAAAGCGGCTTTTGCCCTCTTTGGCCAGGCGAGACGCATAGTCCTCAGCGGTTCCAGTTTGAGAGCCGTAGAAGATGATACAATTCTTGCCGGACTCGTCCATCTTCTCGACTATATTCCTCGTGCGGCCGGGTTTGTTTCCATTGGTAGCGGCGAACGCGTTGGCATAGGGGTCCTTCTTGATGCCCCATACTTTTCCCTTGGTGAAGTATGCAAGTGTTCCCAGGAAGATTGCTCCCAGGACGATAACGTCCAACGTGTCAAGTTCGGCCATGGTGGCTCGGTCGAGGACGAGCACCTGGATGAGTGACTGCTTCAGAAATCGAGGAGAGCGGTGATGATAACGTCAATAGACGGGCCCAAACTGCCGTTGCAGGAACCGAGGTGGGAGGTGAAAGTCTCCTCGGATACGGTTTATTTAGAGTCGCCCGTAGATCGGCAACCGGAAAGGAGGCGGGGGAACAGTCAGCGCGGGATGTGGCGCAAGTTGACTAGGAGGCCATCAGCGAATGTGGCCGGGAGAGTGAACGGCATTTCGGCCTCGGAGCAATATTTTTGAAGGGCCGGACTTACCAGTCTGGGACACGCCGACAACAAGGCAGGGTCCGATGGAGGGCTGTGGAAAGTACCTACGTAGCACAGTAGCCCAGACGTGTAATCCCGACAATGATAGGAGGGGGAGGGGGAGGGGCGTTACTTGAGGCGGGAAAGATCGAATTTAATAGTCACAAATCCAAAAAGGCCACGAGCGGCGATGGGCGTTTCTTAGCGGAATCGGACGGAGGCTCTATCAGGCGGAATCGGTCGTTGAGGACATGTGCGCGCGACGTTGAGAGGTCCCCATGGGTTTGAACCCCGCCAGCAAACATTACCGGGATGCGGGCGAACCGCCAGATAGACGCCAGGTGGTTTTTTTTCTTCTCCAATCTCCACCGTTCTAGCTCCGGCACAGGGCTACCAGGGGTGGTTATCTCTTGAACGAACGAGCCTCTATTTTCTAGCTTGTGAAGCACCGACGTACATACAAAAGTTACACACATAGGTAGTTTCCCTCAGGGTTGGATGATATTTTTTTGATCAGCGAACATTTCGTATGAATCGCTCTGCATTTGAGAACGGAAATGGAATACAAGAGAATATGAAAGTTGCCAGCGGGAGCCGTGCTCGGCAGTTCTCTCATGGGCTGCCATTTCAGTTTGATTACATTCATTATACTATACCTATTTCCTCTCAATCGAACCTGTGCGCAGCTGCAAGGAGTTCGGACCTGGCCGTTGCTACCCGCAAGAGCGTGCATGTCGGTGGTGCCATGTTTTTTTTCCGTTGAGATTGTTGTCTTCTTGCCACCATCCACTCCGCGTGCGTGCCGGGGGCGGAGAAGCAAGGTTCCGGGGTTCCGAGGAAAACGAATACGCCCGTTCCCCACAGCCTATGAAAGCTGGGCTGCTGTCCCTCCTCAAGCTTCTCAATACTCAGCGAACCGATGTTGGTAGTTCCGAAAACTTAATGTTTCCTTCCGCCATCATTCAGACAACCAGACTCACACGTTTATCCCGACCGAATTTGGCTCCATTGGCTACAGTTACATTGACCGAAGGACTGGAATCTAGTCCCACTTGTTGGTCGACATAAAGTGCATACATCTTCCTTACCTCCCTTTACAGGTGTGTACGTACCTATTGAGGTAGGGGAAGGATGCGGCGTCGAGCCTGTCTCGGGTAGGGCTAGTAAGGAAGGGCTACGTCCGACTTCCCGCTCCTATGGATACTAATAATAATTACCGTCTGTAACCAAGGTGAAATCAAGCTACTGGGGATGCGGGATTGCCTACTTCAGTATCCTTCAACATGTCGACAATGGCAACCGCATTCATACTTTTCTCTAAGAGGTAGGAAATCATAATAAACTAAAGGGCCATACTGAGGCCCAATCATCCTGAGCGAATTTCAGCGTTACTTGATAGCCAACTGGTACCTACCTAGGTAGCATTGGCAAGCCTAGACCTTTGACGACCGATTCCATCTGCTTGTAGTTAGGCCTATGGCAGCCAAGTCGTCCAACAGTCTCACGGAGCGCATGCGCCTAGAGATATTAAAAGTCTCCACTAACGGCCGAGAGAGTACCGCGACCGGAAGATAACGATCGGCGCCGACTGTAGGACAGATTTTCGGAGACCGTTCGGCGCTTGGTCGGGTTAATCAAATACTTTCCCAGAGCAACGCAATTAGCAACAGTAACAAGGAAAGGTACTGACAGACGCCTGAATATATAAATAAGAGTAATATTAGGCATTGATGATATCTGTAACCATCACAGTATATATACCGTATAATTAGCGGTGCTTATTTTGCTCAGCTGACACATGTATGGATCTCAGGTGAGCTCAACGATGGCAGTGAGAATTACATTGGACGGGGTGCCAAACGAGGGTTGGCTACGGTACATATCGTCATGTACAAATGGTCATACAGGGTAAATTTCTATTTGAAGGTACAGCTCCCTGAGATTCGGCCGCCAACCTTATGGCCTTGAAGTCCATATACGATTTAGGGAGATGCTCATAGTATGCGGTGACGATGGTGACATGATTGCTTGATCTTCCTCCTTTACCTCAAGGTAAACGGATCGAGAATATGAGGCAACTTTCACCAGATCAGCAAGCCCAAGGCTCTGAGTATTTATCTTCAATAGCTGTGAAGTCTTAACAACAACATGAAGAATCTTATTTCTATTCATGACTTCCCACAAGGGATGGGGATACCGAAACAGCTGATCGGACGCCTCCTTTTCCTGTCAATATGCGCGGCAGAGGCATGTAAATCTGTTCCAATGAAACGGGAGGCCAGTGCAAGTGTCGATTGTTGGCTGAATCCAGCCATGACTGGCTGTCAGGAGACAAGCTGAAAAAATACCAGCTGGTAATATTGATTACTGTCGTTCAACAATACCACAGCGCGGACCACTTGCGTGGCAATGCATTATAGGTACCTATAGGAAGAAGGAACATAGCTCAGCCTCTAACAGCTATTGACAAGCAGAATGAAGCTCTGATTAACTGCTGGAACGTTTGTTTTTCGTGCATTTTTCTTGCGTGGCTCTTCTTTTAAGAAATTTCTACAAAGTTTAAACAAAAAAATATAGTCTACATGACGACCGGGTGAGGTGCGCTGCCCTTGCTTTATTGAAGTAACGTCGACATGGTTGCGCCCCCAAATCGTCACTGTGAAGATTGTGGATACCTGACGGAACAGTTTCATGGGCTCTGCGTGGTGATGGAGGGTGGGCGGCCTGACGCTAAAAAAGAAAAAAGGTCTCACTCTGCCAGGGCGCCGTGCCATCTATCCACCATCACGAAGCCTTCGCTGTCGTCTAACTCGTCCTCAGGCGCCCTTCAAAAGTATTAGACAAGATCTCAACCCCAGACTGACCCCTTTCTTCGTAGCCAATGGGTCGTCACCCGTAGCCCAGCGTCTGCCCATGGAGGGCAGCACGTCGCTGATAGGTTGTGGCCCTTGCAGATGTACATGGATTCAGATGATTGATGGGAGAATCGAAGCCCAAGTCCAAGCCTGGGATCCCGAAATGCCAGATAGGCAAAAATTTGGCGGATGATGGCTGGCAAGTTGAGCACACGCGCACGCACTCTCCCGCATCTCCATCCCGCGGCCGCTCCCTTGCCAGCTCCCTCGCCCGTGCCGTAATAAATGTAATAGACCGATCCGACGGTCTTCCGTAGACGGTCGACGGTGGACCAGAAGCGAATTCGCAGCCGCCGTCATCTCTCGTCTCCCTTGCTCCAAAGGTCCAGTCCGTCCCTTTTCACAGAAGGGAGGAACAGAGAGTTGGATGAATCCGCCCACAGCAACAAGCACCAAGCACCAAGCTTTAAGCACCAAGCTCTGGACCCAGACGGTAGCGTCATTCATTCGCAACAAGATTGACTGCCCTGGCGACGGTTGGTTGCCCTTTGGCTCTTAAAACTTAATTATCACCTTGCACTCATAGATTGGCTTGTCGTTGTTGGATTCTTTTATATTCTTTCCACCCTATCCTTCTCCTTCCCAAAGCTGCTTGCGGGCCTCGCCTTCGCTTTGGGCACCTGAGTGGTGTGTGTTGTTCGCTTTCTTTCTCCAGACCCGGTCCGGGGGACCCAGCTTCTTCTTGCTAGCTCTCTCTCGCTCGCTCGCTCACTCACTTCACCTTTACCTTGATACAGACAGCGTGGTCACCTGGAATCAACAAAACTACGTCCTAAGATCATGGGCCTGCGGCTGAACCCGAGTTGAAATGGGTGAGTGAATCTGGGCTATAAACGTGACCCTCCAACTTGGGCTTCCCGCCCCTCCCCTCCCTTACCCCCTCCGCCGCACGCCGCGCTGCCTTGTGTTGCGCTTTGCTTGGAATGCTCTCCTTGCGATACAGCAATGCAGAGCTTCCGTGCTTAACCTGGCTGGGTGCACCTGCGATTCGAGCTAGCTCTGCAGCTATTTCTTTCGCAATCAACGTCGATGCTCTTGGCTGGATAGAGGAAACATCATCACTAACCAACCTGTGTGATACCAAGTAGTGCCGTCGCAGCCGCTGCCGGACCACCTGCAGGATCCGCTCAGATTCTCGCCACGGTCCGTTTCAAGACTTGATGAGGAGGATGAGAGTGAAACCAGCTGGGACCGAACCCTGCGTCCAGCGATCGACCCGCCGTATCGCCCTACACACTCGCGCGAATCGTCCGCCGACAAGACGTCACAACCACCGCCGACATTAACATCGCCGCGCATTCACATCCCCCACGCTAGAGCTGTCATTGGGGGCGTTGTCGAGCGAGTGGTCGATCCCAAGAGCGTCGCCTACGGCCACCACCGCCAGACCTCTATTGTCCACGGGATCCAACATTCGAGAAATGGCAGTCTGGCAAGCACCAAGTCGAGTCCGCTTAGTCCGCAAATGATTGCTGCCGCTGGTGGAAGCCTCGAACGTCTTGATATGCAGTCGGTAGCTGGCCGCCTCGAAGGCGATGGCGGTTATCCCTCTCGGCCGCCTACAGCTCTGTCTGGGGCTACCGCCGTCCAGATGGAGCGCTCTGGCTCATCGGCTGACCTATCAGCCCAAGGCGCAACTCAGCGCAAACTTGAACGTGTGCACAGCAAATCGAGACGTGACCAGGGAGCTCACCATAACCACCCATCCCGCCATTATAAAGATGAACCTAAAACGGTTGGGGAGTTTGCCCTGCACGTCCTATTTACTGCAGTCAGTACCTGAATCCTACTCTAACTACTGTCTTCAAATGTCTGACCCTTTTGCAGTTCATCGCACAGGCCGAGGAAAAGCTCACAGAATGTATCACGGTGCCCTTCGACCCCGAACCCGACATCGAGCAAATCTGCGGACCTGGCGTTGATCCAGGATTCGACCAAGCAATCGTTGCGCTCGGCCATATCGCAAGACCGCGACCAAAAGCCCTGATTGATTCCATGATGCTCTGGAGGAAAAGCAAAAGTGATGCTGCCAACGAAGCTCGGAATCAACTTCAGCAACAGCGTCCGCTATTGCCGGGAGGCCCTCTCCTCCGAAGGAACACCGAACCAATGCAAGCAGGAGCCAGCTCTGACAGCGTGCCTAACCTCGCTGCGAAACAAGAGTTCGTTGCCCAGGCCGAACGCCGATCTACAGTTTCCATATATATCTTATGCAGGGTCCTACTTGAGGTGATATGCCAGAGCAGCCTGTCTCTTCTCACACCAGAGATGGAGGACAAGCTAGAAACCATCATTTTCGGACAGTTGCGGATTGCGGATACGGAGCAATTGATGACCTCAGCCTTGAAGCTCTCCAATTGGAACTTGTTTGCGCAACTCCTTGGTCATATGAGTGGTCTCAACTTTGTTAGTGTCACCAGGAGATATCTCGAAGATTTGGAGAGTTCCCTCCAGGAGCGAGTTGCGAAAAGTCAGATATCGTCCTCCGGTCGGGATGCTGAAGCCAAAGTTGAACTTGTCTTGGGCGGCATGAAGCATCTTAAAATCAAGATTTCGCCAGAGGAGTCATGGGAGCAGTCGTGTGACTTCCTCATCTCCCTGGGTCGCTTGTTCAACAAATCCCATGGGCAAAGGGTGAAATCGGCATTCTGCCAGATCCTCGATATGCTTCTTCTGCGAATAGCTGCAAAGGCCAGCAACAGTCACTTTATACATCCAAAGTGGGCAGAGGTGATTTCTGCCATTGGCCCTCGTCTCGCGCAAATGTTCATGAAACCACGACACTGGACATTTGCCTTCCCTCTCACGGCGACTTTGCTCTGTGTGTCAACACCCGATAATTTTGGCTCTCAGTGGCTACAGCTCATCCTGCCCTTGCAAACCAAAATCAAGGATCGCATGACCAAACCCCTCTGCCTCCAGGTAATTTCTCGATTGCTATGGACGTATCTCTACCGCCAAAATGATACCCTTCAAACCTCCATCCGTAAGATTGAGGAGGTTATGAAACTAGTCCTCCCTACATCAAAACGCAGTCTGGTAGCGACAGACACTGTTTGCACCGAGCCCTTAATTCAGATCATTCGTCTGATTGGCTTCAAATATCCAGAGTACTGTTTCCGTACTATTATCTTCCCGCTGATCAACGCCGAGCTTTTTACTTCCAACAACAACCTCCGAGTTGAGCAACTAGATCCTGATAGAGTCGTCATCGGTATCAGGGCTTTCTTATACATCATGTCTGACTTGGAGAAGGGAGAGCAGGGCCGACCACCCTTCCCTCAAGCATACGAATCAACTGCCAATCTCACAGATAGAGCAGTTGTTTCCCCTGTCGTGTCTTCGCCTCGTGAATCGCCCTTGTCGAACCCTAAGACTGCTCCAAAAGAAGAATATGTCACGCGGCCTGTGCTCACTCATGTCCTGACTGACAGCGTTCGGGAATTCTATCACAAGTTTTGCGAGATTCTGGGCAAAATTACCATCATCTGCGATAATACCTTTGGCGGCCAAGCCGCGTTGGACGAAAAATTCAACAGCCCCGGCCCCAAGACCCCCATCACTGAGTCTTTCACTTTCTCTCGCAAAGATGACCACCAGAATGCCGCCGATCAGAAACAAGCCTTCTACGAGCTCCTCCATGTCGCGGTCCAGGCGTTGCCCCGATGTCTTTCGGCTGACATTCCTTTCAATTCGTTGATTAATCTGCTTTGTACAGGCACAGCGCATGTGCAATCGAATATTGCCACCTCCTCAGCCAATTCTCTCAAGGCAATTGCTCGCCAGTCTCACGCTCAGCAAGTGACTATGGGTTTTGCTCGGTTTATCTTCAATTTTGATGACCGTTACTCAACAATGTCGGATGGTGGAATGTTAGGTCATAGTCACATCGAGAACACACTAAGACTATACGTCGAATTGTTACAAATATGGATTGAGGAAATTAAGCAAAAGAGCAGAGACGCCTCCGTAGATACGTCTGAGGTCAGTTCCTCGGATAAGAGGGCCCTCAAGCTGGACCTTTCCAGTATTTGGGCTGAGGTCGATCAAGCGGAAGCTCATGGGCTGTTCTTCCTTTGCTCACAATCCCGAAGAGTTCGTTACTTTGCAGTTACAGTCCTCAGGCTCATTGTCGAGTTCGATATCGCTCTTGGAAAAGATGTCTCAGAAGAGAAAGAAGCAACCAGACTCATTGATATTCTTGAGAATGACTCTAGCAAGGTAATGGAGTTCAACGACGAACAGCTCTCGGTGGCAGAACGCAGCAGATTGCAACTTGGCTTACAGAATACGAACAAAGGAGCATTGGTCGAACTATGTGCCAGTGACGTCTCGTACGATGCTACTTTGTGGTTCAAGGTATTCCCGAATCTTATTCGAATTGCCTTCGAAAAATGTCCGTTCACGGTCACCATTTGTCGAGACCTTATTTGCAACCGCATCTTGCAGATGTACAAGGCGATTGTCGTGCTCTCCGAGCCAGCACGACCAACTTACTATAACGGCGATCCAGGAAGTGCACGTTTGCCTCTAAGATCTGCTGCCACTGCTCATCCAGAAGTCATGGTAGAACAGTGGAAACTGTACCTCATATTTGCTTGCACCAGCCTTGCAGATCCAGGGGCTGCCCCGGCCCCCCAGGATCCTCAGCACATTCGGAAAAACTCGAAGTCCATGTCAAAAGATAAGATTGTCACAGCCCGGACACTTTTCAAGTACTTGATTCCTCTGCTGTCCGTCTCGTCGGGTTCCGTTCGGGACGCGGTTGTTACTGCCATGGGCTCCATCAACATACACATTTACCGAACTCTGCTCGAAGAACTCCAGGGTCAAGTCTCTCGATGCAATGACGAAGCACGTGCCAGGATGCACCAGAGAACAAATAGTAACCCCCGGAGGAATCGCAAGATGGATCTGCTCAGGACGGAAATCACTCATGTCTTCAAGCTGACGTCTCATTTTCTCAAGGAGCCGGAGGTCTACAATGCAGAGTTCTACCTTGCCACCCTTACTTCTTATACCAAGGATCTGAAGCTATTTCTCATGGATGGAGAGGTTCAAATGGACTGGGAATTTCAGAAGCTGCGGAGACATTATTGTGGTTTGATGGAAACACTATTTGATGCCGTGAGCAGAACCCAAGACCCGTCGAGATGGATGACGTTCGAATCTCGAAAGTCTGCGTTCTCGCTCATGGAGGATTGGTGCGGATTTTCGCCCAACCAAAACCAGATTCGCGCACGAGAGGACACGATGCGTCAATCCATCATTGACCAGCAGACCCTGAATGAGCGAGGTACTGTTACGGCAGCAATGGAGATTGAGAAGAGGAATTTAAGGACTGCAGCCCTGAGCGCCATGGCAGCCTTGTGCGGAGGTTCTATCAGCGTCACCACTGAGAGCGGCGTTGTCCTACAATTCGATATCAGACGGATGTTGGCCTGGATAGACTCCATTTTCAACTCAGGCAGTGACCGAATGAATGTGATTGGGAGGAGGGCATTACGGAACTTGATCATCCACAACCAGGAGTACCCCTACTTGATGGAACATTGCATTGCGCGATGTTATCTTGCCACCGTTCCCAAGGTACTTGAAAGCTATTTTTCGGTTATCACGCAGGTCCTTCAGGATCACATTGACTACCCGTGCCCTTTCTGGAAGCTCCTGGGTCTCTGTCTCTTCACTCTGGGTAGTGATCAGAGCGATATTCGTTCGAAATCATCGACGGTCCTCCGATCCCTTGAAGCCCGGCAGCAACGCAATTCCAAAGTTCAAGACTTCGATATCAGCATTTCCGACAAGACACAAGCTGTGTATAAATTAGCCCAATTCGAGATATCGAAGCGTTTTGCCAAGCAGCACACAGAGCTAGCGTTCTACATCTTTTCCGAGTTCACATTGTACTTCAAGGAGCTGCAACCTGCTGCTCAACGAAATGTGGTTGCGGTGGTATTGCCTTGGATTCAGGCGATTGAGCTCAATCTGGATCCAAATGGCGGTCCTACAGCACAATCCTATGTCCTCCTTGCCAACTTGCTAGAGATCACGATCAAATCCAGCGGATCCCTGCATAATGAAGTGCAAGCTCTTTGGCAAGCGCTTGCTACCGGGCCCCATCCCGGCAATGTTCGTTTGGTCCTCGACTTTATCATGCAACTCTGCCTAGAACGGCGTGAACAGAATTTTGTTGGATATGCAAAGCAGATCATCGTCTTCTTGTCTGCTACTAACAGCACCTTGAGCGCCAAGGTCATTGACTATCTTTTAATGCATGTCACACCCAAAGCTATGGTCCCCCATGAGAAGAGAGACGCAGTTCCTCCACCACCAGATATCGCTCTCCTCCCTTACTGTGCAGACTTGGGTGAAGCTTTGCCAATGGGTACTAAGCAGGCCGGTTTCTCCCTAGGGCAACTGTCATTGATCTTACTCGTTGATCTGATGGTATCTCCAGTCAACCTCAATCTAGAGAAGATCCCGCTCATCCTTCAGGTTGTCACTGTCTTGTGGGACCACTATACACCCCTGGTTCAAGAACAAGCTCGTGAGATGCTGGTGCATCTGATCCATGAACTGGTCATCTCACAAATCGACGATCAAATGCATGACCTGGACAAGAAACGAATTGAAGATCTGGTTGATCTTATCCGCCGACACGACCGTTCCGTTGTTTGGGGATACGAGGATAGCAGTGGCAAGGTGGATGACCCTGACAACAAGGTGCCCCCAGGCATGGAGTTTCTTGCTGCCGAGGTAGTCAGGACATTTGAGCTGACGGCTCCTGGAATCAAAGAGAAATGGGGAGAGATATCTCTCACCTGGGCTACATCTTGTCCTGTCCGACATCTCGCATGTCGGTCGTTCCAGATCTTCAGATGTGTTCTTACATCAGTCAATCAAGCAATGCTTGGCGATATGCTTGCTCGACTATCCAATACCATTGCCGATGAGGACCCTGAGATCCGATCCTTTTCAATGGAAATTTTGATGACGCTGAAGACTCTCATCATCAAGTTAGATGCGGATCATTTACTCAGTTTCCCTCAGTTGTTCTGGACAACTTGCGCTTGTCTAGAGTCGATCAATGAGAGGGAATTCTTGGAGGCTGTGGAAATGCTCAACTCATACCTTGTGAAAATAGATTTCCAGTCGCCAAAGGTTCGGAGGTTGCTCGCTGAAGGCCAACCGGCACGTTGGGAAGGGAAATTTGAAGGCCTTCAGCCGATCCTCCACAAGGGTTTAAGATCTTCTCTATGCTTTCAGACTACTTTGGATACTATGGACAAGCTTGTGCAGCTCCCGAGTGACAGTTTGATTGGCGACGAGAATCGCTTGTTCTTCTCTCTCTTGGCAAACTTCCCGCGTTTCTCTAACGAGCTTGAGCGAGGTGCGATCAGTGAGGATGTGTCGCAATCAGCGAGACTTCTCCTTGATGAAGCAGACCGTCAGGGGCTCGTCAGCATTAGCGTTGCGTTACACAACTTCCTTTCTGGCAAATCTCAAGGCTTCCCAAGGGATTTTATCATCGATCTGTGGGGGGCTCTAAAGGAGTACTATTCACCACATCTCGACTTCCAGATGGTGAGGTTTCTCATGGGATTCCTCACCAACTCTCTATCGTGGATCAAGATCCAGACAATGCGGATTCTATGCGTAGTCCTTCCTGAGCTTGACATCCGTAAACCCGAGCTCGCCTCTCACGGTTCCGATCTCATCTCGCCGCTGCTTCGTCTACTTCAAACTGAGTTTTGCATGGAGGCTCTCGAGGTTATGGACCACCTCATGCACATGCCTGGAAACAAGATGGATAAGCATCATGTCAGAATGAGCATGACACGATCGACATCAAGGGCTCTCCGCAAAGAGTTTGAGCGCACTCAAAGCCTATTCGGTATCCCAGAGGCGTCTGGTTGGGCCATCCCAACACCTGCGAAGAAAACGGATGCCACACGTGCAAACATTCACGCAGCTTTCTACACGTGCCAGCCAGGCTCGGAGGACATGGCTCCGGAACCCGGACCGACCCCCGAAGTCGAGTTTCACACGGATGATTTCATGTACGGCTATTTTGGCGCGTCTGGGCGAACGGATACAATGCTATCTGATGAGGGTCGTGGGGAGGTACATGCCGGCGACCTGGTTACCAAGTTGGACAGCCTGGACGACTTCTTTGATGAGCCATCAAGCCCCAACACGGATGAGGATGGGCGATCTTCGAGAACGATTACCGAGTTTACCCCCGAATCCTTCGAGTCTGGAGCGGAGCTATACGATGAACAGATCTTGCCGATACTCCACGAAGCCTCGAACGCAACCTCGTTCCAAAATGGATTTGCTGACCGGTCGCCGGCCATGTCGAGAGAGGCGAGCTCTAACACTATGACCCCCGCGGCATTCAACGCCATCAACCCCCGACTCGCGAGACCTAATCTTCATTCGCGATCAATTACATCGCCATCGGCACCAGCGTCGTACCAACCGCAGATGGCAGACCTTGCCTCCGACGACGAATACGTCGGGGGATTTTCAGACGCCGATGACGAACGACCCAACACGGGCCACACAGAAGGCGCATTTTTCCTAGAGAACATGATTAGCAACTCACCTATGCGAAGGCAAACTTCAAAACTGCGACGGTTCGCTCAAAGCAAGTCGCATGATGAACGAACAAGTCGCAGACCGCCGCCTCAAGCAGCCACACGAATAGGCAACAATATACTACCGCCGAATTTACCAAACTCAGGTGATATGCTATGATAAGAAAGATATATAGAGAGATGGGAAATGACCAGCTAGGCCACGGCCTAGTGGCTTCCTCGATGTATTTATGGAAGGAGTTGATATGATGATTGTATGATGAGTGTGTGTGCGTATGTTTGTGTGTGTATGTATGAATGTTGCCAAGGGAAGCAATTCAGGCCACATTCAATTAGGCCCTAATAGGTAGTAAAAACATAGTGGGGAAGGTAGTTCACCCTGCCCGTGAACGAACAACTCTTGTGTTGTGGTGTGCTCTCGAAAGGACGCAAGGAAGGGAGAAGTTTAGAAGGCGAACTTCCTCCCCCCTCAAAAAAAGGGTCTCAAAAAAAGGAAAGAAAAAAAAGGAGAAAGGTTATCGATCATGTAAATATAATGTATCTACGTACCTATGCAACAAACATTTTCCATTCGTGCAAGCTACCCTAACTCTTTGGTTACCTTACCGATAGTTGTGGAACAAACCAGCTACGGAGATAGAGTGTTTTTAGAGCGTTACGTTCAGAGGTACTGGCTGCTGATACCCTGCATGTAGTCAAGATAGTAGTAGGTACATAAGACATGTTTCGTCGCCTGCATAGATCCGGGTGAAAGAGAAATACTTTGTTGGAGGAAGTTGTTCTCTCTGGTACATATTTTTAGTACTTCTGAGGTACCTTTTCTAGGTACCTTGGTATAGTGGCCTCGTATAAACCGGACGTTTTTCAAACGGTGTCGGGATTTCAACCAAAGTCATCACCGGGGCAGCATCAGAACAGCCCAAATCCAGCGCGCTTACCATTATGAAAATATGAGACTGACTCCTCGCATCGGGCCAAGGAATTCATTGCTGAAATGTAGCCATCTCCAGGAGAGCATCCCGGCTACAATTGGTGGTACGCGGAGGTTCATTAGCAAATCCACCACCGGCAATAGCAACAGTGAGACCGACAACAGCAGCAATAAAAGCACAGAAGCCAATGCGAAAATAATATACCCAAGCGCCCCAAGCAAAGATCACGCAGACTTGGCAACTTTCCTCGCTTATGTCAAGCGCACCAAGCTCAACAGGAACTCGTCGGTATACAAGGGCACCCACTACGAGTACACAGTCGCTCAGGCGCTCTCGTCGTACGGCTTCCACCTCCATCGCGTCGGCGGCGCATCGGACCGCGGGCTTGACTTATTGGGAACTTGGGCGGTTCCCACAATATCGCGCGCGGCAAGGATCGTGGTGCAGTGCAAGGCAGGGTCGCGCAGCCCAAGCCCCATGTATGTCCGCGAGCTGAAGGGCTCCATGGCAGAGGCGCCGCCTGGATGGCGAGGCAACGGCAATAACGGCGGGCACGACGACGTGCTAGGCCTGTTGGTGGGCGAAAAGCCGGCGACACGTGGGGTGCTAGAGGAGCTGCGCACGACGGTCGGATTGGGATATGTGTGCTGTTCCCGGGAGGGAGAAGTGATGCAGTTGCTGTGGAATCAGAAGGCGCAGGAGATTGGGCTGGAGGGAATTACGGTCGGCGTCAAGTATTCAGGCGACGGGTTGACGAAGAGACTTGTGCTGATGAAAGATGGAAAGGTTTTGCTGCCATTGTTGGATAGGAAGAACTGATATGCGTGTGTATTTGTGTGCGTGTGTGTGTGTGTGTGAGTTAATATGAGGGGCGGGAAATGGGAGAGCAAAAAAGGTTCAGAGAAGAAGAAAAAGAAGAAGTGCGGGAGAGGCGAGGATAAAGTAGACAAGAAGCGAGAGACTTGTTTATAAAACTGTACAGTAGATAACTAACTAGATGCCTACCTTAGACGAACGAAAGTCCCAACATTTATTCAAGGTCCTTTGGTAAATAGGAATGAATACCTGCCTGCGGTAGGAGATGGCTACGATTTAGGTTGTTTTGCTCGTTTCTTATCACCACACACAGACACCACACAGACACTTACATGGCATATGTATGTCTTCTATGCCTAACTTGTTCTTCTGCAGCAATGAAATAGGTTAGCCTACTAACCTGCATCAGCCAAAAGCATAAAAAAGAGAAGGGGAAAAGAGAGAGAGAGAGAGAAGGGGGGGAGAAGGAGAGGGAGAGACGAAACTCATTACTCCTCTACCATGCCTACCTGCCATTTAGCTACTATGAGATCAACTTCCAGTACTTCACTTCCACCACAACCAAAAAAAAAACTACCTATACCTATAGTCTGTACTGCCCGTGTATTTGTCCGAGAAGGGAATATGGAGCACTACAGTATAAAGGACAATGGACGATACATGCTATGTACCTTATTTATCAGTCTCCGTAATCAACTTCAATCTCAAATACAACCAACCGACCAACCAGACTCAGCCCAGCCATCGCCGCGGCCCCACAAAATACTCTGCTGACTCATGCACCGCGCGCGGGGAATTTCAATGCTTAACTCATGAAGCGCGCGGCCTCGCGACAAGGAAAGCTCGCCCAAACAGCGAGTGAGCGAAGCCACCCAGCGCAAAAAGAAAAAAATGGTGCTAACTGCTGCGTCATGTCCCCCCCATTCGACATCGCCTGTGCCGGTTCGAATCTGAACCCCCCCTGAGATCAGGGAAGAGAAAGGCATGATACTCTGGAAAGTTTGAAATTGTCAGCAACTTCTTCTTTCATACTCATAGATTAGAAATCAAGGCTGTTTTTCCCCCCCGATGCAGTGGTACAGTGGGGTTGACGGAGTTTCTATGCGGCCGCCTCCTTTCGCGTTTCGGGGACCAATCCTCCTCTAGTACTCAATGCGGATAATGCAGGATCGTGCATGACAAGGGAGGAGAGAAGACATAGTTGTTAGTAGGTTGGTAGTGTCTCGATTTGAGATGCTTGATAATGGATCAGGGTTGTCGTCACTGTGTCTCGTATGTATATAAGGAGGAGACAGAGTCGGTCAATGGCAACGAGAGATATCAAGCAGTTCTACAACAGTTCACTTTCAATTCACTTTCAATAAAAACAAAGACCCTCCTCTTCCTCCTCGTGGAATACCCATCTACAACCTACACGCAACTCTCTCGTCTATACCAACTCAGACAACAACAACAACAACATCCTTCACCATGTCTTCCGATCTTAAGCCCATTACCCTCTACGTCCACAGTACGCATACAACAACTTCCTAGCCCCTTTTCCTCCCGCTCTTCTCAGCAAATCCCATTGTCAACAAACTACTAACATCACTTTTTTCTCTTTTCAGTCCAGGGACCTAACCCCAAGAAGGTCTTGATCATCCTTGAGGAGCTTGGCATTCCTTACAAGGCCGTATGTCATTACCATCTCTCAACCTGCACTAAGGTTCCAAAGCCTGAGGGAGCCATTCCAATCTCTAACTCTCGTCTTATTAGATTCCCATCCATGATCCCAAGGACGAGTCCTACCTCAAGATCAACCCCAATGGTCGTCTCCCCGCCATCGTTGACCCCAACAACGACGACCTCGCTCTGTGGGAGTCTGGTGCCATCGTCGAATACCTCGTCGAGAACTACGACAAGGAGAACAAGCTCACCTTCACCTCTAACCCTGAGAAGTGGCAGCTGAAGCAGTACCTGCACTTCCAGATGTCCGGTCAGGTATGTTTTTACAAAAACGAGCCAAATCATTCCATTACTCGTTTTCCGAATAAGAAGAAGAAGAAGAAAATAAGGAGCATTGCCAAGCTAACAAGTGATAATCACAAAAACAGGGTCCCTACTATGGCCAGAATGTTTGGTTCAATCACTTCCACCCTGAGCCCGTTCCCTCCGCCAAGGAGCGTTACAGGGAGCAGACCATTCGCGTCCTCGGTGTTCTTGACGGAATCCTCGAGGGCAAGGAGTACCTCGTCGGCGATAAATGGTAAGATAATACACCCTTCTCCTCTCCACTCCCCGAGAACTTTTATTCCAGGTCATCTTCTCTCTATCGCACCCTATACTCACTATCAATCTTTCTTTACAGCACCTATGCCGATCTCGCTTTCGTCCCCTGGAACAACATCATCGGATTCATGGGTGACACCGCAGAGAAGGCTAATGCCGAGGAGAACTACAAGAACTACTTCGCCTGGCACCAGCGTCTTTTGGCCCGTCCCGCCGTCCAGAGGGCCCTCAACGCCAAGGCTGACGAGGAGGAGGAGAAGAAATAAATACATTGCACGATTTAATGAGAATGAACAAAAGATGAGCAGCGTAGCTCGGGGTCCTTTATTTCACTTTGAGGATTTTTTTTAATTTCTTTTCCCTTTTCCTTTTTCGTCTGCGGCATCAATAGCTAGTGTTCCTGTCAAATAAAACTGCTTTGTTGCCATCCCATCTATGAAATGTCCTTCCCATGTGAATGAGTGAAAATGAATAAATGAATGTACGGATGAATGCATCGCAGCGAGCCAGTCATTGCTCTCTTTCGACCTTTTTAGTCGTCCCAGATTGCTGCCTTTGCCTTTTGGGCATCCTCTCGAGCCTTCTGTTCGGCGGCCTTTTCCTGCTCCCGTCGTTTCTTCTCCTGCTCTCGGATGGATTTCTGGAATGCTCGCTGCTCCTCTGTCTGCTTGGGCACCTTGAGGCCCAGGCTCGCAGCAATCATCCGCCGGGCCACAGCGTCCGTCTTCTCTGGGCGGCGGGACGCTTCTTCGGGGGTCCGGGAAGAAGGAGAGCCCGAGGCTGATGACCAGGATGTCCCAATAGGCGACATGGGAGTTGGCGGTGGTGCTGAGGGCTGCTCCTCTCTTCCTTCATCGTCGTCCTTCCCATCTACCCTGGACTCGGTATCAGGCTCCGATTCGGACAGGTCTTCATCCTCCCATGAATCAGCGACGACCTTCTTTGACGCCTTCTTTGCTGGTGTTGTCGTGCTGCTGTTCAGTGACAATTTATTGACGTCACTGCCCTGAGGTGCTGGTGCCATGGTTGAGAAGAGGGGAGGAACCCGATTAAATAATAGATAGTAAACAGAAATGGGTGATTAGTAGAGGGCAGCCCTGGTAGTACGAGCTGGCGTTGCACAATAACGTCCTTTTCTATTCAGAGAGGAACAAAGGAATTTTTTGGGGCCATGGATTGAAAGGTGACAAGTGGAGGAAGTGAGCAAAAGATTACTTGTCTGTGCATCTGGCGCGATTGTTGCAGTTTTGGTAGTCGCTACCCGATTTTATTTTAGCCTTTTTGTCTCCAGCTGAATTGAAGGCGGAGATGCTACGAATACGAAAAAGGCAAGCAAGGCCAGGCAGCAAACAAGCAAGTGAGCAAGCAAGTCAGAGCACAAGCTGGATGAAATATTGAGAGTGTAGGGTAGGTAGGGTAGCCAGCCAGCCACAACCACAGGAGACGACGTTTAGAGGGGAAGCCTTATCGACTAGTTACAGTACATTGAGAAAAGCTACGGCCTGATAAGATAAGAGTCTTACTTGCAGGAAGCAATACATAATATATGATAGTGCAGGGAGAGTAGTAGCCACTCAGGGTAGGTTAGCTATCTAGGTGGTGTTCTGTAGGTACGTCCGTGGTATCAGGCATGCGACTCAGCACCTTGTCTCCTCAGCCTTAAGATACCTGACTTCAAGGCAGTCAACCCTCTGACGTGGACTACTGGTGCGAAGCCCGCTTGCACCCGCGCCTACAGTACGCCTTCGAATCCATCTCCGCACTCCGTCACTTTGCTCCGTACATTTGTCATCACAACGCTCCAGCAACTGCCGTCGTCCCCGCGGTCTTCTCCACCAAAAGTGACACCACCGGCATGCAGCCACTCACTATAGGTACGTACCTATATCGAGAAGCCAGACAGATCTGAGTGACAGAGATAGACATCTACCAGCGGCACGATTTTATGATTAAAGGGAGAAATGAGCCTAGACTTCACATTGAGCAGACGAGAGTAAAGGTTGCACCAAGGAATTTAAGTCATAGGTACCTACAGTACTTGGGCATACAGTCCATGGAACTATGTACTGTATCTCAGTGATATGATGATAAGGATTGGGGCTCTCGCGTGACCGAGGTTCAGCCGATGGAAGCTCATGGTAGCTAAAAATTTGGGGATGATGTCGAAGGTTAGTCCGACGTCGCCATTAAAAGACGTTATTAATAAGTCGCCTCCACCAAGCCGCCATACACAATTGCACCCAACATCTGCATTCTTGACGTGCTTTGATCACACCTGTCACTTCTCCGTTTCCGATTCCCTTCCCTTTCCCTTACATCTATCAGCTTTCCCGCTTCATTGCGCCGTGTTGCCCAGCGCGAGGGGCTTCTATCTTGCCATCTCTGCCTCTATCGTCATCCTCGCTCCAGTCTTTTGACTGCTTCGGCTAACCATGATCCCGCGGTCCCGCGTATCCGGTCGCCTCCTCCTCGAGCGTACCATAACCCAAACGTCACGAACCTCCACCGAGGCCATCTCACGAAGATGGATTTCTTCCCCAGCCTATCGCAACACTCACATCTGCAATCGCCGATTGCCGGCCCTCCAGCCTCGGTTAGCTAGCGCGGCCTTTTCAACGTCTGTTAGGCTCAGCAAGAACGACGACAAGGACAAGGGCTTCTTCGACTCCGGAGTAGAACCTTCAACAGAGCCCCTGTCCGAAGAGGAAACAAAGGCGAATCGAGAACATCGACGGAAGGATATCGAGGAGAAGTCGTCGACGGAGGCGAAGAGCGCCGATTCACCAGCATCCGCCAAGAACACTGGCGGAAATCCGGATAACAAGGCGGGAAGTGCGGCAGGTGCTGCTGGATCTGGTTCTGGCAACGATGGGTCTGGGGGCGAGAGTGGCAAGCGTAGTCGCAAGTCTTCCGAGAAGGCTCTCCAGAAGCCTGTCGTACCAGACGTATACCCCCAGGTCCTCGCCATCCCCATTGCACGACGGCCGCTCTTCCCTGGTTTCTATAAGGCGATCACCATCAAGGATCCTGATGTTGCAAACGCAATCACCGAGTCCATCAAGCGTGGCCAGCCCTATGTCGGCGCATTCTTATTCAAGGATGAGAATGAGGACGAGGATGTCATCCGCAACCCGGATGACGTGTACGATGTTGGAGTCTTCGCTCAAATCACCAGCGCATTCCCAATTCATGGCCAGGAGGGTGCATTGACCGCAATCCTCTACCCTCACCGCCGTATTCGACTGTCCAGCCTGCTGCCCCCCGGTGGCCAAGACGTCAAGAAATCTGACAACAAGACTGAGCCGTCTCCAGAGCCTATTACACAGAAGCCTGCTGAAGAGGAACCTTCTCAAGAGAAGAAGGGCGACGTCGTCGCCAGCTTCGAAGAGAGTGCCGTAGAAAAGAAGCCTGACCAGGTGGTCGAGAAGTACGAGCCCACCTCGTTCCTCAAGAAGTACCCTGTCAGTCTGGTCAATGTAGAGAACCTTGTCGACGAGCCATATGACCCTAAGAGCCCCGTTATTCGAGCTGTAACCAACGAGATTGTCAATGTCTTCAAAGAGGTCGCTACTATGAACAACCTGTTCCGAGACCAGATCTCGACTTTCTCAATGAGCCAGTCAACTGGGAACGTTACATCAGAACCCGCCAAGCTGGCTGACTTCGCTGCTGCGGTGTCCTCTGGTGAGCAGAAGGAACTCCAAGAAGTGCTTGGCTGCCTGAATGTGGAGGAGAGGATGCAGAAGGCGCTCGTGGTGCTCAAGAAGGAGCTCATGAATGCTCAACTGCAGTCCAAGATCAGCAAGGACGTGGAAAACAAGATTAGCAAAAGGCAGCGAGAATACTGGCTCATGGAGCAGATGAAGGGGATCCGACGAGAGCTTGGCCTTGAGTCTGATGGTAAAGACAAGCTCATCGAGAAGTTCAAGGAGAAGGCTGCCAAGCTTGCCATGCCGGATGCTGTCCGCAAGGTATTCGACGAGGAGGTGAACAAGCTCGCTCACCTGGAGACTGCGGCGTCTGAATTTAACGTGACGAGGAACTATCTCGATTGGCTGACTCAAATCCCATGGGGCCAAAGGAGCCCCGAGAACTTTGCTATCCCTAATGCTGTCTCAGTTCTCGACGAGGATCACCATGGCCTTAAGGACGTCAAGGATCGAATTCTTGAATTTATCGCCGTCGGTAAACTTCGAGGAACCGTCGAAGGCAAGATTCTTTGCTTTGTGGGACCTCCAGGTGTGGGTAAGACGAGTATCGGAAAGTCGATTGCACGCGCTCTCAACCGAGAGTATTACCGGTTCAGTGTTGGTGGCCTGACAGATGTTGCTGAAATCAAGGGCCACCGAAGGACCTACGTCGGTGCTCTTCCCGGCCGTATCATCCAGGCCCTGAAGAAGTGCCAGACAGAGAACCCACTCATTCTAATCGATGAGATTGATAAGATTGGCCGAGGATACCAAGGCGACCCCTCCTCAGCTCTTCTTGAACTCCTCGATCCCGAGCAGAACAGTTCCTTCCTGGACCATTACATGGATGTCCCTGTGGATTTGTCCAAGGTTCTCTTTGTCTGCACGGCTAACATGACTGATACTATCCCCCGACCTCTCCTGGATCGAATGGAGCTCATTACGCTATCTGGGTACGTCGCGGATGAGAAGATGGCTATTGCTCAGCGATACTTGGCCCCTGCAGCAAAGGAAGCTGCGGGTCTGAAGGACGCCGATGTCATGCTCAGCCAGGAGGCTATTGAGGAATTGATCAAGTCTTACTGCCGAGAGTCTGGTGTTCGAAACCTCAAGAAGCAGATTGAAAAGGTTTACAGAAAATCCGCCTTGAAGATTGTGCAGGAGCTCGGCGAGGATGTCCTCCCTGAAGAGGATGCTTTGACCGAGGAGGGCAAGTCTGCCATCGAGGAAGCCGAGAAGAAGTCTGATGGCGCCGCGGAAGGCACGGCCTCCACCTCAGCGACCAACTCCGAGTCGGAAGAGGTTAAGACTACAGAGAAGCCCCGGAAGCCACTCCGGGTTCCCGACTCCGTCCACGTAGTCATCGGCAAGGATAATCTCAATGACTACGTCGGACCCCCTGTCTTCACCTCGGACCGTCTCTATGATGTGAGCCCGCCAGGTGTCTCCATGGGCCTCGCGTGGACCCAGTTAGGTGGAGCGGCCATGTACATTGAGTCTATTCTGCAGGCTCCCCTGTTGCACACTACTCGACCACACTTGGAGATCACCGGCAATCTCAAGACAGTCATGAAGGAATCGACCACCATCGCGTACTCCTTCGCAAAGTCCTTCATGGTCAAGGAGTTCCCGGAGAACCAGTTCTTCGACAACGCCAAGATGCATCTCCACGTGCCTGATGGTGCCGTCTCCAAGGATGGCCCATCTGCCGGAATCACTATGACCACTTCCCTTCTCTCTCTCGCCCTTGATATGCCTGTCAATCCCACCGTTGCCATGACTGGTGAGATCACCTTGACTGGCAAAGTGCTTCGAATCGGTGGCCTACGCGAGAAGACGGTTGCTGCCCGACGAGCTGGCTGCAAGACCATTATCTTCCCCAAGGACAACATGTCTGACTGGCTGGAACTCCCTGAGGTACGTCATCTATCTCCCACGTCCCTCCTATTCCCCCCCCCCCCCCCCCACCATCCGCATGTTTCCCCACGAAACATAGTGGATTCTTCGTCTTTATCTTAAACATGACTAACGAACTACCCCAATAGAATATCAAGGAAGGCCTTGAGGGCCACCCTGTAGCCTGGTACCCTGAAGTCTTCAACCTCGTTTTCCCCGAGCTGGATCGCGAGAAGGCCAATCAATGCAGAATTCCGAAGCCGAAGAAGAAAGACTCCGAGACAGCTGAGGACGAGGAGTAGACGCAATAATACCATGTACAATGCCTGAAACCCGCTGGTTTTACTGATATATATAGCAAGATATCTATCTCCAAGGTGCGGTTTGATGAGCCGAGCGGAACGAAGAGGAAGTTACTAGCATTTGCGGGGGGGAGGCGTTTGGGCACCCGGGCAAGAAATCTAGATGAAAACGATGATAAAGACTCCTACTCCTGTTTATTACCAGCATATGAATCCCTGTACTATTAGAATCACACCCAGAAAAAAAAGCATATATATATCTTTCTCTTGGGAAAGGTGGAGGAGGCAAAGCATTGCAGCAATTGGATGCGTCTTTGGTCAGGACCTCCGTGTATAACTGTACATATTAGACAGGCCACAACATGCTTACCTGCCTTTCATCTGCCCGTTCTGGACATGCGTTGATGAACTGATGTTGATGTTACGATGCCGTATTAACCCCCCACCACCAGCCAGAAGGATTAAATAAAATACATGCTTGCAGTGCATCCCCGCTGGCACTGTAGACTATTTCGAACTGAGAGAATGAAGGCATCTGGCATGATCCTTTCAGTAATCAGCAACAGGCGCTGACTGGCCAGAACCTGGAGCGGGTGATCGGGTAGCCGCCGAGGAATGTAACGATGCTAGCCTTTACCCTTTGTAAGGCAATCAAGAGGACGCCATGTGGTTGTGTCGTGGTCCAATCGTTGGGATGGAGGGAGTTAGAGGGGCAATTTTTTTTCGGCCTGTTTCCTTGTACGTACCGGAGGTACTTCCAACAGTCCGCGATTTATGTCAAATCTGGAATGCGGGATCACTGTGGGGTTCAACGGGACGAGCCTAGTTTGTGTGTTGGGCTTTTAGCATTGGGCCTTCAGCGTGTGTGCGTGAACCTATCTTTTCTCCCTTGTGGCATCGATTGGAAATGCTGCCGTGCAAGAGTACGTTTTGGGATTCTCAATGGCACGCAACGATGCACATTCATCGGGGGATGGGTGCGACGAAATAGGAGGCTCAACTGGATAAGCCAGCTTTCGATTCTGGGGTGGATATTGGTAGCGGAAAAAGACTGAGAGCCAATAAGACACAAGAATGATTCCCTAGCATCGCAACGTTGAACATGGTGTGATGCAGTTTCATTGCTTGCATGGCGAACTGAGAGCCTGTCAGAGGAAGGGAAGCCTTGATTGATGGTGATGCTGCAGTCATGCCCGAACCCCACACATCCCCCCATCATCAACCTGTCGACAAGCAGACAGTTCGACAGATTGGCATCTGCAATTGGGCTGTGAAAAACGGTTGGAGCAGAGTTTCTGATGCTGTGTGACACGGTGGACTTTTTCTGAATTCCTTGACGACTCAGCTACAGATGAACCTCCAGTGGGATTTCCTAATTCAGGGTGATGTTCGTGATGGTGAGACGAGGCTATGGATGGAGACACCTCAAACGGATGAGAATAGGTGATCTTTCTTCATTGGGCGATACTCAGGTTGAAGCAATTGAGGAAAGTGAAACATCAATATTTGGACTAGAAGGCATTCATTCAAAATTTTGCATCTGTGTGAAGCCAGAAAGGAAAGGTGAAAGTAAAGATTAACCATTATGCCCCTGACAGAAATCGGGGTAAAAGCCGGGAATGCAAGATGGAAATGCGATCAGATGCGATGACGAAATTTCTCGAAGGACAGGGTGATCATGACGAGGCTCTCCGACCCGAAGACAAATGTTTGTGCATCTCTGGTCGTGGTTTTTTTAGACAGGCCTTCGAGACAATAAAATGCACGACAGGCGTGCGTGAGCGAGATTGCGGTCTGAGATGGGGTCTGTTCTTGAGGCTATCCCATGTCGGCGAATACCATAACCAACCGGCTATTCAGCAGCATACTAGTTGCTGCACATGGCCACCGAGCGCAGGGAGAAGATGGAGACGACATGGCCCAAGCCTGCATGTCTAGCTTAGGTAAACGAGAAGCACAAACTCGACGATATCCATTGATAAGATGAGGCGACCCTCGTTGTCCACGAGATTTGGTGGCCTCATCATGACCAACACCCCCCCTGGGGCAAAGGTTGGGCGGTGATAGGAGCCAGGAATCAGTAGATGTTAGATGCCCAACTCGGGATATACTATGTACTGTAACTACCTACAGTAGGTAAGTAGGCAGGCAGAGACGGAGTCGCCTAATCTTCAAGGGCCGCAGTAGTCAATTCACACCTGAGCGTGTGCCCTGACGCTTGCGGTTGCCAGTGCGAACTCGATCAGATCGCCCCGTGGTTCGAGCTTGGCCTCCAGAGATGGCCCTACCTGTATCCAGGGTTATCCAGGGCAAGGTAGGGTAAGGCAGGGTTTAGTCCCTTGCTGACGGAAGGGCTTCGTCGTGTCGATTTGGCGGTAAAGCTTTGACATGGCCTGGGCTTGGCCAGGACCAGGCTCCCTTGTTGGCGACACCGACAGTGCGGTTTGTCAGGTGTCCCTTCCTCCACCTTGATGAAGTCTTCCAGATTGCGAAAAGAAGAGCTTTGTTTCCTAATTTACTTACCTGGAATTGGAGGCTGTTTGCTTGTGATGGTGACGGGAGTTCATGAATGTGCAGAGTAAAAGTACTGGTTTGACGTTTCCTAAGGCGGCCTCTCCCTACACTCTACCTATCTACCTTACCTAAGATAGGCAGTAGTAGTACGCAGATAGCTTCCTTCCTCTTTTTCCCTGGCATTAGGGTCACTGCGGTACCTTTAGGTAGTCCTTCTATCCCTGGAAGGAGAGGCCCAAGTCGACAACTCAACTCCCATTGACTCCAAAACGAGAGTGGCTTTGGTCCCTTTCACTTATTTCTCTCGTGAGCGTCCGTGCGCTCTCTCGTTTTCTCTCTCTCTTCTCCTCTCCCTCCCTCGCTCTCTCTACCCACCAACACACATCATTCGACCGATGGATTACTATGTATGTACAACACAGTCTGAGCTGGCCTAACACCCCTTGTCTGTGAATATCGACAGCTTTCAGTGCCCGACCAAGCCTGATGCATCACCGCCAGTGCAGACTCGCTTTAGCGTCAAGGGTATGGAACGAGCCAGGGACTCCAAAGGCGCCAGCTCATCACTGGATCTCCACCGTCAAGCGTCACCGTCTCTCGAGCTCTGCAGGCACAGACAACTGACAAGGAGCTGCGGGCGACTTCCTTCTCTTCTTTGTTTTGTTACGGATATGGTCATGTACCTTGAGCCCGAAGCAAGCCAGAGGGGCCGATTCCTTTTCTCCCTTGCCGTCTACCAAACAAGCTTGGCGTGGTCGCAGCCCTGTGAAGATATTGGATGCTGGATGCTGAATGCTGGGCACTGATTTGTGGCTCTGCTAGCCAGTCACTGACGCAGGCCGGCCGGGCAGGTCACCTCCACCATCCCCAGAAGTTGGGTAAGGCGGTCCAAGGCGGCCCTAGGCTTTTGCCTCTTACCGCCCGGAGGCTTAGATGGCCCTGTCATGGTTATGACTACCTTACCAGCCTGACCTACCTGAGATGAGGTAGATAGGTAGCACTGTACGCACAAAGTACAGTACGTACAAAGTACATCGCGCCCTTTTCCGGCCTGCCTGCATTCATACCTACCCACCTTACGTTGCGTCAAAATCATCCTAGAGATAGACACCTACTGCTCTGGAGGCAGAGGGGTGATAATTAGAGCACCGCCTTCGTTTTGCTCCCGCCCGCCAACCCACTCAAGTCCACTCAGCCCACAACGGTACACCCACTCACACTTCTCCTCACTGTCTGTACCCGCTTCCACGGCTGCTACTTGTAGCCTGCATGCTCCCCGTTAGCCAAGCCGGTGTCGTCGTTTAATACCAACAGTCAATCATCTCACCCTCCACACCTCTTCTTACTCTTCTTTTTGATTATTGTTATTATTATTTCTTTCCGACCAGTTTTGATTCCGAGTTCCAGCTTTTCACCACCTGAGCTGCCCGAACCGGGGTTATCAAATTACTCCCGGTCTCATTTACGAATCGACTCATTCATTGCGGCCTTGTCTGTTCTCCAGCGGCTGTTCATCCATCTCTACCTTGAGCGGCCTCTCAAGACCGCTCATTCAAGACCCGCATCTGTCTGACCCGTAATAATTAACACCACCCCCCCAGCCTCCTCGGCGCTGCTACCAGACGAGACGCTCTGGACGACAATCAATCAACTGTTGCTGTTTCTTGCTCTTCGTGGGCGAGACATGGTCTCCTTTTCTTCTTATTCTTCTCGCTTGCCTCACGTCGAAAGCCCGCTTCTTTGATTGAGGAGCCGAGTGGCTTGTCCCTCGTCGGTTGTCAGTGCGCTTGTATTAATCAAACGACACTCCATCATCAGATGTCGGCGTGCATGATTGGGAGTTTCTACTTTTCTGCAACTTCACTTCGTCTTCTTTTATTTCTAGCTTCAACTCTTGTCCATAGAACAAAAGCCGCAGGCCTCCATACTCGCGTATGCGCCCGCACCAACTCTCACCAACCGCCGATATCTTGTCGTTTTCGTTACTGAGCCAGCCTACCTTCTTCGCCCAGCGTGTCTCCCATCAAGATCCTTTTCTCGACCGAATCTATCAACTCATTTTGTTCGGCTTGGTTACTACTCATTGCAATATAAACGCAAACTCTTATTCACGGTCGCATCGACGCGACCATGGCCCAGACGAACACTACAGCGTCTGAGCCCCCACCAGTCCAGCTACCGACTTTCTCCGGACCTCAAGGCTTCCTAAGGAAGCTATTTCGGCCAAAGGGTATTTGTTCCACACCTTCCTCAACCAACCAATCCTCGAGTACTGGGCAAAGTCCTGCCTCCCCCGACACTGAAAAGGACGGACTGATACGCCGAATGTCACGGAAGGTCGTTCCTGGCTTGCCACGTACCCAAACTTTCAAGCGCCAACGGTCAGAGCAGAGAGTCAATTTGGCCCCTATTGAACCTTTGCCAGAGGAACGGAGGGCTGTTTCGGTAGATCGACGTTCCCGAGGACCCCGGATCTCATCCACCTCTGAAGCCCTTGTTGAGGACCCCCACACCAGTGCCCCTGGGCTTCTGAGCTCTCCGCAGGATGATGCTCCTAGCCATCTACTTCCTGTAGCCTCCCCCCCCGAAAGCCATGTTGAAGACATGTTCACAGAAGCTCCGTTGGAGCAGGTAGCCTCGAAGGTCGACGAGGTTGCGTTGACAGACGAATGCGCGATTCAGGATAACCTGTCAACCTCAGATGCCCATTCCATGACAACATCACAATATGATGCCATGATCTCTGAAGAACTTGAGAGAGTTTGGATTTTGAATCTTAGCATGCATTTTCGAGATCGTTCAAAAAGGGAAAAGTTCTTCGTCACGTATCGAGAAGAAGAACGCTTTTGGAGACGAGTCACCATCTCTCTTGATTATCGAAACGCTCCGCCCAACTCTCTGGAGATGGACCTCATTCATACTCACTATCAAAGGGAGAAGAGTGCAAAGATCTATGAAGCTATTCGTGAGAGCTTACGGGATATTCAGTTCTACGATACGGTCACCAATCTGAAGCTCCAAACGACAGACGGGAGGCTTCATGTACACGTGGTCGAGGACGGCAACGTTAGTTTTTTCTTCTTCTTTTGTTTTTGTTCCTTTCCTCTCTCCCTGTCTTTTTCTTGTTTGCGATGAAAAATCAAAGCTTGGCCAACTAATAAAATAACAGGAAATCATCCAATACCCTGCTGTTTCGCAAATCAAACACTTGAATTGCCGACGTGTTCGCGAAAGGGACATCAAATTTGATTCACATATGTCCGGATTTGTGTACAAGGTTCAAGTCAATGGCCAGACTCTTATCAAGAAAGAAATTCCCAGTCCCGAAACAATTGACGAATTTTTGTACGAAGTCAATGCCCTTGATAGTCTTCGATACTCGCCCCACGTCATCCAATTCCATGGCGTTGTAGTGGACGATCACGATGAGTTTGTTAAGGGACTTCTCATCAGCTATGCAGAGCAAGGCGCGCTTATTGATCTCATTTACGAAACTTGTAAAGACGGTGACTATGACTTCCCTTGGGCAACACGGGAGAAATGGGCACGTCAAATTGTACAGGGACTGTCCGATATTCACGAATCTGGATTCGTCCAAGGCGATTTTACCTTGTCAAACATCGTTATTGACGAACACAACGATGCCAAGATTATCGATATAAATAGGAGAGGTTGCCCGGTAGGGTGGGAACCCCCGGAGGCAACGCAACTTATCGAATGTAATCAGCGGATCTCAATGTACATTGGTGTCAAGTCTGATCTTTACCAACTGGGCATGGTGCTTTGGGCGCTGGCAACTCAGGAGGATGAGCCAGAAACCCAAGGTCGACCATTGATACTTGGGCCCGAGGTAAACATTCCTGACTGGTACCGACAGATGGCTGAGATCTGTCTCAGCGATGACCCTCGGTCAAGACGCCAGGCATCTGAGTTGCTTCAAATGTTCCCAACACCCTCGAGCCACCATGACCGCGGTAGACTGAATCCACCAACAATGTCTGTTGATGAAGACTATGCTCTAAACCAGTACCTTGTGGATGATTATCCTGAGATTCAACCGGAGATCAGAACAGTTGAACAGCCTAGCGACTGGTCTTATGTGAGCCGGCCTTATGCGGAACCAAGCCCTGTTGGGTTTGAACCATACTACTACACGCGAGGGCGCTCGCCCCCCAGTCCGCTGCCAAGCAACTATGAAGGATATGATGACTCTTGTCGGATTCATGATCTGTCTGCGTGGGCTGCGAATAGGGATATCCCATCCTCATATAGCGATGTTGGTCAGGATGATGATTTACCAAATGAGACCCCCGTTGCGGATAGAGCTACATTTATCGAGCCTGACATAGACCAGACCTTAAAATCTGCTGCAGCCGAGAACGTTGAAAATTACGTATTGGGCGACCATGTCAGGTGCCCTGCTGAAAACGCAGCCGGTAAATTAGCACAGCATGAAGAGAGTGGTAATACATCTCTCTCAGTGCCTCGGTCTACTGAGTTTGAGGAATCAAACCTTGGTGAGCTCCCCGGAGTGGAATACATCATAGATGAGCCCTCTCTTGATGCAACCATGACGAAGTCTGTGGAGGTAACACGGGAGGAATATGCTGCAATTGCGGAACAAATCACACTAGGACCAACGAAGGTAGGGAAGGACTACGCATCTATTAGGGCGGACAGCGCTTGTGATGTTGTGATGCCACCCATTGAGCTCTTCAAGGACGCAAGACTGATCGAAGGAGAGCCATTGCTGAATCCTCGACCTGGAGACCAAGCCAGTGAAAGGGGAGGACTAGATGACAACCCCAGGGATCCGGCAACCAGCATGACACCAAGCGCCTTTAAGGAAATAATTCCACCGCACCTGAGTGATACTGAGACGGTGAAGATGTCGGAAATAGAGCAAACGCAGGCAAAACCACAGCTCAATACATCGGAGGCAAAGGGTAATACAGGACCTGGGCCTCAAGGACTTGTCACAGAGACATCGTCGAGGACAGTAACGCCGTCAAAGGCGCATGACAATACAGGACAAAATTGCATACCGGCCTCTATTGACAGGCCTTGTCATCCTGAGGGAGATATCGGCACAGGAGGCAAGAAAGAAGGGGGAGAACCAACTTTGGTAAACGATCCTAATCCATTGACTGGGATTGGAGCAGCCCATCTCATGAATCATGATGGCGATGTGACACGACACAAAAGAATGATTGATGAGGATTTGAGCGTGATGGAACCAGGCTCGCCAAACGGAATGATGAAGACGGACGCAACATATCTGACACAGATGACATAGCATTTCATTTGTGCATTTTTAGCATTCTTTTCGTTTTCCTTTCCCAGATGCTTTACATCTCAAGTGTACTTGTACCTACCTACAATTGTTTTTCATTTCAAACTCGACGGGATATGGTTGCGGCATTGGGTCAAAGATCTAGGACTGGACTGGACGGGGGGTTAGTATTAAATTGGACGGAGTGCCAAGGAAACTGTATTTTGTTTCAACCGAATTAGCCTGGAAAAAAAAAAGGAATTCATTCTATACAGACATACATATAAATATACATAAACACCTTTATTAGCATACATAACTCTGTGTGGAATTTCCACGTGCTGAAATCGAGTTTCTGTGTGGCAATGGCTCTGGTCAATGGGAGCACCTGGTGATGGTAGGATTTTATAACATGACGAAGGGCATTTGGGACAGTTAACTCGCTATGTTTCCATGATGCCACCCTCAAATCATTTTTGACAGGTCCAGAAACGGCATAGCCCGCGCCACACGGCAAGGCCCGCTTGTTGGAAGAAGTGTTCGAGAAACGTCCAACGGACATACAGTACATTCCTGCCTGCCGAACATAGAGATGTACATTAGCTAATAGAAAGGTGTCCTACCTTTCTGCTAGAGTGTCCTATATATTACCAAGATTGGCAATATGTACTGCTGATTGTTCCACTTCAACACTGGTTGGCATACTCAATTGGATGACAATCCACGTGACGTCCGTTCAACAAACTCTGCCTTGATTTTCATCACCGTCGGACTTTTATTTTTGCTGCCGGCTTGCGTTGTCCATCTTTTTTTTTTTCCCTTTCCTTTCCCTCCCTCTCACCGGATCGGCAGGGAACGGGTCACGGAGGGGTCGAAAGGAGGTCCAAGCGCCCGATTTGCCGCAACGCTTTGGTGCGGCCGATCTACATGTGGTTTCTGTTGGGAAAAGCTGGGGGAAGCAACAGCTTTGCTGCAGGTAGCTACATGGGTACAAAGTTTGCGTCTGTGAGGACGATGCACAATTACCGGTTGGGCAAGGTACTTCGTATCTTACACTACCTACTACCTATGTAAGATGACTTATCTTTTTGTTCCGTTTCATTCCTAAACAATTGCCTTTCATATCTGGCAATCACGTCACAAGCCTGGGAAATGGGCCGAGGCATCATTCGATGTCCGACGGGCAATTCAACGCCCTCAATGGTTTTTTTTGGTCCCTTTGGGTTTTGGTTTTGTTTTTCCTAACACTATGGCTCACTGGGAATTTGGGGCATAGAAGAGGAGTTGGGGAGAGGGGTGGGCTCATGACTTCCTCTTTTTTGTGTTTTCGTGTCTTCGGGTTGGGGATGAGGTATGGAGATGAACGAGTTGGACTCGTATTGGTGGTTTTTTTTTTGGTGTGGGATATTTCTTTGAGCTTTGGGCTTTGAAGGCTGCCCGTGAGATCTGGTGAACACACCCCGAGCATGTTGAGATCCAGGCATGTGAGATGTCAAATGCCAACAATTGAAGGATCTGGCATCCAGGTTGTGTGACAAGCCGGGAACGGCAGTTGAAAAGTCGTATGAGGGATCGATGAGAAACGAGTACGTCATGCTAATGATACGGTCAACCTGAACAGCTGTTGATCTGGATAGCTACCGATTGCACCCCGTATACATTCCAACCTATCAGCCCGACTTACAGAGAGATCCAGGCTACTATCTGATAGTTTGATGTGTAATTGTTAGAAATGGGTGCCGAGTGCATAGTCCATGCATACATATGATTGCACATGGTATCGAAATTTCGATACACTAAAAAGAATCCTCCGGAGGACCATCTAGTATGCTATAAGATACGTCATTTACAACAAACATCTGCCTACCTTGGTAGCGTTTGGTGACTCGATGCATAAGGGTTGTCCATTATTAGTCCGCACACCGAGAACAGCCCAAAGTGTGTGCCTGGGTTGCTATTCAGGGATGGAATTGGGGTTCCCATCAAGTGGTAACGGGGATACCCCTTGAATAGCTAGTGCACAGATGGCTGGTCTGCGACACTTGTTGGTCTGTGGTGTACTACATATCGCCATCAAAAGCTGTTGGTCGAAATTAAAAAGAGAGCTTTGCGAGGTCACCAGGCCCATCGGACTGTACCAACTGATGCCACCTGGAACGTGACATGCAAGGCACAAAGCTGGTTCACCAATGTGTCCTCAGAAAGTGGAAACTGAAACCCACCAATTCCTGTACCTAAACTACATTCGCACCTTTGCCACGGACGCGTATCAGTGCAGGGAGTCCTCCCATATCCTAGAAATAGGCCTGGGAAGCAGAGATAATCGATAAAAAAGCACCATACTGTAGCCTACAGCCTTGGGGTGTGCGTCAACAATCGCCTTCCCCGTGCCTACCGCCTGTGGACCGGCAAGGCGTGGTGGAGCACCAGACACCTGATTGGCTCCCCTTGGCCATGGGGCTGGGGGGACCAGGTCGCACGCAGTGGCTAGTGGAGACGGGACCCTGGCGAAGAAAAAAAGTTGTTGGGGAAAGGGTGGGGGCCCGAGGCCGCAAGTGTTGAGAGAGAGCCGCGAAGTGACAAGGGGGTTCCACATTTGGCAGGGCAAGGAAAGAACAATGGTAGGAGAGATCTAGGGCATCAGGATGCTTCCCCCGCCTCCCTCAATTGACGAATCGCTTTCCAGGAGACCGAGTTTTGCAATCATGAGCTGACTTTTTTTTTTTTTTTTTGTTGTTGTCCGTATATCCATTATAGACGCTTTTTTTCTTCCTCTCCCCTTCAGACCGGCAGTGAGCAGGCGTTCGAGCCAGGGGTAGTGGAACGATTAGTTGATTTTGTACCTTAAATCGTTGAAACGGAAGGAGGGGGGGCGTGCATTGACAAAAATAAACCAGAATCATGGGAGAGCGAACCACACCCGTTCTGGGTCAGTCAACAAGTTTATCTCAAGAAAGGAATGGAGAAAGACGACTGCACCGACAACTCCGAGTGCTATCACCGCGTGAACGAGAGTAGCCATCAGTTGCCACAGAGGAGAAGCTCAACCCAAGAATTTTCATAACATCAATTGAGTACTTTGAAGTACTCAATGGCGACTAGGAGGAAAAGATCAACTCAAGCCCCATCCCCAAAAAAGCGGCTCTGCTTCTAGATGACTCTACCAGCCCTTTCGATTTCACCTCAGTACCCATCAGTTAAACCACTTGGAGATCATGTACTTCATACCGGCACGACGGCCGGTTGAGACTAACAAGGCATTTTAACAAGCAGCCAATGCCAGTGCCTGTGGCCGAGCAAATATGTACGTATGTATTACTAACTAAGGTGTGTGCCTGGAGGAAGTCGCCTTCCTTCCGTCCATCCCCAAAGGTTTTTTTTTTTTTTTTGGGCTGTTGTTTGAGGAGGGTGTGGGCTTAGCACGGGAGGGGGATGCGCTTGGAAGGGGGGCGTGAGCAGAGAGAAATCCAACATTGCTGCAACACACACTTGCGTGCAGCCAAGCTTGAGCTCTCTCATCACCCATTCACACGCGCTCTCACACAGTTGGCGATCTATCAATCTAGTTCCTTCCACCCTCCATCATAGGTATCAAGCCGAGGTCAAACTTGGTGTTGATAGAACGTCGTGTGATTGTGTGTGTGGTAATGGTGGCTGTTTTTGGTAGAAGAGGTCAACTCCGTAACTACTGTTACGGATCCTTCACCCATCTTTTGCTTGTACTGGCACTCTTTCAGATTTCATCAGAAGCCATCTGAAAATTGAAATTAAAAAAAAAAAAAAGGGCATAAAAGCCCATCACTCGCACCCAATATTGAAGCATGCAATCACTTTCATGAAGCACAGCTGAATTCCACACAACTATTCCCGTCTCTTTGCATCCTCTTCCTTCAAAGCTTGCACTCGCAAGTTCCTGACTTATTTTCGTTCTCTTTCTCGCCCATAGCTTCACTCCACTCCTCCACTCCTCTACTCGGCACACACCCCCCTCGCTCGCCTTTTTTTTTTTTCCTCTTCCCCCTTCCGTTTCTCACTGATCCACCATCTTCGCCGGGTCCGAGTTGGTCGGGTCTGATATAAAGCCCTTTTGGTGCCTCCGCCCCAACCGCATTCTTCTCGTCAACCCCCTTCGTCTCAGTCATTTTCCTTTATAACCTCTTCAACGAGGTCTCTCTTACCCTCCTAGGAGCTTCATCCTTCCCTTCCCCTCACTTCTCTGATAAGGCCCAACTACTTAGTTGATCCCTTATCGGCGAACCGACCCTCATCCCTCCCCTCCAACTTTGGTTCACATTCTGGTCTTCGACAAATACCCCAAAGCTCTATCGCCAACATGTCGTCGTCCTCCGTGGACGTAAAGGCCGCCTCTGCCTTCCCAGATGGCACTAAAGACTATGTCCCCCTCCGAGGCAACACCAACGCCAAGGTTGAGGCCAGCAAGACCAACAAGCCTCACATCTCCGACCTCCCCGTTACCTGGTCCAACTGGTACCAGCACGTCAACTGGCTCAACACCACTCTGATCGTCATCATTCCCATTATCGGCTTCATCTCGGCCTACTGGGTTCCTCTCCGCCTCTACACTGCTCTCTGGGCTGTTTTCTACTACTTCCACACCGGCCTCGGCATTACTGCTGGTAAGTTTCTCTTCCTCACGCACTCCAATTAGCGTACACCGCGAGAAAATTAGGGCACAATATACTAACTTATTTGAAGGATACCATCGTATGTGGTCCCACTCTGCCTACAAGGGCTCTCTTCCCCTCAAGATTTACCTCGCCGCCATGGGTGCCGGAGCTGTTGAGGGTTCTATTCGATGGTGGTCATATGGTCACCGAGTCCACCACCGATACACCGATACTGAGAAGGACCCTTACTCCGTTCGCAAGGGTCTCATCTACTCTCACATCGGATGGATGGTTCTCAAGCAGAACCCCAAGCGCCAGGGCCGAACTGATATCACCGATCTGAACGAGGACCCCGTCGTTGTCTGGCAGCACAAGAACTACCTTAAGTGCGTTATTGTCATGGCTCTTGTCTTCCCTACCGCTGTCGCTGGTCTTGGCTGGGGTGACTGGGTGGGTGGCTTGGTCTATGCCGGTATTCTTCGCATTTGCTTCGTCCAGCAGGCCACCTTCTGCATCAACTCCATTGCCCACTGGCTTGGTGACCAGCCTTTCGATGACCGCAACTCTCCCCGTGACCACGTCTTCACTGCTCTTCTCACTCTTGGTGAGGGTTACCACAACTTTCACCACGAGTTTCCCTCCGACTACCGCAACGCCATCGAGTGGTACCAGTATGATCCTACCAAGTGGTGCATCTGGGTCTGGAAGCAGCTTGGTCTCGCTTATGGTCTCAAGCAGTTCCGTGAGAACGAGATCGAGAAGGGCCGTGTCCAGCAGCTCCAGAAGAAGCTTGACCAGAAGCGTGCTACCCTCGATTGGGGTATTCCTCTCGAGCAGCTCCCCGTTGTCGATTGGGATGACTTCGTTGCTCAGGCCAAGGGTGGCAAGGGTCTCGTTGCGATCGCTGGTGTCATCCACGATGTGACGGACTTCATCAAGGACCACCCTGGTGGCAAGGCCCTGATCAACTCGGCTATTGGTAAGGACGCCACCGCCATCTTCAATGGTGGTGTCTACAACCACTCCAACGCCGCTCACAACCTTCTGTCGACTATGCGTGTTGGTGTCCTCCGTGGCGGCTGTGAAGTCGAGATCTGGAAGCGCGCCCAGTTCGAGAACAAGGATGTCACCTACATGAACGACTCTGCCGGCGCTCGCATCATCCGAGCCGGCAACCAGGTCACTAAGACTGTCGAGCCCATTGCCAGCGCTGACGCCGCCTAAGTGATCTGACTGAATGGATAATGACGGGAAAATGAATGGATAAACCACTTGTTTTGCATCACTAAGAGTCGAAGAAGAAGAGAAGGGGCATGTCTGCTCGTCGACATGTGGAGTTACAGCGGGCCTAACCATGTGACGCCGAGGGGCCTCGTACCAGGTTGGCTGACTAACGACACCATGTCCGCTATCCTTTTACAATCTCTACTCAAAAGAACATTGCATGTTGACGCAAAACCAAAACATTAGCTCATGAACGGCGTTTTTTCTGGGGGATGGCATGCGTCTTTTTATGTTTGTGTTTTCAATACGCACGATTTCCATGCGCCGCATCATCAGATCGGCCGTTACAGTTCAAAGGGAAGAAGAGATGGATTATGGCTTTGAGGAAAAGGAATCCCCCGGGGATTGGGCTATCACCTGGCCAATATTAAGTACTTAACATAAAAGTCAAAAGATTACAAACAATGGAACTACTGTATTCATCATACCCTGTCCCTAGTAACTATTTTCGGTTCTTGCGAAGTCGCTGAGTTGAGTTCTACAACCCGTTCACTGTTCGCAGATATCGGAACGATGATATTATGTGGACATTTGACTCTGGAAATGTTTGGTGAAATCTATGGAGAGCTCTACATTCATGTAAAGATAGGTATATATAGATAGACATATAGTTAGAGAGTGACGGCTGAGTACTTAGTCCTCTATGTCTAGCACTCGGCACAGTCAACTGCATACGATCATGTCCACTGTTGCGCCACGTCAATTATTCGGGCTTCCTCGACGCCCCCCCTCCTAAGTAGATGTTCCAGAGCATCTTGAGTGCGCTTTCACTCGCTGAAAACAGTGTCCAAAATCATGTTGTTTCATCTGGCAAGGTATCCTCAACGCAAAACCTGATCGTTCATAATAACAGGTATTTGGCATATGCACCTTATATGTTGTGTGGTCTGTCAGCCCAAGGAACTTCTCATCATGTCAGCCACGAGCGGGTAACTTCAAGCCCCGAGCAGGCGAAACACGACGCCGGCGTACTATTCATCAATGTCTCGGTGGTTGTGACGTGCCGAATAGTGTTTTACTTTTTTTTGTCCATTACGAAGCTTGAATAGCCCCTGTCGGTTCGGTCCTAAGGCATAGCCATACGCTGCTTCACCATTGCTAATTCTGAACTCTTAGCCCATTCACCATCTGGCTTTTGACGATAACATAACAAACGACCATCATCACCGGTTGTGCCAAGAATTTGACCGTCATCGTCAAAGCCTACACGCCAAACTGGTATACGATGGTTATCTAATCGAGAGATTTCTCGAAATACGTGCTTTACCTGGCCGGGCTGGCCGGCCCAATGACGATCACCAGGGGTTCCTGACTTGGCGAGGCTGGCACTTAGATGAGATGGGTGATATTGGTGGTGAGAGTTTTGTTGTTGATGCTGTTGTGGTACGAGCTGAGGTGTTTGTGGTTGTGATCTGTCAGCAGGGGCACCGCTTCCATTGGCCCTGCTCGTGGAAATCGGCTCCTTAGAAGAAGCATGTGGTGTTGATTGGAGGTCTGCGGCAGACCATGATTTGCCATCGTCGTCTGAGTAGGGAGTTTCGACCCGGAACACACGAGCATAGCCATCTTGACATGCTGTTGCAATGATATCGTAACCCCTAATACTACCTGGTGCCCAGGCAATGTCTCGAACCAAACCGCGGTGACCAGTTATTTCCACGGCAAGGTAGAACTCCTTCTGAGTTTGCTGTACTCCCATTGATGTGGCAACAACGTCTCGCGAACGGTAGACCTTGACTGTATTCATTGCAGCGACAACTAGACCAAGTGAGTCGGCAGGAACACCAGCACGGAGAGCGGTGTAACAGGGTTCCGGGCTTGGATCAAATCGGACACGAAAAGCAAGTTCCTCTCCACGGTTGGGCTTGGGAGCGACGCTAAACTCATCGATGGATGCATATTCGGATAAATTCTCGGGTTGGTCATTCTCGTACACCGTCAAGCGGCCATCAGTTGCCAGCAGGGCAAGGTAAGTATGGCGGCTCTCTTCATTATGTTTCATGGAGAAGGACCGAAAGGGAGCTTTGTTTGATCGGGTGTCGAAAGCAGGCTTTCCGTTACCAGAACGTCCTGTGCAAAAACGTCGACCAGGGGCGGCTGATGGATCTTCTGCCCAGAGACGAAACCAACCTTCAACGCCGAGAGAAGCGATCAGGTTTGGGTAGATGGTAGATGGAAGCCATTGGAGCTGGTGAGATGTGGGAGTCAGCGTTGTTCTTGGCGTGGGACAGGAAGATTCCAGGAGGAAGAAGATAATAGAAAGAATTGAAGAATATCATTCAAAACATTCAGCACTTTAGTAGCAGTACTGCTGGCGGTACGAGACAATACTCACCTCCAAGATTTCACCTCCATGTGCGGTCCATGTATCGCATAGGCGCCAAGTGCCGTCTTTGTGCCGGTTAAAGACTCTGATTTTGCCGTCGACAGAGCCAGTAGCGCAGCGATCTCCGTAGGTATTGAAGGCGACAGCTTGTACGAGGTCCTTGTGGCCGTGCTGGAAGTTAAGGTCGAAGCTCGGCTTCTCTTCGTTGGGCGAAGGGGGGACTGGGGTGGATGTCATCGTATATGGGTGAGAAGGATCGTGCGATGCGCTGCCGTGACGGGCAGCGAGGAGTCTAGGTGCGCCGATTGTATGGATCAATTCTGCGGAAAAATCGATCACAGAATCGAATCGAGGAGGGCAAGGTGCGGTGGTTTGTCAATTGGAGGGAAGGCTATACGTTCATGTGTGACGGCGAGGTAATGATGTTCGTTGCGAGTTCGGGCGATGGCCTGTTGTGGAGGAGAGCTCCACTGAGGTGCGGCTTAACTCAACCACCCGCAGGCAAGGTCGATATGCGGTACGTACCCTGCTGCTTGGCCTTACCTTCATCCATATGCCCCGCTTGCGCCTGTTCCTGTTCTGGGGTAGTACCTAACACACAGATAATTTGCACACAGCGGTAATTTTTATTAACTAGATACGTAGTACATTCGGGGCATAAAATGCTCTGTCCATGTTTCTAGAAATAATATGAATGAATCCTTTTCTATCTTAGGGCTGGCTAACGTTATCATTTTTCATGACTCCCCGTCGTACGTTAGCTACGGCTAGTAGGAGACTTCGATTTTATCTCTACGACCTGAACTATCTCTGAGTGAGGGTCTGGAGAACTGCCCTGCTTGATGGGATACGACCAAGCAGCTTCTCCAGTACCGCCACTGGTTGAAGTGTGTCATACCCCGTCAGATGGACGGTACTTAGGTGCATCGTATACGCAATATTGCGAGTACAATCTCCAAGGAGCTTTTTGAGAAATGTTGAACGGGGAAGAAAGAAATTATAGGAGAGGGGGGTGGCTGCGACATGACAACTGCATTGTGCTTTCCCCCAACCATAAAAAAAAAGTCAGTCAAGTAACTTATAGGGAGAAGAATTTACTCATGTCAGCGCCCATGTGCCAAGTGCCTTGCGCATTGCTTGCCTCAAGAGTGGGTGGTGTCATGAGCATGAGCATGAGCTGCAGGGTGGAGTGGGGACCTTCAAAAAAGATCGAAGTCGGTGATGGTCAAAGCTCAGCCTCGTAAAACTTCATGCCGTTGGTTTGTTTGGCATCCAAGCTCTACTCAATCACCCTTCATTCCTTTTTCCACCACCAGACATATCGGATCGCACAGGATGTCACACCTGACCAACCCATTAGCCTCGGCCTCTCAGCTGTACCACCGATCCTCGTTTTCAACTCTACCCCAGGACTTGCAAGAAGCAGTCTTCATTGCCTCACAATGCCTGACCCAAGCTGCAGGACGTCTGCTTGAGCTTCCCCAGTCCGTGACTGCGCAGGCAAACGTCATCCTCGCACGGCACTGGCTTGTCGACTCTCCAATGGCGAACGAATTTAGTGTAAATTCCTTTCCAACCCGAATCCCCCCCCCCTTCTCTCGATCTGTTGGTACTAACCGCGATGTTGACACACTTACAGGATACTTCTGCCGCAGCACTGTACCTCGTTGCGAAGATGGGACCGGAGCCTCGGTCCCCGTACCACTTCGCCAACGTGTATACCTACCTTCTCTCAGAAAACTCGTCGTTCCCGCTCCCCCGAAATGCGCCTTCAAACGACCCAAAATCCTATTACGTGTCCGAAGCCGATTCCTTCAGCTTCCAGCGCCGGCTTATGGCTATCGAAGCGCGCATACTGTACACGCTCTCTTTCGATACCCACGTCTCTCTCCCCCATCCCCTCGCCATTACATACCTTCAAACACTTGATTTTCTATCCCAACCAAAGTCCGCCATTGCTCTTCGCACAATCCAGTATCTCAATACAGCATTGTTATCTCCGCAGATGCTGTATCTGACCCATCAACTTCACGCGCTTGCTACTGCCGCCATTTACAACGCTGCTCGGGATATGGGCGCGAAAATGCCTGAGTGCGAATGGTGGGAGGTGTTTGATGTTGACAGGGAGGAATTGGGCTTCTTGGTAGTGGCGATGCGAAGCGTAGAGAACTGCATGCGCAGCTACAAGGATGATATGCCTCATCTGTTTCGGGGCATGCTCACGCGAGCCCTTGTGGAGGGTGAGATGCGGAAGAGGGGGCTGCATGCTGGCAATGGCGCCACCGATATTGATGAAGAACAGCAAGTCATGGATATGATGGACAGGAGGTAGGCCTGTCACTTTTCTCCAGACGATCAACCTTCTGCTATCCGGCCATCCCTTGATACCGTATTACTTCCCGCTTCGACTTGGCAATGCTTCTGCTCTGGCGCAAGGGCCATGCCCCGTTTAGCATGTAAGCCAAGACATTGGCATGAGCTGATGGGGAGTTGTCCCATCTATTGATTGTCCCTCCAAGACAACCTCCTGAGTATCAGGCCACATTTCTCAACCGTGAGGGGACTAAAGAGCGCGGCAGAGACTCCCAAGGATGTCACCACATTGTGATTTTGTGTGATTTGCAGCCTAAGGACGCGCGGCGTTACAGGAGCCCGGGTTATATCGATGCTTGATGACAATCACAAGGGGAAGACAAATGCAACACACGCGAATGCTGAGATATACGACCTCGCATTTCGCTGACGAATATTTTCAGAGGAAATGCTGATCATAGACTTGTGCATTTGTATGAATTGTTGGGCGCTTGGATGATCAAAGAGTTCTGCAATCCCGAGTCCAGGCCGGCCCCTACTAAACTACATGAGCCTCAAGACACGAATGCGAAAAAAGTGACAGCACCATGATAGACAGGAGGACGGTAGGGACGATGACACCCAAAAAAAAATTATTGACAGCAATCATCACCAGACCATATGATCCTCCTGTACTCTCTCCCACGATGCAGTGTTCTCTGGAACTGGCAAGGAGTAATTGTGCATATTGCACGACATACCGGACGCAGGGAATCTATCTCACGATATGTCAATAAAAGCCTCATGACCAACCCTTGAAAGCTTGATAGGTACTTAGTGCCATAGCCCTGCATATCTGCAGCACTATATCATCAGGGACATGCGGTGAAGAGGAGTTGGTGGAACCCCTCGTGGCATAAACCAATGATCCTTGCGTTCATCCATGGAGTCTCGAGTGCGGGGATGGCTAGCGCACAGAAACCCTGGGATTCCCTGAGAAGCCAGGTCTCACTTCAACGTCATCAAGACTGTGAAACCCTTGAATGAGGGATTAGCATCTTGGTGCTAGCTCGTCCCACTCTGATCGCCTGGGCAAGGCCGAATTTCATCAACCAACACAAGGAGCCTGTCTCAACAAGGAAGGACTGTATCAGCAGGAAGGACACCAGAAAGTGTTTTTTGTTTCCAGCCTCCTTTTTCGATGCCCTCCCCTTGTTCCTGGACCGTGCAAGCTGTCGGACTCGAAGTTTGTCACTCTCAGGCTCTTAGGGTCATACGTCAGACATAGCCGAGCGTTGCCGTGCGTTTCCACTCGGAAATCGCAGACGTTAATTTGGTGGCGCGAATGATGATTAGTCGCCCAACCCTCGCTCAAGCCATCGACAAGTGCTCATGACGATCCGATGATATCTCAAATTGTCAACTCGTTGACCCAAATGTGCGTGGGGGGGCAAAAAGATGGCAGGGATTCGGGCCAAGCGGCTCGTTGGACACCTACAGCGCTCCAACCAATTGTGCGTGTTGTTCCCATGTAATCCCCGCTGCGTTCGGAGAGAAGAGAGAGGAAGAGGGGGGGGGGGCAACAACGGTGACCTCGCAACTTTTTTTCTCCGTCTTGAGAAAGCATCTGGAGGGCGGAATTTAGGCCGGCGCCGATTCGGCAACGCAGATTGGCTGGGAGAGATATGTCCGTTGGGATCTTCTAGAAGCACAATGACCCACGCACCCTTGAAGTCAAGTAGTATTTGTACGAAGTAATATGTACACTGGTGGTGGATTCCCGCAGGTAAACTACGTTGCACCTTTTGTACCTATTGTACTTTGACGGCTTGTCTGTCATTCCGTCCTAGCCGTGTAAAACCCCATTCGCTAAAGCCCTGGGCGGACCTGGACCGGCCTTGTCCGCCGGTCGACGGTAACTTGTCGTGGCGACTTGACCCTCGCGCTTCGTCGCATTTCCGGGCTTTGTGGAGACGGGACACGGATGTTGCTGAAGGGTCTCCCCCCCCGAATCTCTTGAGATCGTGGGGCGAGCTGATGGGTGACTTGGGGCAGTCGAGAAAATGGCTCACTCCTTTTTTAGCCTCATGGATTAGTTAGTTGTTTACTGTATGTTGTGTATTGGAGGGGGGACTTCGTGAATTCTGGGAGATTATGTTGGAGATACGTATCCATCTGGTCGAGGTATATTAACCGACAGCCAACCCTCCCCGACTACAGGACTGCTTCCATCTTCATCACTCAGTTCCTTGCTTACTTGAATACTTTGCAAGCCTCGTTTGCTGCCATCACTTTCACCACATCAATAACTTCCAAAGTTTTACCATTCTTCACCATGCCTGAGACTCCTGTTGCTCCCGCTCACTTCGGTGACAACCGTGGCATCAAGTTCCGCATCAAGACTGGCAATGCCAAGTACGAGTGTGTGCTCCAGGACCGCACTACATAGTACGTTTTATACACCGTTGATCAAACGAAATCTCATGAGAAGAGAACCAAGAACTAACTGATTTTCACAGTGAGCGCAAGAAGGCTGCGCGTCAGAACTCGACTGATTCCAACGAGTCTACTTCTTCCACCAGCACTGCCAAGTCCTCTCACTAAATTGTATCATGCTCGAGGCTGAGCGCAAGAGAAATACAAGAGGACCAATGAGGGACGTTGCGTAAGATCACCTGGGCAATTGGGGTTGCAATGATGCCGTCCCCCCACGCGGATCACGATTGACAGACGATCTTAAAAAAAATGAAACCCCCAAACAAACAGGCACAGTGACAAGCCTAGGATATCGATAGGACTGGGATGGGTTTACCAAGGTACTGCTTACCTATCAACATTTGCATTAGCGACGGTTTTATAAAGGGGACAATCGGTGTCCCAATGATTCAATTGATTTATGACTTTTCAATCACCATCGCGTCTGCTCTTTTTGCTTCTCTCTTTGATAACTTCTCCCCCACCCCTTCCAGTGAACCTGGCCTTCGACTGGTTCTTAGCCCATGGTAGGCTCTCACCTTGCATGCACAGATATGCAGTTGACAGGCATATGAATTGGGGGTTCCGAGTCTAGGAGCGCATAATGAGGCCAACCCAACATACATTGCAGAGGCGACTTTTTTTACTCACCGAGGGCGACGCAGGGTGCAAGGTTCACCGGTCCGGCCGAATCACCATTTCATGTACTTTGGTACCTGCAAGTCCACCCGGAGCTAGGATTTGCTAGGTATTGCTTGTCATGACTAGCAACAAGGCAACTTGATCGTGTGCCTTGGGCCCCAGTTTTTGATTTTTGTGGCCGAGATGGTTTTACCTAGTTTTGGAGCCGGTTCATTCGGTTCTACTTTTTGCGACACACGGAGGAAACCCCCTCCTCTCTCGACTGGTTACATTACGTCAAATTTGCGAATGCCGATTGCCCGACATTTATGTCTTTATCTATGTGGAACTGGCGCCTTTCGGCTTCCTGGTCGGGTAGTGTATATCTGGGGTGTTTTACCATTTACTCCCCCCCCCCCCCCCCCCCCCCCCCCCGTGACATCTGCGGGTGAGTCGGCAGATAACCAGAGTCGGAGAAATGAGAAAACAATTCATTGTTAGCGATATTCCTGTCCGACAGTAATAAGGATCGAATAACTCTGATAGATGTTTCATTACGCGCAATTTGGTTTGTTGATGGTAAGATATTCCACGGGCTTACATTGCGTCACCTTGGTCTCAGAGGATTGGGTGATTTGCTACAAGCTAAGATACCCTTTTACCTCCGACCGAACCCGTGACAACCGCAGCGGCAATGCCTTCAGTTGGTCATTGGCCCTGAGCCGGGTCTGTCGGGCTGATTCGAGGAATGGAGTGATTTCCGGTGGATCACCAAGTACTCGCGGTATCGCACCAGTAGTATTGGATTCTTTTTTTTGCCTTCCTTCGCGACATCGAGCAAGCGACGAGCAGGATCAAGGAGTGCGGTGATGAGGTCACCTTCGAGATTTTCCACCGAATAATGAGGCACGGGTAATTCGTAAATTATCTGATTGGAGGCGTGATTTAAGCAATGTATATTACCATGTTCCTTGCTCAAGTTCGAATCAAGCATCAAGATACAATGGATGACGAACTTGAACCTCGATTCTGCAGTGTCCAAATACGTAGCTGCGCACAGATTACATATTACAAACCACACATTTCACACTTCCAGCACTTCCAGTGCTTCCAGTGTGGCTTGAAATTGAGGCTTGAGGGGATGGAGAGGTAAGCAAAGTAAGTTAGATAGTCGACTGTTGGCTAGAAAGTGTGATTGACATACGTCACGCGCCATCAAAGGAGGCTGGAGCAAAGTGGTTATTTTGGCGGGCATCCGGCATCCGGGCAACAAGAAGTACGGGATGCTGTGCTTTATTTGGTCCTTTGTCCCTTGGGTGCTGGTCTGACGTTTATCCAAGGCTTGCACAGCCCAGTGACTGATCTCCATTAATGTCTTGTCTGGTGCTTTTTCTTCTTTCACATCAGGTAAGAGTGAGCGAGCGCACTAGGAGTCGCTCTCATTCCTCCCTCCCTTTTTCATTGCATTGCCCGCCATCGCCGTCACTTCCTCTCCTTGCGTCCCTTTCTCATCCTGCTTCCATCGTTTGAGAAATTCCCGCCCTCAGACGCAGACGGGGATCGATTGTTGTCTGGGCTCGAGGGCTTGTTTCTTCCGTCGACGTCCTGTCATTCTTTCCACCCATCGTTCTCTTCTAATTACCCTTATCCCCCACTATCCCCGCCTGTCCGGCTTGCTCGAAGAATCAGACAATCATCTCGGACGATTGAAGAGAGATGCCTCATCCAGTGGTTGCAGCTGGTGAGTAACAAAAATAACACAACCCACGTCTGAAGCGTTTCCTATCATTTTGAAAAAAAAAAAAAAAAAAAAAAAAAAATTTCTGTCCTCTGCCCTCTGTCTTCTCATTCCTCAACAAACCTCCCCAGTGTTTCAGTCCTTTTTTTCCCCTTTGCTATAGCTCGGGCCGTTGGTTCCATCAGGCGTCGTCACCTGTTGCTCAGTACCCCGCGCTCCAGTGAGAGGCAGCTTGCGAATCAGACGCCAGTCTGCCCCGTGCTCCCTGGTCCGTCTGCCATTTTTACCCCAAATTTGGCTGCCTGAGAAGTGACCCTGTCTGCTGCTGTGCCTTGGACGTCGTCACCTTACTTGCTCACCTGCTTTCCTTTACCCTCTGGTTTCTTGTGGCGAATACTTCCGCCGGAGGTCTACGCAATCCTCATCTCCCATTTCGCCCCTCCAATGCTTCATCTTGTCGACAACCTGCCCATTGAATTTCCTTTGCTGCGATTTTCCCCCTCCTTGCCTTGTATTTGAACAGAGATATCATTCCTCAAGTTCCTCCTAAATTCGCTGTTCCATCCTCGCTCCGATCGACCCACATTCGCTTCCTCCCCGCTTGAGGTCCATTCGTACCTTATTCTTATTCTACCTTCTCTGATTCTTTGTCACCGTCTTTTTTTCGCGACGGTTTTCTCCCGACTCACGAGATGCCTAACCACATTATTATCGCCTCAGGTGCCGTAGTTGCTGTTTCTGTCGCTGTTGCGACCGCCGTGGCCATATATGAGTCGCCTGAGCTGCGCAGATATGCCGACGATGTCCGTCGCAGGATAGCAATGGCCCTCCACAATATGGGCGACAACGTTAACCCACCCTATCGCGAGCCGCTCTTCAACAGGCCTGAGGATGCGGACGGCTTTCTAGAATCCCGACGCGGGCCGGGCGCTGAGGTTGGTGTCGATGCAGACGAGGAAACCCGTCGAAGGCAACGTGAGGAACTTTTGTATTGGAATTCGGTTCGCATGGAAAAGCAAGAGAGAGAGCAGAGAGAGCGGGAAGCGAATGCTTCTGAACAAGGAAAAGAGACTGCTTTAAGACACCGAGGTTCTCGGGGCTCAAGCTTTGATGACTTCCTTCGACAGGATGAAAATGCCGAGCATGGAACTTTCATCTTCAACACTGGTGCCGACACTGGTCGCGAGAGGGACGGCCTTCGACATCGTGGCATTCCATCAATCTACACCAACCCTTTCGCTGACGAGCATCACATCGACTCACAAGAACTGGATCCCGTTTCCCACGTGCAAGATGAAGTCTCCGATATCTACAGCGCCACGACTCGTGATGAGACTGAAAAGGTCGCCATCACTCCCGAGCCTGTTGCTGCAGTTCTTTTCGATGCCGAGGTTGAGCCTTCCCGTTCTGAGACCGAGTCCTCTGCTACCCTTGATCGGGAGCTTGGCCCTGACGAGTTCATGACTGCTGGCCAGGAGGACCGACATGGAGCCTATGCTTCCATCCAGGCCTGGGCCGAGAACTCTAGCCCTGACTTCTATTCACCCCTGCCCGTCACTCCCACAGCTCCTGTTTCCGAACCGGAAGTTCTTAGCGATGGCCAACTCACGCCCACCGACTCCATGTCCATTATTGGCTCGGTAGACGATGTCGCCAATGAAACGCATTCCACTCGCGGTGATCAGGAGAGTCGATATTACGATGTCATGAGTGAGAGCTCAGGGATGATGACCCCAGCCAGCTGGTCAGAAGTTGGCAGCGTCATCAGTGAGAGTGAAGCTCCTATTCCCGCCCGCTCGTAGAAACGCATTGCCACTTAATATATCTTGGTTTCAGTCCTAAAAGAGAAAAAAAAAAAATCCAGACTTTGGGTTGGAGTATATAAGGATTTGGGGATAATAGCACATAGGTCTGGCTAGAGCTTCTCCCATCGGCATCTTTTTCTGGCTCTTTATTTCATGTACGGACGGAGTTCAGGGTCTCGTCATATTTTCTATATCCACTACAAGTATCTTGGTATCATTTCATAATCCGTGATCTCTCTCTCTCCCTCTCTCTCTCTCTCTATACGTTATCTGCCTATAGTTTATGTGAAATATATGCGTTTCATACCTCATCTTCCTTTAGTTTCTTTCCGTAATCATTCCAGAGCTCGTCCACTGGCTGCCCCAGCAACTCAGTCCAGAACGTCTTTTCGTCATACCTTTGTATCCTCAACTTCTCATTCATGCGACGAATAGTGCCCTCACCAAACTGTTTCTCGAGGTAGTCGAGAAAGTAGGCCGTGTGCTGATAACCCGCGTCCCAATTCCCGTCAGCGCTGCGTTTCCAGTGCGGGGGGCTCAGCTTGCAGTTGAGCCGGACCCAATCGGCGATACCCTCAATCAACCCGCCGGGACATGTGCCGAACCCATTGCGCTGGAAGCAGTGCACCAACTCGTGTGTGATGACACCAGTGATCTCCTCGGGGCGGCGAGAAGGCGGGCTGACTTTTGCAATGTAGCCGAGTGAGAAGTGCACCTCCTTGTGGTCGTTGTCCAGGTCTGAACCTGTCGTGTAGGCGACGCCGGGCATGTCCCGGAGGATGAGGGTGACGGAGCGGGTGCCAGGTAGCGTTGTGGTGGGGCAGTCCGGCGATGCGTACAGCAGGCGGAGGACATTCTGAGTGGCCTGCGCAAGGCAATCGGCCAGATTCACGGAGTCAAGGACCTGCTTGGCCGCTGGATGGGAGAGGTCGCGCAGCTCGAGACGGAGCTTGGGGAGGTCAAAGACGGGGGGAGGACCAGGCAGAGGCTTCTGGTCTCCGCCGTCGACGCTGCTGCCGTGTGCCGTGTCTCTTAGAGGCAGAGGTGAAGCAGTAGCTGCGACCTGATGCGCTGGACGAGAGACAGATGCAGGTGTCATGGTCATGGTGAAGATGTCTGCGGGCGAGGGATTGGATGATGTAGGAGGAGCTTGAGACATGCGGATGACTGGCTGGCGAGACAAACGTTTGGAGGAGAGAGGACCCGGGGGAATAATTAGAAAATGCGCATGAGCGAGGTTGGAGGGAGCACGACAAGGGGGAGGGGGGAATAGCTATTTGCTGTGCCCGACTTGGCAGCTTTCAGAATGGTTCTGGAAGAACGGTGAGTGGAGTTGGGCTCTGACTACTTCGTGGGATGGTGAGACGGTGTGACGGGGAACGACGGGAATCGGGCTAGTCGTGGTCCGTGAGGACTGAATGGCATGGAGGGGCTCAACTTGAGTCAAGGGAAGTTGAGGGGACTATCGTAATAGCTTTTTGTGATGTGATAGGGCTGTGGCAAGAGATGAACTGCTAAGAGCTTGAGACGTTGACAAAGCTCAAGCTTCAGTCGGATAAGTTGTCCACCGATTGGCAGGTTTTTGAGGGTACTAGGGAGGACAATGGACGAAGGGTCTCTTAGCCAAAGCAGTATACAGTCTGTAGCGATACGTTGATAATTACGCAATTTTAACTTGTATTGGTTTGAGTTTGAACAATACGGATTAATTGCTGTACTTCACACAAGCCTCAAAAACACCTTACTTTGTAGTGTTATGTGGATGTTTACTCTCCGAAGTTGATTACATAGTAGATTGCTGAACAGGATGCTGCTGGCTAGGGGTAGGTGTTAGTGTGTGGGTTCCAAGGTCGCAATAGGTGAGACTACCTTAACCTCCCTAGGTGCCGAAGTGATTGACATTGAACCGCTCCTAGATATGAAATCCGTGAACTAATAATAAAATGAACGAGATCATGGATGAGGGGATCCCCCCTCTTGGCTTTTTTATTTATTTATATTTTCTTTTCCTCTTTTTTTCTTCTTTTTTTTTTCTGGTCTTTTTTTGCTTTGTACAAAGGAGCTACCCACAGAGCTCGCAAGCTGCTTGGTTGAGCTTGGGTAATCAACGAACCACAAATAATAACAAATGGGTAGCCGCTGTATGTTGGAGTAAATACATAATAATTTACCTAGGTACTGTTGAGGCGGCTGCAGGCTACTGTGGCAACCCCTGTACCCCCCTTTGCCCCCCCTCACAGCCCCCATTGGATTGTTTTCTTTCGCCTGCTCCCGCGCCCGCTTTGGGCCTGAACCCGACATCATCAGACTAACAAATCCCCCGCTGTCGCGACATAAACTTCGAGCTCTCCAACTTGTGGCTGCCACACCAAAACACCAAAACGCCAAAGCAGCACCGCAAATTATATCAATAAAAACACACGCGCCCGAATTCCTCTCGATGCGCTCGCCAACGATACTAGCAGCGCTCCTACTTTCCCGCACCGCCGCCTGCTGAATCCCTACTCTCGAATTGCCTCTTGCCCCCCCTGGACCGACTGGTATGCACGTCTCGATTTGCTTTTGACCCCCCTCATTTCCGCACGCCACCTCATATCAACTGCCGAGATGACGAGGGGGGAAAACCTCATTCCCACTCAGCATTCCTTTGCTGGTACACCCTGAGCTGACCGTTTTCCCCTGTTGGATTTAGCACACTCGTCGTTCGCAAACTAATGGCCGACATCAAGCTTACCGACCAGCAGGTCGCCGGCCTGATAACCATTTTGCGCGGTGATGGCTCTCTCGACAGTAAAGTCCAGTATGTCTCGACGATCAAGTCGGGAATCAAGCAGCACAATGTTCCCGAGGCCTCCATCCCCCAACTGTTTGACGGCCTGCGCACCGCGACCACCTCACAGCATGCCGCTCTCGTAAACGCAGGCTTTACAGCCCTCAGCCACCTCCTGACCCGTTTGTCACGACAGGATCCCAAGCAGCTCGGCAAGGAAGCTAACAGAACCCTTCCTGTCATCATCGAGAAGCTGGGCGACCACAAGGACAAGTTCCGCTCGCTTGCCACACATTCCCTCATCACCCTATTCACCGTCGCGCCCGCAGATGTCGAGAGGTTTGTCCGCACTACGGCCATGGGAGGCAAGAACCCCAGAGCCAAGGAAACGGCTTTGGCTTGGCTTCTTCAGGTATGCGAAATAACAGAAAGAGACACCCTTGGAGCGATTTTCTTCATTGTGGAACAGGCCCTGACGTCTATCTAGATGCACAAGGAACAGAACTTGCCGTTCCGCAGCTATGTTCCCACGTTGATGGAACTCCTCGAGGATGCAGATGGCATGGTGCGCGACGCTGCCAAGAGCGCCGTCATCGAACTTTTCAGGTGAGTCTGACTCGACTGACTTACCTCGAGCGAGCTGGGAAAGATGTCTGACAACCTTGACTCCACGTTAGAAATGCACCCAATACAGCCAAATCCGACTTGAAGAGACAGCTCAAGAACTTCAAAGTTCGACCCGCTATCGAACAAATGATCGTGAATGAACTTGCGCCCCCTGGCGGCCGGCCCGAAACCCCAGCAGCTGAGCCTGCACCCCCCTCCCGCCCGGTTCTTTCGGCCAGCGTTTCTTCTGTATCTCAGGAGCGCCCTATGACTCCCAGTGTTGACAGCAAACCCGAGTCCCTTGCACCAATCTTCGTCAACACGAACCGAGAGCTCGACGAAATCTTTAAGGAGATGGCGTGGTTTTTCGAAGGTAAGGAGACGGAACAGAACTGGCTCAAGAGAGAACAATACGTGGGCAAGCTGCGACGGCTCAACGTAGGAAATGCCCCCAACGACTTCGCCGAAACCTTCCTCTCCGGTATCCGTGGCATGTTGGATGGTATCATCAAGTCTGTAAATTCTTTGCGAACAAGTCTATCAAAAGAGGGATGCGCCTTGGTACAAGATATCGCCGCTACTTTTGGCCCTGCAATGGATCCCATGGTTGAGCTTCTCATGCAGACTTTCATCAAGCTTTCCGCCGGTACCAAGAAGATCAGTTCTCAGTTAGCCAATGCCACGGTCGACATTCTTTTGAGTCGCGTCTCGTATACCCCTCGACTTATGCAGCACGTATGGGGAGCCTGCCAAGACAAAAATGTCGCCCCCAGAACCTATGCTCCAGGGTGGTTGAAGACAATATTAAAAAAAGAAGCTCAGCACAAGGGCCACGTTGAGCACACGGGAGGTGTTGATTTAATGGAGAAGTGCATCAGGAAAGGTCTGGGCGATGCTAACCCGGCCGTGAGAGAGAAGATGCGATCGGCTTATTGGGCATTCTGGGGGGTCTGGCCTGCGCGAGCAGATGCGTAAGTTTTGTCCTCGTGGCTTCGTTAAGCCATATTTGTATGTTGTTGGCTGACAGGAAGTTAGGATCATGGCCGATCTTGATGGAACAGCACAGAAGCTCTTGAACAAGGATCCCAACAATCCAAACGGTGCAAAGAAAGAAGAACCTGTGGCCCGCCCAGGACTTGGCTTGTCCAAGAGTACGATGGGCCCAAGCAAGCCCAGCCTGAGAGAAACGATGATGGCGCAAAGAAAAGCCAACCTTGCCGCCAAGAATATACCTGCTCGGCCCGGATCTGCCATGTCCCACTTCTCCCCTGTGAAGACGACGTCAGGTTCAACAACATCATCAGCTCCTGCTAGCAAACCAGCGACTAGAACCCGACCAGAGTCGACCATGTCAGGAAATACTACTGGCATGTCAGGGGCTCCGATGCGACCAACAAGGAAGCGACCAGACATTCCAGCTCGACCTGCCACTGCTGGTCCATATTCAGTTCGAGGTGGTCACTCATCTGCCGAAGCTGGGAGCCCAGAAAGTGTTAGATCCCAAAGACCGACACCGATGCATAAGGAAACGACGCCTAGAAGGACGGGTCCTCGAACACGGCCCGGCCATCAGTCTCATGCCAGTGAATCTAGTTTGCCATCGCCCAACGTTCCGCGATCAGCCACTAAGCATACTGCATCGCCTCGTCTAAGCCCCAGCAAGTTGAAGAAGTCCCAGTCTAGCATGGCATCTGCCACCAGCCCATTGAAGGCCAACGAAGATTTCACTCTTGTAGTAGTTCCCCCAATGGCTAACCTACAGATATCACCACCTTCTCCAGAAATTCAATCTCAGCCTCCTGTGGACGAGCCTGTGCCCGACCCAGAGGCAACTCCAATCCTCGGAACTCCTCCTCCTCCTCCAGGCTTGAAGGTGTACGAAGACCCTTTCACTGATGAGCCCCAGACGACCCCTAAGCCGACCGTCACCGGACCCGTGTTGGAGGATAAGCCCGTAAATGCTGATGCGGCGAACCTTCCCAACGCACATGGACAGTCTTTCTTGGCAGAAGCTATTGTGTTAGACTCGCCCGAGAAGTCTCGACAGAGCTTGCGTCTGCTAGACAGCGGAATCGCGAGGATCAAATCCCGGTCGCTTGACGTTCACGGTTTCCGGAAACTGCAGTCTCTGATCCGCGAGAGCAAGGGTGTGTTCACGGACGACAAGTTTGAGGCTCTTTTAGTTGGTCTATTCCGGTACCTTGAAGACCCCCTGCCCAGCCTTGCGGCTGAGAAGGCCCAAGATGTCAAGGCCCAGATTCTGGCTACGATCAAGCTGCTCCTTCGCAGGGAGCGCGAAAACTTTCAGCCTCACGTGTCCAAGGGCCTCGAATCTATCCTTGAGACGCGAAGTGCTTATGAGACAAGGGCTCACATTGTCAGTGGCCTTGAGGTGTTGGCGGACGAGCTAGTGACCATTGGTGATGGCTCTGAGATTGTGGTCGTCTTGACAAAGCGCCTTGAGAAATGCAAGGATGCCGCGGCAGAAGACACCCGCATCCTCAGCACAGGATTGCACGTTCTTCGAGCCATGCTTGACCGACGACCGGAGTTTGTGCCCACTGGTTCAGAACTCGACCATCTTGCTGCTCTCGCGAGCCGATGCCTCAACTCAACCGATTCAGGTGTCCGCATGGACGCTGTCCAACTTTGTGTTGCTCTTCATGGTCGCGTCGGTGAGGGTCCCTTTTGGGCCGCCCTCAAGGAGGTCAAAGACGACCCCAAGAGCCTCATCACTTACTACATTGTCAAACGGCAGCGCGAGCAGGGAATCGTCCCTTCTGCTTAGAAATATGCCGAGCCTGTAGATCAAAACCAGTTGATATAACAAAACAACAAAACGAAACAAAAAAAAAAGAAAGGAAAACTATTGGCCCTGGTTAGAAAAAGTAAAGTCTAGGGAAATAGGAAACCAGGAAACCCAACGTATCGGGGGCGTTGGATGTCGGAGTTTTTAGGAGAGAACTGGGAGATATTCTGAATTTGGGGCCTGCTTCTTTGGTTTCACCCTTTTGATTTGCTCAATTGTTCTTTCTTGTCTTTCTCGCAAGCCTTGCATGGCAATCAACCAACCAACCAGCCGGCTGGACTGACTAACTGACTAACTGACCGACTGACACAGTCTAGCAGCCAAGGTGAATGCATTCGGCAAGGGGGCTTTTTTAACTCCCTTCCCCTTCTTTTGTTTTGAAAGCTGTATATCTTTGTTCTTGTTTCTTGTTTCTATTTCGATGTGCCCGTATTTTAGTTGTTGGCAAGCATTCTTCAGTCATCATACAACAAGGAACCAGCTATCCATCTGTATCTGTAGCCTTAGCATCTTGTAATCCAATGTTATCTATATTATACGCATTTCTACCGACATGTGCCATATAGGGTCATACATGAGATTGTCCAAGTATCCCCCAGTCTGTCGATACGAATTGAACATAACCTTGTCCCAATTCTGAATGATCATCGTCATCGAAAGATAATTGAATAAGAGTCAAAAAGTCAACATTGCAGCCCCCCGAAAGGCAAATTTGGCATCAAGATTTTGTTCAAAAGCATCATTTTCTCATTCGTCTCAAGCTCACATTATCCTTGCTAGCCAAGGATGTATGTTATGTCTTTCCAGAACACACAAGAAATACCCCAATTGGGCAAAGAAAGCCTACCGAAAGTTCCAAACCCCCCTCCCCTAGGAACTCGAAAGCAAGTCATAATCTCTCTCGTACAAGGTTCACAACCGCCTAGCAGTTTCTTCCTCCATACTTTGGTCGATAGACAACAACAGGTATAACCAATAAAGAAAAGGGGGGGAAATAACAAGATGGGGAGAAGTAAATAGAGGACAAGCAGGTGAGCTAAGGTCCAAAGAAGTTTCACATCACTATGTCGAATAGAGTTCCTGTTCATTTTTCATCGTCTCAAGTGAATCCATCCTCCCAAATGTAATCAAGAAATAAAAGAAAAAAGAGGTGCTGGGGATCGATGGTGCATGAAAGACAGAAAGCCTCCATATCAAAATATGCGGGATCGAGAATAAAGCAACAATAATGCACAAAGGTTCCGCAAAGAACACACATAAACCTCGCAGCTCAAAAGAGAAGAAGAAAGAAAGCAGTAACAACGTAGATAACCAAAGACTCCTCCTAATCTCCGTTCAACGGCCACCTTAGTCAACCACCTGTTTTTCACAGGGTGTTGAGACGAGAAAAAGAAGAGCGTATCAAGAAAAAGCGAAACTGATATCATTAAAAACGTCCTGGCACAAACGCCCCTCCCGCGTATCAAAGGGCAGACTTTCAAATTGAAAATGGAGACATTTTCAAGTCTCAAGGTGCTAGTTAAATCAGAGAATGATCCGTGTGTGTCATTGCGGCAGCGAGAAGTTCCTTCTGTGAGCCTATGTCTGAGAAGACCCAAAATTGCGTCCACATTGTCGACGTATGGCTTAAGCGTCTTCGAAAATGGTTTGGCTGTTCTCAATGACAAACTGGATGGCAATGTTCTTGGCGTGCATGTCTGTCATCTCACGCTCAATGCTTGCGTCTCGCATAATGGTGGGCGCAAAAACGACTGCCAAATTCTTAGGAGACATCTGCAACCTCGGGTTAGTAAACTGTCACAGATATATGTCGACCTTGCAATGGAAACATACCAAGTTCTCAGGCTCACGCTTAGCAACGCGGGCAAGATGGAACATGAGGAACTCGAGACAGTCTCGATGACTCTGAGGCATACTTGCAAAGGTCTTATTAAGGTAAGAGCACCGCTCCGCTTCATCCACGATTGCTGATAATTGTTAGTAAAAAAACTCGGTATTTTTTTTTCAAGAGATGAGACTGTTGTTCTGACTTACCCGTCGACTCTAGGACGCGCTCATAAACATCAAAGGTGAGCAGAGGAATGGGAAGCTTTCGGAAATATTGCTTTAGAACACTGGTGACCGCAGTAATGTCCAGGTCAGGATCAGAAATGTCGTAGTTCTCATCCCTGCTCAAGCCATCCTTGATCACGTTCACCTGAGAGTTACCACCCGTTTTACGGTAGATACCCTCTTGATCCATGCCTCTGAGCTCAACCTCCTCGATACACCGAGTGACAACGCTAGGGATTTGTCGGCGCTCGTAGTCGGCTCGTTCCGTCAAGTCAGATCCGAAAAGGACGTTCGGGGTTTCAACGGTAACAGGAGCGTTCATAGTGCCTGCAGAACCAGATTTGGGCATGGCATTCTTCTTACCGAAGAATCCAAAGCCCTGTCGATCTTGGTTCATCTGCTGTCGGCTCGCGTTGGCGTGTCCATTCAATCCATTCATGGCTGGAGGAACGGCGTCCTGGGCCACCGTCATATTGTAAGGCATACCAATATTTTCGCCGGTCAGGCCACCTTGATGTGGCACCCTGTCCCGGTCATTCTGGAACGCCACGACAGCTCTGTTGACGCCCTTGGCCACCTGAGCCAGACCCTTGGACCCCTTCTTCCAGTTGAACTTCTTAGCCTGGCCCTTGCGAACCTGGACAACGGTGGGGCCAGCTTCGACAATTGCATCATCCTCGGGGACGAGGGTGGCGCCAGTCGTAATGCTTGCTTGATCGATGTTGATCGATGAATTGTTCATTCTATTCGTCTGGCCGTAGATGCCAAGACCGCTTGGAGCCTTGCCATCTCCTCCAATTTGGGACTTGAATCGTTCCTGGATCTGGTGAGTCAGATCATTGTTCATATCGGCAAGTTGGGCATTCTTCGACGACAGTTGTTCGAATTCCAGTAGAGCGCGCTCTCGGTCGGCAATCGCTTGATTCTTCTCCTCTACTAGTTGATCTCGTTCCTCGTGGAGCTGCTCAATCCCCGCAGACATCGCAACCTTCAGTTTCTCCAGTTTTTGCACAAATTCCTTTAGGGCAGACTCCTCCAGTTCACGGGGATCGATAGGCGTCTTAGTTTCCTTGGCTCTTTCAACATATCCGGCTAGGACCTCGAGTTGTCGAATCATAATCTCGGTCTGAGTATCCAAAACAGACACTGTCTTTCGTTTTTCGAGGAGCTTCTTATTCAGATTCTTTAAATCCTTCTCTGTGGTAAATTGTCTTTCCAACTCAGCCACACGCTGCTCAGAGTTGCGCAACTGGCGCTTGAGGAACGCAGGATCATCCCCTGTTGTCAAGGAGACAGGACTACTAATCTCATTTGCTTGACCAAAGTCGTCGATACCTGGCGTTCGAGGCCACCTAGGAGATTGAGTTGCCCGGGTAGTCTCGCTGATGCTTCGGGTATGGCTAGCTCGAGGTGGGTTTTGATTTGGCGATTCCACACTGTTTGTACGTCCATGTCTGACGGCATTGGAAACCCGACGCAAAATGGAGGTAGATCCCTCATCGGTGCCCAAGATTCGGGCCATATCCTCGTCCATGCTGAAATCACCACCAGCGCTCCATCTGGGAAGCTTAGGAGAAACTTTGGGAGATGCCGATGCATCCTTCGGGTTCGTGGGCTCCTTTCCGGCCGTGTGACTATGACCAACAGGGGGCGCAGGAGCGGTTCGAGGCTGCGTGTAGTTGTCGTTCTTCTTGCTGCTCTCCTGAATAATGGGACGGGAAGGTGTTCCTCGTACGGGGACATCTTCAGATGCTTCTTGCCTAGTGGGCTGTCTTGACTTTCCATTTACTATAGCTGTGTTAGCAAACTATTCTTCAAACTCTAGGCGCTGAATCATGCGTACCATTAGTAGTCCTTGGCGTAGTGGCGGCAACCTCCTTCCTGGAAATTGGCTTAGCATTGTCCGGCCGCGAGGAGGTCCTGGTGGAAGAGTCCATGGATGCCCGAAGATCATCTTCCTCCACTGGTTTGGAGTCGAGTGACGTTCGTGATGGAGGGGTTGTGACATTGGTATCTGAATGTGTTAGACCACCATAACCATCCTTTCGTCCACCTCCATTGTTTGTGTTTGTGTTGCTTTCCGAAGGAAGACCAGAGGATTGAGAACTGCTTCTAGAAGTAATTTTCTTCGTCTTGGGAGCATCCTGAAGCTTGAAATCGTCCTGAGTGTTCTGGCGACGCGTGGCAGACTTCGAGGTCTTGTCATCCACAGCTGGGGACCGCCGACTTGCATCTGCTCTTGACTTGGATGGTTTTCGGACAGGCAGCTTAGGAGGTGTTTCATCATATGAGGTCAAGGATGGCTGGCGTCCTTTTTCTTGGAAAGCAATATGAGGAGTATGAGTGTGAGACTCGGCTCGTTTTTCTGATGCCGAAGGTGTTTTGATATGAGAGAAATCTTTATCTTTGGGTTTGCTGGACTCCGCAACGTTTTCGGTAGTTGATCGAGGAGTAGGACCCGGGCTTGGATCCAGTGCCACGGAGATGAAAAAGCTGTCGCCACCATCCCCAGAGGTGTTCTCGGCCCGCGAGATAATGGTTGAGTTGCGATTGCTTCGATATGTAGTGGCAGGCAAGCCCAAGCCTTCGGGCCTTCGTTCTGGTGAGCGAGAGGGCCTTGAGTTGCTTCGAGAAGTTGATTCATGCCGGTCATGGGTTGGCGGTGGACGCGGGGAAAGCTCGGTTGGGGTGTCGGAATCGGGGTCGACACGATCATTGGAGAAGGCGTTCGGAGGGATAGCGTTGGGTGGCAAAGCAGGGAGCGACTTTTCGGTTATCATAGGGGAGTGGTCTTTCTCCCTCGCCTTGGCGACCGCTGCAGCTTTTGATTTCTTCCTCCGCCTGGCCATAAGAGTTTCGTGGCAATTCATGCAGAAGATTCCCTGGGAAGTCCTCGCATATCGGAGATTCTCAATCTTACGCTTACAGTTGCGACAACGGAAGCATGTGGCACAAAACGCCTGGTCCCCCGTAAGGATAGCTAGGTCCTCAATCTTGTTCCCGCATGCACTGCAGCTGTATGTGCAGTTGTTGCAAATGAGAGAGCCATCACCAAGGAGAAGGAGATTGGCATCGGAGTCGAGTAGAGTACCGCAAGTGTTGCATCGGAAGCAATCAAGATGCCATCTGTTGCCAGCTGTGAATGAGGTTAGCTAGCTGATCGGTCTATGGCGCTGCCAAGGATAAATAAAACTTGACAGCTATCAGAGCAGAGTGTCTCGGGTTGAGGCGAGGCAATAAAAAGCAACTTCACCATAGATACAAGGCTGACTAAAGGGACATACCAAGTTCAAAAGCTTTTCCTTCCTCGAGGATCTAAACATAGCATTGCACGTTAGCAAAACAGGTCCTCAGCAAGACAATCAATGGTTCCCGGCGCACCTCTCCGCAGCCCTTGCAAGGGAAGACGTCGTCGGTATCGTTGTCCATGGGACCGTCGAGGTAGTCGTCTACAATGGTAGTCATGATAGGCAGTTAAAGTGTACTAATTTTCGAGCTGGGTCCTTTGGTTACAAAATAAAAAGGCGAGAAGTGGCGTTCGTAGAGCCGTTGACAGTCATGAAGAAGAATGCCGCAGGCCTCTGGGACGTAGGCGAGTGGTCGCAGCTATCGAGCCACTGTCATGGGAAGAGATCGAAGATGGCGAGGGCCAGTTCGGATCGAAAGGTCGAGGCTCAGCTTGAGGATAATGTTGCGTTGTGTAGCGGCAGCTCGATTCGACAGAGGTGTTGGGACGAGCCGGACGTGAATGAATATTGGAAGTTTTGGCGGTCGAGAGTCTTGGGATGCTAAAACTGGACAACCTGTTGTTCGAGGGGCAACGACCCACGGGATGGGAGTAGCGAAGGGTAGGCACTGGCAGGGCAGGCCCGGGTTTGGCCAGGGGTTGGCGAGTGGAGGGTTTGATGAGGACGAGGGGTCCAGGGACTCTCCGAAGCCTGTAGATAGTGACCAGGGAAGGCTACGCTGCAAAGAGGGGCGCGAAGCTGCCGAAAAGGACGCGATAGTGGACAGCCTGAAGCGAAAAAAGAAAGGCGGACCGAGAGAAAGAGAGGCGGCGTTGGAAACGGTTTCTGGAGGAGAGTGGAAGTGATGATGGCAGTGAGACGGCTACTAACGTAGGTGCGTGCGGTGTGCGTCTAGTGTGTCGTGTGTGCGAAGCAGTGTGAGTGGGTGCGTGTGTGGCGGTGGAGGCGGAGGGCAGAAGCCTGGTGGTTGGAGGTTGGAGGTTGGAGGATACTATATTCGTAGCTAGTGGGAGATGGGAAATGGGGATGGAAGAGAATTCACGGCGGGGAGACGTCCAGTCAGCTAGATAGAGGGCCTGTGAGCTCGCCCAAGGAGACGGGACGAGAGGAGGAATGGAAACGGAAAATGAGGGGTGTGATATTGGCGACGAGGGATGGGGACGGGATGAACAGCGCCGGCGATTTGGGGGGACATACTACAGTATGTAGTCACAGTATAATGGGTAATTAGGGGGGCAAGAGGGGCCAGTTAGGCTGACTACCTTACGAGGTACCTACGGATATAGTATATGTACCATTATCTCGGTATGTCAAGAAGGTAGGTATGTAGGCACCGTAGCTGAAATAGGTCGGTGAGGCCCTTGAGAAGAAGAAGAGGGAGGGTTGAAGGGGAGGGGCTGCCGCACCACACACAAAATGGAAATCAGAAAGCCAACCAGAGGGTACCAAGACAAGCTTACAATGTCTGATCTGACAGGTTCGCTTGGCCTTGCTTACAGTCTAATTGGAAACACCTCTTGATATCCACCAACGGCTTCGCAGCCACCCCTGGGCAATGTTGCAGGAATCTACACAGGAGCTGCTGATGATGGCTGGCAGGTAGGCAGGTCGGCAGGCAGGTCGACAGACAGGTACTGCGTTTCAATAGATGGATGGCCTGTGATGGGCATGCCAGTGCATCGCATCGCATGGAATAGAGGAACCCGAGACATTTACATAGTACTTCCCATGGATGGCCTCACTAAAAAAAGAACATACCGCATATCCTTCACAGGGCTCCGTCCACGCTAGAGATTTTCAGGCCCCATGTCCCCTTTTCATTGCTTCTTCTATTTTTTTTCGACCCTTGACACAGATGCATTCACTGAAAAGAAATTCTATGTAATTAGTAAGAGGACTTGCCGCCAGCCGCCCGTCATGAATGAACATGGTTCGTGTGCCTTCATGTGCCCTGGAATGTTCATTGCTCTCCCACGTATGTCCTGGTCCCCAAGCCCCCTGACCTCACGACGATGGCGATTACAGGGTTTCAAGGGCCAAATTGTGGCTCCCAAACAGGCGTAAAGTACTGTGCACTATATCCAGATTAATAACGACTTGCGATGGTCATGACAATAGCGAGTAAAATGAGACAAGAAAATGTTGCATACATTGCCTAGATATCTTCAGATTGCCTGCTTTGGTACCGGGAGAGCATCAATATATCAAGCATCTCAAGTTAAAAAGATTCTACTTCTATGTATACTGCTGCACAGATAAACGGTACATGAGCTTCTACGAGTAATAGTTGGCAATATGAGGTACGTAGTGAGGTGGCCTATTACGTGCCAGTACTTTGAACCACCTTAGCTTGCGCAGGGGGCACACCCTCTACTTAGCTAAAGAAAGTCGTGGAGCCACATCTCCTGTATTTGCATCACCAGTGGGACCCTTGCAGCTGGCTCAAGCGCTGTGTTTGGTGTGATCTTGAGTGATGAACGTAGATTTTAGATGCTACTTTGGGGCAGTTCCCCGGCTAGTACCTGGGTAGCTGGTCAGTGTTGTAATGCACCCACATCATCTGCTCGAGATGGTGTCCTATCCTGAGGAATGAAGATTATTGACATATAAATCGAGAGCGAAACCGGAAGGGTAGACGAGCCAAGAAAGAAAAAGAAAAGAAAAGAATGAGCAAAGAACAATCTACATCTGAGAAAGTAGAAACAAACCGCTCAACGCCCGCCTCCTCTGGAGCCTGGATCTACACTAGGGAATGGATTGCAAAGAAGCAATTAATTGCTCTTCCTCCGTTTGCCCCATGCTCGTGTTGATCTCCCGGTGTTCCTCCAGTGGCAACCTCCATACTGCCCCTAGCCCTTCCACGCCTCCTAATTAATTGGGGACTACCGACACAGCTTCTCAAACATATCTACCTACCTAATCGCCTTCTCCTAATTACAGAGCAGATATGCCCGGTGAGGAAGTCCCTGCTCATGAGGCTAAAAAAGGAAAAAGAAAAATTTGAGTGGCACCTGCAGGTACCACTTTTTAGTACGGGTTTGGTCATGGGGGAGGTTGAGGGGGCCATTTAATAAATCAAAGCCGAAGTCGTCAGTAGCAAGTAGGTCAGATTTGTAGCACTTTGGACCTCAATGAGGGCCAAGTGAAGTACGTCTTCCCTAAGCCTGGCGCTGGTATGAGTTTGGGAGATCATTTTTGTAGTCCGTATCCTCCCCTGGAACTTCGAGATATGGAGTTTGAGGTGCCGAGACACAAATTATCAAGCCGGAGGCTGGACTCGTCGTGGCTGGGGAGCAGACGAGGTGGGGTCCCACACAAACACAAAACGACGAACAAAGTACAGATTAACTTACGGAGCAATCTGTAGGAAGACTTCCTACCAAAAAAAGAAAGAGTTCAATATACAAGAGCACTCTGCTAGCATATGCTTCGTCTCTCGCATATCTGGTCACATCATTTCTCGTCTAGATGCCCAAGGATGTCCCTATACCGTGCTTGTCCGCCTTACAGCACCACATCACATGTAACTGGAGAGACAAGGAGCCTGGGAAGAGTGCTTGAAAGGCGTGGAAGAACGGGGAAGTGAGATCTCTGCCCTCAGCTCGAGAAAGGGGGGCTTACCAGAGCACCAACCTCCATACTATGAGCAAGTGAAGTTTTAGCACTGCAATTTTGTACTATAATTAGTTAGGAATGGATCGACGGCGTCTTGTCATCAGCTAGTGCTTTTGAGTGAGTAGACAAGAAATAAAATAAACGGCCTTCATTCATATTCCAATACTACAGGCTGACTCCGTACACAGCCCTGGAAGGTAATATCATTTTTTCAACAGGCCTGCTTCTCTTGGAATCGTGTAATTCTCCAAACTCGAGTTCGTTTATTACCCTGTTATGTTGACTACCTTAGTTGATCGGTCGTTCCGAACCATCCAACCCCCGCAAAACGACATGGCTACATTTCTCTTTGGCCTCTTGTTCCCATGCTGTTTTTTTATTTATTTATATTTATTTATATTTTTTTTTACAGAAAGGGACCTTTTGTCATGGTTCTACGTGGTATGTGCATACGAAAAAGGCATAATTCACTTTTTTTTTTAATGCCCTGCGGCTTCTCGCCCCTTGCCTTCCTTCGTGGCCGTTCTTGAATGGCTCAACGATCTTCGACCTCTCCCCATCCTCACGTTTCTCGCTGACCATGTCCATATGGACTGGTGCTTCCGTGCAGGCCATCATAACTAGCTAAACGGGCTGATTGCACTCGTGACGTTACTCTTGCCCTGACCCCCTCTTCTCCTATTATTTACTTGATTACTTATTTGTAAAATAACTGAAAACCAAAGTGTGGTCCTGCTCTCCTTGGCAAGTCCGGCAACGTGCTGGAGAGACTCAACCAACAGCCTTGTGGAGGTTTGTTGTTCTAAATTGCTTAGGTACCTTACCTGGATATACAAATACATCTCGGCAGGTACCTTGGCGTGCTTCGCAAGTACAAATTGCGCAGTAATTTGTACTTCGTTGGGTCATCAGTTGCTGTTTCATCAAGGGCGGGCCTCTCCCCCCTGTCCACCATCGCGAACGACGCTGAAACCCCCTCAAATGCCAACTACACGCCCAAGAGAGGAGAAAGAGGAGAAAGTCTTCTGCTAGCTTCTGGCCTTGTGTGTGCTAATCCGTGACTAGAACCTGTAAATCCTTCCCCTCAATACCTTATTCTTGAAACCCACACGGCGAAAATTAAAAAATTAAAAAATAAAAATAAAAATCTAGTATAGTGTTGATAGGCGATTGACTCTTTTCATTTCATGTGTCATGCTTTGGATGCCTTGAGTGCTCTATATGGGAAACATCTTCCTTATCAGATATTCTAAGATTTGCGTTTGTACACTCCTGTTCCACGTACCTTGCTTTCCCGGCCATTCGCGGGTGAGTGCGTTGAGAACGAACGGCCAGTAGCATGGGGAGGGGGGGTTATTTTCGTTCCCTCAGCCCCCCCAGTAAATGTCAGTGCCCCGTTTCTCATGGTGGCGCACTGGCGTTGCTCAAGCATGATGAAACCAACGCTTCTGTCGCCATTTGAGGGACCCTTGGGGTTTGTGTGGTTGGAAATGGAAAAGACATGGTGGTTTTCACTGCCTTGCGCCGTCCTGCTGCACGACAGCCGGTATATTTCAAGCCATAGCTCGTAGATGGTTGCTTAATTATAAACTCCAATGGTCTGCCAAGTTCATCAATACGAAGCCTTGTCGAACGAGCGGCTGCTGCTCTCAGGGACTTAAAAGGCCTCAGACGTTCAGAACCTGCACAAAGACTGGAACGGTAAGTCTTTCAGATCCCTATCCCTGGGCCATCGACGTATCAAAAATGCCCCGATGCAGTAGCATTGCCCCCGGATCCATGCCCTTTTATTATTGTTATTATTTTTCGTCGCCGCTGATATTATGTCCAAGGGCCAATATTGTCTGGAACCCTCCATCACGCATCTTGAGAAGAGGACCTGCCTGGCATTGTTTCGTGTATGGGCTGTGTATCAACCAATCCGTGGATTTCCAATCTTGTTCTCGCCTAGCTCTTGTTTCACGATATTCTCCCCCTTCCTCCCCAGTCTGCCCCCCTCCCGGCCCTTGGCTTGTGAATAGAAATTTGTCTCCTCATCTTGATTCCTTGGTTGCCTTTTACGCCCGCATCATTAGCCGCAGTTTGGGCAGCTAGAGTAGGAAAAGTGATGCTTTAACGCCTGGGATCTCTCATTATTCAGCCCCCATCACCTGGTCTCGACCACTGGAGGGCCCGGCACGAAGCCACAATCTCAGCAATGAGTAAATACCATACATACTATACATCCTACACTATATTCCGTACCTGATATACCTTCGCTTTTACTTTCCCACTTTCCCCTGCCTATGGTGTGCGCTGTGGGGGATGGGCGTAGTGTGTTTCAACCCTCGTTTTCTTCCTACATGTTTGTGCTAACACCATACCATTATAACAGGATGAACAACGATAGTATACCATGGTACGGAGTGAAGAGACGCCAGCAAAGGCAGGCAGGATGGACGCAATATTTGCCACTACCTGTTGCCCCTTTTCACCCGACGAGTTATTCGCCAGTGTGTCCATCCACCTGTAGCTCAGGCGGGTTTTATATCTCAACTCGTTCACGTCCCGATAACCTCTTGTGGCCCAAGGGTAAATCGATGGTGACCCATGTCGAGGAAACGTCCTCTCTTCAGTCCATCAATCCCACGAGGCTGATTTTTCTCCCTTGACCCCTAACAGGTGGCCTAGCAAGCCCTGTAACATCTTGCCCTCCCCCTGCTACGCATATCTTTACGACCCACCTCATGCGCACATCAGGGCCCGAGGGAAAACTTCCGGAGGCAACCAAGAGAGCACCTTGTTAGATGCCAATCTTGGTGTACTCATTATGCTCTCGTCTCCTTGCTCTCTCTTGCCCGGCACCGCTGGGGCATTATAAGCGGAACATCCGTCTTACCCTACCACAGCATGAAGACGCATACTGCCCCCTTGCTGCAATGCTTCGAGGGCACAGCATCGGGAAGACGGAACGAATCATCGTGCCCATTAGCGTATATGACAGGGGTTGCGTGATGAGCAATATGTGCTCAACGATGCTGTGTGTGTGACGATGCAGAACATTCATTACATGATAATCCAATAGGGTTGCGAAACCGCAATCGAGTATCTCGGTATCGTAAAAGGGGGTTGAGCACATTTTCGCCCCTAGGGCATCAGACACAAGCTGAAATCTCTGCATTGTCTTTGGATTTAGCCATCTTACACTATATCTCCCGATTAGGTATACTACCTGATTGGATCTGTATGCACAATTCCTTTTCGCCCTTTCCATACAATCCAGAGTATCCACGTTGCGCAGTACCAAACTTTCGAGGACGCTCGCCAAGGAACTGAAACATGCGATCGGATCCCCCTGGCTAACATCCGTTGGCCATGGTACAATCGAATCAGTATGAAACCGATATGTTGGCAATATCAAAAAATGGCTCGTGAAGACGGAACCACGTGCCTAAGGCCGTTGAAATGGCATTCCCCCATCTATCTGGATCCGGGAGTGATCATTCCGTAGTCGATAACATAGTCTATAGAATAGACTATATGACTCACTAAAGCGCAATTCGAAATGTAGACTGAACATATGCGTGATGAACCGAGTCTGGTGGCCAAGTAGACTTCTCGTCAGATGTTAAGGTCCTACATTGTGTATAGAACTATCGAGCACATACATAGGTTAGGCTAAATATGCCAAACCTGAAACTGTAAAGGTGAATTCGATGGGACTCCTTTCGAATTAAGTATCTGAGCATTTTAAACATGGTCTCAGTCGATCTAGATTTGCTTGAAAGAATGGCAATATGTATCAAGTTAGGCTGAGGTCCTGTCAGCCAGTCTCCTGTTCCTCAGAAAAAAATAATGCCCAAAACGCCTCAACAATTCTTTTTTCTCCTTGTGCAGTATCGACAACCATTGGTTTGAACTGTATCCAACCCATCATTTTTCGGCCATCATCTTCTTAACCTTGTCGAGTAGTAGAGTGCTCTCTCTTCCGAGCCTCTTGTTGCCGTTGCGGTCACGAGTCTTGGCCATGGCCTTCTTGAACCGTTCCCGCTCGGCAATCTTGCGCTCACGCTCCTCTCTCCGTCTCTGAAACTCCATCGCACGCTCCTCGGCCAGAAGTCGCCTTTCATCGGCCTTTTTGAGTTGCTTGTCGTAGTATCCTGGGCGGCGCGTTCTACGCCGCATGCCATCGCTTTGGTGCTCGCCATCTGCTGGGGGTGCATTGTTTTCCTGCGCCTTGTCCTCATCCGCAATCATGAGCTGCCGAGTTGGATGCATCTGTTCTTCAGTCTGGCCATTCTCATCACCCTCGCCGGCATTGTCGCCCGGTTCATTCCCATCCTCATCCAGGCTGGAGGTTTTAGTCTTGGAAGCTGCGGCATCCTGCTCCCGGGCTTTAATTTTGGCATATGCCTTTTTAACCTTAGCTTTGTGAATCAGATCCTTCTTTATTTTTGTGACTGAAGCGATAGATTGTTAGCGTTTTGGGCTCACACTTCGCCTTCGGACGCGACAGGCGTTGAAAATTTCTGAATCCTGCGGCGGAATACAAACCTTTTCGGCGCCAGGGGCCATCGGGCAAATTCTCAGGGCCAACCCGAAACCCATGCTTGGCCTTCTTTGCGTCGGAAGCTGGCTCTGTGGCCTCAACAGGGCGTTTGGGGGCCATGGGGGATAAAAAGTAGTGTGTGTGTATTGATAGAGTTGACGGCTTCATCTTTCACCAAAGGCCACTATCGAAAACTGGGTCTTGGATTTTCTCGGTGAGGCCAAGGTGAGCAAAGTGGAGCACCCTCGGAGCGTGCGACTTAGCGCATCGCTGGCCGGCTCACGGGCGAAGTGGTGTGTTCATGATCAGCAGGTTGTAATCACCCGTTAACAGAGGGAAAGGCCAATCTCGGAAACCGGAGCACGTCTAAACCACAGTCACTCTAGTCACTACGTAACAGTCGGGCCACGATCATGAGCCGATAGGTGCTTGCAGCGCAATGCAAGAGAGAAATATGGGTGCTGGCAAGAGTGGTCTGACGACGGGTTATAACGAATTGATAGGAAGTATTACTGGGCCAGGGCGGTTGTATCGGAGTGCTAGGGTGGTTTCGATGCCAATATTGAGGCCAGATCTATTTATTACATGCCTGATAATGGAACTAAGAGGTTGATGTTTGATTGAGGCAGGTCAGGAGCATCGGCAGCGAACAAACTTATGCCACGAGCACATATACGTAGCTTGCTACCAGCCATGAAGCAAGTTACCTGTCAAGGTACCTCGGGCTCTCTGGAAGTAAACATCCTCTGTAAATCATTGGATTGCGTGTATTTGTGAGTAATACCAGAGAAGAACGGGAGATAACCAAGCCAAGCACCCATCCGTTTCATCCTTGACTTTCACACCGTTGGTCATTTGGCTCAATAAGCCCACGTCAGAGGATTGGATATAACCCGGCACGCATGCCATGCTAGGGATACGTAACAGGTTGCTGATGAAGCACAAGATGGGTCACACGATGTTAATAGATTCGTCGGCAATGGAGTCGACAGGGGGGTCGAGCATTTACCGCAAACACACGAGACGTCAATCATAGTGAGAGTGCACGGTAACTACCAGAAGAACTCTTGTTTCTAGCACCGGGCGATTGCTCCTTGCGTTTTTGTTAGAGTGGAGCATCAAGGTACCTAGTCAACATAGTACCTAGAACGATATGCAGCTAGGGACTCACTCACGCAGTTTGTCATCGTGCAGCAACCCATGACAGCTCTCTCCAAGCACTACTGATTGCCAACTGGTACTATTATAACGAAGATCTCTTCGTTGATACCTAACAGGTCAATATTGCATTGCTGGCTACGTCGTGCGCTGGAATGCTAGCCAATCTGCTACAAAAAAAAAAATACGAAGTCGATACTTTCCTCTACTGCATGCTCTCCCTATGTATCCTCCGTACTGGATTTACATGACCATTACGCAGCACAACGGAAATGCCGGTTGACTACCTCAGGCTCTGATCCTTGCCTTCGCTTCAGCTCCTAGCGGCCCTGTACTGGGCAGAAGACACCAAGGTGCTTAGCATTCAGCATGGATCGAGGTCCTGTAGGTGCTCTGGGTGTCTGGATAGGTACTTGAGTCACCTATTGATCAGCGGGCATCTGCGGCGGTCCCGTGGGAAAACAGTCTCTCCACTTCTAATCATCTCTCTCCACCATTGCTCACACTTCCACGGGTTTGATGGGCTCTCCTCTTGCCACGCCTCCACTCACCCGATGGCTTGTTCTGGTTTGGGCTTGGAGTCAGGGAATGGGTCACCTTTTTTCACCGCCGTCGCTTGGGGTTCGCTGCTAGTCACCAACGCCTCCAAGTCGCTAAACCGCCATAGCTGAATGCTGCGTTCAAGCGCTACCTTATGTACTGTATGTACTGTATGTACTGCAACGGTACTACTGTATTCTTTGTACCAGGGTTGGTCATTGAGCTCCGCATCATCATCATCGTTGTCGTTGTTGACCTTGTAGCCAACGTCGTATCATAACGAGTCCGTTTGCCCTCTCTCTCCATCAGGATTCATCTCTATTTTTTTTCGTTCCTCTTTGTTCTATGTAAATCCCACCACCTGGCTTTAGCCCTGTGTTAACACTTCGCCTTTTGGCCTTTTTGCTTGCTTATCTGACTTTTTTCCCACCTCAAGGCCCCGACGCCTCAGATCGGATTAAAACGGACTCACCACGGCCCGGAAGAAGAATAGACTCGCCCCTCGTCATCAGATCCGTGGATGACGTCCCACGATCCTAGATCCATCATCCATCATCGTCCCCAGCTCCAGCCCCACGGACTGCCCTGGCAGACACCTGCATGGCATGATATATCGGCCTCGACCTCTGTCTCACTACTTTAACATTACCTGCCTTACTCATTGCTTCTCTCTGTGCTAGCTAATCTCTTCCCCCGACATCCTACTAAAAGGTAGCCGGAGGCGCCAGGCTCGGGCCCTTTCAAGCTTTGCTTCTCGCCTTCTGCTACCTACAAAACTATTTGTGCTGCTTTGGAAAAAAAAATCCCAATTCATGAACGATCTCTATCCGGGTCTACAGCCTCGCTGTGAACCCTCAGCGATATCATCGTCATTTTGATCAATATGCCCATCTTCCAAGACGACTTCAGCCATCCCGAGTCGCCGGTCGAACCGTCTCCAATTCCCGTGGTTTCGCCAAGTCATAGACGGCTTTCCGAAGTGAGCCTTCCGACGGACCTTTGCGAAGGTCCCGTTTCCCAGGGTCCCCATCATTGTCAGACTCCCCAATCCGACAATAATGCTGCGATATCAGATCGTGCTGCCCTCATTGAGCGGCTGAAGCGAGCTCAGTCTCCCACTTGGTTTCCCAATCGGCATGTGCGTAGAATCTCTTTTCTTCCCAAAAGCTTCTTGTGTCCTTTCCATGTGCTGATGCTGGTCTTACAGTTTGAATCCTTCCTACAGCACAACGGCCCTCCTACCACGCCGAAAAGATCCCAGACCCCTTCTGAATCCTCAACTCTTCTTCCACCTGCTAGAATCACGCCAGAAAAGAACGAGAACAAAGATGGTTCTGACGAGAGACTTCGGGATGGAATGAGCATTGAACGGCCTAGATCTGCTTTACACAGCGGCGACTTCACTGAAGACGAAACTGAGTCAGGTGAACAAGGCGAACGTGCGAATCTGTCCCATGCCAACCACCGACAACCTCCGATAGAAAACCCATTCGTCGGGACTTCATCCTCCAGAGACTTTCCCTCGTTTGACCTTGATCAGAGGATTCCTTTCTCTGAAAGTACCGACAGCTTTCAATCGGCAAACTCGCCTTTGTCGTCGTCCTTGTCGTCAAGTTTCGTCTACAAGCTACCCACCAGCCCGCTTGTCCAGTCCGAGAGCTATGATGAGTTTGATCTGTCGATGCCGCTGGACGGTATTGACTTCTCCAGCCGTCTCGGCTCTAGACGCTACACTTCAACATCAGGCCCTCCGTCTCCTTATGTCTCGCCCTCGCGAAGACTCTCCTTGCCTCCGAGAGGGTCTGCGCATCGAAGAGAAGCTTTTCCATACCAGGCGCACCAGCCCCGAAGATCCTTGACTTCAACTCCCAGCTTTTTACAGGGACAACAAATAGAAACGTCTCCTCAAACCCCTGCGTTTCTGCGCTCTCGTCGAGCCTCGTTTGTCTCGGATAATTCGCCACTGCATCATGCCTCCATGGTTGGATCTTACGAAGAGAGCATCCTTCGGGGTCGTATGTCGACTACCCCTTCGAAGCCTCTTGAGTTTTTAGCCCAGATTGGTGTTCTCGGCAAGGGACAATGCAAGTCCAGCCTGAAGTGCCCACCTCATGTCACACTTTCGTTTCCAGCTGTGTACTACAGCTACAATAGCACATCTCACGGCCGGTCTAGTTTAGAAGATGGTCCCAGCCCATATGTTGGTCAGATTGACCTAGAAAACGGTCTGACAAACACGAATGACGAGCAGAGGTTAAAACGAAAAGTTCAGACTCGCATGGCAGAGAGGAACTCGACTGAGGACGATCTAGGGGTGAAGCCTGGCCAAAACGCTGAGAATGATGCTCGTCGAAGAGTCAAGTCGAGGCGAAAATCCAGTGCCCCTAAATCCCCGCCTGGTGGAAGTTACAGGATCCCAGAAAAGGGACAGATCCAAATCATTATCAAAAACCAGAATAAGACAGCTGTCAAGCTCTTCCTAGTCCCCTACGACCTGACAGGCATGGAGCCAGGAAGCAAGACGTTTATCCGTCAGCGCAGCTACTCAGCTGGCCCTATTATTGACAATATCCCAACCACGTCCGAGCTGGATTCTGTGGACCGACCAATCCTGAGATATCTCGTTCACTTACATATCTGCTCACCTGCCCATGGTCGCTTCTACCTGTACAAGAGCATTCGAATTGTCTTCGCCAATCGTGTGCCCGATGGCAAGGAAAAGCTGCGGAACGAGACTACTTGGCCAGAACCTCGCTTCACACCTTACAAGCCCGTTCGCGTCATGCATCCTACAACGCCAGCAGTACCAGGCCCAGGGGCTGTGCTCGCCTCTGGCGAAGCTTGGCGCAGACGAAGTACTGGATTCCCTCTTGCAGCCTCTAGTCACGCCTTCGACGTAATGGACGGCATTTACGATTCCCGGGCGAGCACATCTGCTGCCGGCAACACCCGCCTGGTTGAGCCAATTCCATTTACATTCCCCGCCAGAAATCGCTTAGGTGGCGATATCGACGACGCCACGTCAGGTGCCTGTGGCACAGGTTCTCCAGACTCGTCCCAGACAAGTCGCCCCTCGACGACAGACTCCAGTGTCACGTCCTTGGGCCCGACCTTACAATACGAGAAGCTCAATAAAGGCGACATGGGTTACGGCGGCAACGCCTTTGCCCAGGGGATGAACGGCTCACCCAGAGCAGCAGAGGGCCTACTTTCTCAGCGGCTCCGGACTCTAGGCGTGAAGCCCCCACCCCCGCCACATGCACCGTCTGACGAGGACGTGATTCCCTAGATGGGTGTAACATGTCTTTCTGGCGTTACAAGCAACTCTGTAAATAAAAGTAATCTCAACCCAAGCATGCCCCTTGTGTCGAGTCCTCCATGGAGCATGGGGGTAGCTGGGGTTAATGTATGGACCTATCCGTATAGACTGGTTGTTTGGATGTTCATGGATGAATTTCCCTTGAGGAGTTATATAACTGGGGTACGGCGTATGGTGTTGGGCATATTTGAACTTATATCATATGTATTGTTTTCTGGGGTTATAAGTACGAGTATTTCGAGGATTGGGTAGTAGGTAGGACAAACTCAAGGGTTTGATTTTTTTTTTTCTTCATAGAAGCCATTACACTCCCATCTTTAACTTATTCTAGTACAGACGATAGCAGACATAAAGTGCAAATGCTTAGTAGGGTTTTGGTACATAGGTATGCAAATACTGCGTATCCTCGTCTCATTCCATCCATCCATCCGACTATCCATCCTCCCAAACTCGACGTACTTCTTACAGCGTTCTTCCAATTCCCGTCCGTTTCTTCATGCTGATGATTGCACCTCCAGTTCTAATAATCAACAGTCTCGTACAATCCCAATAAAAAAAACACAAGGCTGTCCAACTCCATCCGTTTCTATGCGTGAGAAGAAAAAAATATGAGACCATAAAAAGTTACAAAGCTTCTTCCCTAGTTAGTTTTCCTTCCCCCTCTCTATATATCATTCATACATCGTTGGCTTTCGTCGTCCTCCGGATTGGGCCACGGTACTTGTTGAGTCGAGGAACAACGCTCTGCACCGGAGTTCGAAATTTTTGACCTCCGTGGGGACTTTGGTCGTAGCGATCGAAGAAGCCGTTCCAGTACCTGCTACGCTCGTCGGCAATAACCTCATCCGGGTCAGCATCAGATACGCTGGCTGTCTCTTCACGTGGTGCTGTTCTATTGTTGCTCGTAAATTGCTTTGCGCGACGGGCGGCCCACGTCGTTGCATATCGTCTGACACGAGCTTGTAGCTCCTGTTTCCACTCTTCCTGCTCCTTTGGATCAGAAGTCGGCTTCTCGATGCCTAGACGTTTCTCACGTCTACGTTCTCGCATGAGCTGCTTGAGCAACGACTCCTTGGCCTTCATCAGCTCAGCATACGGCATGCTGCGGAGGATCTTGTCGAGGTCTCGCACAGGTTTTCGAGATGCATCCACCTGATGGGTCAGCTGAAGTGTCTGAATATCTGAGGTGGTAAAGGCTTGGTAAAGGCGGGGGTATTTCGTCTGGACGTTGTCTAGCTGGCGGGAAACTTGAGCATCCCAAGCGGCAATCTTGCGGAACTTGAGCCATTCCTGTTGCAAGCGGAAAACGATGTTCTTGGGCGCTCTCAGGGCGCGAGTATTCCGGAAAAGCGCCTTGTCATTGCTCGTTCTACCCCAACTCCAGCCCTGCCAGCCAGGCATGAGCTTCGTCTCACACCAGTGCATGGCTCGTTCCCAGCGGCCCAGTTCAGAAAGGTACCGAACAGCAAGAGACCAGTTGGCATTGGTTAACTTGAAGCCCTCCTTTGTGACGTCGTCAATGCAATTAGAAAGTCCGCTGGCATCATTTTTGTCCCTAAACGCTTTCATCGCGACGGTGATGGCTCGAGAGATGTCATACTCGTGGCCAGCATAGACACCCTTGCCGCTCCTCTTCCTCCCGTTCTCCAAAGTGCCCTCCCACACCTTTCCCCAGAGTTCAAGTGTCTTATCCAAGTCCCCATCAAGGTAGTGCGCAGTCATAAGGGCTGACATAACGTTGACAGGGTATTGATCAGCCTCCTTGTATTGCGGAAACATCTCGTTGAAGAGAGTCATCAGTTCTTCAGCTGTACCAAACTGTCGTAACTGTACTAAAAGTGCAATCGCTCGGCCAACAACGTGGAACCGACCTCGTTGAATCGCTGTCGCTTCACTTTCACTGGCTAGCAGCTGGCCAGACTCCGCGCTGAGAGACCGACGGAAATGCTCGACCAATTCCTTGCTCATTTTCAGCGTCCGTTCCGCGCCCGGTTTTTGCTGAGCTGCTGACTCAACAACTGCAACCAAGGCGTTGAAGTTGACATGAACGTTCAGCTTCTGCATCCGATAGTGGAGGCTGTCGACTAGGGCATGTTGGCCGCAACGCGCAGCACCCGCCATGACGATAGCATGGTGCTCTGGTGAAACAACAAAAGCGTCCTGTTCCTCGGCTCCTTTGAGGAGAGTGTAGGCAGCATGGATTTGGTCAACATTAACAAGGGCTTGGAGGAGAAACCGGTGTGTATCCTCATCCCACTCTATCCCGAATTGCTTCATCCGTTCTAGAAGCATATAGCACTTGGTCAGGTTGCGTGCTTCACCGTTGAAGTTGAGCAGCTGATTCCATGTGGCAGTATGCGTAAGGCCACGCTGAGCCAGCTCGAAACATAGGGTCTCTGCTTCTTGCAATAGCTCATTTTGACAGTAAGCCACCACCAAAGACAGCGTCATTTCTTTGGTGATGGCTACATTGGCCTCTTGAGACTTGTTGAAAAAATCGAGAGTCGTCTCGAGATCACCCTTCTTTGAGCTCATAGCCATGGCGTGGGCGTACGTCCAGGAGTCAGGTGTGTGGATCTGGGAAACTTCATCGAAGCAGCTGAGAACCTTTTCGTATTCATTGTCTTTCACATATGCCTTCAGGAGTGTGTTGTAGCAATCGATGTCGGTTCCTGCGTCGTATTTTTCAACCATCTCCTTCATGATCCTCTCTACCTCAGCAGAGTTTCCAGTTTGTGCATAGACATTGAGGATACTCCTGAAGCCTCGGGGCGTCTCCAGCATGTCCGGATATTTATTTACGAACTCAGTCCAGAGTTTCTCAACAAGCTCAACGTTACCTCGCGAAGCGTAGAGCTTGAGGAACTTCTCATAGCCCCATCTATTCAGACCACCCTTCCATCTGATCCAATCCGTGTAGAGTTGCTCGAGTCCGACTATATTCTTGGGAAAGTAAATCTTGAATAGTCCTCGAATGACATTCATTGTCGGTATCGCATTGGGCAACTCCTTGAACTTCTCGTACATGTCGGGCAATTTGTTGATGCTGCTTCTGGTTTCTAACTTGCCATACCATCGTGAAAGCATCAGCTCAAAATATTCGTTGTAAAGGTTTTTATCTCTCAGAGTGTCGAGGATCAAGGCGGCTTGATCAGGTGCGCAAGGCTGCCTCAGCGCCGTTTCTGCAAAGTGTCTCCGAAATGATCGAAATGCCTCGTATGATACCGGCACATCTTTGATCTGACGCTGATACTCGGCCCCGTCAGTTGATAGGTAGCTTCGAAAAGCAAAGTAGAGATGGCCTTGGTCTGGAATGCCTTTCAACTCCTTCAACCGCTCTGTCGTGGGTTTTATCCTGGGTAACCTTTTGACTTCTGATGTATAGTATGCAATCCAGACATCCAGTGCCAGTTTCCATCTCCGGGAGGTAATCGCATCTGCAAGCAAGTACTCAAGACCCCCGGTCAAGCCTTTGGCCTCGAGACCAATGTAGAATTGTTGCATCGCGGACTTCAAATCTCCAGTGCGTAGAAATAGGAGAATTCCAGAGGCAAGAATTTCATTGTCCCACTCGTCGATGGGAATTTGTCGGAAAACAGAGAGGGCTCTCCCATTTTCGACGATGCCATGAGACTGAACTAGATACATGATCACGTCGGCTCGTATGGACAGCCGTTCGGCATGGCCAAGATGAGTATACAGATCCCAAATCTCACCATAATGATTTCCACGCTCGTCTGCCAACAAGCGATATAGATGTCGCAGCTGATCACTTTGCGGCGTTGAATAGCCATGGTTCAGTAGTACGCTACGCTCCAAGCTCGCCCTATTCTCGATTACCAAGTCGGGTCTTGGATCTGCCGTTGATGATGAAAATGCTCGCCGTCGTAAGGCATGGCTGGTTTGGCGATCGTCTTCAGATCTGGGAAGCCTGGGGTATAACTTGCGCAACAAAGGGAGGGTGTTGCTTGGATATAGGAAATCGAGGAGAAAGGCAGAGGCCATTAATGTTGACTGCGGCTGTTGGGGAGATGAGGGATTCTCGGCAGCTCGCGGCAGGCCGGGCCAGCTTTGGGAAAGATCAATGGCAGAGGCACCATGTTGCCAGAAGGCCGTATGCAGTCGGCGAGTGCTCTTGGTGGGCTTGGGGAGTACGCGCTGGAGAGTACATGATTCCAGGCCAACTGCTGTTCTCTCGAGCATTTGGTCGAGATTGTAAATGCTAAGCCGGAACGACGAGGAGAGGTATCGGCATGCTTTAGGCGGAGGAAGCAGATTTGGCGTTTGATCGTGGGGGGGAGGAGGATGATGGGGAGAGGAATTGAGATGAATTAGTCGGGTATTCGCTTATGATTCGAGCACCGATAACACCAAATCGGTGAATAAGCCAATTGATCAGAGCGGAAAGACCGAATTGGCAAAAAGAGAGGATGCACCAAGAGGAGTAAGGAAAGGAAACTCGCGAATCTGGACTGGCGGAAGATGTTGAAGATAATTGTCAGTCCCCAATTTTATCATCATCAGTCGATATTCTAAAAAATCAATGAGCTTTCCATGGCCGCAGCCAATGAGCGACAGCCTGGGATGGGAAAAGAGCGGAGACAGAGGCCCGTTGTAGCATATAGCCAAGGTACCTTGCAAGGTACTGTTCTGAGTGGATATTTGAATGTGTCTCTGGTAGCGACCATAGGTACAGGTTAGGTACTCATCTAGGTAGGTAAGGCACATAGTACCTAAGGTGCCTGGTTTAGTAGGGTGTCTACGTACCTCGGTGCATCTTGTGTCCCCATTGTGGTGCTTCGCTTCTCCGGCCAGAACAGTCCTGAAGCTGGAATCCGGATGCCATGATCAAAAAGAACTCTTGGAAAATTAGGGGGGAAACATTCGTAAGCAATCAAGCACGTATAGACTTAACACCGCAGCCCTCACGTTTATCAAGTTATTTTTAATTTGATTAAATTTTGTTTTGGCTGTTTGATTTATATTTCCATGAAAGGAATGTCTCATATGGACTCGTCCAACCCAGCGCCTCTTCATCTTCGAAGGTCTACCAGCAGAGTCAATTCTTACCAAATCCAAAGACCTTCTTCATTCCAATGTTTATTCAGCATAACCCTTCACTCAATCTGGAAGATCTGATCATTTCTTTCAGCCATATCATACACGGGATATCAAACTCGAACGATCCATGTGTTCATCCACCAGAGACCTGGGACAAGTCCTGCTCTGCCCTCAGCCGTGATAGTCCCGCCGAAGATCCCAAACAAGTAAAAGAGCCAAGGCTAACAATAACAACAAACTCCTTGTTTCCGTTCCAGTAACAATGGTAACACCAATAATAATAATAATCCCTGTGTCCAACCCTCCAAATTGGGCCTAAGGACAACGGGAGAAAAGGGAAGAAATGAAAGAAAGTAAAAGGATATGAAAAGTAAGAAGGACAGAAAAAAAAGTAACGATGGGATCAGACGCAATATTCATACACGAAATATGCCAGGTATTGTACCCAGCTTCAGGCAAATTCTCCCATTTCTTTTTCCAAGGGACAGTAAGGAAAATAAGCATTCTTTAGTTGCTGCCATGTTTCATCACATCTTCCTCGTCAGAGCTGGCATGTAATTCGTTCCGTAGCCCAGACAAAACATCAGCCAGCCGTGGGGGCTCGAGCTCCTTGTCTATCTTGGGCCCCCGGCTCCGGCTCCGGGTCCGTTGGCGGCGCCAGAAGACCTGCTGCGCCTCGACGGGCGAGGCTACCCGTGAGGGGCAATGCTCACGGCGGATTCGGGCGTAGAGCAGTCGTCGTCGAGTTGGGGATAGCACTCTCGGTGAGGTAGGTGGAGAAGAAAGGCCCACGGCCGGCGAGGTGGCCCGCCGGCGAGAACGGCCTCGGAGGGTGCTACATTCGTCGGGAGGAGCACATCGAATGGAGCGGACGTTGCCTCGGGTCATGCTGCGGTCTCGCTTGCGGCCTCGCATAGCATCGTGATCGGTAGCAATAGGAGAGAGTAGAATGATGGGCTCAGCAAATGATGTGCTGCCGTGGACGGGGATGACTGTGGTTGCCATCTTTCTTCTTCTCTCTTGCCTTGCCAATCAAAGATGGCCTATTCAGAGGCTACCGGGAGGGTAGTTATGGAGAGCAAGTACGGTAGAATGAGCAGATGACTGCACTCGCGGGGGAAGAAGTAGGATATATATGTACGTATTATAAAATAGCGAAGCAAGGGGGAGGCAGGCACCGTTCAGAAAGGGAGAAGAAATAAGTGTTGTTTTTGTTTAGAAAGGCTCACGTGTGGGGGAATAAGACAGTGAGACAATGTGTTGCGTGTTGCAACAAGATGCACAAGAGAATGGAGATGCAGTCAAATAAAGAGAAGCGTCCAGTCCAGACCACTCAACACGCACACTCACCTTCGCCTTCAGCTTGGGCGAGGCGCATCGGCCCCCTTATAGGCAATTGGACGGGAGGGAAGACAGCATGAAGAGGGGGGCAGTCGAAAGAGAGGGGGCCCCAAGCGCAGAGAGCAGGAGGGGGGCGTGAGAAGCCATGCACCTAATCCATGGCCCCCATCATCCTTGCATGCTGCCGCCGTCCACGTCCAAGCAAATTGAGGCGAGTTGGCTTCCCATGTTCCCACTGTCACACGGCCGTCATGTGATGTATGGGCTTGAAATTAGGTCAATGGCTTGCTTTGCCCAGGCATGATACCAAATAAGCCTGGCATTGAATTTCGGAGGGCGCCTCCGAGCATTAAAAATTCATTTGTCGCGTGCATGAGTGTTGATGCACTAAGCCACCAGCCAGCCGGTCGAAACCTTGCTCTTACAGAGTATGCAACCACACAAGCGCCGATCAAAGGTCTTTTTTCCCAACGCCGGACTCTGAATACCGCGGACTGCGGAGGAGAACCCGCGGACGGAGGGGGGCAAAATGGGGGGAAAGGGTGATTCGAGCAATTGGTTACAACACGGGGTGTTGGTGGTGAGTAATAGACCAGGGCGCCTGGATCACGAACGAGGCCAGGAGTACTACATTGCATTGCATCCAATGTCGTAGTACCCCATCGTCCATAATGTGTGTGTGCTCCTTCTCAGTTGGAGCACTAGGTTATTACCGTACACGCTCCCCTTTCACTCAAGTCAGTGGGCCGACTGATCATCGCTCAATGAGGATTGGCGAAACGACTTGCGTGCCAACACGCTCGCTCTTTGATGACGTAGCATGGTGGTGAGAATCTCACCGGTGCAGATATATGTATGCTTGGGGGAATACGGTAAAACTGAATCGATCAAAAGGGGCGGGTTGCGTCAAGATGCGTGCCCACGGGGACAAAATGACGGCGGCATATGAATCAGGTCAGTCGATGCAAGTCTTGCATGCGTTTGTAAGGGTCTGAAAAGGCATCAGTCCATCAAAAAGGTAGCCTATTAGTGCCAAGGCACCAACACCCTTCGCCGCGATTATCAGTTTGTCCAAGCTAGTGTTGGAGACGGAAAACCACCACAAGAGGCTTGTTGATTGGCCGGTGCGTAGGGGTTTCCCCCAAATGTCTAGCATCACTAATTATTATGCTTTTCGCTGGTCTATGCTGAAGTTGTACATATGGCACTGCAGCCAAACCAAGCTGGTTTTCTGTTTCTTGACTACTCTGTCTTTCTGTATGTATTTGGTTTGGCGACAGTGTGTAGTGTGTTTTGTATGTGGTGTGGATGGGAGGGGCGGTAGGAATCACACACACACGCATACACACACACACACAGTAGACTATGGTCCTGTCAATTAGCGCCAAGACGGTGGACTAAATAAAGAACCCGGCAAAAGAGGCGAGTACCAAGAGGGTCAGGACCATTCCAACCAAAACATTATGATCAAGATCATTGCGAAACGGTGACAGAATATGGAACGTAGTGAAGTGCAATCGTGGTGCATATGGAATCGATGACGGTGGTCACATCCTCTCATGATTATATAGGTACTTTAGGTAAGCGCCTTAGTACGTACAACCGTAGGTACCTCTGTTTGAGGCACCTACTTATGTACCAAAAGGCGTTGTCTGTACGGATTGCGTCGGCTTCGGGCTGTAGTGCCTCTACCTCTAGGCAGCTAATGTTCTGTGCTCAAAGCTACGGAAGGCTGGGTCTTGGATTTGGGAAGAAAATGGCCTTGGTCCATGATACCATATTAAAACCTGTCGGGTTTAAAGAAAGGGCACATAGACACCTAATGTGGTATGACAGTAGGCAGAAGGCACCACGGGAAGATAATCAAATGCTGTAGGAACAGAGCGCAGCGGGCAATACTGTTGACTCCCAACGTCGATGGGAGACAGGAGAAAAGAAAGCAGCCATTCCCTATTGATCTGGAGAACAGATTCAGAACAACCACCACTGCTGCTGTTGCTGCTGCTGCTGCTACTATTACTACTACTAATACGACACACAGTATATACTCGAGCTGACGAGCGTCAACTTCAAATCTGATAAAGATGACCTAGACGAATCCAGAAAAATGACAAACCTCTGTTAACCCAAACCACGATTAGGAGAAGCAGCCATGAAGAACTAAAGAGCTGGGTGTGCCTATCAAGGTTGCTGACAAGCAGGCAGCCAACACCTATTCTATGGATTAGGCTTTCTTGGTACGGTGTTGACGCTACTCAGTGTGTACTGTATACCTCGGTTCCTTTCTTTTACATTGCCTTTTTTTTTCCTATTCTTTTTTTTTTAGGTAGCCCCCCAGAACAGCAGCCCAACTTTCCAACGTAAAGCTGAGATGAGCTAGATGTAGCCTAGACGAAAACGGGATCAGAGCCGCAAGATCAAGCTCGTCACTTGTCTACTTCGTACAAGCTTCATTTACCAGGCTCTCGGTTGATGTGACTTGACACATTTTCTCTCCTCAACCTTGTTTTCTTTTGGAGGGATTTTCCCTTTCAGCCTAATTATTATTGTCATTTTTTTTTCAATTTATTTCTTCCTTTACATTATAACCCTCCCTTTTTTTTTGGGTGCTCTAATTAGTTTCAAACGACCAAAGCTACCTGCAGGTACCTTACCCATTTAAATCTCCCCCGTCATCTTTCGGAACATCTTACAGGCAACACGCGTACCGTCGCGGTCTGCTGAGTCTGAGCTTCCGAGGGTTCCCTTCCCTTCACTAACATCCATTCTCGTCTTGTCCAGTCCAGTACCATCAAGGGGGGGCCGGCGATGATCTGGCTTGCCCACCATCATCCACTCTTAGACGTCACACTACTCGATTCGTTCATCCGTCAATCTATCGTCACCTAAACCCCCTTGCTAGCAAAGTTCACATTCATTGCTAGATTGCGCTTTCTTCAGTCTTTTCCAAATCCCAGCGACGGCTACGGCCGCGACAGCTTCCTAATTACACCCTCATCACCCCTATCCCTCCCACACATATCTTCAACATACATCAACAACCCTCGTCAATCTCTCCGACTTCTCTCATTTGACCTTTCGCGATGCCTCGACATTCCCGTCCCGCCACGACGGGCTACGAACGTCTCACGCAGGCTGACGACCTCAGCGACGACTCCGATGATGATCCCCTCTCCCAGTCCTATGCCTCCCTGCAGCCTCCATCAGCGCCCCGATATATCGCCTCGCAGCCGCGCCATCGCTCTGGCATGGCCAGTCCCAAGTCCTTCTCCTCAAGGCCAAAATTCCGCCAACGCGTTGGCAGCAACGCCGGCGTCGACCTCAAGGCCATCAACGCTCGTCTTGAGCGCTGGGCCGATGAGATCGCCTCCCGTTTCAAACGCAAAGGCAGGAACCAGGCTGGTGAGGAGGAACGACTTGAGATCCATTACTCTGTCTTCCACGCACCTGAGGGCGTGCGCCCCGTTACAGCCGAGAGCATAGCTGCGCCTCAAGACGGTGTCATGACCAAGTCTGAATTCGATTCCATCGTGGAGAGTGTCCGAACCGCTATTCGACAGGAGGTACATCCCAGCATGATTTCTCAGGGCAGCTCTGGAAGCTATTTCGCCCGAAACCCAGACGGCAAGATTGTAGGCGTCTTCAAGCCCAAAGACGAGGAGCCCTACGCAGCTGGCAACCCCAAGTGGAATAAGTGGATTCATAGAAATCTTTTCCCCTGCTGCTTTGGAAGAGCTTGGTATGTTGATTCACCTTCCCTTTTATTATCTCTGCGCCGTCGCTCTAACTAGCCCATGTGGTAGCTTGATTCCCAATCTTTCCTACGTCAGCGAAGCAGCAGCCTATGTTCTTGATAACCAATTGCGTACAAATCTTGTTCCTTATACCGATGTTGTTTATCTTTCCTCCAAATCATTCCACTACCCATTCTGGGATCGACGCAAGTTCACTCGCAAGAAGAGGGCCCTACCTCCAAAGCCAGGCAGTTTCCAGGTCTTCCTACAAGGTTTCAAAGATGCCAATGTCTTCTTACGGGAGCACCCTTGGCCTGACCAGTACTGGGCTGGCTTCCGAACGATCGACGGCCAGAAAAAGAAACGGAGAAGATGGACTGAAAGCTGCCGTCCTTCCAGCAATGCATCGCCGGACGATGCGTATGGTAGTGATGACGAGCAAAGTAATCGACAGGAAAGCCCCTTGGGCCCTGACAATTTTGTGTGGACTGAGAATCTGAAAGAGTCTTTCCGAGAGGAGCTCGAGAAACTTGTAATTCTAGATTACATCATGAGGAACACAGATCGAGGATTGGATAACTGGATGATTAAGGTTGATTGGGAGGCGGGCAAGGTCTCTGTTGCCTCAGACCCCATTCAGATGAACATGGAGACTGTTGTCGAGGAGGAAGGGCCTCGGCCCGTTGATTTGAGCCAACAGCCACCGCGTGCAACTCGGGCATCATATCCGTATAAGGTACAGAAGCCCATGAACGCCTCGAGCCAGCGAAACGTTGGATCCGAGCCAGCCATCAGTATTGGTGCCATTGACAACTCGCTCTCTTGGCCCTGGAAGCATCCTGATGCCTGGAGAAGGTATGAATCGAGTCCAGATTTGAAGTTCCTCATACACCGACAACTTCGCTAACACTTCATTAGCTTCCCTTTTGGATGGCTTTTCCTCCCTGTCGATCTTATCGGCAGGCCGTTCTCTCAGAAGACCCGAGATCATTTCCTCCCTCTTCTCACATCAACAGCCTGGTGGAGTCAAACGACGTTGGCCCTGAAAAGAGTCTTCCAAATGGATGAAGATTTCCAAGAGCGCATGTTCGCCAAGCAAATTGCTGTCATGAAAGGCCAGGCTTGGAATGTCGTAGAGACACTCAAAACTCCCGATCATGGACCACTAGAGCTCACTCGTCGAGCTAAGGTATGCGTTTGGGACGACCTCGTTGACGTACCTGTCGCCGTCCCTATGCAGGCAACACCATCTGAGGTTCGTCGTAACCCCCATGTCCGTCAGTCCATGGATGAAGCGGATATTGCGAGTTCTGCCCCAGTCTCCAAGGTCCCTGTTGCCGACCTCCTTAACCTCGCTGGGGCGCCAGCCGACATGCCTCACCCGGGTCGCTTTGACATTGCGTCTCCGACCAGCGAAACTGCTCACTCGCCCAAGGAGCACTCAACGCATCTGAGCGAGCCCAACCTTAGGGGAGAAACAACTGGGACCCAACCGCCTGGCTACAGGACTAGCTTACAGGGGCCAATGCGTGCGCTCAACATGTACGAGCCCGCCCGTCAGGCGCCACATCAGCAGAGGCGGTACTCATTCGCCAATGCCGCCGCTCGCCGAAACAGTTCCATTGCTCAACAATTGTACGGACCCACGTACGACGAGTACGACGATGACATAGAAGGCGATCTAGGCTATGCTGCGGCGGAAGGCCAAATGGGCAATCAGCGCAAAGTCATCGTGGAACGTCTGGAGGCTGTGAAGAGCAGGAACCCCGTCTTCACCTGGTGTTAGAAAGGTGGCCTGCTGTCATTACCTATGATGACCAAAAAAAAGAAAGAAAAAAAAAGAAATACAAGAGCTTCGGAAGACAAAAGCCTTCCTTTACTTTCCACTCGCCTTGTACTTGTCTGAGTTGTCGTCTCAGCCGATGCTCAACGTAGGTAGCTTCCCCCGCCGCCACGTGCATAAGTCATTTTGCGTCGCATTTTGAAATGCAAATGTGCTCTTTCATGAGGTCACGATTCATTTACGGTACAGCCACCTGTGGATTTGGAGTCGGTTGAGGGTTGCATCGAACCCCTCCTGTACCCCTTTTCTCATTTCTTTGTCACCACCCCGGCTTGCCTTTTTCCTTTTTTTTTCTTACCCGAGCTGACGCTGGGATCGACAATGACCTCTGGTTTGGGATCCCCTGTATGATTGGAGCCTGTTCAACATGTTTCAACATCACAAACTATTCAACATCTTCTTGAACTAGCTTCGGCATCTATAATGCGGGCAGGAAAAGGTAGGGACAGACGACAACTAGGGGTTGCTAAATAGAACTTTGATATGGGTGCCAATGGGATAGAGACACAAAAGGGGGTGGTGAGGAAAAGTGACCTGTCATGTTGTACAAAAAATACAGTGCGCGTTATTCATTCTTGCATTGTAAGAACGCTCTCGCTTGATAGGAAGGGTTAAGGGTGCATAACAATGGGTGTAGACAAAACGTCAAGGGCTATCATGAAGGGACTGCAATAGAATTGGGCGTGTTCTTTTTTTTTCCTCTCTGCATCATTGATTTCCACGCATCTTAGAAGACTTGGAGACCACGTAGATTGACATCCGGGGCTCCTCTGATTGTCTGGCCTAACCGGCTCGCCATTGGCACGGCAGTCTCAGACATGGCTTGAAACATGTGGTTGGTGATTACAGAGCATCAGAAAATGGCTGTACCGGCGGGCTGGGCCAACTCGTAGCTCCCCCGCCTCCCTTTACCATAGTACCTTCTCCCTCAAAGCACAGCCCCCCATTTTCCCGACTCTCTGGGCAATCCCGAGAGCTTGGGTCGGTAAACGGTAACACGAGCAAGGCTCCCCTGTCTCATATGTTTCCAACAAGCGAGTCAACACTTGCAGACTGATCAAACGACTGAATGGTTGAAGCTCTCAGCGTCTTGTGTCCATCAAGAATATTCCATTGGGAGCCGCGGCAAGGCACACGAGCGCGCGAGCTCACAAGGGTAGCATTGTGCTTGGTGTGGGCTCGAGTTGTGGACAGACCGCAGAAGCACGCACTTGAGAATCCCAGCTTGCAGCTTCGTGCAGAGTTCGGCGCTCTGGCATCCCCCACATCTCTCAGTCTAGCGGGCCGTAGCGGCCGTACAAGATTGGGTGTGGGACCCAAACCTTTGGTATACCGCAGACACCTGATAATAGCAGAAAGTTGCTCAACTGTGCCTTCTTACTTAGTGAAATACCATCTCGTAATCATTTGTCGATCATATGGGTGTGTACTTGGAAAGGGGGGGTCGTTGTTGGTCCTAGTCTTACATTGATGGTGTTGGTCTACTGGCCAGCTACGGCAGGTAGGAATTGAAGCATGCTGGTCATTTCTTACCCGACCTGTATGGTCGTCAGATCATCCTTTGAGACCAGGCGGATTATGATGGATATGATGGACAGAGTTTCCTTGTCCCAATCTTGGGCTGCTTACTGCCGGTTGCCCTAAGATTCAGCCCTTAATTAAGTCACTGAAGCCAAGCCTGTTCTGTGAATAGTATCACAATGTAGATTTTGCCCTCAAGTGATGAATCAGTGGCCTTGGAGGAAGAATAATCTCCTGTGGGGGTAATGCGGGAGTAGGGGTCAAGTTCGAGTGAACCCACTGGCAACACTAAATGTAGACGGCGCCAGATACCTGGTATTGAGGCCTGCCAAGATCCTTGACGAAGTATCAAGACGGTTGCCCTCTGTAGCAATGAAAACGCACCGAGGGAATGGTTGGTCTGTAAAGCAAAACACCGGGTTCGCCAGCCGAGGAGCGGCCCGTCGAACAGGACAGGTGAGACACCGAGCTGTCATGGTACTGTGTCCCATCATCTAATTTATTTCCGAAACCTCTGATCCTTTTCAGTATGGTTCAAGAGCCGCCTGTCGTATGATATCCATCAGAACGGCGCAGGTGAGTGTCAAGGAGTACTATGTCAGAAGGAAGCCTGCATTCTGCACCGTGACGAGGGGGCCGCATCCCGATGCGACTTTAGTGACCCATTCCCCAACGTCCCCAACGCCAAATAAGCCATAAGACCTTCTTTCCGGCAGCCCCTACCACATGAAGGCTGCTGTCTTTGTGTGGTGCATTATATGCCTCTCTCTGTCCGGGAGGTCCGTCACGGGTCGGGAAGTGGACTCAGGAGGCGGTGAAGAAGTTGAAGCCTTTGGGATCACAGTCCTGGAATTTTCTTGCCCATCCTTGAGGACCCCCGTTTCTTGAATGTGGATCAAATCGCTACCCCTGATATGCCATAATGGTGGCCAGCCTTTTGTACTCTGTGACAGTAAGCCTTCGTTAGACTCACAGCCGTTTGTTATTTTCTCAGTGTCCAGGCTTTACAGAGAGGCTGGGGGATGAAAAGACCGATGACAGGACCGCGCCATCGCTGTTCACAGCACCTGGACTACCATAGGACTAGGCATAGCGCGACACCTCCCGCCCACCTCCCGCCCGAGTCCCAAGTCCATGTCCTCGGTATTTTCGTGGCTTATCGATGTTTCGGGCACTAAAACGGGGCGTCTTGTTGGTCAAAAAGGGTTGTCTTGTCCCCTGTAAGACGTCACCAAATTATCAATCCCCCCCCTTCCCGCCCTGCATAGTGTGAGAGAGTTGTCTATTGCTTTGGTGGTAACCTGTCTGGAGGAATGTACCCAAACTGATTAGTAGCGCCAGAGTCGTTTTTGCCCTGAAATATTCTGTGTTCATATCTTCTCACTGGCTCAAGAAGTTTTGCATCCCCAGTACCTCAATGGAATGTATTCATTATGGTGTGAAGGTCGCTGGCGAAGGATGGCCCCATTGAGGTGGCACCAATGGGGCACAATGTGAGGGAAACCCTGGAACCTGATGCATCTATAGTTGACCGCAGTCTTGCCTGGGCGTACCACACCAACCCCTCCACCTGAGGTGGAACTAATGCCATTGTCCAAGCATGGAATGGTGGTAAATGAGAGTCCAAAGACGCTCCAGTGTGCTTCATCTGATCATTTCCAGAGTGCGCAAACCCGTCTCCTTTTGACACATCCTTAGATACCACGCGTTGTGAACAAGCAAAGATTCGAAATCCTTCTGCAAGTTTACCACTGTCACAGCCTCACACCCTACTTGACATATCAGTCCCGAGTTATCGTTCATATACTAGCTCACAGTTTTAGGTATCTCTGAATGATCCCTGATGCAAAGTGGGCTCAGTATTGCGGTAACAGGACTCGATACAAGTGCTAGGAAGACAAGGCCGCGTTGTTCAAGGCCCAAGATCGGCACAATATCTTAAGAGCGTGGTCCTTTGCAACCAATCTGAGTGAATCCGGTGTCCGTCATCTCCACCTTTGATCAATGACGGAGGACTTGTCGCTTCGTGAGTCTGACCCAAGGCTGCCATATGCAAGAACTTCTTTAGGCCGAGATATGATTTCGGATCCCGACGCCAGGGTGGCTCTTGAGACGTGGACTAGGGCCACGTTCCTCGCACCACCTGACATCTTAGTAACGAATAGTAACCTAAATCGCGCTGTGTAGAAACATATCCAGCTTGATTTATGTCGTTGAAGACAATCCGAGTTTCTTCCATCCTTGTGGGCTTTTTGAAAACATAAGGATCCGAAAGAAAAGCAACGCCATGGATAACGAGTAAGATGATCTTTCGTCATAATCACTGGACTTTTTCGCTGAGCCCCTGAGAAGGGACGGAACCGTGCCCCTCGATGAAGCATTCACCGAGATTGTCGAATTCCATGGCCGCAGTTATCAACAGTATGCCGTCACGAATGGAGCATATTTCGTACCGGTCGATGAGGTAGGAACCAGTTTCAACGAATCTAGATTTGACATTAGTCGACAGAGCCTAACCAGCAAATTTAGGAGGAGATTTCTCGCCTTGAAATTATGCATGGTGTTCTCAATAGTTTGTTTAATAACAGATTAATTTTCCCACCTGTCAGGTCTCCAAGGAGGATTCTCGATTGCGGCTGCGGACCAGGTGACTGGGCCGTCGATGTCGCCCAACAATATCCAAATGCAGAGGTATGCCAACATTTTAGGAGTTCCCCCATGGTCATTTCGTCTGATTCGACTCTCGACTATTTTCTTGTGGCTGTCAGAACGAAGTCAGCATGATGCCCAACGTCGAGCATTCAAGACTCGGTTAAATCCCACCAAACTGGACTTTGTGTCCGTATGTCGACACAAGTCTATACCACCTATACATACCTCACCAATCATATGGACGAAGCTTTTGCCAACTTCAACTGTTCTTTAACGCAGCCGATCTGACTGTTTGATGCATAGGTTTTGGGCATAGATGTCAGTCCGCATGTGCTCCCACAGAATCCACCGGACAATGTAGAACTCCAAGTCGATGACCTGAATGGACGGTAAGAAATTGCAATATTCCGATGGTAGTGGAGTAACTGAGTCCCAGTACCATACCAGATTCACGTTTGAGTCCAATTATTTCGACCTTGTTCATAGCCAGGCAATGGCAGGGGGCATCCACGCGAATCGATGGCGAAGCTATATCCGAGATATTTTCCGAGTTTTGCGGCCAGGAGGCTGGTGTCAAATGGTCGAGATATACTTCAACGCTCAATCAGACAACGGAAGTCTAACAAGAGGCAAGGATATCTTGCTCTAGGTCTTCAAGAAGTTGGGCTAATGTGAAACACCCCTGTAGACCACGCATTATCGAGGTGGTCCAGGCGGTATCTGCAAAGTGCACAGCCCTACAAAGACCCTCGGGCACCTTTGCAGTTAGAAAACTGGATGAGAAGTGCTGGATTCACGGAAATTGAAACGAGACTGTTGACGCTACCGATGTGTGCTTGGTCCAATGGTGAGGTTCCAAGATGATGGTTGACAACGGTCATGCCGAAAATACTAACAAAAGAAACATGTAGAGCCTCGAGATTATAATATCGGATGGGCAAACAATGAAAACATCAACATGATGTTATCTTCGCTCGCTCTGTACCCCTTTACACAGTTCCTTGGGTATGGCATCTGCCGACGCCACGCATGTTGTATGAGCTGACCAGAGATGGTAGAATGTCGTTGACGGACTTTCAGCTGCTGGTGGCGCAAGCGAGGAACGAGGCGGGCAACCCTGCGTTGAAGGTACGATCTACTTCGCTCTTATCCCCCAGACAGAGGCAGTGGGAAAGAAAGAAACAGACTAACGCGAAGTGCGCAATCCGAGGGCAACAGCCGTATTTTCCACTGTAAGTCGGCCACCACCGAGGGATCTTTGGATGTCTAGATGATCAAGAATGCTGATAATGTCAATCGATAGTTACGTGTGCATAGGCCGGAAACCTCGTCGATGATGTTGGCAAAACAAATAAACGGAGAAGGAGGCGGTGTGTCCCGGTGCCCATTTGAGAAGGGACCCTGAAGCCGTGTAAAAGGGTCAGAAACTGGACCGTTTGGCATGCTGCAACAATCCTCTGATATGAGCTCATCAAGAGATTGGTAGGTTGTCGAGTGAACTGGCAGGTTGTCGAGATTACTTCAGGTGTATTGGGATGTTGACAAAAGGCTTAGAAGCCCAGATGAACACACGCTTGTTGGTGGTTGGATGCTGGTGCTGCCAGGCAGGTACAGTCGGAATGCTTGCAGGAACGGCGTGGGATCGAATGAGCATTTTGGAAGGAGTCACCCCGTAAGGGAGTACGACAGGTATCTGCACCTGATCACACTTCCTATTGGGTATGTATATACTGCCTCAGGCAATTACGGCAGTAATCAATAAGAAACTGAAGACAAGCAAGGGATAGAGATCAAGAGACAAGAAAGCTTCCGGTCCGTTTTGGTGTGGTTGTCATTGTTCTCCTATTGGTTCCTAGGCCTTGCCCGACACTCTATGATCCCACAACGCCAACCAGGTGCCGAACGACTGGGTTATGGGATGCTGCTGCTTCGGGACTCAAAGGAGGAGGCTACCCATTCCCGTGCCGGTTGATCTTTTCCTGGGGTCGCATTCACAGGTCGCGATTCTCCGCCTCTACATACTCCCGTACCAACAGAACATGGGAGGGAAGGGCGGGAACGGGACCACGGTCGACGCCGGTCCATCCCGCCTCTGAACCCACTTGCTCCAATCAATCACGAGGGAATCTAATGGGGAATGCCCATCAGTTGTCTCATTGGCAAGAGGCGAGGATACGTCGGTCAACGAGGAGGATGGGGACCCTTGATGTAAATACTCCGCGCCAAAACTACCAATACTACGTACATGGACGACAGCCCAAGGGACAGACCACATTCTGATCCCTCCCCTACGATCAATAGCCAATGAAGCTCCCGGCAGCCTCATTCTCCAACTGGTTCATTGATCAGCCGCCATGAATTCTTTCCCTGGCGAGTGAGCCGGTGAGTTAGCGTCACCCCTAGCGGGTTGAAATTATCAGCGGATGTTTCCCCGACCCTCGTCAACCCTTGACTTCGCATGAGATTGCAGGTGTCAGAAATGATCAGGTGATTTAGCTCGGCGATCTGGTTAACGTCTTTGAGGTTAATGAAGGATTGTACAACTGGGCCCTCGTACGTCAGTTGTTTTCTCTTTCCTCGTTGTCTTGGTCATCAAAATGAAACTGCAAGGTGGGTAGGTAGATAGGGGATCAAGGTCTGGCAAACTGGTGCGTCTGGACTCCAGGTAGATTATTCATACGAGATCTCATCCTCGCATCTTGATATGGAATACGGAGTAGTAAATCAGAAATGACAGCTTTCTGTGAAGCACTTGTTGTAGGGAATTACATGCCGCTAGTCTCGGCAGATGTAGTTGCTGAACCCTGGTGGAGGCAACCATCAATTCCATATTTGTATTGAAAGGTGTTGTGAGATGGACAGGGAGGATCGACAATTACTATGTATTGATATCATCAGGTGCCTGGCGCCGATCCACCAGGGGCAAAAAAAAACCGAACCAGGATACTTATGCTTTGAAGTGCCAACGTAGATGGAACAGAAAACGTCAGCATCTAATTGCCTATCTGTTGATGTCGCAAGTCGTGGATGTTTTTTTTTCTTTGCCAGCATGAACGCATAGAAGCTACGTACCTGCTCTGGTACCTGAGTTATCGTCATCCAGGCTGGATGCTAATCGTTGGCCAATCGGCGGCGCTAATTGGACCAAAATTCCCAAGCTCCAGCTCCTCAGCTCATTGAGCCAAATCACGCCCACTTTATTGCCAATTGCATCGCTGCAACCTGACAAGTCTTCGAGAAAACAGTTTAAGGCCCTCACGTCAATTTCCAGTCGACTCAATTTACACGCCGAAGTAAACACAATAAAATGTCCTTCAAGCCCTCTACCCAACTCATCCGAGCCATGCGGGCACCACGCCCCAGAACCACCATTTGCGTCCCCGCCTGTCGCTTCTACTCAACTCCTGCGGCCGACGCTCCCCCGCCACTTCTGTCCAAGCTCAAAGCCGACCTCAAGACGGCGATGCGCGCCAAGGATGCCGCTCGCCTAAGTGTCCTTCGTTCTATCATGTCCGCCAATCTTAATGCCTCCAAGACGGCGAGCCCTATCCGAACCGACGTCCAGCTTGTTGCCCTCATCCGAAAGATCCAGAAGGCCTCAAACGACGCCATTGCCGAGGCCAAGGCTGTAGGCCGAGAGGATCTGGCCCAGAAAGAGGAAGAACAGATGAATATCCTGCAGGAATATGTCGCCAACAGCGGTGTGCAAACCATTGGAGAGGCTGAGCTCAAGGCATTGGTGCAGGAAGCCGTTGCGGCGTCCCAGGCAGCTGGAACTCAGGCCAAATCCATCATGGGAGATGTCATGAAGCGTCTAACAGGCTCTCTTGAAGGCAAGGATGTCGATAAGAAGGAGCTGGCCAAGATTGTCAAGGAGCTCACTTCATAAACTGAGGGCACTCTGCTTGATATTGTATAATTAATGCCGTGTATTACTATTATAAGCGCTACGAGACACAGCGACCTCTACTCGACGATATTTCACGCATCAATGTAAAAATTACAAAAGTCGGCAGACGATGACGCTGGGAAAAATTGTGTGCATTGGTTCATGACACTGGGTTTCGGGGATTGTCTAGGTTTGCCTGACTTGGTGTTATTTAACTGAATGAAGCTGTTTTTAGTATTTGCGGTTAGCCCAGCCCGTAGCATCAATTTTCGTGTTGTATTTATTATCAAGGGGTTCCAATAGAGAATGTCCATTGCATCATTGAGGTAGATGAGCTCCTGGGGTAGAATACCGGATCCTTTCCTGTCGCTTGTTGCTGTCTTGTTATCCCAACCTGTCCGTATAACACAAATATACAGTGTATACCGACCAAGACCACACAACTACGAGTATGGTCTACGAAGACATTGGAAAACATAACGCTACGGTTACTTACGTCGGGCAATATCCATGCGCGACCGGTGTCAGATTGGCCCGCCTACCCCAGATTCGCACCCCCGGCGTGTGCTGTGAACTATTGACCAGTTCGGAGTTTGATACCCCACGATTCACTCAAGTCCCGCTCAGACACGGCGTTCGGTGTCAGTGACTCACATAGTCCAATTGAGCAGAAATCGTAAATTCAAGTCCAGGTATTCGCCATTGCTCTTCCCACGTCTAATTATTGTTGCATACCTGTTGAAACATTTCGAATACCAACTGCACCATGACACGGCAAAACATCAGCGGCGGGTCTGCCTTCGAAGCCCAGATTGGATACTCCCGCGCCGTTGTCAACGGTGACTGGGTCTTTGTCAGCGGAACAACGGGGTAAGTAGATTTCTGTTATGCGTTCACGGATGTATCTATGAGATCTCCTAACACAGTATTGAAAGTTATGACTATAAGACTGGGGTTATTTCCGATGATGTTGTTGAGCAGACGGACCAGACGCTCAAGAACATCGACAGGGCCCTGAAGAGTGCTGGATCGTCTATGGCCGAAGTGGTTCGGGTTCGATATATTCTTCCAGACCGAGATGATTTCCCCAAGACATGGCCCATCCTACAAAAGTGGTTTGGCAACGTTCGTCCCGCTGCGACAATGGTGCAGTCTGGGCTTATGAAGGATGAGATGAAGATTGAGATCGAGGTCACGGCTATGAAGGGCGGCAGCGTATGAGAAGAGATTATTCGATCTATAGTTCTAAGCTGCTCCAGGACTATTTTTGTAGTTCTATAATTACGAAATGAGATTTGTTGAGAGCATCGTTTCCGTACTACTTGGAAGACAAAGCTGAAAGGTGAAAAGGGTCCGTATTGGCCAGTTTTCCGTAACGCCTTGCAGATCTGAAATGGTAGATCTAGAAAAGAAATCGCGAGGGCTATGCATCAATCCCACCAACTATTTATGAAGTAAGGGACCCAGCAATCCTCCAGCCAAGAACGTCGTTGTAATGGTAACAAGGCTGGAAACTGAAAACAAAGACAACCCGCTGATGCCATGACCAGAAGTACATCCACCAGCGACCCTAGCACCTACAACCATTAGGAAGCCACCAGCAACTGCCAAACCAGGTTCTGTCTCGATGATGTGTTTCGACAGCAGCTCAGGGGCTGCATGGGCGATGCCCCAAGCGCCCGCGGCGACGCCGCTCGCAAACAACATATTTTGCCGGCTGCTAGGGAATGAGTTGCGGTCAGCGCCACGGAGGAGCCACCAGAAGTGATGGCCGATTTCTTCGTACGAAGTTGAGACTCCTAGCATGGACTTGCGGGTGAGGATGGAAACAAATTGTGCGAAACCAATAAGGAGTCCGCTTCCTGCTGAGAATAGCGTCCATTGCGAGGAACCTTTCCCAAGGAAAACACTGGCGGCGAGTGCTGAGATGGCAAGGGTCTCGAAGAGCAGGAAGACGGCAGTGTTGGAAAGACCCAATTGGCTAGCAAGTGTGGTAGTCTCAGGCTTAACCTCCGTTTTCTCCTTTTGCCACTTGATGGCTTTGGAGATGATTCCGGTGAAGGCAATACCACCTAGGACAGCCCCAGCCAATGCATAGTATCCGGTTTGGAGTCCAGTTCCTATTTGCGCAAATACCGTACCAGGGCAAGACCCTGAAATGGCCATACCCGCTCCCAGAAGAGCGCCTCCGATGATATTTCCGTCATATTGCGAGAAGATACCAATTGGAGAGGAACTTCGAGGTTTCAAAGAGATATATCCAAGAAGCTCAGCGATCTTGTAGACAAGCCTGCGTGTATATCATACTAATTTAGCAACCGAGGAAGACAAAATAACCTGTCGAATGTAAACTCACGCGCTGCTAGCAGTTGCTCCAATAAAAGTTTGCGCCATATGCCAATCCTCAAACTTGAACTGAGAAATGATGAGGGACGGTGAGTAAACTCCAGCAGCTACAGTGGCGGCGCCAAACACGGCACCAGTGACAAGAGTAGAAGCCATGGCGGTGAGAATATGGGTTTGAGAGAAATAAAGTTGTGTTTGCTAAGGCTTGGCTTGGCTTGCTTGAGTGTTTCGTATATCTATCTCCCTTGGAGTTGTGTTGTTGGTGGTTAATGGAGAATAAATTACCAGGAGGACCCTTTTTTTTCCCTCTTCTTTTTATAAGTACCTTGCCTGTCGTTGGTAATCAGGTACCTATGATACTAGATTGTGAAACGAGCGCGGGCTCTGTGGTATCAAAATGTCCCAGGCTTTGCCTTTGCTCACAAATCAAATTCAAGCATATTATAAAAGAGGCTTTGTTCGGTCGGCGACTGAAGCGCACAGTCACAGAGCAAGGATAATTCACAAGGAGAGAAGAGGACTGATGAGGAACAAAACGTCAAAAATACAGGGTACCGCACTAGGTCCCCATGTAACTGTGTGTCGGTAGATCCACTCGGTGCACTAGTGTTAGAGAGGCAATCAAGAAGTGATGCCATCAAGGCTCGAGATGGTGAATTCCATATCGCCAATAATCGGGACTGTACAGATCTGTATTCTGCACATATGATCTGTTGATATCTACAAGGTGCCCCAAGAGGTTGGCACTTAGCAATAAGTTTCCTCGCATACCAACTTGATAACAAACAGCTTTGAACTTGGATAGGGTATTCGTTGAGTCGGTACCTCCAAACTGGTATCACGGATGATCCACCGGCAATAATCCCTGGATCTTGGGTCCTGCGATGATTAATCTGTCAGAACCTTTATTGAACCTGTCGGGGACCTCGGGGACCACACCCCGTCCACCACAGTGGCGAACTGCCCGTGCTTTTTCCCCGGGCCAATCGAGTATTAATAAGTACAGATTGATGGCTTGTTGGATTTTTCAGACATTCCACGTAGATTACAGAAGAATGGTTCACCAACGATTAGGGTATATTCCTAGTTATTCAACACTGCGTATCAAAGTAGAGTATTCGTATGGTACTGACAAGCTATCATCTCTTCGGAAAAGATTTACGAGTGACAGTTTTCACGGCTATTTCCTGGAATTGAAAAGAGACTCCTACATACTAATCCTGCCGCTCCAATGCCATCACTCTACTCCATTCCCAAGCTCTTGCCATTAGTTTTGCTACAACGCTTGGAATTCTTGTGCAGTCTTTGTCAAAGATACTCATGCTAGCACGTCAGCAGCCGCGCTCTATGCAATTTTGGTTTATTCCGCAAGTACACTGGGTAATGTCGTTGAAAATATATGCACTCATTCCCTTGAAGCACCTTGGGAGCATAGACATGAAACGTGATGCTTGCGCGGCCAACTTGGGGACTTGATTAGAAAGAACAATGAGTCTGAGATGGAGTAGAAAACACAGGGCAGTTTTCCCACTTTGCAGGGCCAAGCAGCAAAGTCATTTCAAGTAAAAATAAAAAGGCCGTCAACAGCAAAAAAAAGTTTGGAGAAACCAAATGCGAGTGTATCTGCTTATTCCAAGAGATCCGGCAACTAGATGTCACCAATCTTTGACACGGATCGCCATCATGAAGGCAGACAATGACAGAAAATAAAGGGCTATCTAACGACGACGATTACCCTGATCTCTGCGAAATTGAATAGTTCGTAATACCATGTCTAGTATTGTACCTGCGTGGTGGCGAACCTCGCCGTAGAAACCTGCCCGACCTGTAGGGTAGCCTGGCGGCGTAGGTTGGAAGAGCATATCCCAAGCAGAAATGCATATAGGGCCTTGGCGAAAAGATAGAAGTTGTCATTTCTATAATTTTTCCTTCTATATTCTAATGTATTACACGACAGTGTGAAATTTATGCATGCCTAGTATTTGATCAAGGCCTATCATATACTTGCTACCACTCTGTTGTATACTGACTCTGTTACGTAGAGGGGCAACTGCACCATCCTGCTTGCTATACGAGCCTGCACTGAGATGATCGGCGATCTCAGTACAAATGAGTCTCAGGCTTGAGGGGAGTACCTCATCCCCAGCGGGTCGTCCTCTTAGGCACATAGCCCTTAGGATTTATTGCTCTGATTCACGTACACCGACGGTATTCCGTGTGTCCGGTTGATCTGATGCCATAGCCGGATCGTCGGTGAGTCTGTCCGCTTCACCCAGAGCCTAAACCCCCATTGCCATATATCGAATTGGTGGGCTCACTGACTCGAGCGGGTTGATCCACGGTTCGCCGTGTCCCTTCCACCGGTTAGCAGCACGGTTGACAGTCTAGCCGTCTAAAGGGGCCTCCTTGAGGTCTTCGGTAATAGCTGAATTTCTCGCCGGATTTTATTACCATCCGTGGAAGTTTTAAACATTAGTATCTGACTACCGAGGTTGGTTCCCCCGCGATCATGATGCGGGGCTTTACCATTTCGGCTCACCTGGTACGGCGTCGACCCTCCGTCCCCGGCCCACCGCCGTGGAATGAATTACTCAACATCAGGATTGAATACCATCATTAAAGACAACAGGGCCTGCTTTTTCAAGTTTCCAGCTCATGCCTCATTCACCATAATTGTTGAAAGAAAACTAGACTCTCTTACAAACAAATACTAGTACCTTACGCAAACGCTGGATCACAATGCCAAGAGCTCTCACTCTCCAACATATTGAAGGCGGCAAGCCGGGACAAGTCTACTATCCGTAAGATGCACTTTTTTGTGTCCATACACTCGGATCTAAACCACTGACAAGAATAGACTCCAGATTAAAGAGGTCCCCAAGCCAACTCCTGGCTCTAATGAAGTCTTGGTCCGTCTTGAGGCTGCTTCCCTGAACCATAGAGACCTCTTTATGCGCCGCCACCTCTACCCTGCCATTTCCTTCACGAATCCCCTTCTTGCAGATGGATACGGCACTGTTATTGCTCTCGGTCCTGGCGTGAAGCGAACTGACTTGCTCAATGCACCCGTTATTCTTACCCCTATGCGTGGATGGGTATCAGATCCCGCTGCTCCCGAGGATAGTCGCAAGTTCGCCGTGACTGGCGGTTCCAAACTCACCGAAGTTGGCACGGCCCAGGATTTCATCGCCGTGCACGAAGATGAGGTCGAGCGTGCTCCAGATCACCTTACTCCCGCCGAGGGCGCAGCGCTGCCCTTAGTCGGTCTCACAGGCTGGCGTGCATTTGTTACGAAGAGCAATGCTGCGTTCCCCGGCGCAAACATCCTCCTGACAGGCATCGGTGGAGGTGTCGCACTGCAAGTGCTCCAATTCGCTGTTGGATTTGGATGCAATGTCTTCGTCACCTCTGGTGACCAAGCAAAGATTGCCCGAGCAAAAGAGCTTGGCGCCAGGGGCGGTGTCAGCTATCGCAACGAGGGATGGGAAAAGGAGCTCCGTGAACTGCTCCCCGCCGATCGGCCGTACTTGGATGCTGTGATTGATGGCGCTGGAGGAAATATTGTCGGCAAAACTATCAGACTTCTCAAGGCCGGTGGTGTTATTTCACAATACGGTATGACGGTATCGCCCAAGATGGACTGGCTTATGCAAGCAGTCCTTGCCAACGTAGAGCTCAAGGGATCAACAATGGGCTCGCGCAAGGAGTTTAGGGACATGGTTGCCTTCGTGAAAGAGAAGAAGATTCGCCCTGTGGTGAGCCGGGTTGTCAAGGGCCTGGATAATATCACCGAGATTGACGGACTGTTCAATGATATGGACCAGGGAAAACAGTTCGGCAAGCTTGTTATTGAGATTGGGGATGGTGGAGCTCCATCATCCCCATCAAAGTTGTAATATTCGGCGAGAGGAAGCCATTAGGAACTATACTGTCACCCACATAGAATGAACGATGATATTGGAGCGAATCCTTCCAATTATGAACACTAGCTCTCAATTGTAATTTTTAAGAACGCCAAGAAAAAAATAATCTCCCTTAATTACTCCGTATAATGGTATCAAACACCTCGTGAGAGTCCATGAACCCACGCCGGGGGCCCTAGCAGCCATACGTACCCTCCATGTTTCCATCTAGACAGACGCAAGCTCATTATACAAATTTACTTTTTACTCCTCAGACTTCTTACGCTTCTTCTTTGGACGGCCGCCTTCTTCAGGTGGGACAAACTCTGCTTCTCGCTCCTTGGCCTTTTCCAGCTTGCGCTCCTTCTGCTTCTCCTTCCGTTCGCTTTGCGCGGCACGGTCCTTGGCCTCTTTGCCCAGGAAGTACTCGCCACTCTCAATCTGCTTGTCGACCTTGCTCTTCTCAGGCGCAGGTGGGAAGGGTGTGTAGACCTTCTTGCTCTTGTCGACCACCTTGTGCGGCATCCGGCGATGGCTGAGGGTCTTCTTCTTGAAGTTGGGCAGGAAACGGTCCCAGCTCTCGTTGGCTAGCTCGGGATCCTTTGCGAGTTCGCGCTTGATCATAAGCTCCTTGATGTGATAAATGGGGTGGATGTTGGCCATGCAATCCTCAACAATCCTTCGCAATTCTTTCAAGCCCTTGTAGGGACCCATAGCAGATACGGTGTTGCCATGGACGAGGACGTATGTCTGGGTAAGGAGCTCGAGAGCCTTGAGAGTAGAGCCGTTGGGGCCGAGAATTCTTTGGCGTCGCTTGACAAACCGCTCTTTATTTCGAACAAGGTTTCGAATTTTGATGATATCGCAGGCAACACCGTCTTCGAGGATCTTGATAGCCTGGGGCGCGGGAACGCTTCGAGCCAGCAGCTTGATCAGGTCGCGTGCGTTGAGGATGGCGGCGGGATCAAAGGTTTTCCGGGTCGTCTTGACAGTCATGGAACCTTCGACCAAGTCCAAGGTGCAGGCGATGCCTGTCTTTTCGAGCGATCGAGTGACTAGGGGCCATGCCTCCTTGAGGTAGACTTCTCGGTACTTGGGGAAAAGTGTTGCGAAGGAAGACTCCTCGGTGAAAGTGCCACCAACATTGTCCTTGGGAGTAAACGTGTCGATTTTCCACTTGTCTATGTCATCCGTATCCCACGGCTTCTCTCTCTCGTGTGTGGAGGGCATTGTGATTCTCTGTGTTGCCTCAGAGGGGCGGCTTGTTGTTGGGAAGATATGTTGATTCGATAAGAAATTCTAACGGCTGGCGACGGTTATCTCAAGTTTTTTTTTTCCCTTAGAAGATTGAAAAGGAAACGAGCCACTGAGAGTGGGGCGGTTTGGTTGCGGAGGATGGGAGGGACCTTTTAGCGTGAGCCAATCATGACACTAAGACTACTGGGTCTCGAATTTCTTCAATTCGCAGCTTCTGTGACTTGGAGCCTCGTGAGAGTATCATTCAGACCTCGTCGAATTCCACCACTACCGCCAAGATGTCGAAAGCTCGCGCAGCCGGAGGAGTGGACCAGATTGTCAAGCTGATCGTAGGTGCTGGTCAAGCCAGTCCCAGCCCTCCTGTTGGTCCTGCGCTCGGTAGCAAAGGTGTCAAGTCGATGGATTTCTGCAAGGTATGTTCGATCGTCTGGAAAGGCCGCGGGTCTGCTCTATGGGATATTGCGCGGGGCCAATCACTAACTGTGTGTCTAGGAGTTCAATGCCCGAACTGCACACATCACTCCTGGCACTCCAATGCCTTGCAAGGTCGTTGTCCGCCCCGATCGATCATTCCACTTCGATATTCGCACACCTCACACGTCGTGGCTTCTCCTCAACGCTGCTCAGGCACCGATGGGAAGGAAGGGAAAGAGAATGGGAGCCAAAAATCCTGGACATGAGACTGTAGGCACCGTCAGCCTCAAGCACATCTACGAAATTGCCAAGATCAAGCAGTCGGAGCTTCGTCTATCGGGACTGTCCCTAGAGTCACTATGCCGATCCGTCATCTACCAGGCGAAATCGATAGGAATTAATGTCGTGGCTTGAGTTGAAGCACCTGGAAAGCGAAAAGAGATGATTTTGGGGCTGTAAGCTATGATGTGTAGCAGTTATCAACGGCAAGAGGTCGATATGTACAACAGCGTATGAACGGGAACGAAACGAGCCAAAGCGGGAAAACAAATAAATTTACTATACTTTTCAAAGAAATATTCTTCTTCTTCTAGCACTTACTGTGCACGTCTTTTCTTGACACGACACCTGCTGGCGGAGGAGCACGTCATTGGGGACATGCGAAAGAATAGGTATGGTTTTGGCTCAAAATAAGAATAAAAAGAGGACAAGACGACCTATCCGAGTTTCCTACATAAAGTTTGTGTGAGGCACACGGAAATGACTCCAGATAATTAAGGAACAACATTGCTCTGGTCGCTCAGCTTATGTGCCAGTTGGCCAATTTCAAACAACCCGATCTATTAAATGCTACTGTATTTATGCAGTCGATATTGGTGACCTATCGCTCTCAAGTGCTCATGAAATGCTAGACCCCGGGGAAGAGTTGACATTTGGGTTGTTCCAGGAGAGGCATACTTACCTACCCGTTGGTAAGTACTTCAAAGCGCAATGGCTTCAAGCAGCCCCGGAACAAATAGACTAGAAACATTTCAAGTTGCAGAGGGGGAACATATCCACAAGCAAAGCCGACCCAGCCGATTACGGTGTACATAGGCAATAAGCACGAAATGTGAGCCGATCAACAGCTGCTCCTGAAGTTTTCGAAACTACATCCATGCTTCGGAAATGCTTCATAATTTCTGTTGACCAGTCAGCTCTTGGGAACAGGGATGTGCAAATCGAGATAGCCTAATGGGCCATGGCTTGGTGGCTCGAGTCTAGAAGCCTTCTATTTTTGCCACTTACCACAGCCCTGCAGATCTAACAGCCACCAAAGGGTGGGATGCAGGGACAAAAAAACTTTTCCCTTCGTCTGATGTGCAAAGACAAAGATTTGATGTCTATGCACAATGTAGAAAATTGCCAACAGAGTAGTTCGAAATACATGCTGAATTTTCCTTGTTGGTTTTATAGTACATCATCATACAGTAGCTGAACGCGCATTTGGTGATTGCAACATAGGTACCTCGCCTATTCAAAAGGTACCCAGAATTCGGTCAGTTCTAGGATGATTCAACAACGCCACCTTGTGGATGAAGTACGTTCATGTTTGTAATACTGTCAACGTATGCACGTATGACATAGTTGAAGACTTTTTCTGTGGTGATTATTTGTGGGCGATGACCAGCGACCAGGCCAGGTTCCTGAAGGGACGTGGGCGTGCGTCTGACTTGTCCCTGGTACCTACTTGACTTGAACCAAATTATGAATATACTCGACTACCTACCATAGCACCAAGACTTCAATCATCTCGAAATTAAAGGCGACATTTAGATGAATATCAATGCATTTGTCTCTCTAGGCACTCTTGGTTTTGATTCAGGATTTGAACATGGAGCACCTGAGCATTTCGGGGCGGAGATATTTGTGTTGGATTGGAGATGAGGTACCGTAATTATTTTTCGGGAAGTGGCTTGCATTCTGCATTGTCTGGTCCACAGCACTGAAGATTGTCGCTTGGTGTAATTGATGAGACAAGAGTCTCACTTTCTCTTCGGCTCGGATTGGCAAAGTCTCACTTTATGAATAGGGCTTGGGATCCTCAGCTGGCCATCTAGAACTACCTACCTTTAACTACCTAACCAAGGTAATCTGTTGGCAGCGTTGCACACCTCTGCATAATGCAGGTACCTAGGTAGGTAGGTACTATCTACTCGCAGGTCGCAATCAACCATATTTTTTGGATCTTTCTCCAGAACCTGACAAGCTGGGCAGTGCATAGTAGATAATTATCGCCTCGACTAGAAAAAATTTGCAACAAGGAACCCTTGCTAGACTAAGTGCTGGGACCAATTGGTAAGACCTTCCTTCACAGCTGTTGAAAACCTCGATTTGCCTGAATACGCCCAGATAGCTTGTCAGAAGACAAAGGTCTTCCCGAATCGGTACGTCGCGTCGGTGGACACTCTCAAACGGGCTGCCTGTAAACGCCTGTAACGCAGCTAAGCAGCTTACCTACTTAGACACGGATGGGTGTGGTGCAATCCACCCCCTCGGATAAGGAATTGAGCGCGGCACAAATGTTGTATGTAGTAGTATGTTGTGTTGTTGGTAAGCTACATCGCTTCGTACTTCGTATGTATTGCGCATGTAATGTACCATGGTACATTGTACTGAGCATGAAGCAAGGGCTATGGAGCCGTGGAACAGTCGTGTTGGGCACATGCTTTCCCTATCTTTGTGCAGGGATGGCTCAGCTGGCAGGAGAACAGCCCGGATGTCGAGGTTGTTGGTCGTCATCAACACATACACATACACAGAGCCAGAAAATACCCTACACGGGCCATCAAGCTTAACGAACCCTCCCCCAAATTAAAAAAAAAAAAAAAAAAAAGCCTTGCCTTTCAATGTACCTCTTCATCATGTACAGTTAGCGGCCAAAAGTTTGAGTCCACCCGACGCGACCGCGTCAAACCGCGATTTCTCCCTCGACCCCCCTCCCTTTCATTTTCTTCCATAACTTGTCAACAAAATGTCTTCTGCACGCAAATTTGGTACCGAAATATCCGGAAATCGTGGCAAAGGCTGTCAATTTTCTCCTGAGGCAAAAGGAGCTATATTGGCAATATTACATGGCGGTAACAGCCTGAGGGCTGTTGCCCGAGAGTTTAATACCATACATTCTGCTGTTACTAAGATTAAAAAACGCTAGCTTGACGAAAAGACAGTAAATAATAAGCCTTGCAGCGGTCGGCCTATAAAACTTATAAAGGAAGAAGAGTGGTATATAATACGAATTACTAAAAAAAATCGCGAGATCTTATATAAAGCACTAATCGAAGAGACATAGGGTTATGTCTCTAAGCGAATATTATATCGCGTCTTATACCGCTATTGGAAGTGCAAATGGAAAGCTTTAGACAGACCGAAACTTAATAAGAAAATAGCAAGAATTCGGCTTGATTGGTGTTCTGCTTGGTTACCAGAAGTCTATAAATTGCTAAAGGTATGTCATTTTGAAAATAGAGGGTGATTTTGGGTAATGATAACTTTAGGTAATATTCTCTAATAAAACATAAATTAATAATAAATCTAATAACCCTAACATCATGCTTTGGCGACTATTGCATAAAAAGTATAATAAGGATCTTATGAACAAAAAGGCATATATTAAAGATGCAATTTCTCAGATATATTGGGCGTCAATTTGGAAAATAGGACGGTTATCCATAACAATAATGGAATACAACAATATTAGCGCTCATAATGGCGTTTCAGCTCAGAGCTATCTGAAAACTCTAGAGGATCATCTTCTACCTTATTATAATAATACCCAAAGATTTTAGCAAAATAACGCAAGAATTCATACCGCCAGGTTAACAATAAACTGGTTCATCACCAATAAAGTGGAGCTACTAGATTGGCCTCCATACTCTCCAGATCTCAACCCCATAGAACACATTTAGCATATTATAAAGCGCATTATTTGAAAGCGCTTCCCTCATTTAACAAAATTGAAAGATAATAAGGCGGATCGAGCAGAAATGATGCAATGCGTTGAGGTGGCATGGGCAGCAGTTGACCAGGCTACTATTCGAAGCCTTATCGAATCACTCCCTCGCCGATTGAAGGCGGTTATTCGCGCCAAGGGTTGGTATACACGATATTGAAGAGCGGAAGCAGGGCATCATTTTCATATACATAATATTTTATTTGACCTTTATTCAATTGAATTATTTGACTTTGAAGCCAGGCATATGTAGGCGGGTTGATGGGAAATATGTGGGGTGGACTCAGACTTTTGGCCGCTGACTGTACGATACGATACGATACTAATAAGGTATGGTACTGTGTACGGAGTACGAATATTAGAAGCAACTATTAATTGGCGCTAGATCTAGCCTCGCCGCTTTTTTCCCTGTGCTGGGGACCATGGCGGGCCTGCAGCCCGTCTTTGACGTCTACGGGTGGGTGGGATCAGTTCCGTCTCATCCCCTCTTCTCCCTGTGCCCCACCATGGTCGGCGCTCAAGAGAAGCTTTTATCATCATCGTTCGCGCAGGCTTTGGCCAACTTCTCCTTCTTTTCCAAAACCCTTTCCAATCCATTCCTTCGTCCAGCGCCCTTGTTTGCGCCCGCGCTCACGCCCTGGACAAGTTTCCCCGTCTCCGGCATTGATAGTCATCCTGATGCCTGCTTCATCCTCAACGAGCGAGCATCCTCTAGCTCAGGGTGTCTCTGGTGAGTTTCTTTCCCGAGCATGCCGGCTTTGTTAAGTTGCCCCACCTTGGCTGTCATACTGGAGCAACAGCCGCCGCACCCTTTTCACGCTTGAGGTCATCGCAATGGCTGACGTTGGATATCTTGAAGCTCTCGACTTGACAGACGAGCCTACAGAGGCGCCTGCCGCTGCCCAGAAGTCAAATGACGGTACTCCTTGCGTTCGATTCTCCGCCAGCAGTGACGAGATAGCCCCCACGCCCTCTGCCGTCACAATGGTCAACGAACCGTCACACGAACCGGCCCAGCGGGAAGATTCGAGCTTCACCGAAGTCGCTGCCGACCAGCTTCAAGCCTTCACTAAATCTCTCCACGGCCGCACTCTCCAAGAACTTCGTATGAATACTCGCCACTTTGAAGCCTTCTCGCTGCCTCCGTCTAGAGTATGTATATCACAGCTCCCCCGCCTCAAGAATTGGCATCCCTTCACCACCCTCCATTATTATAGCTTTGATTGAGGTTTGGATTCTTCAATCTATTGCTATCAGTCCAAGATAGTTGTTTTTAAATTGCCTCGCTCGTTCGATCGTTTTATCATTTATCTCTTCTTGTGTCCGCCATCATGCTGACTGTGCTTACAGGTTCCCTCCAACGAAGATGAATTCGGTCACTCATCTAGGTTACCGACTCCCACATCCGCACACTTCCACTCTCCCCATGGTAGCCCTCGGCTTTCCGCTCTGGCTTCTCCTCCACTTACGCCATCTGGATCTGGCCAAACAACTATCAACAAGGCCGTCAAGGACGCCCCAAGTGCGGCTCACGAGCCCTCGATAATTACCCCTCAGCCGTCTTCGTCGCAAGATAAACAATCTTCGGCTCCGGACAAGGGATACCCTTCGGAGAGGACCTCTCGAGCAGATCACGGTGTTCGAAGGGCCGCATCTGCTGAGGATCAACAAACCTACGAACCGAACACTCATCGGCGAGGGATGTTTGGGGTAGGTGCTGGCTCTGTTCCCGCTTCGCGAGAATCTAGTCCGTCCAGAAGCTCAGCGTCCAATTTCTACTCCAAACCAATCACTCCTGGTGGTGATGCCAATGATCCATATGCCAAGGGTCGAAGGCCAGCACCTACTTCCAACCGACATATGATCGACCCCAGGTTTATCTTCTCTAAGAAAAAGAAGCACAGCTCTCCACAGTCGTCCAAAGCCAGTCTATCTGACAAGCGTGGAGCAACCCTTTTTGGAAGCGCTAGGAATAGCACAGATGATCTCTTACATAACGATAGCGCTTCCAGTCATGGCCACCCTGGTCCTCACGGGTCCATGGCCGATTTAAAGCGCTTTTTCAGGAAGCCACATGGCCATCACAAGAAAAGAGAATCATCGCCAGCACCTTCAAGTGGTATTAGAACACCTCCAAGCTCGAGATCTACGCAGCAGCTTCCCTTTGCGGATGATCATGGGTTGTCTTCAAGATACGGAAAGCTAGGCAAGTTCTTGGGATCTGGAGCTGGTGGCTCTGTCAGATTGATGAAGCGCAAAGATGATGGTACAGTATTTGCTGTTAAAGAATTCCGCGCCCGTCATACCTACGAGACTGAAAAGGAGTACAACAAAAAGGTCACTGCGGAATTCTGTGTCGGATCTACACTTCACCACGGCAACATTATTGAGACCCTTGATATCTTGCAGGAGAAGGGCCGTTGGTATGAGGTCATGGAATACGCCCCTTTCGACCTCTTTGCCATTGTCATGACTGGAAAGATGACTCGGGAGGAGATTACATGCTGCTTTCTGCAGATCCTGAACGGGGTCACCTATTTGCACAGCGTGGGCCTCGCCCACCGTGATTTAAAGCTGGATAACGTTGTTGTGAGCGATAAGGGTATCATGAAGATCATTGATTTCGGGAGCGCACATGTCTTCAAGTACCCATTTGAAACTGAGACAGTCCCCGCCAAAGGTAATTGAGAAAACTCCTTGGTGAGACATGGACGAGAAAAAGCTAACCAAGACTACGCAGGTATCGTGGGATCTGACCCTTACCTTGCCCCAGAAGTGTACGAATCTAAAGAATATGATGCTGTGGCTGTGGACATTTGGTCGCTGGCCATCATATTCTGCTGCATGACGCTCCGTCGATTCCCATGGAAAGTCCCACGAATGACGGATAACTCGTACAAGCTATTTGCCGCGGCCCCTACTCCTGGACATGACCCTAAAAAGCTCATTCTTCCTACATCAAAGTCTACTAATGATCTTGCCAACACCACGCCCCGCGAATTTCTGCCTGAGAAGAGCAAGAAGGATGGGCATGCCCATCATCACGACGAGCATGCCAAGCCCGAAAACGGCAACGGTGATCATCACGAAGAAAATGCAAACCAAAACCAACCTCAACCCGCGGGTGCCTCTCAACCCAACAGTCCAACGGCGGATACGGCAGCCTCAGGTGAGAAGAAGGAGGTCAGAGAGACTATCAAGGGCCCCTGGCGTATTCTGCGTTTGCTGCCAAGAGAGAGCCGGCACATCATCAGTCGAATGCTTGAAATTGATGCACCCAAGCGAGCCAAAATGGACGAGATATTGCAAGAGGCGTGGATTGCCGATTCGGTAATCTGCCAGCAACTTGACCATGGTGAGGTCATCCCGGCGGAAGACCACACACATACTCTCGAGCCCCCGGCAAACCAGCCACCACCTGCCAAATAAGAACGAGTGCAAATTGACAAATGTAGGAGAATTGTGTACCAGGTAATTTGTTCCGGGTTTTGGCGTTTGGAGAGGGATTGATGGTATGAAATTGGGGTTTCTTTGTGACAAAGTGTTCATACAAAGACGGAAATGAGCAGACTTGGTAACAGCGCATGACGAGGCATTGATTAGATGTTTATAATAGCGATTGAAAGAAGGGATACGGTTGATAATGTGAAAAATCCGTAAAAAATTCGGTAGTGATAGCAGCAGCAGCAGCAGCAGAGCAATAGTAGTAGTAGTAGTAGTAGTACAATTATATAAAAACATATCTGCCAAGCGAATAGCTGGAATTGCCCTTTGTTGCAAACGATGCAAGGTAATCATTATTATGGTAATCATTATTATGGTGGATGACTGATTAGGTTATCTCGGCAATACAGCAATCAGAGTCGACGTCGCCCTTGGTCGCTGAAAGTTTACTCAACTTACAAAATGGAGGCACGTGCGGGGGCACCGGCGGTCGGGATGGGATGCGGCACACCGGCAGCTTCGGAGCCGGGGAAATCCTGCGCCGAGTTTGGGGAAAAAATTGCTGGCTCTTCTTCTGGAAGCTGTTCGAAATGTGAGGCCCACCGCCGATTCGATCCCGTTCTCCAGTTGACAACCACCTCTCTCCTCAATTCCTCCTCTTCCTCAAACCAAATCACGACTTGACGACTCTTCTTTGCCTCTACACGAATCTTTCACACCTTCTTCACAATGGTGCGTTCCATCTGCAAGCTCACATGCATTTTTTTCACCCCCCCTCCGCCATGACATGAGCTGGTGCTCAAGTGAACATTGCCGGGACTTTAGTTCCTCGGGAGGAGCTTCGGCTCCTTGTCCTCGGCAATTGAATTGCTGCTTAATTCATGGTTGAGAGAGGGCGAAAACATACACACCATCAATGGAATATAGAAAAACAACAAAGCTAACCTCCTCTAACAGGCCACTTCTATTCGCTCCATCCGCAGCCTCGTCCCCCTCCTGGACCGAGTCCTCGTCCAGCGTGTCAAGGCCGAGGCCAAGACTGCCAGTGGCATCTTCCTGCCCGAGTCCAGTGTCGAGAAGCTGAACGAGGCCAAGGTTCTGGCTGTCGGCCCTGGTGGCCTTGACAAGTCTGGCAACCGTATACCCATGGGCGTTGCCGTCGGTGACCGTGTCCTGATCCCCCAGTTCGGCGGCTCCCCTGTCAAGGCTGGTGAGGAGGAGTACCAGCTCTTCCGTGACAGCGAGTGAGTAACCACACTGCTTGATTCAAAGTAAATAAGAATACTAATGAACCTTCTTCTGCAGGATCCTCGCCAAGATCAACGAATAAAGATACCCCGACCAATGCGGAACCGGAGTGTACCATACTGTACCATAACGTGAAGCGGTAGATGATGGAGGACCTTTGGAAGAAATGAGCTTGTATATGTAATGAAGGATGAGTGAAAAGAACAAGACCGACCCTGTCGTGCCAATTGCTGTGACAAGGAGGAGAAAAAGCCAAAATGAAAGGACTGGAGATGGATGGGTCTTAGCTTTTCTGCTACAAAACTCATATGCAGATGAGGCTGATTGAAATCTCCACTTCTGAATACAATTTTGCCATTTCAACCTTGACTTGCAATGTGAAGTCCTAGTTGGTCGATAGCCCCCTGCTACTACATGACCTATGCCTGGGAAAGTGAAAAGGTGGGGTTGCTGATGACTGCCGCAGGGAGTTCTTGGAAGAGGTCATAACTTGATCAATCACTGCTGAATTGCTTCTAGGTAAGCGCCAGAACCAGTATGTTAATAGGATTCAACTTCTTACAGATAACGGCTCACCCTCGCCAGGACGTGGCTTCATACATTCATTGGCCTGTTGGGAATGGTTGGCACACCCTGGCCGTGTTGACTGAGCTGTAAGATGGTTGTTGAAGAAGGCATATAGAAGTAACCTGTTCATAGATATTCTATACATAGCCCTCCGGGATTTTGAGATTCAACTGATGGTTTTCTTCATTCCCTTTTGATTCTCCATTCAATGAACTATTCATTTGATTAGCTATTTATTGGTTCACTTTGTCCATCATGAGCGAGTTGTGTCTTTGAGAATACCAGAAGTAGGCGCATAAGAAAAATAATAAGATGATAATTAATTCCTACACTGGTGTAACAAGTGCTTGTAGTCTCAGGGACAACACGTTGTGCAACATCGACTCTGTTTGGCACAACTATCCAGCCTTGATTTTTTTGCTTTCCTTGGTCAACCCGGTTGTCGAAACGATAGATTTGCTTAGCTGACCAAAGAAAAGTCTAAGTGGCAACTGAGAGCGGCAGCTTATTTATCGTGAGACGGTGGTCTGCTGGACAGAAGACCTGGCGGCTCAAGGAGTCAGCTCCGACGAGTCATTGGTGGGTTGGCCACGGCCAGATTCAAGGGAACTAGCTCGAGTCGAGGTGAACATCGCAGTGCCCCTATTGTGCCCCTATTGAGTTCTGCACCTCTTCCGCACCGCTCTGAGGTTTGATGCGATTCGCCAATATTGTGAGCACAAGCTAAGGGCCGACGATCTATGTATCTAGTTGCAGGCCTCTATAGCGGCACAAATTCCGCATTCAACTACGTATGCAATCAAGGTCAGCCTCGTCTTGGATTGATAATTGCGTTTATCCTTGAAGACGGGAGCGGGAAACGACAGAACCCAGGCTTCACTAATAAATGCCATACACACTTGCGTGGTACAGGAGGTGAAGTAATAATCGAACCAACGCACCAGGATAGTTGTTCAAACCTCAAGGCTTTGTCCTTATCGTTTGCCTTTACTAGCACGGTTACCACATCTCCTCAAATTCTTGGCCTTTGACCTGGCCTGATGCGCCGGGTCCCTTCAATTTGAAGCAAAAGTCTTGGATGTCATCGTGTGTCCTGTCAATTGGCGGCTGGGCAGAGTGGCCAAAAACCCTTGGCCCCCGCCAAGCCAAGAGCAGGGCCTCCTATTTCGCGCGTTTTGGTGTTTCACCAGCGAAAAAGGCCTGGGCTGAGAGAAATAAACACGGCTACGACGCACAGATTGGAGAAGAAACAAGACGGGACCAAGGCAGGCCGCGGTCGCACCACTGCACGTCGCCGGAGAGTGCCAAACGATGTGTGGGCGTACCCAATGGGCGGATGTTTCGTGCTGTTTCCTCTCCAAAGTGTAAGTTGTTTCCCACGTTGCTCGACCTGGTAATTTAGATGCAACGTCGAACGCATTGAGCCAACAGGCGCGCAGTCGGACGTTGCATGGGAAAGCCACACTGATTAGTGCGCATGTGCATAGTGACCTGTGTAATCGTCTGTGTAATCCATTCGCACAAAGGAAATCAGCTACTGTCCGCCATGACGTCTATCCGTGTATTCGGGCACCTGGGGCAAGCAATTGTCAAGATGAAAATACTCCGCTGGCTTACGACTAGCTGTTTCAATTGTATTGGGATGGCGATTGGCTGAAAAAGCCGACGACCACGGCGATTCAAGGACTGTAATTACTAGATATGGTAAGTACCTTGTATGTGGGCTCCCCAACTCATAGCAGCAGCTGTATTCACGGAAGGAGGACTGTTCATCGTCTATCCTCTTCTCTCCGTCTTCCTCATTTCGATTCCTATTTCCATATCCACGACTGTCTATTATCGCACAACACAGCACCGCATATGCGTGAGCAATGAGGCGTCAGAGAGATACTGCCAAGGAAGTAAGTAGTCAAATCAGGGTGAGAAGAAATGGCATCGTTTCATGTTGCTTGCCCTACTGGTCTTGGCGTAACAAGCGCCGAATGGTCCAAAAGATCGTCGTCCAACTGAACAAGCCCCCTGTTTGCGTTTGATTGCTGACGGCTGAAGCCTACGAAGTGCAAGCCCAACTCAACTACACCACAATTCCGCCACTTTTCGACGAGCCGCACGCTCTATGTGAAAGAATTAAGGATTGGACTAAGCACCAAGCCGCATGTTTGAGATGCATGAGGATGACCCCGCAGCAGGAGATCCTACATACGGGGACATGCTGCTTCGTAGTACGTACATAGAGACAAAGGACAAAGTACTGCGCTGTCTTGTTAAACGCCGGCCTAACTGGCCTCCAGACCTATCTCAACTTGGGTCGCCTCTCACCAGCCCACAACCAGGCGCTTCCGGCTTCCCAAGCCTACTCCGCTCTCTATGTATACCATGTTACACCAAAAGGGACCAGCAGGCAAATCCGAGGGGATGTATCTTCCGTAGCCCCTGGTCTTCTCTGGGTTTGCTTGCTGTACTTCCCCAACATTGCCTCCGCAGAGGCAAAAGCTTCGGGGAAGCAGATATATATTAGGGCGTCTTGACCTGTCGTGTGATACCTCCTTTGCTTCTACTTTTCTCGTCACGCCTCTTCCTCAGTCCGGTGTTGAGAAGTTGTTCTTCTTTCTTGTGCTTATCTTTTCTTGTCCTCTCTAGTAGAGTTTCCATTCATTCATTCATTCTATTGCTTCGCTCATTCCTTCGTACTTTCACAACTTCGATCGTTCTTTTTCCAATTCGATTGCTGCTAGTCAGCTTGCACGATTCCTTCCAACACTCAACATCAATAACTTCTTTGCCCTAGTGGCTGCAAACAGAAACCGGTATTTCTGCTTATTCAAAACCTTTTCACCTCTCGATATTGGAAAACTGCCCATCCTGCAATTATGAAGTTCTTGGCTTCTATGCTCGGCCTCGCATCTGTTGCGAGTGCCCACACGCTCTTCACCAACATCTATATTGATGGCAAGAATCAAGGCGACGGAACCTGTGTCCGCGAACCTAGTGATGCTTCAAAAGCCAATAGCCCCATATACCCTGTCGATGGTGCTGATATGGCTTGTAGTAAGTCAAGTTCCTCTTCTACTCCATTCTCCATGACCCATAGTGTGATCTTCAAGCAAGACTGGGCCTAACACAGCGTTCCAGATCACAACGGAGCCAACCCCGTCAAGTTCATTTGTCCTGCTACCAGCGGCTCTCAAATTTCGTTCGAGTTTCGGGAGTCTCCATCCTACAACTCCCCAGGTGCCATTGCTGAAGGTCACAAAGGTCCATGTGCCGTTTACATCAAGAAAGTGGACGACATGTTTAAAAGTTCTGCCTCTGGCCCCGGCTGGTTCAAGATCTGGGAGGACGGCTACAATGTTGAGAAGGAAACGTGGTGCGTTGACACGCTCCGTGCCAACAATGGCCATCTGACTATTGACCTCCCAACGGGTCTCCCCTCTGGTTATTATCTCGTACGCCCCGAGGTCCTCGCTCTGCACAATGCTGTCAATGGTGATCCGCAGTTTTATGCTGGTTGCGCTCAGATTTTTATTGAAAATGGCCCCGACATTGACCTCGAAATTCCTGACAAATACAATGTCAGCATTCCCGGCTATGTCAATAAGGATGATGCTGCTCTCACCTTTAATATCTACGAGAAGCCCCTGGGCAAGTACCCCATGCCTGGCCCTGAGGTCTACATTCCCACTTCCAAAGATGTTGGCGAGAAGCATGCTCAGGAAGACGGTGTTTGCCCTAAGGAATGCTTGGCTAAGAACGCCAACTGGTGCGGCAAGGCCCTTGATAACTACTCGGACCAGGAGGGTTGCTGGGCCGCTGCAAAGGATTGCTGGGACCAGTCTAAGGGTTGCTGGGACTCTGCTCCTCCCAGCGGCTACCAGGGCTGCACCACATGGAACAACTACTGCACCAAGATCAACGACCGATGCTCTGCCAAGAACTATGACGGACTCCCAAACTTCGATCTGTCTGAGGTGAACGCTGATGTGCCTGGCCCAATTCCTAAGCCTTATGGAAGCTTCAAGGCTACTCCTGTGGGTGGCAGCAGTGAACCCGATGATTCTACCCCTTCCTCTCCCTCCTCCACTAAGCCCACTACTTCCAAGCAGCCGCCATCCAAAGAGACTTCTACGGCTCACGAAGCACCTTCATCAACTGATGAAGTGTCTTCTAAGGCGACCGAGACAGCTTATATTCCACCACAGCAGACCACTAGCAGTTCGTCTGGCCTCAAGGTATCAGAGGATGGCCGCTGTGGTGGTACAACTGGTCAGACCTGCGAGGGCAGCACCTTTGGTAACTGCTGCTCCAAAAAAGGCCGATGTGGTCGAAAGACTCGTCATTGTAGCTGTGGATGCCAGTCTGCCTTTGGCCAATGTGACTGACTTCGATCAACTCACTTACGCTCTTTCATGAGTGATAGCAAAAATAAGGGCCCAGAGGGCAGTTATTCCTTGAGTGACTCAAACAAGGTCTTTACTCTTATTTCACTTCGATACATGTACATTTAACTCTTAAAGTTTCATTCCTTTCTTTTTACGAACTTCCATTCTTGGTGACGGGGCGATTTGGGGGGGGGGGGGGTTGAGGATTTGGATAACTTGGAGCACCCTCAAGAGCGTGCACATGAAATGATGTGCATACTGAGAAGGGCCCGATGAGCATATACTTGAAAATAAAAAATCAAGACAAGTATATAAAAATATTGCTTCTATGCTATGTGATTTTTCCGATTATGTAAACGTCGTTTATCACTGCCTGCTTATATGGAAGTTAATGCTTGTACTGAATATCTGATCTCCTACTAGTGGCCGAACTAAGCAGCACGGGAAAAAGCGGTCTCAAATTACTATGAGAAGGGATTGAATGGCATGCACGTGCGTGGGGGGGGAAACTGTTGTCAGATACCGGGACTGGTGACGTTGGCGAACGATGATAGTCGAGAATCTACTCTGAGAATCACTTGGTGCAAGTTGATGATGGGGTGAGCCACGTGGAGTGGCGAAGATGACGTCGAGAACTCTTTTTGTTAGCCCCGAGTCGCGACGGCGTAATGTATGTATGTACTGTGAAGGCGTAATTTGTTACTATACGCAGATGGTGCCGACACGCCGTGGACTCGCGGTTCCAAAATACGCTGAGGTTCCGACGTGCCTTGCTCCGAATATCTGTTTGAGCCGCTACGCGACGGTTACTACCTAGCATCATTTGGGTGACGGTCAAAGATTCGTGAAGCCTGTAGTGTCTGGGGTCCTGGTCTGGGAATAGGCATCAAGTGAGAGAGGATTGAAGCCTAGTCACTGCAGCTATCATATCCTAACCCTCTGGGTTCTAGAGCGTCAATCGATGCACGCATGACTGGTTTGGTTTTTCTTCTTCTTCTTCTGCTTCTTCTTCTTCAGCTTTCTTGAGAATATTCTGGATATGTACCTCCCTCTCAGCCTTCAAGATCATTGACGCTTTGTACCCCGGGCTTCCACAGGCTCGACTTACACAAACTTCCTCGCAGCTACCGCAGGTATTTATCAGGTACACAAGGTACAGAATCTGTGTCTCTCCGCCTCAGTGCATGCATGTTTTGTTTAGCACCACCTCACCTAGGTGGATAGGTAGCCAGGTTGATACAGAGTAATCTGTACACGTATTGGTATTGGCGAGTTACCTGTTGTACTTTCGTGAAGGAGGGGCAATTTTTTTCAAACGACCCGCACCTAAGATTTAACAGCTCAGGAGTGATGGATATACGGTGTGCTATTCTTATTAAGGGTGAAGCAAGGCTTTCGATAGCTGAATCAGCATTCCGTTAAAACTGAGGTCCCTCAGGTAAAGATTTCTACCTAGGTAGGGATAGTAGGGAACGTATGTTGAGCCTTGTGACTTTGCCTTGTGATAATCATCTCGAGCGGTGGTTATTCTTACCGTCTAGGCACCTGTATTCTCTATCTTATGTACCTTGGCTGGACTCTGGGCTCAGGTAAGGCAGCTTACTCAACTGCCTGGATGTATTCCTACCTAGGCGGAGTAAGAGTAACTTCACAATCATTGAATCCATAGCCTGAACGGGCTTAGTTCACTTCATCAAATGGCACCGGCCGTTTTCCCTCACCCGCCTTGGCCGGCTCGCCCCAACGAACACTTGCGAACTTGGGTGGTTTCGTCAACGCAGAGTGGCCACTGCGATCCCCCTCCCCAAGGTCCCCTAATAGCCTAATAGGTAGGTAGGTACCTAAGGCAGTTAAGCAAGGTACCTGATTGTTCCTAATCTGCGGACACACCGCATTGTACCCGCCAAATAATGACCACCAATACCGCCATTCGTCGCCTGCTACTGGCCGTCCTGGGCCACCAGCTGCAGGCACTGACCTAATTAGTTACCACCTAGACTGTACCTGCCCGAGGCCGACTTTCTTACGACGTACTTGGCTTGTCCTGTCGTGTCTCGTCCTAACCCCATCTCCCTCTATCCATCTCCCCCGACGGCATCCTCACCTAAACTCGCCCCTCGAGACGACCTCAAACTTGTTTCCCTCCCCATTCCTTCGTCAACCTCGTCGCCTCCGTCGTCGCTATCGTTGTCTTTGTGGTCGCCTTCGTCTCGTCCATCATCATGTCTAGTAATCGCAACTATGACTTCCTGGTACGATGCTCTCTTCCCTTTTCCCCCCCACCCACCTACCCACTGCCCGCTTCCCGCCTTTGCCCGCCCCCTGCTTCTGTCTTGTGTGTCCTGCTGGCTGCCCTGCGTATGATGTTCTCCCATCGCATCGCAGAGCCTCAAGATAGCTTTCCGAACGAATAGATAGCATTGCGAGACCCCAAAAAAGAACCACCCCCCCTCTCATGTGACAACCGACTTGACGCAATCGACTACACGAACATCTCCAGCTAATTCGATCCCGCCATGAACAGATCAAGCTGCTCCTGATAGGCGACTCCGGCGTCGGCAAGTCGTGCTGTCTGCTGCGCTTCAGTGAAGACTCATTTACCCCGTCCTTTATCACCACCATCGGAATCGACTTCAAGATCAGAACCATTGAACTTGATGGAAAGCGTGTTAAGTTGCAGATCTGGGACACCGCTGGTCAGGAGCGTTTCCGAACCATCACCACCGCCTACTATCGTGGTGCCATGGGCATCCTCCTCGTGTACGATGTCACCGACGAGCGCTCTTTCTCCAGTACGTTCGATTTCCATTTTTGTCTTTTGTGACTGGTTCTAGGATTTGGAGGGGGAGTTTCGGTGGTTGGGATGCTTGATCCATCAAGGAACTCCGCCAAGATCCATCTTCATTCCTACCGTCTGCGCCTCATCCTTGAAAAGTCCCGAAACCGATCGGGATGCATTATTTCACTAATATGCGAGACAATGCTGACATAGTGCCGTTTCATAGACATCCGAACTTGGTTCTCAAATGTCGAACAGCATGCCACCGAGGGCGTTAACAAGATCCTGATTGGCAACAAGTGCGACTGGGAAGAGAAGCGAGTTGTTTCCACCGAACAAGGCCAGGCTCTTGCCGACGAGTTGGGCATTCCTTTCCTTGAGGTTTCCGCCAAGAGCAACATCAACATCGATAAGGCTTTCTACAGTCTAGCTGCCGACATCAAGAAACGCCTCATCGACAACTCCAAGAACGACCAACCCACAGCGACTGGCGTCAACGTTCACGAGAAGACCGACGCTGGTGGCGGCAAGTGCTGCTAAATATAACCATCAGGAGAAATCAGCTTGCTTCAGTCGTTTCCACCTTTGCTCTGTTTTATATTTTATGCACTTAAGCTACCCTGACGCGTCACAAGTATCAGCCGCCATGTCTACAGAGACGACCAGGAATTGGAGAGGCGAAAGGAGGAATAAGAATCGGCCGAGACGCAAGATTAGTGAGGTCTTGGGAGAGGAGTTCCTAAGGGGTGTAAGAGGGCTAAAGAGGCCAGACAGTGAAGAGGTAGAGAGAGAGAACGCGAGAGAGAGAGAGAGAGAGAGAGAGAGAGACGCAATCTCAGCCACGAGGAAGAAGGAGACGCAATCACACAAGGGAGGCTAGGGTCATATCTATTCACCTTGGCTAGCCTTCCCTCAAACCCTTAGAGAGCAAATATGGTCTGGAGTTTCGGTTTTTGATCTGGGTCTAATACACGTTGCTACCGTTGTGTGCCTGTTTTACTGCGACTTCGTTGCGAAAAGAGCCCCGAAACCTACATGATAATTGACCAGTGACAACGCAAATCTGGAGCACTAAAGGGAGAATTTGAGCCCGCCTCAACAATGACTTTCGAAATAAACTCGTTTCTGAAAGGGGGCTAGACAAGCATGCATGGAGAGAGACAGAGAGAGGGAGAGAGAGCGTTCTTCATTAACATCATCATATTATCTATAGTCATTCTGATATTACACAAGGCATTATTTCCTCTTTATTGTTACACTTCAATGTACGATGCAGATATCATCGTTTTGATAGAGTTCCCTTCATGATCTCTTTTGACGATTCGCCGGTTCCAGCTCCGGATGAAACGCCAGGCAACATCAGGAGACTTACAAATCAACACATGGCGCGCCTTGAGCTTCCAACAGAAGGCGTTGTCGTTAAGTAAGGGGGCCCGGGTGCCAATACGGGCGTAGTTCCCGGCCTTGTCGTTGATAGTTGAAATGAGGGGGAATGGCTCGCCCATAGCCCATGGCTCGTCGCGAGCCTCACCATCAGCATGAATGAGAGCCTGCAATTCTGAAACCGACAAGGGCGAGTTGTGCGAGTGCACCAATACGGCAGCGGGTTCGACTGTGAAACCAGAGCGACGAATCAGCTTGTCCATCAGTCGCTGCCAGGGCCACTCGCCCTTTACCCGAGACGTTCGGAGACTCAGCCCGCCTGTGAGGGTTCCGGGCACGATGGTGAACATGTTGGCTTCGTCCTCAGGACTAAGATCGGGGCTGCGCAAGTGGTCGGGGAGCGTACTGACCCAGAGGCCTGTTGGGGAGCGCAGCTTATGCTGGGCGAGACGGAATAGACGGTCGAGTTTGGAACGATAGACGGTAGAGGCGGCTTGAGAAGAAAACGAGATGTTGTATGTGCCGAGGGGATCGAGGGTCCATGGGTCGCGCTCTTGGTGAACTGCATCATGAAACTTTGTTTTAGCGAGCTGATCCTGGGGGAGGGGTTAACGAGAGCGTCGATCAAAAAGTACCTTCGTTGATTGCGGATTGCCAGTCGGAGAGATCGCGAGCTGCAAGACGTGTAAAGTCGCTCGCTTGAAGGTTTGTATTCAGACCTGTTACGACAAGCATATGACCCTGAACAGTCTTGTTCTTCGAGAAGCGACGCACAATTCCTTTGCGACTCTTCTCCTCGGACGGGAGGAGGAACCCGGTCTGCAAGCGAGAGGTGCGCCACTCGGCAAACTCGTCATTGGGGTTCGGCTTTGGGGTCTTCACTCCGGGGATCTTGAAGTCGGCTGTCCCATCTTTCTCATCTCGGTTGGAGTTGGGTGACGACGGGGCGGAAGTGTGCGACAAAAATCTTGCAGCAAGTTGCTGTCGCGCGAGAGGCGCCTTGGCGTGGGCGAGCCATGTTTGGCGTATCATGCAGGCGATTGGGAGTCGAGAGCAGACATGGGATTTTTCTGAGGAGAGGGTTTGGTGGGGTGGGTGAGTGATTGCTGAATGGATACAAGGCAGAGGTTTCCCAGCCGTAGGCAGGGGGCTTGGTTTGGTCGAAAGCCTCCTGCTTGCCGACGTTCAATGGTTAGATTAGATGGAGATGTGGGAGAGTTGGAGATGCTTGAATGCTTAGCTGCTTGGTGTTTTCTAATTAGTGGGCTTTTTTTTTTAGGTTGAACGGCGCCGATGCGGGCGGCTTCCAATTAGTTAGTGGGGGTTTTTTTTTCTTACGTTTCTCAAGAATAGGTACCCTCTCTTAGGTTTACTTTCCTTACCGTACATGTGTACCCCATGCAGTAGAGGCATGCACTGTAGAAGGACCCTTGAAAACTGCACCACATATGGAGTACAGAGACTTGTGATAGGGATTCGCTCATACGTCACTCGAAGTTGTTAGAAATTGGTCATATGGCGTTATATATGAGAGTCGTGGGGCCTAATTTTCTGTTCGAATTTCCATTCATATTAAATCCGAGTTTTGGTTCCTGGGTACGTCGATGGGTTGGAGGGGTTCTACATACCTAGATTGACAATCAAGCTGCAACCGAACGCCAAAGCCGGCTGATAGATAAGGTACTAACTACCGACCGGAAAAAAAAAAACCTGACCACCAAATTTTTTTTATAGATATATAGCTATTGCCAGAATAGAAGAGAAATTGAGATTTCTTCCTCGAAAGTAGACTTAAACTGCCTATGTATTTTCCCTTGTTCATCCCCGGTTGAATCCTTCTGTTTACTTACTCACATGCACTGAGAGATACTTCCACCTGCCGTGTGAGTGAGCTGTTGGAGTTGGAAGGCACAAAACTTTCAACCCACTAATTTATCATCGGGCAATCGCAATCCCCACGCAAATCCCAATTAGCCAAACTTCACCTCTTCAAAACCAACACTCACTCCGGAAACATATAGCCATATAATATTTCCCTTTCCGAGGCTCAGAAACTCACCCGGCATGCTCGTTTCGAGCATTGACACAAAGGTCCGGCCTTTGTCTAATACCAGTCTCGAGAAATCAAGTCTACTTGGTGCTGCTCGCATCTATGTGAGCAAAGACTCGCTGCTCTCCCTCACCGGCACCCTCGAAAGCGGGAAGCATTGTGTAGTAAAGAGACTTGAAAGCTCCCAGAAGAATTCCCAAGATGAAGATGTCCAGCAGGATCTTCAACGTGAGGCCTCGCTATGGATTCTCCCCGAGAAGAATCTGAGTCCAAACGTCGTCATGATGACTCGTGCCTTTCAAGAAGCCACCGGATTCAAAATCGGGGACCAAGTGCGCATCACACTCGCCGGGACTACACCTGATATCGATGAAGTCGTCGTCGAGGATCTTTCAGGTGAAAAATCGGATCTCGAAAAGACAGCAAAGTATCCTCTCGTCTGGGAGCCAACTCTCAGTGTGTCTCTGGGTGAGTTGAACTTGATATTATTCAGACCGTCTCTTATCGCTAACTGTCTGTGTTTCTTTTTTTCTTCTCTTCAAGACAGGGCTGAACTCATCTTCCCTGGCATGACCTTCGAAGGTGTATCCCTCAACAAGTTGCGGCGCAACTTCAAGGTCACTTCTGTAAACTCCCAGACAACCAGTGTCGCTCGATTCAAGGTCGATTCATCAACCATACGTATCCTCCAACCAGGCGAGGAGGCAAGCAACACTGTAGCTGAACCTGGTGGTGACTTGACTCTGACTGGAGTTCCCGGTATGCCTACTCAGGTTGAGGCTATCAACGACTATCTTGACGGTTTTTGCCGCCCCTTTTACGCCAAAAAGGAACGCCAATCTTGTGGACTCATCATCCATGGAGGTCGCGGAACCGGAAAGACTTTTATATTGCAGCGCATTGCAGAGACAAAATGGGGCCGCGTTCACTGGGTCAAGCCTTCTGATAAGCTGACAACGATTCGAGAGGTGTTCAAGACTGCCCAGGGGCAGCAGCCGAGCATTGTTCTCATTGATGAGCTTGAAAGTCTCATAAACAAGGATCGCTCCAACCGAGACTCAGTCATTGAGGCAATCGGTGAGGAACTGGATGGTCTCTCTGCCTTGGCCACTGCAAACAATGCCCTGCCCAAGGTTGTCGTCATCGCAACCTGCTCCGACTACTTCACTGATGTCCCTCCTAAGCTGCAGAAGCTCTCTCGATTTGCAGAGAATATTGCTTTACCGATTCCACGAACCCAAGAGCGTCTCGAAATTCTCAAGTTCATGGACCCGCCGATCGCATCAGGCGAGAAGGATCAGATCCTCCTCAGTGTGGCAGAGAGGACTCATGCTTTCAACCCCTATGATATTAGTCGTCTGGTTTCCAACGCCATGCGCATATTTGGCAAGCGTCTGAAAGCCTCTGGAGTCGATGCTGCATCGGGCGAGCAGCAATATCTTGTCAAAGCCGATCTGGAAAAAGCACTACGCAGTACTCAGCCGACTGCAATGAATGACATCAATCTGAACCCCCCAACCATTCACTGGCAAGATATCGGTGGGCAGGAACCTCTCAAAAAGGCCCTGAACCGTATGATCAGATACAACAAGGTGAGTAATCTATGCTACTCGGCTAGTTCTATGCGTGAGTTTTCGTTATGCAAATATTGACTGAACATTTCCAGAATCCCGAAAGCTTTCTTCGTTCTCCTGGAAAAGGTATCCTCTTGTATGGTCCACCTGGTTGCTCAAAGACCCTGTCAGCACAAGCGACAGCTACCGAATCTGGTTTCAACTTCTTCGCCGTAAAAGGCGCCGAACTGCTCAACATGTACGTGGGCGAGTCGGAGCGAGCTGTCCGTACGCTTTTCGAGCGTGCTCGTGCCGCCGCCCCTTCAATTATCTTCTTTGACGAGATCGACTCTATTGGTGGCCAGCGCACTGGCTCAGGAGGGTCGGCATCCCGCAGCTCTGGCGCAGTCAACATGCTTACTACTCTACTAACTGAGATGGACGGTTTCGAAACCCTTACTGGCGTGCTCATCCTCGCTGCCACCAACCGTCCCGAGGCCATCGATCCTGCTCTGATGCGCCCAGGTCGTTTCGATCAAGTGTTGTACGTAGGCCCGCCTGATCAGACCGCTCGACAGACTATCTTGTCTGTAAACACGCGCGGTCTGCCCCTGGCGGATAATGTCGACATTCCCGAACTGGCCCGTCGTGCCGAGGGACATTCCGGTGCCGAGATCAAAGCAGCCTGTAACGAGGCCTGCATTCGAGCCCAGGATGCATTCGAAGAGCTTGGTGGCGACGCTGGCGTCAAACCGCAGGTAACGATGGCTGACCTAGAAATCGCGCTGGAACGCATGCCACGGAATATCACGAAGCAAATGATTGATGGATACGAAAAGTGGTCAAAACAGTTTAGAAAGATTTAAAGAGAAAAGAATATGTTATGGGCTCGGTATTAACGGTTACGGCGGGTTTGTCTTTTATGATAGCATAGATTTTACACTCACGTTGTGCCTGAGTGACAGGAGACATACACTGGGTTGATGTGAAAAAGGGGGGTGAGGCATCTAATCATGAGCATCACTTCAACAACACATTGGGAACAAAATAACATGCGCGTCCTGGTCTTCAATTCATTCCGTCATGGAGATTTTGACCCTGACCCAGTGCCAAGTGATCCTGATCTCTAGGGCCCGACCTTGCCGCCTCCCAAAGTCGGGGGTTGAAAAAACAACCATAAATATAGGTATGTATGATACATAAATAAAAAACAAAATGCCTCCTCAAAGTGATCGCCCTCTGTCCCCTCCAGTTTGGCGGTCAGCTGCTCTCTCACACACATTCTCTCTCTCTTTTCCCTTTTTTTTTTGCAACTTCCCCCCTCCATCGTCCTTCTTGACCTCCCCCTCGAATCGTTCCCTGACCCGATCCTGCCAATCTTTTTGCGAAGCTTTCCATAATCTTCCTTGGTAAAATAAAATAGAAGAGAAGAAAAAGAAGAAGATAAAAATGGTGGGGAAGGAAAAGATCAACACAGAATAAGGCCATGCCATGCTATGCCGCCGGTTCTCGACGACTCTATCACCTAGAGGGCCAACTCTAGTCCTGACAACCCAATTAAAAACCCAGTGTCGCAATTCGATTCTGTCAAAAGAAATCGCCCTCGTCGAAGCGAAAAAGAAAAAAAAGTATTCGGAGGGGTGAGTGAGAATCGGGGAATCATCGACACTAGACACAAAAACACACAATGAAGCAAACGCAACGCCAGCCCCCATCGGCTTTCCATCCATTTGTTTCCTCCCCCCTTTGCCAACTGAGTCAGCCCAGGCGAGAAATGTCGTCCAGACCCGTATTTCCCTTGCTTCATACCTGGGTGATGAAAAAAAAACCCCAAAACCAATACCAAAACAAAGTATCCGATATTTCCGTTACGCCATCGCCGAAAGAAGTGCGGAACATGACATTACGAGTCCTCCTCGGATCCCGTCCGGATAGTTGGTGAGAGGCTGATAGCAATCTTCTTAGGGGTAGTGTTGCCCGGGCCAGCGGTGAAACTCTTGCGCCTCCGAAGGACCCCATGAGGAGTAGGAGAACCGGCTGTGATGGAGCTGCTGCTGTTGCGGCGTTTGTTTTGCATCAACTTGCCCAGCGCATCTTCTTCCTCGTCTTCCTCGCGTCGCCGCTTCTCGGAGAGTCGCTCTGGCGGTGGCACTGCACTAGCACCAGCATCGCTGACAGGGGTCTCGTTTCCTGATACTCCTCCAGCTTGTTGAGATTCTGCTGAAGCCTCAGGGTCAAGGTTCTCGTCAACTTCTTCGTCTGAAGCGTAATCAACCAGGGGCTTCGAGCCAGTAGAGCCATTCGTGGAAGGCGCCTTTGTCGCATCCTTGCCATGGCCCTCTTCATCGTCCTCGGGATCTGATGTGGCCCAATACTCTTCTTGCTCCGCCTCAACCGTAATCTGCTCCATGAGTCGCTGGGCGGTGGGCGGTGGCCTCCGTGCCAAATCGTCTTCGGTTTCCAGGAAATACTCCATGTTAGAAGTGAAGCCTTGTGTCTGATCGAACCGAAGAACAATTTCTCTGAATGTGAGCAGATAGCTCAGCTTCTCAAGTCTTTCTCGGTAATTCATAACAAGATGCTTGACCAGTTCCTTGATATTCTCCTTCTTGATAAATTCGAAAAATTCGAGCGATGCGGAGCTCAAAAGGTTGTCCCGGGATATCGTTTCTTCCAGGACGTCCAGTATCGGGCCCAGGATTTGTCTCTCAGTCAAGTGCTTGATGTAGAACTCATCCTGGAGTGTGATCAAAGATCGAAAGAATCGAATAGCAACTATGGTTTGTCAGCTGGAGCATTTCAACCTCAGACAGAAGATGTCAAAACATACCTAATCGTAAGTACTTCTCCGGGCACTCCAGTAGTTGAGCAACTCTGGAGGCGATATTGTTGGTCATGGAGAAGAGTTTGCAACGTAAGCCGTGTTGGCGAATAAAGAAACAGAGAATCTCAATCAAATACGTGAACATGGAAGCCTGCTGAGCAGAAAACTTCACATCCGTTCTTTTCTCCAGATCAAGCAATGGCTTAAAGAGTCTTGGGGCGGATCGCTCATAAAAGCGCGTCAGGAACACGTCCTGTTGAGGATCTGCTGCTGGCGGTGGCCGAGGTCGACCTGTGAACTCTCCATTGGTCTTGACAAAGGCCTCTTGAATTACACCAGGGTCCAAAAGAACCTTGAGGGCTTCCGAAATCTGGGATTTGACTCCAAGGTCAACCTCTACCAATAGCAGATCGATTAAGGAGTCAGTCAGAGGTGATTGGTTTTCATGCATTTGTCGATAAATAGTCTGGCGAATCATCTGCGGATCGTGGTCGATAATGGAGATCAAAATGTCAGTGGCTCCGACCCTAACTCCAACATCTCCATGTCGTAATCCAAAATGAATAACCTGAAGAAGACCGTGAGCAATAAAGTTGTTGTATAAGGTCTGCCGAGCCGGTGGCTGAATGTTCTTGGCAATCGCGCAGCACTGCTGGATGAACAAAACTGCTTCCTTCTTCTTCTTTTGATCCGGAATAGGAGACGTGAAGATACCAAAAAGCTCGTTGAGAAATACTGCATTCGCTTGAAGATGCTGGACAATGTCGACCTGGTTGAAGAAGATAAGAGAATTGAGAACGGAAAAGGTTGGGTCATCAAGAATTCTGGCAAGAACAACATCCTTGAGGTATTGTAGACGATATGTCTGATGGATTTTTCTCCGCGTCTGCTCATCTTCAATTGGAACAACCTCCTTGTATCGGCCCTGGTTACCCAACCAATGACGGTGGTTGGCCTTATGACTAGGGAAATCGGGGTCGTATTCCAGTGCCCCGACGACTCCCAGTACGCACTCGTCTGACACCGCATGTTCGATGATTGAAGTGTCGTTGAGAAGTATGATGGTCTTCATGATATTGCATAGTCGATGCAAATCTTGTAGGCTTTCAAGATCTTCAGCCATATCAACCAAAGGGATAAGCCGACCAATGTAGTCCTCATTCATGATGGCCTTGGCAAGGGCGTCGCGACCATTGGCTGTCGAACTCATAATTCGCATATTAGTCTCGATATCGGCGAGATTTCCAAGATCCGCGGGAGGAAGCGTTATGCTAGCGGGGACTTCTATGGCAAGATCATCGGAGGAAAGGTCGTCTGGTTGCGTGAGAAGTCAGTAAGTAACACATTAAACGAGCGCGATTCCTCGTACCGGTACCACCTAGGTTGTTGTGGAATGACTGCTGAACACTACTGACAAATCGCCTGTTGAGAGAAAAAAAAATTAGCAACAGTTGCTTGGTGAAATGATCCTGTAGTAGTTGTAAAAAAGGGAAGACAAACCAGATCATCGCACAGCCCTCTGGTTCCTGAAAGCTGAGGGCCATGTCAACACCACTTCCAGGCTCTTGCCACACGATGAGCGTTTCTGCGGCAAACAAGTTAGCTGGGATGTCAAGTGAAAGACGCGATGGGTTTCGCAACATGCCTTGCTGCTTCTGGAAGCCATCCTCCCTTTGGATCTTTGTCTCTAAGAGCAAGCGCTCAGGCTGGTCTTCGGATTCGACGATGACCCTGGGATCTTTCCGGCCATCTTCGGTCTGAGCAACAGATATTGTGTTAGCAAATGTTCTCCGCGGCGCATGAAGAATCTAGTTTAGAATGATCAGCGGGCAGGCATGACATACCGTCGCGAAGGATGCGGTACAGAAGCCAGTGCCTCGGTCAAACCAGTCATTATTGCGGAGCTCGTAGACCTTGACGCGCTTCTTGTCGGTGGGCTGATGAGGCACGGGCTGTGCCATCATCGAATGCTCCGGTTCCCCCTCGGCAGCAAGGTTCGTATACGCGACTAAGTCTGGAGTGAGGTTGAGGTGTTGCTGCAAGGACAGCTCCGAAGGTTCGTTGTGACTCAAAATCGTAAGCGCCACGGTTGATTGGGGTGCGCAGACGACGGCGCGGCGGTTCTTGGATCTGAAGAGGGGTGGAAGGGATGTTGCGCAACGACACAGAGACACAGCGTGTCTAGTAGCGTGTCGAGCAGAGGCCGATCAATGCGCCATGCAATCAAGGACAGAAAAAGGCGGCCAGCGCGAAGATCGGGGGAGGATGATGGCACGCCACGGGGGGTTTCGAGAGTTGAGGTAATCGAGATTGAGGCGACAGAAGAAGTGGGCGAAAGATAGACAGCGACCTAGAAGGTGCGAAGAGAAAGCTACAGCGACAGCGACAAAGTCAGGAGTAGCCAAGGGCGGCAAGGCAGCGGCCGTGTGGAGAAGGCTGCGGGTGAGGTATCGAACTCCGATAAAGTGAGGACTTTTGGCGATGTCGAGGATTGCGGATGAAGGTGGGCAATGCGCGTGACCAGGCTGCCAGATGGTGTTGGGTTTGGGGCCTTCGGGGGGCTTGGGGGGGAAAATCGGGGGACCACTCCATCCCATTTTTCGGTCTCCTTCCTTGGTAGCCACGCGATGGGGTGTGGCTGGGGCGACTTTATCGTCCAATAAGAATCTTTTCCGGGCACGCCACGTTCACGTGATCGTCCCTTCGGCCACATCGCCGCCCGTCAACAGCGCGAAGTGGCTTGAGGCTGGGGCCCCCTTGGCCCGATCTGGATGACACAGCAGATAACTAAGTTACAAAGATAGCAGCAGTTTCTGTCCCTGGCCAACGCAACGTCAATGTCAATGTTGATCTCGATGCTATTGGTAAGTGAAGTGGCGACTGTTGTGATGTACGTACTGTTGGTTACTCATGAGCGATACAACACGACAACACCACACGACAACCACCCAACGCGAAAACTACACTGGAGAGCGCTAACGCCCTAACGCACACACACGCAAGTTTTGAAGAAGTTGATACCATCGCAATTGTGTCAAACAAACAACTCTGCCAAACGCTGCGGTGTCTGTGCTTTGGAGGTCGGTTCATTTCCGTGCTGGCTCGTTTCTTAATCTCGACTCCATCAATTCCGTCACCTTAATTATTAATAAAGCCGCCCCACTCATCAATGCACCTCTCTAAAGTACCAATGGTTTGAGGAATCAGGTATTTGCAGTAACTCATGTCTAACGACGAGCAGATCCCTTCGGCTACTTGCGCGCCACGCCAACGTCTTTGAGTCTCGGGTCAGTGTCTTAATTAACTATTCTCGTGTGCAAATTTCTCAGCGGCACGGGAAAAAGTCGTCAACTATAGACGTCATATGGTGCCGGGCCTCTTGATTCATGCCTGGAATGTTGTGTCGAGAAATTCTTGAAATAATAGTCCATCGGAATTCCAGCCTCAGCTTGCACGATTCAGTGTACGCTCGTAGATCTCATAGAAACACTGTGCACTCGTGCATTGTTATGCCAATATTATATCATATACTAAACTAGAACATGACAATGGCAGACTTGGGGGACCCAGGTTAAAACCCTAAGCAAAAGTCCCAGGGATCATCCAACGTCAACAACCAAGCTCAACGACGTTGGCCAATCCGGGTGTCATTGGTGGCATCTTACCATGACGTACCTGTCACTTAGATCGCCATGTCGATTATCTGTGCGAATCACTCACATGAGTTCCTTGTTGCCTTCGGGGATCCCAACTCTTGCAGAGAGTGAATGGCCAACTCAGAACGCTACAGCAATAAGAACCTAGCGGGAAATTTGAGGCTCCCAAAGCCCTTACTTGTGTTTATGCTAATCCATAGAGCATATCAAACTGAGATTGATTAGGCATCTTGCAGATCGATTTCTAGCCTTGTCACAAGACTTGCCCTGTACGTTTGTATCATTGTTTTTCTTCGTTTTACTAGCGCTGCATCACAAAGGAAATTGTGTAACCCAAATGTAGAGCCGTCTATAAAAACAAAGATTACAGAGGGGTAAGGAATAAAAAAAAACCCCGAGAATGACAAGAGAAGTCAATAACACGTGCTCGTTGATGTCGTCGGTAAGTTTTCGATCATTACATTAGCTAACAATCGGTATCTGGGCTGCGCTCGACAAGACTCAGCAAGATCACGGCACATTTGACTAAGATGATGACTGGTCTACATTGGCCACATGGCCATATCAAGGAACCAAAGTAAAATATGAAATCTAGATTATAATTCAGTCAGCCTCTTGGGTGGCTACGCGTATTTCCATGGTCGCAGCCAACTCAAAAGCTCATCTGCATCCTTAAGTTTTCTAGGGGCTTCCAAAGATTCTAGCGCCAATTGAGTGGGGGGTTGGTTGTCAATATTCCCTCGAAGAGACGTAAGTTTATATGTTGGTTAGGTAGTACTAAGTAAGTTAAAACAGTGACCCCTTACGCTATGAGGTGATTGACTTTTTCAGAGAAGAAAAGGTTCTGATACTCACGAGTCATGCTGTCAGAAAATCTTCCTTGTCAGCGAGCTTGGGGTGCTTTTCCGAGACGCGCCGGATTACGTAGCAATCAACAGGTCCCAGGTGTAGTTGTGAGAAACCATGCAGCTATTTGTGTATCATGCAATGCATGCAAGGCCCCCTCCCCGTTGTCAAACACATTTCAGACAGTGTTGAACGGATGAAACGATGGCCTCGGAAGGTTAATAAAGCACTGGCCATGGTGTGCTGTGGCTTGACGGGTTGAATGGAATTATCCCTGGTGCAGATCGACAGGGACCGGGCCCTGCCACCGAGGGCAACGGGCCGCCACAAGTCAAATCCCAGTGAGATGAAATTTGCACCGGTCGTGAGCATGTGCATGCATCGCAAGCTTACGGTTCAAATGGCGAGTGGGGATATCCTAGGCATCTTCAATGATGTAACCTTGAAGATATGAAGGTCACGCAGCGCGAGAGAAACAGGTGGTGGTGGGTATGCATCATGGATGGATCGCGCATTGAGAGAGGAGCTGGTCATGGATATCGGTGGGAGAAAGGTCGCCTACTCGGGGAGGGTAGGTAACCGTCGATGGAAACATTTACTGGCATTGATTGATTTGCACCTCAACGGCTTGTTTCAGCATTCTACTAGGTACAGACAGCTATCTGGCGAGGACGGGGGGTTTTTGCCGCGAAGAGGAGGCAGACATGCATCGCTACAGTAGCGTACGTTAGATGCCCTTATCCTATGCAGTAGGTAAGTAAGGTATATACTATGCAACTGGAGGCAGACTAGACCTAGTCACTACCTTACCTATAAATACATCTGCACCATTGACGGTAGACTCACACTAAGAAGTTAAAATTTATCAAACTAGAAGAACAATTGGCAAGTGAGTAGGAAATAACCAGGATTCCCCACGCGGAGGGGGGCGCGCGCTTGCAACAAAGCTGAGAAAAGAGTCTCACGGGGGGCGGGAAGACGCCAGATCCGAACAGCTGGGATTGGGGGAAAGCCTAGGCCATCGTGGGCGGCGTGGAAGGGTGGAGTTTTTGCCAACAATGACATTCCACTACAGTACTGTGTATGTAGCAAGAAGACACAGTCCGCATTTTCAGATGTACTGACATGTACTTGGTGCTAACATCGGACATATGCGGCTACAACAGTATTGGATCTTGTAGTATTGGATGTAAAAGGAGGAACGTCGCTAGCCACCTGGAGGCGGTGGCGCGGAGATGAAGTTGGGGGGAGAATGCATGAATGAGAATACGAAGCCCACCACTTTTTCTCGGAAAAATAAATACTGTTATGGATGCTATCACGTTGAGCATGGCCACAACACATGCACGCCAAATGAGAAAATAAAACAATGCCTTAAGTAATAAGAAACTGGAAGGGAAAAGAAAGCAACCCAGACTCAGCCCCTCCCCGCTTGCCACACACATTTCTGCCCAATTTGTATGCCACACCCATTCCATTTGCCCCTTTGTTTCCCCTACAAGCAAGTTGGGGAGAAACTCGAACCTCTCTCAGCTGATCCAAAGGCATCGAGGGGTATCGAGGAGGGGGGTTGCCAAGGAGGAAGGGAGGGGGGCTCCCTATCTTCCGATGGATGCCACACAAACGCACGAGTTGCTCCTAGGACAGAAAGAGACCCGTTTTATTTTTATTTCTATTTTGTTTTAGTTTTTATTTTGCCCTCGGAGGGGTTTTTTTTTTTTCGGTTGTTGGCGTGTTTGATGTTTCCCAAGTTAGCACCCCAGTCCTCCCTAGCAAGGCGTCAATGAGCTGGCTCTCCTCTGTACTGCATACAGTCTGTGTGTGTGTCTGTGTGTGGGCTTCTGCTTGTTTTTTTTGGGGGGAGGGGTCCCTTCTAGCTGCAGCTTTCTCAAATGCGTCTACGCCAATCGTATGTCTTGTTTACCTGCTGCGTGCTATAGCCCACCTCAGTTCATCTGCCTGTACGGAGCAAGGAGTCCCGTTTGAAAAAGCCCTGCGTTTGCCATCCAGCTGCTCAACACAGCCCTTGATTGTCACGTCTTGGACACCTCACCCTCCATTTTCGTCTCATTGTTTTTTCTCCTTTCCCTCACTTACTTCATTTTTTTTTTCTTCCTCATCTCATCCTCATTTTGCCTTCTGGCATCTCTTTCTCCCATAACCAGGTCCGGGCGTCCCTTCACACACCTCTTATACTTTCCTCGTTGATATCGGTGGCGCCAGTTATAGCCAAGCCATCTATTTCATAATCCTTTCCAGACAACTAGGGTCGTTACGTAGCCAGGAACTGAGTTTGAGGCTGTCGAGGAAGCCCAAATTAGCGCCATCAAGCCGTTCAGAGCCTCCAAGTTGCTTCCTGGTCCACCTCACTTACACAAGCAGGTGAGTATTGCGCTGCTCTCGCTTCTCCTCTAAACCCTTCATCCTCCTATACAAGCGTATAATTACAGGATACAAAATTTCAACTTTTATTTCAAGTCAGAAAATGCATGCTCTTTCTTGAACCAGAGAAATACACTGTCTCGATTCTCAACTATCTTCTCAGAGCCCAGCCCTGCTAGCGCTATCGTGGTTTACCAAACCAGAGACATCACGGCCCTTCTCCCTCACTTGTTCAAGAATCCCACCAGAGATCCTTCGTGTAGCACTCAGATTGTTCCTCCCCCCTGCCTGATTCTTCAGACTGCATTGAACAATTCCCACTTGATTCCATTGTTTCAAGCCTCGAACCAACTCCTTCGTTGTTTAAAAATGCCACGAAACAATACCCAGCTTCACTCCATCGCCTCGGTCCGTTCGCTCACAAATCTAGCCATGCCGCTTGCTCGCTTCATGCACATACCACATACCACATACCACTCACCCGTTCACCCAGTCACTCCCTCGTCCTGTCTCATTTATTCCCTCTCTTCCACCCCTTCTTCCCAAGTCGAACATCTTTTGAGTCCAGCCAACCAACACAAATATTTGCTCAGTCATGTCAATCCTCGGTCGTTTTCGGCGTTCTCGCCATCACTCCAAAGAGCGAGAATCAAAGTCTACCCAGCCCAGCAAAGAGGCCACAAAGTCCAAGACTGCATCCTCCCGCCGCTCCTCCACACACGCTCCAACAATTGCCGTGTCCAGCACACCTTCTAGCAGCCGCAAGTCCGATCCTCCCCGGGGCCGCGAATCAACCCGTGACCGCCGTGCTGTCCATTCCCACGAGTATCAAACAGCCGTCCCCGGCGTCCCTCGAGGTGACAGCAGCTTGTCAACCGCGACTTACACGGGTAGTGATGCCTCATCGTCTCGCTCCCCAAGACATTACAGCACGACGAACACATCGGCTGGTTCGTCAGCGCAGTCCGTCTCACTCAGAGGCAAGGATGCTGACCGCAACCCATACTACTCGTCCTACCATCATAGCGTCTCATCAAGCAAAGGTTCGTTCAGTGCATCACAACAACTGTTCTCATGACCATCATTGTAGAGAGTTGAAAAAAATAAGGCTAACATGCCTCTTCCCTTTTCTTCCCATCGATATAGGAGCTGTCCCACGCGAGAATACAAGCAACCCCATAGACAAACAATATGAGGCCAGGGCCAAGTCTATTCGTTTAGTTCGCGAAGAACCAGGCACCGTATCCCGCCCGCATACAGCCGTCGGACATCCTCATCACCTTCACCCAAGCGCCCGGACTCCATCCGAAGCTTCAGTAGATCGGGTTACTCTCGCTCAGGTCGCCCAAATCGCCAGCACGCCGCTCGCTCAACGAGATCGTTTACAGGAAAAGACATTGCCACCAGTCCCTCACACGCAGTCCAAGACCCAGAGCAAACCGCCGATCGTCAACAACAGTCTTCGCATATCACCCATTCCAGGAGCGGCTCCTACCTACAATCGTTCTCATACTCGCAGTAACAGTGGAGGATACTCCAGTTTCTGGGAGCGGCATTCGCGCCAAGGGTCTGTCTCCTCCCTGCCTGCACTCACTCCTACGTCAACCAAGCATCACTCTTCGGGACCTGTGACGCCTCAAAAGTCATCACGCCATTCGTCCTCGGGGCGGCATTCCTCTTCGGGGCATCGCAGTCTTGATGCTGGACATATACCCAATATCGATTTTGATTTTCAGTTCGAGAACACGGGCGAACAGCCTGAGTACCGCCGAGTGTCGCGTACACGATACCAAGAGAAAGAAATCATTGACCCCAGTGTCGATCTCTTGGACTTTGGTCTTCACAGCAAGCGAGGACGGGACGCTGTGCCCTCTCACCTTACGCCTGAGCACGTTGTCAACAGATTCCCAGAGCCAGCATCGCCGCCGACGCCGACGAGCAAGTCCGCTTCATGGAAGAAAGCAGGTGCTAAACTTCTACGGAAGAATACGAAAAGCGTGAGTTCTTCAAGACGGTGATACTATCGTTTAGTAGCAAACCTACGCATAGGTGATGAAGGAAGGGGAGGGGGGTTTGAGAATGATATTAGGCATATAGTTGTCTACCTCCTCACACTGGAAACCTGGCACATGCTCAAATGTCGAACACGAGGTGTTCCGCCTTTTTGCGCATGCCGAGGAACACCACTCTTCACGTGGTTACTCAAAAACATGGATATGATCTTGATGATTGAACCCTTTTTACTTTTAACTAATGTTTCTTTTGTCGCTTGGAGTTGGACTACTTTGGGACTGGAGTTATCAGCGAATGAATGATTTAGTGTGAATTCATAGAAAGTATATGCCACCCGTGGTGGTTATGATAACAATAAAATTTGTCACATTCTTCTGATATGAATGAGTATGTGTGTGCAATACGTGTGTGTGATGGCTGATAAGAAACGCGCAGCTCATGAAGCAAAGTCTTAGATGGCGCCAAACCGCTGAGGAACTCTACATCATTGTATGAGCTTGCTAGAGTGTCAGAGTTAGGAATCATAGCTATGCGGAGCATATAGACGCAGTTAGCAGTATACTGTCACTAGTACCAAATTATAGTTACGTACTATCACCCTTCATTCAGCTTCATATGACCTTTTAATGATATCGTATCCAAGAATATTGCTATAGGGTAAATGTTTCCACGATGAACTCTCGTCATCTGGTAATGTCGACCTGGAACACTAGACTGATCCTCAGGTCCCCTACCACCCCCACTACTCAGTATAATTATCCGCTAGACAGATACCCACAGGACCCTCCCCTCTGAAGCGACCTAGCTTGGGTTGAGATTGATTCCGTGAAGGAGGGGAGGCTCATGGGGAGACCTCAGTCTCGGGGACTATTACTCCAAAGTTCCAGGGGCTTCCCAGCACACTCTCCAAGCCTGTGCCTGTGCTAGTGGGGCCTGCAACTTGAATGCCGTAGGTTGGATGGAGCACGTCGATTGTGATTTAACGGACTCCGTGGCCTCAATTACGTAGGTGGATGCGCAAAGCCCAAAAGGCACTTGCATCTGGGTTTGTGACACAGCATCACGCTTCGCCTCAACGTCTCACGTACATTCTGACATTCCTTCCTCATTCTCACTCTCGTCTTCATTTTCCTTCTTCACACTCCCTACCCATTCGTTTTCCCATGCTCGCAGATTTAACATAGAAAGAAAACAGACTTCTGCATCTATCACTCTCTTCGCTCGTTTCTTCGTTCCCGCTTGTCGCTTCTGCTTGTCGCAAATCAAGCCTGCATGGACAAGTCGTAAATAACCGCCCACCTTCGGCATGGCTACCACCAGTTCACTTCTACAGCTGCCCCTGATGTTCCTACGGCCGCTCTGGGCCTGGGTCCAAGCAACTCCTGTCTACGTCCTTCTAGTCCTCTTTATTGCTCTCATCCTCCTCGGGCTCCTCGCCGTAAGTGAACTGCGCTGCTCATGCCTCCAACCTCAGCTAAATCGATCGCTACTAGCTCTTCCTTCTCCTTCATCTCGTCGCACCGAAACCCCGGCCTACATTTCCTTCCGAAAAGACGTACCTCACCAGCCATCCCGTCACCGGCCGAACGCAACCTATTCCCTTGCCCTGCTGGTACGATCGCTGGCTGGCCGAGCGACACCTCAGCGAGGGGCGGGTTCAGCCAAGTGAAGCCTACCCCACGACTGATATAGGTTCCATTGAGCCAGCGGAGGTTCGTGTCAGCGTCGTATTTCCCGCCTACAATGAGGAGGACCGCGTCCTTCCCACCCTCGAGGAAGCGGTAGCTTACCTGGACGACCAATTCGGACGGTATACGCTCCCCAAGACACCAGCAAGCCCCAATTCAAAGCGACACATGCGCAATGTCCCCAAAGAGACTCTAGGCGGATACGAAATCATTCTGGTCAATGATGGAAGCACCGACAAGACAGTCGACGTGGTTCTCAAGTTTGCGCAAGAGAATGACCTTCACGACATCATTCGGGTTGTCACGTTGGAGAAGAACCGCGGCAAGGGTGGCGGTGTCACCCATGGGTTCCGCCATGTTCGGGGCGAGTATGTGTTGTTCGCTGACGCAGATGGAGCCTCACGATTCAGTCACCTTGGAAAACTGATTGAAGGTTGTGAGGAAGTGGCAGATGGCTCTCATCGTGGAGTGGCCATTGGCAGCCGAGCTCATCTTGTCGGCAGCGAGGCCGTTGTCAAGGTAAGTCTTTCACTTTTACTTGCGCCCCAGCTCCATCCAAGAGCTAACCATAGTCTTCCATAGCGCTCGGCTCTTCGTAATTTCCTCATGCGATGCTTCCACCTAGTCCTTATGATCCTCACCCCTCCCGCAACCTCTCGTATCCGCGACACACAGTGCGGTTTCAAGCTCTTCTCCCGAGCGTCTCTCCCACACATTGTCCCCTACATGCACACCGAGGGCTGGATCTTCGATATTGAAATGCTCATGCTCGCCGAGTCTGCCCCGGCCACCCCCATTCTTGGCAGCGACGGCAGTGTTATTGGCACAAGCGCTGGCATCAAGGTCGCTGAGTTGCCCATTGAGTGGCATGAGGTCGGCGGGAGCAAGCTCAACGTCATCCAGGACAGCATTAAGATGGCCATCGGCCTAGCTGTGCTGCGCGCTAGTTGGATGTTTGGAGTATATAGACGCAGATTAACTTGAGATATGGGATGAATCTGTGTGCGAAGCCAGATGCAGGGGGAGAGACAAAACAAAATAATAATAACAGCAAAAAGCATCATGCAATCAAATGCATGCTATCAAGTGAATGATGTCAAGTGAAGCGCATTGGAGATTGTCAAGACTATACATATATCGACGACTCTCGCGTGCAAGAGGCCACGGGCTACGTGATGACGAACGAATTGAAAAGTAATCTTGCATTATAATTTATCATGTACCTGTCTGTATTCAGAGATGGCAACTCGTTCTTCATTTTTGCTTGAAGAACAAGCCTATACAAAAAATACCACACACTATACATTAGAGAAGCAAATATTGCGTATTTTGCTTGCTGTAGTAAAAGCTTTCTCCCTAACAAACAGCCTTTGCTTTCCCCCTTCTCGTCATCACAGCCCGGCGTCATCAGTCTTCTAAATTGTCAGAACGAGTGAAAAAGACGTATGTACGGGAATCGAAAAGCACAGCGTCCCCCCCTTCTCCCTCTTGACGAATACTCGAGAAGGGCGACAAAAAAGGTCATGGGAGTCTAGCCCTCCCAAGTTTGTATATGGTCTTTGTGTGTGTGTATGTGTGCCTTTGAAAATGCAGAAAGCCAGCCAAAGTTTCACTCCCAAACGCCGCAACTCGCGCCTTTCATAGTTCTTTCTTTTTTGTCCGCTTGGTCATTGATTCATCTAAAGAATCTCGCCTCTTCTGTTTATTAATTTTTATTTTATTCATCATGTAGGTGAGAGCACCGCTTCTTGTCAGGGTATCTATCACCAGAATGTTTCGCGCCACATGATGGGTAGGAAGACGATACAGGCCTTCCAGAGGATGAGAAGGGCATCGACCAAGGCGAGAGGAGCCCAGAGGAAGCCAAAGATGCTGCCACCCATGACAGCGCAAGCGTTGAGCCAGATTGCGAGGAAGGCGACAGAGAAGAAGTGGTAGAATAGAACAGCGGGGCGGTGGATGATTCCTCCTAGAAGACCACAGGGGCCATCAATGATGCCACGACGGAAGTAGTCGAAGCAACCAAGCTGCAGAGCGCGCAGTTGACGGTCATTGGCAGCGAACAGGGAGTACAGGGCTTGGGCGAGCACGTTAATGATGCCGGTAAGGGACTTGCGGCGCCAGTACAATTCGTCCATGGCCTTGTTGATAGCTTTGGCGTTATCAAGGTTGGGGATACGGTCAGGGTGCAAGGCCTCAGCTAGCAGGAGCGCATCGTTGAAAGCCACCGTCATACCGCCACCGGTGAGAGGGTGGCGCATGTTCATGGCATCACCGAGGAGGACCATGCCGTTGGTGACCTGGCGTTTGGGAGGAAGCCAGCTATTGGGCATACTGCGAGGGATCTTGCCATCGGCGAGAGCCTTCTCGGCTGACACTCGGATAGAATCTGGTAGGGCAGGCAAGACGTGCTTGTTGATGTAACCACGGACACCACCATTGGCCGCTGAGGCCTCGGGGAGGTTCTGGGGCACATCAATTAGAGCACGAGTCTCATGGGTGCCGATCTGGTAGAGGAGGACAGGGAAGGCGTTGCCAATAATGACATGGCCGTATCCAGGGTCGGGGAGCTCGCAATCAATGAGTTCGAGAGCGTAGAACTTGGATTTCACCTGGGGCTTGGTTCCCAGCACGTTCTTCCGCCATTTAGAGTCGTAGCCGTCGGCGATGATGGTCAATTGACCGAAGTAGTAGTCAGGCTCCTTGACGCCCGTCTCCTTGTTCGTAGTGCGGCTCTCAACACCAAGAATCTGGTCCGTGTGCTCGCCCTGCAGCGTCTTGACAACCTCGGTTTCGACAACAGTGATATTCTGGTGGTCCTGACAGGCGCGGCGCAGAGCAGAGATGAAGCGACCATGGTGAAAGCCGCGGCCTACTTGCTTCTTGTCGCCTAATTTGTTCTTTCCACCCCAGGCGCGGGGGACCTCGTTGTTCTCGTCAAGGTTGGGGTACGGGATGAGGGACGGCCGGCCATGATAGATGACGTTGTAGCCGTAGCAGGGGATGGCGTCGATGTCTTCTAGGCAGTGACCGAGGCCAAGCTTCTTGAGAGACGCAATGCCACCAGGCTGGAGCAGCTCGCCAACGATACGATCGGGTTCCTTGAGCCAGCGCTCGAGGAGAAGGACGGAGCGGCCCTGGTTGGCGAGCGCAAAGGCAATTGCGCAGCCGAAGACGCCAGCGCCGACGACAACGACGTCAGCCTCGTGATAGGTGTCGCGACGACGAGTTTGGGACTCGGTCGTGGTGAGAGGCGAGGCCATGGCGGAGAGGGAAGCGGAACTGTATCGCAGAGGTGTGTGTGTGTGTGTATGTTTCGAGCCGTGAGCGAGGGTTTGTCGTCAATTCCAGGTTTGGTTGAGGAGAGTGTAAACCAGGGGTTGATATATTGAAGAATGGGTTCTGTCGAGAGGAGGGAGGGGGGGAGGAGGGGATATTTTATTATAACCCGTATGGTCAAAGACAAAGAGATTGGAGAATAAATATATAAGTAAATAGGAGAGGAGAATGGTATGATGGACAAGGAAGAAAGAAGAACAAGAAGTAAGTAGACGAATCGCGAGGGCGGGACGAGGGACGGCAAAGGGGAATAACTAAACTGGATAAAGGAGGAAGTCAAACCAAAAAGGCGAAGCCCCGTGTCGTGTCGTTCACATGGGATGGAGTTTCTAATGATAGTGGTATAGTGCCCGGGTGTCGGGGAATGCCGCTCCGGGCCCAGAATTCTAGCAGAACAATAGGCGATCGATCAGTCGAGGAGATCCCAGAGCACACCTGCTATTGCGATGCGAGTTGCAGTTGCAATTGGAGAGCAATTGGGCTTAATTGATGGAGAGAGTTAATTGAAGAGCTGAATTCCTCACTGCTGATTGTGAATTCTCTCTAAATCTCTACCTTTTTTCTTTTCCTTGCCACCAATTGACTCGAATTACTGCTGTCTATAAGTAGTTTTTCCTTTCCCTTCTCTTCAACTTTTTTTTTTTTTTTCGTCCCCATCGATGCCTCCATCTATCGTATGTCAAGTACCTAGAGAGGGGGGACGTCAGTGGCATCAACCCCTGGCACCAGGGCCAGATGGACCAATCCGACAAGAGCAATTGGAACCCGCGCACGATTTGGGTTCCGCACTGACTACGCCGCTACCGATTAGAAACAAAACAGATTACAGGGCACAAGGCGCCATAACCTTAGGGGACTACAGGCACTCTCAGAATCGCACCACAATGAGACGGGACCCCGTAGCCTTCCATCCTTGACCGCCGTGGTTCCCGCTGGCCGCCGCTGATGGTTCGATGTACGTTTCCGAATGGGCTCAGGGATCCGGTCGTTCTCGTGCCAGAGGCCTTGTTCCATTTCCAATTGATATTTTTTCTGCCTTGAATCAAAGGCCGCTAGCTACCTGGCATGTGAAAATGCGACCCAAAAAGCTGTTGGGGGAGGGGAACGTTGGAAAACGAAAATAATAATAATAAAAAATCGTACGGCTTTTTTGTTTTGTTCCCTCCCCCCCCAAACTGCCGTCAACTTTCCTACCCTCCCCTGCGTTTCTGTCATCTCTGCCGTGTTCCGGCTTGTATTCGTCTTTTTGAGCGTCGCAGCTACGCCCGGCACTTCGTTTTCGGTTTGAACGGTTCATGCGTTGGTAGGGTGGGTAGCCTATCCAATCAGGACAATTGCGATGGTGTTTCTGGTTGTGGTCCTGGTCCTGGGTACCTTAAAAAGTTGATCCATCATCACTGAAGGTGGCCAATGCCATTGTCAACACTACCGTGCCACAGTACCCAATTAGTTTCCTCGACTTGGAGAAGGAGACCTACGTAATCTTGCCCCTGATCTTGCAGAACATTCCAACCGGCCCCCCCTCCAAAGACCTTATTGGGCAAGGTGACATACCTAAGCTTACCTGTAGGTGCCTTGCTGGAGGTGGTAGGTAGGGTTGGTAGGTACTGTAAGTAAGTACCTGCCGACATGTGATCCGCTCCATCTTATTCGTTTTCCGCCTCCACGTATAAAATCTCGACAATTACAATCAGCCTCATCTCCAAACGAATACGATCGTATCCATTATCCCCGCCCTCTTTCTTCCCGATGCCTCAATCCACTGGATGCCGTTTCACCCTGAGTCTCGTCAACCAATTATTTGGAATTTTGTTAGTCTCTTCTTTTCTTGTATTGAGGGTAACCATTTTTTTATATCTTTTTATTTGTATTTTGTGCCTATGCATATTTCTTCCCTCTCTTCCCCTCGTTTCTGCAATTTAGCTAGTAGTGTATATATGTGTAATTGTACAAGAAACAAGGTAGGTATTGTTGTGAAAAGATTAAATCTAGTGAATTCTTTTTATCAGTCATCAGATTTTCAGTCATACAGGTACAGCATCACAAGTACTGTAGGTTAAAGTAAAACACAGGGTGTGTCGCCTCTATTCAAGTCCATTTCTCAAAGGAATGCTCCAGCCAGGCTTTGTCTAGCGACAAAGATGTCCTCCTGTTCACTAGACAGTCCTGTATCCCGTGATTTTTCCCAGCTGATATTTTGTAGCACATCTGTCTTCACTCTCGCGCCTCCATTCTTGGTCTGATATACACTCTCTTCAGGCTGCTGCCGATCTCGAGATTCTGGGTTCGACGCTTCCCACGTCATCCGGATATTGCGGACTCGAGTCTCAGACTGGTCCTCTTCCGCAGACGGGAGTACTGAGCCCTCATGCACATTGTCCACTTCTTTGAAGACACTGATGACTTCCTGTGTGAGGGTTTGTCGGTCTTCACGAACTGTGGCTCTGAGTGCCTTGACATGCTGAAGTCCTTCGTTCAGACTATCAAGTGCTGACTTGTGCATGTCTCTTTCCGTCAATGGTGCTCGTCCTACCCGCTGTGCTACTGCCTTCATCGCTCGTTTGAGCGACTCCTTACATTCCTTGCTGCCCTGCCACCACTCTGACCTGGAAGTGAAGCTCGTCAGGAGTGCTTCCAGATCGGCATATCGTCTTTGTCCAGTATAGGCGAATATGAGACTGGCAAAGTTGAATTGACTGTACGCTAGCAAACCATTGCCATTTTGCTCTGCCGCGAGCTCACAAACTCGGATCGCACCTTCTTGAAAACCTTTCTGGATCAAAATGCGGGCAGCTTTGTTGTAAACGCTGTCATGGATTCTAGATCCTTGACTGAACGCTTCTTGAAGCACATTGCCCACGTTGTCTCCCGACTCTAGCCGGGCGACTAATAAGGGAACTAGTGCACCACTTACATCGTGGCCTCCAATATGAGCTCTGCTCACCAGCTCTGATGCTGTGGGAGAGTGCGGACCTTCCAGGTTGATATTCGCAATGACAGCTAGTCGCAGACACCGTGAAGAGAACTCGACACCCTTCTCTGATGCCTCTTTGAAAGTACCGTATACCTGTTGCCAATCCCCCTTCTGGGCCCATGAGTTCATGCATCGGAAAGCCGTCCGCTCAAAAAGAGTGGCGGAATCGCCTGTAGCATGGGGTAATTGGAAGACGACTCTGGGGTTGTCTTCTTGTGAGCGTTCGCCCGGTAAAAATTTATGAAGTTCGTTCAAAGCACCCCGGACCGAGTATTTCGCAATATGTGGATCATAAACTTGGGGCATGAATGCCTTGACGCCCTTCAGCATTTGGAGAACATCCACCCGAGCAAGGTTCCAATACTTGCAACACTTGTCAACGATTTCGTTGAGGAAAATCTGATTCATCTCAAGACCGCCATCGTGACAGAATTGAAGCCATTGGATCAATAACTTAAGGTCACGATTCCGTCCATGCCGATCAAGAACGAGGAAGGCGAGGGTTTGACTCAGGGTCATCCCGTAGACGCTAACCAAGTCACGGACAAAGAGATCGATTTCTTCTGATGAGTGGTCTTTGCAATAAATCTTCGTGAGCCAAGACAAGACATTTTGGTAGTGGCCTCCCATCTTGCTCCTGTCCTTGGCTGAGGCCTTTAGCTCTTCGAGTTGTGGCCAGACCGACTTCCACTGACCCAATGAAGCATCCCGAATAAGGAATCTTCCCCTGAGTTTGACGTCGTGCTCTGCAGTTTTGGGTCTGAGGAGGCGAAGCTGCGTCATTTCCACCTTCGCTGCCGAGTCATCGCCGGCATCGAGGGCAATCAAAGCAATCCTCCGGCGGATGGCGTATTGTGTCACGACTGAGAGGGAACCATTGGAGAACAAGCCTGCGTCCTGTAATAGATGATAGATGCCCTTGATCTCGGAAAAGTTGTGTGTCTTTCTCCAATAATGCATGAGCATTCGGGTTATCCAAGGGTTACGCAGGTTGAAGGGAGTCTCCTCAGACTTCCAGGCAGAAGACTGGGACAGGTGCTTGAGTAATAGCTGAGTACCTTCTATGTCACGTTGTTGATATAAAAGGTCCATAGATGGCACGGCCAGGAGACACACTTCGTCGCAAACGGGATGTAGAACGTCAAGGATGGTGGGAATGTTGGCGTGTGCTTGAGACTGGACGACAAACTCCAGGATTCTGAGCCCTCTCGCTAGTGCCAGCTTGGGATCCAAAGACTGGGATGCTATTAGACCATTGAGGGAATGAATCGCAGATTCCTGCCGCTTCACAAGCAGAGCCCGGTCGATCTCACAAGACCCTTCCAACTCCGCAATAAGTTGATCAAGTGCTAACAGTGACTCCTGCAACGAAGAGCTGGTTGATGTGAGAGTGGTGCCCTCGGAAAGAAGAGAAGACGAAACTGCTACTGATGCCCTATCGAAAGATTGAGCTGCATGTTCAATATTTTCTCCCTTAAAAACAGCACGTAATAGAGCACTGGCTTTCGTGTTCTGCCTCGAGATTGGAGACTCAATTGCTGAGTTTTGAACGTCTGCATTGGAAGCTGTTTGAGAGCTGGTTGGTTGAGTCGTAAATTGTGAGGTGGGTGACATCCGATCGGACTGGGTTTGTGTTCGGTGCCTCTGTGGCACAAGACTTGGAGCGATTGGCAATTCGTCGGTGGAAATCCGAAGGAATAAATCACTATGGGCGAATGGGGACAGAGTATACAGCCGTGAAAGCTCTTTCCGGGCAGAATCCCATTCATCCCAATTCTTCTGTGGCGCGTTGGAGTTCTCAACTTGCAGAAAAGCTTGGGGCTGTGATTGTGATTGTGATTGCTGAGAACATGGTAATGACTCAACACTCTCTGGGGTTAATTCGGAATCGGATAATTGGCTCTTTCGTCGTCGACGGCGGATGGGGTTCTGAGTATTCGCAGTTGTGGGAAAACTCCCGAGTTCAGGCGAGTAAGATTCCCGTCGCCCGAAACTCTCGCTCAATGCCACTGAACTGCGATTGGCACGAGCCGTGTGCAGCTTCTTAGCATTATCGTAGGCAGCCCGAGCGATCTTGAGACGTTGACGGCGTTCTTCGGCGAGCAGGATGACGGAACAGGAGGTGGTGAGGAGAACGCCGCGGAGCGCATTTACCGCAGTCCTCGACGGGACGGAGTTGGAGGACGCCATCTCAGGCGGCCATTGTCGTAACCTAGTATGATATACCTCAATTGGGCTTCCCCAATCCAGTTTTCGAGATCGCACAATTTGGATGGTGGTTGTCGTTTCAATGTCGTGCACAGTGAGGGCGTAAAATAAATGGCATGATTCTTACAAAGTACTGAAATTGAGAAACATCAGTTATGCTT